>CM060855.1:4046477-5246477 GCA_030737835.1 Acorus gramineus | reverse complement strand
ATTACACCCTTAAAAAGTGTGTATAAAGTATCTAAAAGCTGTTTTTCAAACTGTATTTTCAAACGCATCTTTAGTTAGATGACCTAATGATATGTTATAATATATTGTATGAAATTTGACTTGATCAACAGCCTACATTACAACCTGGTCATTGATTTAAGAAACATGCCTAGATAGAAAGGTCATTTTTGATGCATAACTTTACACATAGTTTTCATGATTCTTCATTGTCTTGATAGCGTATAAAAAGCTTTTTTTAGTCAATGAGGATATGAATTATTCTTACTCATATTTTTAAGGATAGATAGAACTTTCTAGTTTTTTATTCCTGATTTAAGCTTTAGTGGTTCTTTGACAGACACCACACTAGTTTTTTATCCCTGATTCTCTGATGATCTTCCCTTCTTCTTTGAGGGAATACGTGGAGCAACTCAAAATTAAACACGTCTCACTATTGATTGTGATGATTTTTAGCTCAATTTGCACTACTGATAAGATAAAGATAAAATAATTAAAAAAACACATGTGTATAAAATAGAATTAAATTGACCATTTTTTATTAGCTAGCTCTACTAATGCCATTATTAGGAGTCATGCTTTTTATGATTTAGCATCAACTTTTTTCCCTTTGTTTTTTTTGAGTTAAATGTTACAACTATTAAGTTTGTGAATCATTAAAGTCTCTCTCTCTCTCTATAGCGACCAGACATGTTATGGTGCATTAAAACATTATATTATTTTAAATAGGAGTCCTAAAATCAAGAAAAACATTCGATGAAATGTAACAATAAAATATATTTATTGAATGCACATAACATAGGGCTTATAAATTTGGAATATATTAATGTGACTTTCGACTGATAATACCCACATGGATGGGTCCTCCATGCTTAGATTATTTATTATTATTTTTTCTTTTGTGATTTCTAAAAATTTTTATCCCAAATTTTGAGTTAGTTGTGTTTATTAACACAATGAAACAATGATTTCAAAAAATTTTATGGAGAAGTTGTAAACAAAAACAAGGTTATTAACTTTTGTTCCATTTTGTCTGGGTCACAATGCAAAGCAAGTTGGAAGAATAATGAATTGGTAGGCTCACTAAATCATCATAGAGGTTTTCTTAGAATTTTCATAAAAAAAAAAAAGAGACTACAATGTTATTAAAATGGGACTTGGTTATCTTACTGACATTTTTTAACAGGTCTGAACCAAATTGGACAATCTTTTACAATTTTTATAAGATGATCTACACTTCTTTTTAATTATTAATTCATTTTTTTTAATTAATGCATTCCATAATGAAGTACAGTTGAATCTCTATAGTATATTTATTTTTCAAAATTCCTAGCTAATAAGACATGTGAAAATGATTAATTAAAAATTAAAAAAACCCATTTATAATGCCTCATTTAAAAAATTGGTTTAGATATATTTTAATGCACTAATTAAGTGAGATACCACTGTCTTGTTGTAGGCAAGTTGAAATTTAGTTCCCTATTAAACAAATTAAAGTTGTTTCCATACTCAAGAAGGAAAAAAAATTTCTGAAGGCAAGTCAAGATTACTTTAGATATCCTTCTATTATTAATAAAACTTGTATGAAACTCCAAATAGGCACTCCTAAAACTTAATTTCCCACCAAAGAAAACATAAAATAATAAAAAGAGGGGTTGTTGGCTTATTGGTGGCATGTGGGTTACCAAAACAGTGCTTATGTGGAATTTGGGAACTTTGGGGATATTTTAGATGACATATGGTATGAGAAGTCATCCCTTTTTTTAAATACTAAAAAGCCTCATTGTTAATAATCATTTTTTTTTTCAAAAAAAGCCTCATTGTTAATGACCAAATACAAAAAAAGCCTCATTATTAAGGAGTTTGGCTAATCCTAACCTACATAAGATTTTCCTTGTTTAAATGTTATTGTAACATTGTTTGGTGAACAAGTTTCACAAGAACTAGCGTGTCAAGATCCCTAGATTTGGTGAGACAAAATTCAATAGGGTGAAAAGGAGAGTAAATGAATTAAAAGATATTTATGTGACAATGGATTCACTTCTTAATCATATCTCATCTCCCAACAATCATCATTGATGGCTATCCATACATTGAGTGAGGAGAGCAACTATATATATATATTTTTTTTTCGGGCAAAAGTTTGTGTATAGAAGAAATACTCCAATCATGTCTTTTAATGAAGAAGGTGTATCTCTACTAACCTGACAAGAGACAATTTTGTATAAAATTAAATGATATCAAAGTAATTTGTTGGTTTTTTTTCCAAGTATACCCTAATAAATAGTGTATTTGAAAAAAAAAACATTAGAAAAATAACTTTTAGCCACTTTGTCAGCGGTGATAGACTTGTCAACAAGATCAATTGACATCGATTCATTATATTAGTATATTTAATTAATTAAGAAATGATCAAACTAATATTTTGATTTAAAATTATCTTTTTCTGTATACAAAGTTTTTGTATTCTTTCAAAAGAAAATATATATGGATCCATATCTTTTCAAATCCGATTTAATTGTAATCGAGAAGTCAGTTGAGATTTTTTTGTCACATAATATAATATATAATGAGTTAGATAAAGTGACATGGTAGAATATTTTCTGAGTTAGATAATTTTATATATCACATTAAATGATGTGACATAAATGTAACAACATTTACAGAATTGATCAGAGAAGTGTCTAGGTGCAACAACGCCCTTCCAATTATCCAAATACAAGAGCATCACCTAACATTTTAACATTCAATGGAGCACATTTTTTATGAAACTTCTAACTTCCCGGATTCCATGTAACAGGACATGCATATAATGTAATAAGTTTTCAAGACAATATAAATGTAAGTGTGTGCTGGCTAATGTTAGAAACTTTAAAATCCTGTCCACACTGGCCATGGAATAATTTTAGGAACCGCTGGGCCATTAAAGATAGAGTGCTGCTGCACACAGTTTTATTCCGGTAATAATTTCAGTCTCACATGCATCCATAAAAAATTAGCAAAGCATATATATTTCATTTTTTATAAAAACACTTACCTTATTAGATGGTGTATATATATTATTTTTAAAAAATTCAAAAACACTTGTAAATTATATTTAAAGTTGAAAAATGGATTGAATGTAATATTATCTCTAAAGATATGGTTTGTGGCAAAAAAAAAAAAAAAAAAGAAATTGACCCTGTTAACCTAACCCTAACGCATTGATTTTAAATTCATGCATGAAGATCACAATTGTCAATGGACTATTGTTCAACTCTAGTAGTTCAAGTTATTGTTGCCTTAAACAAAAAAATTTTAAACTGTTATCTAAATAGGATTAACTAGAGTGGACTATTAATAATATATACTTTCATCAAAAAAATCAAAATTGTTGGAGACTGTTGCTAATAAGGATAAACATCATTTATTAACTGAAAATATTAAATCTGTAATTAAGTATCCAATTTCAAGAAGGATTATGCCTATTTAATAATTTAAAAAATTCAAGAGATGATATGAACTTCTCTAATTTTAATGTAAACTAAGATGTGCAATTGTTAGATGACAGCATGCACCTTAGGGGGACCATGTATTATTCTCTGCTGGCCTATAGTCCACTAGGCTGGGTTCTTCTGGGCCTAAGGTCCATTTTCCTTTGGATTAATGTTGATCTAAGCTTTCCAAAACCCTAATAATAGTAGTCTGTCTACTGTGTGCACTTGTAAGAGACTCATAGCTCATCAAAGTTTTTCTATAGATATAAAAAAAGGGGTCCTTATACACCCAGTCTGTTTTACAACCGCGTAGAAATCGTCAAAAGTAGCACACACTAATGCATTAACTAGCTCAGTATATACTAGAAAACATAAATGTACACATTCAATTAGTTTCAGTGTGTGCATCATTTTTTATATATAAAAAAAATTTCATTATCTAGTATATATTTCAAAAAAAAAATAAACAAACAAATGTGAGTGTACTGCTATACCATTTTCTAAAAAAATAGTAAATTCATGTAGGGGTAGATACGTAAAACAGATCAGGCCAGCTTGACATGAAACGTTAAGAAACTGACATGATATGACACGACACATTAAAGGACCCTGTCCAGTAGTCCATTGATTCTTTTTAACGGGCCGAGTCAGGCACGACATGTTTTACACTTCTATGAAGGGTAAGGGTGCAACTTGGACAGATTAAATCCGACCCAAACCAATATTTGGACAGGTTTGAGTTAAGGTTTTTGCGTGTAAGTTTAACCCAAACCCGAGTAACCCAAACCTAATTCATGTTGAATTTGGGTTGAGGGTTCGAAAACCTGAACCCGAAATAAGGATGATAAATTTAAATATTCTTTGTCATATTTTAATTTTTTTAATTTATTATGAAATATAATTTGAATTGTTCAATTTATTTTTACCTATAATATATCACCTTCATAATTTCATTTCTGTATTTCTAATAAAAGCGTTCCTTAATTTTTATTTTTTTATTTTTTTTCATGTGAAGCATTGACTTTTATAAAGTTTTAAAGGAAAATTAATTAGGGGTCTCTGTAATCACCCGTGAATTATTTATTGGTCCCTGAAAGTTTTCAATTTTTTTTTTAGGTCTCTAAAGCGGTGAAAATTTATCCTTAGGTTCTTGAAAACGGATGCCGTTGGTCTGCCGTCAGAAATACTGAAAATACCCTTTGCCACCTATTAACATTTTACGAAGATTAACAATGTACAGGGAAGTGTTAACAATATACTAGAGATACGTAACAATATATTAAGGAATGTTAACAATGTACTGAAAAAATTGACATTGGGATATTTTTAATATTTTTGACGGACACAATAATAGCATCCTGTTCCAAGGACCTCAGGGACTAAAATCTTACAAAATTTTAGGACTTAAAAATAATTCACGGATGACCACATGGACCCTTAATTAATCCCCCCAAGTTTTAATTTGTTTAGAATGACGCATTTTAAAAGTCTGATCCGAACTTAACCAAACCCGAATTGAAACCCGAACCAAACATGTTCACCGACAAGCAGAGAAAATCGTGCGCCGAACTTAACCAAACCCGAATTGAAACCCGAACCAAACATGTTCACCGACAAGCAGAGAAAATCGTGCGCAGTATCTGCGCGAGAGCTGATGTGCGTACGGGCATGCGCCAGGTTAAAGTCTCTGCCACTCTGCGCGCGCGAGCGCGCACGCGCGCCTGAGGTTTCTATTAAACCCTCTCATTAAACACGAACTACCGGAGTACCATAGTAGTAGTAGTTTATGATAGCTTTCTTGCAGTGCCAGAAAATTATGCCAGTTGCGGTTGCGCGCGCATGACCTCGATGTGCTGGAGAGTTTGTCCTGCTCGCTTCGACCAATACGACTGACATAGTTATATCTTAAAAAGAATGCATTTAACAATGATTTTAATGTGCTGTTGTTCATCAGAAATAGCTGTGTTTGTCGGAGGTATTTATGACATTTGTTGGGGGTCGACTAGTCACTTTTACAGCACCAGTTTACAGCACAGAATTTTTAATGATGTATATGTTTTGATAAAAAAAGTGTACATTGCTTCATTTCGAATTGAATAGACCTATATTTTTAATGAGTGTAAGAATTTTTTTAATGAAGTCATTGTTTCTAACGAGGTATATAAGACTGGATTTTAGAATATGAAAAAAATGAGTATGATAAATCCTTTTTTTTTTTTATAAAGAGATCACTGGTATTTTTAAGTGTCTCTATTCTGATTTTGTTCATCAACCTTATGCCAATCTAATATACGTCTTGAGTGCTGATACACTCAGTCCATTTTGTAGTTTCATCTGCAGACAAAGAACAATCCCCAACTGCCTATACATGTATGAAAAATTGAAATTTTTTAAATTTGTTCAAAGAATAAAATTCGTTAGTGTATCTCAATATATACATCACTTGGTATGATAGTATCTACTTCAATGGATGAATGTATAATTTATTTTTAAAAAAATGACAAGCACTGTGCACAAGGCTGAGAATATCAATTTTTTTTTTTACATATCCCCCTGTTTAATTGTTTCAAATGGTTGCTCTCCATGAATCTTTGGCTTCAACTGGGTGAATTTGTATGGCTTTTTTTTGTCTTTCTAATGGTATGTGATGATTGGTGAACCACTAAAATGTGTTTATATACACTCTATGAATCTGTATGAGTGTTGAAAATGATACATTGCTCAAAACAAAAGCTAGTGACATTCACATTCATACCTGCTATTGCAAAAGGCAGAAGTATGAGTGCTGGATTGATCCAATGCTTCTGTTGTTGTTACATGAAAACATAAACACGCTATCAAAAATTGAGCGTCGTCTGATAAACTTCTTGTTGCATATGAAAACATTGATATTAAACTGCTATTGTTACACAATATGATCATTTGTTGTAAACCTGCAGCATGAAAGATTGAATAAAACCAATCCAAGTTGTCACAATTCAACTTCAAATAGAAATTGAAAACCTGCTGTTTTTGTTACATGAAAACTGTTACATATCCATCTTCATGACTTGCTGTTAATATTTCAAATCCAGCTTCTACTAACAAGACTTGCTACTGAAACAACTAAACAAGGCCTGCAACTGAAATGAAACAACTAATCTCTAAAACAAGGGCTGCTTATTAAACAGAACCATTAATCATGTCAATCCGGTTATTGAACAAGTCCAGACATTCAATTAAAAAACAAGAGCAGCTTATCAAACATACAATACTTATATCATCACATGACTTCAAAAAACATGCTGTTGTTCAAAATGAAACATGACAGAACCTTAAACAAGTTGTTGTTCATCAGTACAACCAAAACAACCATAAGTCATAATATCCATACATTGGGGATTTATACACCATAGAAATTGAAAAGTGCAACTAAAACAAAATGGTAGGCATGAGGTCCAAGTTAGCATGATACATTCTCGCACTTCTTGTACAACTTCACATCCTCCATGTCATACTGTTTACCTACAAAGATTTGTAATCCAACAATGAAGTACATTTATAGAAAAGAAAGTCATGTATACAAAGGATATGAGCAAGAAGAAACATTACTAGAGCCCATGTGCAGCAGCTATTTCATCACGGATATGGTCACGGATTTGTGACATTTAACTCTCATCCAAGGACCGCGGACTGACACCTTCATATAAACTATCATGTGGAACATTTATGTCTTCTTCGTCAAATTGAACAATGATATCATCAGCTATCTCCTGATCAATAATGAAGTTGTGGATGACCATCGCTGCAATTACAATTTTCGCTTGGGTTCGAAATGCGAATTTTGGCATTTTGTCCAAAATTGGCCATCTCTTTTTAAGTATTCCAAACGATCGCTCAATTATGTTTCTCCGTGAAGAATGTAGATTGTTAAAAAGCTCATCTTTTCCTCTAGGGGCAGCATGCTGAAAATCAAGTAAATGGTATCTACCATCCCGATATGGTGCTAGGAAGCCCTTTCGATTGGGATAACCAACATCTACTACATAATATTTATCTGCAAATATATATAATTTAGTGAGCAAAATAATATAAAATTCTTCTTATAACTTTTAATTTAATAAGTGGTTTTCATACTAACCTTGAGGAGGATACGGAAAATTATGAGCTGGATTGCCCACGGCATGAGCCAACATTTCTGCATCGCGTGCATACCCCTCCCACCCAGCAGCAACAAATGTGAACCACATGTTAAAATCACATACAGCTAATACATTCTGAGTTGGGGTCTTGCGTATTCCACTTCTATTATGAGCATGAACGTGTATACCATCGATTGCACCAATACAATCTTTAAAGAACGGATAATATTTTCCACCGCCACGATGAAGAATGTGTTGGGGAACATTTTCTGAAGATTCCTTGGGCCGAATCATCTCTTTTGCCCATATACAAATTGCATTCAAAATCTTGTTAAAATAACGACTGATGGTTATTTGAGTGTTTTGATATGCCTTGCATAACCCTATTTCTATCATCATGCCCTATTGTTTGCAAGAATATCATCATTTGCTCCTCAACGGAGACTGTACGAGAACTATGAGCCAATCCCTTGTCCCTAAGTAATTTGCAGAGTCCGACAAAAATTTGGGGCATCACACGGCACATGTCGAAGCAAACACACCAATTTCCATGAAGCATGTCATACACTTTCTGGTTTTCAGTGTATGTTTGGTCAGACACAGGTTGATCATTAAGAAATGTTGCCTCATAATAGTGAACCAATTGAATTAGTAGCATCAGTATCAAAAGATCAATCTCCAATTCTTCCTCATCGCGGTTACTGAAGATCCTATATGGATAAGTTTAATATGTAATACATATGGAAGAGAAAATATTCATATTTCCAAAAAGACACAAACAGAGGATTAAAAACGATAATGTATTAAGTGAAATACTTACGATATGGATGCTGGGGTTGTCATAGCTGAACTGGAACAATAACAACTTTCTGAACAACCAAATACCTTTGGTAACAGCCTGCAAACAAGAATATTTGATTACAAGGGAATACCACGCATTAACAGAAACAACATCAGTAACAGATGTTGTTTCTGTTAATGCGTGGTATTCCCTTGTAACAGAGTGGAAGACCCCCTTAGCGGGGTGGTCGAGACACACCCTCTCCCAAGGAGAGGTCGGGGGTTCGATTCTTACCAAGCAAAACAAAAAAAAACAACATCAGTAACAGAAATACAATGATATAGACAACATCATAAACAGAAATACAATTACATAAACCTCATCATTGCCATTTAATACATAACATTCATATTGCAGTACTTGTTAGCACAAAATTACACCTCCCCACCAAACAAGTTCCCTAAACATCAAAGTACATACAAAATATATAATTCTTGTTCATTACAGAAAGAGGACCCAAACATCATTTGCTTATGGCATATGAGATAGTGGACCTATGGACAATGGGCCATCTCATACTCATGAGCGATCCATCGGGGCATAAGACTTCATAGAGCAAAAATTAGCATATACACATTGCACAATAATTTATAGTTATAAATGAAACAACAGGTTCTTCATTTGTTTTAGCTCATATTGTTCTCTCTTATAAATGATTATATCATGTATAGTTAATCACAGATTCACAGGCAGTGAATTTTTTTTTTTCCAGGGAGTTTCATTTCTTCATTTGCAGAACAATCATTTGTTTAAAGGAACTCTATTTGTTGGCTGAGAATTTCTATATCTTAAAGAGCAATGTTTGATAACAGATGTGTTAAATAAGACAAAAAAGTTACATATGCTCCCATTTTACCATTGGTTTTCTTGCCTCCAAAATGAGTAGACAAATTCTTTTTTGGAGGGTGAACCAAGTTTAATCACGTTGATGAATCATTTAATGAGGGACTGATATATTCAGTACGTTTTACAGCCCAATTTGCATTTGTCATATCACTAATGCAGTGCATGAAATGCTTAAGTCAGTATATACTCCATTGTTTCAATGTATGCTTCATTATGAAAAATGTAAAAAATATGCATTATAGTCATTAGTATATACTTCTTTTATAAAAAAAATTATTTCTTTAGAAAAATATATAGTTCACATAAAAAAAACAAAACAAAACGTGTGTGAGCTGCAAATGGGGTTGTAAACATGCTAGACATATCATTTTCCATTTAACTAACACCTGATTCTCACATAAGTGACCTACTAAAAAAGGGAGTTGATACACTCGTCCCAACCATGTCACTAAAGGATACAATATATACTTTACCATATCAGCACATGCTCTATTATGAAAAAAAACTTAAAAGGATGATTAAATGCATCCGATTCAAAGGAGTACGTAGACATTTTTTATTAAAAAAATATACTTCATTAGTTAAGTATATACTTAAAAAAATAAATGAAAAATGATATGTCCAGCTCCTTGTGCATCCCCATATACAGTCCACTCCGTTTTACTTTTTTTGTTAAATTATACTCTCTTCAGCGGAAACACTTTTTTTTTTTTTTTCATTTGAAAAAATTGTAAAAAAATTTAGTCCATACGTTATGTACACATAACGGGACTGCAAAACAAGCTCTAAAATGGACTGAGTATAGCAAACGGGAGCAAACGTAACATCTTCCTAAAATGGAGTATTATATCTGAAGTCCATGACACACACAAGAAGGTCCCCACCCAATCTTGCTCATGTAGAAAAAAAATAAAATAAAATAAAATAAAAATAAATCAAATAATAAGTAAAACTTCACAAAGAATCACTTAAATCAAAAGGTGCAACTTTATTAATGGATTGATTTAAAAAAAGTTACCTGTCACTGCACAATCTTCACGAACAGGAAGATGATGGAGAGAGACAGTGCAGATTTTGGAGGAAAAGTGGAGCAAGTTAGGGTTTTGAAAAGCTGTTCTCTTTATATTAACTCTTTATGCCTATAATCTGTTTCCAGCTTTTGGAGAAAATCGCGTTTGGAAACACATTTTGTTGGGTTTGGCGATTTTGATTTCGTCCAAAGTTTTGAAGCATTTGCGTGTTGTGAATCAAATTCAAACTCTCATAGTAGGTATTATTTTTATTTAGTTGTTAAGATAGAGTTTGTTAAGATCTTTAATGATCTGTTTGGATATGAGTTTAGGTAGATTCTGTGTTTAAAAAATTTAAAATTTTAAAACTCAAATCTAAACACATTTTTAGTTTTTAGCTTTTCAAACCACAATCTTCCTTTTTAAATAATAAAACATAACTTTTTAAAAGTTGAGTTTGAAATATAAAATTTTAAGAATCTTAGAGTTTTAGGGTGCGTTTGGTTGCGCGATTGCAAAACTGATTATGTAGGAATCTGGGTTTTAAAATGATTATGCAGAAAACACACTTTCTTAGCTTTTTGAAATCGCAGCTTTTGGACACTATTTACCTGAAATTTGTGTGTATGAAGCTGCTACAGTAAAACTGTTTGGTTGCACGATTGTAAACGCAGCTTTCTGCAATCACAAACGCTGCGCAATCGCGCAACCAAACGCACCCTTAATCTCACATCCAAACACACCCTCAGTATGTTATGAACTTAAGATTAAAGTAAACTACATAGAAGTATGTATTAGAAATCTTATTGAAAAACAAATCTATCTATTGAATAAATTTTCTGTATTTTCGACTCATTCTTTCTCCTCTATCAAAAAGATCTACGGTCTCACATTGCGCTATCTTATTGTAAAGGAAAAAACTATTTTTTCAAAAATAAAAATTATATACTATTATATCACATTATATATTTTATTTTGTACAATAATATATATTTTAATAGAAGAGTGTATATTTTTTTTTTAAAAAAAAATGAATGATGTAGGCTACAAATTAGATTGGACGTATCATGCATTTTCCAAAATGTAATTGTGTTTTTGAACACCCCCCAATTTTGAACAATTAATTGAAAGAAAAAAAAAATTAATTGAAAAACATCAATAAAAAATTATTTAGTTTATAAATATAACTTCAAAGAATAGAAACTATTTTGATGGGAATCGACTTTCAAATATAATATGATTTCTAAGAATTAATTCGTGTTTCAAACAGACATGAAAATTTCGACTTCCTGGAATTTAAATCTCTCCAAAAACGTTCCAAATTAAACCAATGTACAACTATAATCTAAATTGGATTCAAATTTGATCAGTTTTACATTCAGGCCCTGTTTGGTTACACGTTTGGGATAACTTTTATTTTTTGAAAAACTGAATAGCTAAAATCGTGCAGTCAAACGGAACAGTTTTATTCAGAATCGAAAGTTGAAGTCCTTTTAATTTTTCTCTCGAAATCCGTGTTTTGAAAAGTTCAAAAACAACGTTTTTTTATTGGAATCAATTTGTTGAATTGAAAAGCAATTCTCTCTGCCAAACATCAATTGCTTGCAAATATTGATTCTTGAATTAAAAAAAAAATCACAATAAAAATAAAAGTCTAAAATCATCTTAAAAACAGCTTTATTCCAAAAACTACTTTTTAATATGTGTTTCACTCTCAGATTGAGCTGAAAAACCTAAATCTCAATCCAAACTTGTCTACAAGTTAGGTTAGATCATGTTGAAACTGTCTCCAATAAAAAACCTAAGTGTGTGAAAATATGGGAGGAGAGAAGCACTGCATGAAGGGAAACATCACTGCTGATAGGAGATTATCAAAATTACAAAAATGTTAAGGTCATTGTATCAGGAACATTTTACATAAGATAGAGCAACAAACTTGTGTGTATTTGGATAGATAGAGCAACAAACTAATATTCCCTCCAACATACATTGATGAAGAGTTAAATAGTGTTTCATGATCTCCCCAAACAAACTGTAGGGCTCATTTTATAACCTTATTAACTATGCTGTACGTATTCATGGCCCAAGACTCGATTAACAGAGGCTCATGACCCGAATCACCTACGATTCGTGAATTCAACCGGTCGATCATTCACATCTAATGATCAGAAAATATAAGTTAGATTTGGGATCAAATAAAATATGATTTTGGAATTATCAATGCAAATATATCAGAATCTCATGCAAATCCCATATTATATATTGGATTTGGAACTATTATTTATCAATTTTTCAAATCCTATATATATATATATATATATATTTGATTTGGTACCATCATTGATGATTCCCAAAATCCTAACAATATATACACAGAAAAAATCCATATAACCCCCTGTAAGCTGACTGAAATTCATATAACCTCCTGACTTTTCTTAAAATTCATATAACCCCTTGAAAATATCTAGTAAATCCAAATAACCCCCTGAATAAAATTTACGTTTATAGATGACGAATATTTGTGAATATTATGTTTGGTTAACCATGAAAGAAAACACAGTATAAAAAAAAACCTTACAATGTGTTAAAAATACGAAAAATCTTATATAAATGACGATTTTATCCATTTGGATAGGGTTTTATAATATATCAAGAGAGGGTAAAATCATCATTTTTATAGGATTTTTCGCATTTTTAATACATTGTAGTGGTTTTTTAGTATATCGTGCTTTCAATCAGGGTTAACCAAATGAAATATTTACAAAATATTCATCATTTATTAACGAAAATTTTATTCAAGGGTTATTTGGATTTAGTAGGTGTTTTCGGGGGTTATATGGATTTTAAGAAAATTCGGGGAGTTATATGGATTTCAATAAGATTTCATAGGGTTGTATGGATTTTTCCCTATATACATATTTAGATTTGGAGTTATCAATAATTGATTCCCGAATCTCAACAATACATGTTAAATTTGGAAATATCATTAATTGATTCCATACAATCCCAAACAAAATATGTATATTTACCCTTGATAATCAATTGCTGATTATGAAAAATCCCAAAATATATGTATATTTGATCACCGAAATCAAGAATTTTTCTTATCTGTTCGATGAAAGAGAAATCCATCATTGATTTTAGGCAGGCCTGTCAACGGGTCGGGTCCGGGTCGGGTCGGGGTGGACCCGGACCCGACCCGTGACAGGACCCGGCGGGTCCGGGTCCAACCAAGGACCCGGCGGGTCTGGAGAAATGTGGACCCGGACCCGGACCCGTCGGACCCGGGTCGGGTCCGGGTCCGACCCGACCCGGATGGTTGGGTAAAAAAAAAAAACAAGAAGAGAGAAGAGCTCATGTATTTGTTTGTCTTATCATTCTATTTGAAATTTTTTGTAATAAAACATTATTGTTAATGAGACTATGTTTGAATATAATTTTATACAATTCAAAAGAAGTAAATGAATTATTAAACAACATCCAAAACAATAATCACTAACATAAAAAACATATTAACCTAAATAATAAACATAACTAACCTAAACAACATTCAAAACAATATTAACCTAAACAGCATTCAAAACAATAAACACTAACATATTAACCTAAATAATAAACATAAATCATGCAACAAACTAATTAATTATACAAATTCAAATGCTAATAAGTTAATTGTCCAAAACAAACCGATTTATAGGCTTGTTATAATATGATTTATGAACTTGTAGATACAAAAATAAGTTAAGTAAGAAATAAAATTATGTATCAACTAATACTAATGGTCTTATAATATATGAACATATATTAAAAAAAACAGTCGGGTCCAACGGGTTGGGGCGGGGTGGACCCGGATCCGACCCGTTTATTTGTTCGGGTCCGCCGGGTCGGGTCCAACTCGGGTCGGGTCCAAATCGGGTCGGATATATTACATGTGTAATCGGGTCCGGGTCGGGTCGGGTCCTGGTCTGGACCCGACCCATTGACAGGCCTAATTTTAGGCACCCACCAAAGTACTATAAATAAAGAACCAACTCTCTCTATTAAGATATGTGAGAAATATTTTTCCACTAAATCCTTTGTCAGATGAGAGTCTTCTGCGGGCCACCCCACCCCGTATTTGCAACGCTCGTGGAGGAGAATCGCCGGCAACCTAGCGATACCCGTCGAAGAAAGCGGAGCGGACGAATCCGACTACCCAAACCCGATACGTCGATTTTTCGCCCCCTTCAAAACTACAAATTAAATCGTGTGTCAAGCATACATGAAAATTTTGACTTCTTGGAAATTCAAAATCTCTCCACACACGTTCCCAAGTAGACCAATGTACAACTATAATCAATTAGATTTAAATTTGATCAATTTTAGAATTCACATTGTGCTGAACAACCTAAACCTCAATCTGAATTTGTCTAAAAGTCAAGTTAGATCATGTTCAAACCATCTAAGTTACACTCCAAAAACAAGTGTATGGAAAATGGGAGAGAAGCACCCACCCCATGAAGGGGAAACATCACTCCTAATAGGAGATTATCAAAATTACAAAAATGTTAAGGTCGTTGTATCAGGAACATTTAACATAAGATTTTCCTTGTATACTTGTGTGTATATGGATAGACAGAGCAATAAACACAACTAATATCCCCTTCAACATACATTGATGAAGAGCCATAGCATAATTTGAAGAGTTAATGCATTGGGCATCTTGAAAGTTCTCTTCAATGTGTCTTTAGAATCTTGACACAATGTCAATCAGAATAAAAAAAATGGTATTTTGAGTTTATTAAGAACCTAAGTGAGGTGAACACAAGTTATTTTCATGAGTTGTTGGAGCAGCTATTCTTGCAAATTCTCCCCTTTTTAATAAAAAAAAAATGCAAGGAATTTACTCTACCATAGATTTAAAATAAGAATTTATTCCCACCAGCTTCTCTACCATACATTTTTTTTTGTTATAATTCTCTACCATACATTTGATATATAGGTTTGGTTCACTTACTTCAGAATATTTTCTTTAGTTTCTGCAATAAAAGGCATTGTTTCAACTCATATGTCATTGTCATCAAAATATTAAACTAGCTTTAGTAATACATGCTAATATAATTCATAAAAATTAAAAGTTGGAAATAATTATATCATTCAATGATAACCACTTTATATTTATCTGACTAATATACTTCATAAAACTGTGTATATAATAATTTGGATAAATAACAATGTAACTTTCATTTTCAGATATATATGATCAATTGTTTATTTTTAACTAATCCCAACATTAATGGTCTAACTGCAGACATTGCCTCTTCAGTCAAACATATTATATAATGTACATTATTCTCATATGATCAGATGTAACCAACATTTCTTTCTCTTCATATACTAATCTAAATAATTGCTTTCACTTCTCAATTACCTTCTACACAATTGATTATTTTATTTGAAAAAAATGTCAATCCTTCCCAGAACTTCATAAAAAGCCTTTCCATTCCAGGCACCCCAAACAACATATCCTAAGTTTCAATGGCCCCTGTTGAGAAGTTCTGCTGGTACTTTGCATTGATAGTAGGACTGGCATTCATGTTCTGCATAGTCTGTGACCCGATGAAAGACCCGAATAGCGGCCCGTGTCGGGAGATGTACGTCGTCAAGGGAGGAGAGACACTGCACAGCATCGCCGACAAGTGCGAGGACCCTTTCATCGTCGAAGACAACCCGCATGTTCGAGACGATGCCGATGTCTATCCAGGTCTGGTTCTCAAGATCACACCTTACAGGGTCAGGTAGTCTAGTGAGTTTTTTTTTTTTTTTTTTTGTGTGTGAGTTCTTTTGGTTTGTCATGTTATGGTACATTGTATGTAAAATGAATGGCTCAGTTGAGTTGGTTTTTTTTTTTTGTGCAGAATGGTTGATTTTGTTGATTGGTTAAACAGATGTATAGACCAGTTGTTTCTGAGTGTGTGTTGGGGAGGTTGTGAAATACTGAAATTTAGTTCTTTCACTAATATATGTTGTGGTTTAGATGAGGTGGTGTCATTGTTGAATTGATTTTGTTGGAATGAATTTTTGAGAGTTAATTAGAATTCAATTTCAATTGAGAAAAGTTAGAAAAAGAATATTGGGGCCTTAGGTGGGTTGAATTGGTTTTTCAGTGATCGAGTTCAATTTGAACATGAACTCAAGCAAATTTGAATCAAGTTCGGATTGGGTTTGGGTTGACAGGATCGAGTCATCTGGGTCCATCTAAACGTGATGGATGAGTTGTAAATTTAAATGTTCATATTTTAAGAAAATTGAATTATTTAATTTATTACTAATTAATTAAGTTCGTAACTTTGATAATGTCAAAGTATGTGATAATTGATTCATTGAACAATTATCCATTAAATAACAGGAGAAAGCTTAAAAAAGAGAGAATAAACCATTAAATTAAAGAAGTCTTGGTCCCATTTGGAAACGTTTTTAAAAAGTGATTCTATTTTTAATTAAGCAGAAAGCTAAAAAGTATTGTCAAACGCATTCTAAAATGCTAGCTTAATTAAAAAATTATTTTCACCTTTTAGTGCAAAAAAGTTGATTTTTAAAAAATAAAAAAAATCCGTTTTTCAGAAATCAATTCTATTTAATAAGTCACTTTATTCAGAATCTTATTTTTCATACGTGTTATCAAACGGACCATATAATGATCAAATAAGTTAAACAAAGTCCACATGTTGAATAGACCTGGATTTTATTATTCAGGAACCCATTGTTTTGATTATCAATTTTAATCACAACAAGAAGTTTACGTGGTAAAGACAACTTAAATTTTTGTTAATCAAATAATTGAGAGTGGTGATTGTATTGATATTTTAAATCTCTGATCAATTAAGATCTCCATTCAATCATGAAAAAGGTTTTCAATGTTTTATGATCATTCAATAATAACATTACTAATGTAACTTAATCCCTCTTGTCAAATGGGCATAATTAAGGAAAGCTAATTGGTGCATAAATCAACCTAATTAATTGATTACATTGTTTAATCCTTATGCATCCTTGGAGATTCTTTAGATTTCACAAACTTTAAGAAAATATACTCTCTGCCTCACATTAGCATGATCACATATTGACCATAAAAAAACATATGGTCGGTGTCAAAAAGCATCTAATCTTACAAAGTTAATATATAGGAATATATGATAAATACAACATGTCGAATTTCATACCAATGTAAAGTACATCTGTACATGTAGATCATAACTATATACTAGGCTAAGCTAATATATACTTTATACTAAGATAAGAAAAGATACAAAAATATGTAGTATATACTATATTTTTTATTAAAATATTTCATTTTAGTAAAATTCAAAACATATGAAATGCAAAATGGGATCGTCATAATGACGACTTAACACAAACAGATAAATCAATCATTGCTTTTACAGTCATGTTAATCAAGCTCACACAAGATTAACACTTTGGTTAGAGTCATATGTTTACTCCTCAGATGTCTTATGTTTAAATTATTCTAGACTTACCTGATGCACATGATTTGTGAGAGATTACATGCATTCGATTTACTGTCAACATTAAAAAAAATAATATTGGGTTACTTATCATTCAAAAAAAAAAAAAAAAAAAAAATGCTGACCAACCTTAGGCACTTTGTGATGCCTTTGGATGGAGGAACAAGGGAGAGAATATGTGTGGATAATGGTAAGGAATTTTTGTTGTTTATGTGAGTGGAATAAGTAGATATTGTTATGTTAAATAAATCTTTATTCATATCTTATTTATAATATATCTACAATTTATCTATGACTAACTAAATAACAAAAATCTTATTATAATATTTTTTAACAAGAATAACTAAATTACGACTAAACAGATAATGATTTATTTCTATTGATATAGTTATCTATTTTAGTATAATTATCTATTTCGAATAATCGAATTTCTTCATCCAAACAAGAATGAATGTGTAATAAAAAAATGCTATAAAATAAAAAGATAAACATACCAAAATATTATATATAAGGTATTTGATTATTATAAAAAATGAAAAATATGGGTGGGTGAGAATGTGAGATGCATCGGAGATTTGAAAATGAGAGTGCGACATTTTTCATTAATTATATTATTAGTAAGTGGTTTGACCCATTCTGGGTTAAAAATTTTGTAGCCCACTAAAAAAATTCAAGAAAAATGAATATTCAGCCCTTGTGTACAACTTCAATTATAATCCACACTTTTTTTAAAAAAAGAAAACTCCCTTCTTATAAAAGATACGTAAGGCTGGTAAATGAACCAAGTGGCTCAGGCTTGACTCGAGCTCGATTCTGTTTGAGCTCGTTCAGAATTATTCAATTAGATAAATGAACAAGTTTGAACAATTTTTAAAGTTCGGTTAAACTCAGGACCTGGATCGAGCTTTATTTTGTGTTCAAACTCAACTCGTTTATATTATAAAAAACTTAGTTGAAGCTTATCTCAACTCTTTTGTAAAATCAAAACATTAAACCAAAAAAGAGGCGTTGGGGGGGAAGCTCACTGATTGGTAATGGTCCAGAGTCCATCTACCGCTTCCACGAATAGTCTGTGGGGGAAGCTCACTGATTGGTAATGGTCCATAGCCGCTTCCACGAATAAGAAAGAGGCGCCGATCTAAGTTAATACATACTTGTTTCGAAATCTAACCTCTCATTGACGGATAAAGTAAATGGCAATGGGTTGATGATTGAAGTTATAAAAAGTGCTTTGAACAACCAAGGCGAGCGAAGTGAGAGAAGCTATCGATTACTGTCTTTTGAAGTGAGCAACAGATTGCCTCAAAAGCTTTGTTTTATCGGTAAGGTAGTCTTTTAGGTCGATAAACGATTGTCTGTTTACCGTTCTTTTTAACCAGAAGGCGACTCGAGAAAAAAATTGAAAACCCAAAGTTATGCTCGTTCAGATTCATTAACTTAGCTCATTTAGATTAAAATTTTGTTTTCAACCCCTAAAAACCCTAAAATAAAGAAGAACACTAGGCTAGGCTCGTGAACTCTGCTCGACTCAGTTCGGCTCAGCTCGTCTATAAACAAGCAGTGCTGAAACATGTCAAAGCTCAACTTATTCGACTCGTTTATTATCCATAAGGATATGCTGTTATATAAAATGAATGAAATATGTATTGAAATATAATAGTATATTTTTTTTAAAAAAAATAAAATAAATTTACAATGATACACTGTGATAAAATCTTATATTATAATAATACAGTATACTGTGTTATCCTAACGTTATGGTTTTGAAAAAAATTCGGTTAAGTCAAAATATTATAACAATACACCACACGTAAAAAAACTGTCAATTCAATCGTCTGATTGGGAATCAACGGATAAAGATTCACTTTTCTTCAATGGAGGAAAAAAAATGCTCTTTTGATGAAAATATATAAAGTTACACAAGATACCAATTGTTGTTTTTGTCTTCATAAATCCATTGCATCTGGGTTTCAATGATTTTGTTTTTTTAGGTTCTCTTTGTTTTGTTTTTCCTGTTTATAGCGAAAACCATATCTAAACAAAAGATCCTCTCAAACCGTTTCAAAGAGAGTTTCTGTAAGAGAAAATAAAAATTCAAACTTTGTTGCGACTTGGGTTTTCTTTATTTTGTTACTTTTAGTTCTGCTCTTCTTCTGAGACCTTCTGAAGCCCTTGTTGGGGCTTGCGTGAAAACCCATTAAGGGTTTTGAGGGTTTAAGCATGGATTGTGAGACCCTTTTGGTTTCGGTCAGAAAGATTGAGTCTTGGTGAGAGTTGAAGCGAAAGTGAAACCCGGTTGAAGAGAGAAGGGGGGAAAGGATGCTTACAGAGAAACCCAGTTGGATTAGGCATGAAGGAATGCAGATCTTCTCCATTGATATACAGCCTGGTGGGCTTAGGTTTGCCACTGGTGGAGGAGATCACAAGGTGAGAACTTTTTTTTAAAAATCTTCCTTTCTTTGAAGATTAGGAGAATGAACGATCTCAGTTGGATTTTTTTTTTTTTTTTGTGTAATATATCTGGCTTTGTTTTGGTTTTGTAATCTCCACAGATGAAAAGTTGAAGTTTTTATGAATGGGTTTACTTGGAAATCTTGTTTTAGCAGAATATACAAGAAAAAAAAATGTTTTTTTAACCTAGAATGCATATAGTAACAGTGGTTGTAAGGTACTACAGAATTGTGAGAATTTGAGTTTTCTATTAATTGGTTTTTCTTGGAAGATTTTATTTTGAGCAGAATATTTGAAAAGGAATGTCTTTGACCTAAGAATGCATGTAGTATTAGTGTTGGAAAAAGTGCTGGAAACTTTTTAAACTCTGGTTGCAAATTTTGTATTTAGATGTCTTGATCCTGAAAATGCTGGTTATGGGGTTGGGGGTCAGTTGTTTGTACTGGATAGTGAAATTACATAGTCCTTAATGATTATGATTGCAAAATTTGATTATGTGTTATAATGATAAGTGAAGGGCTAAATAATTCAGTCACTGAATCCTCCTCTCCAAGTAAACAATTTTACACAAAATATAGCTGCATATTTTCTAATTTTTGTTTGATTTTTCATTTTGAAAATATAACTTGATTAAAGGGTAATCTTCCTTGCAATAAGTAATGGGTGGTTTTACATTTGGATAACATACCATCCTTTTATTGATGAAGAGGTTTTAATTTTCTATGCTTTCTTCCTAGGTTCGAATATGGAACATGAAATCAGTGGGCAGAGAGATGGACAATGACCAGGCAACCCAGAAACTTTTAGCAACCCTGCGAGATCACTTTGGATCAGTTAATTGTGTTAGATGGGCTAAGCATGGTCGATATTTGGCATCAGGTTCTGATGATCAGGTGATTCTTATTCATGAGAGGAAACCTGGGGCTGGAACCACAGAATTTGGAAGTGGAGAACCACCCGATGTTGAAAATTGGAAGGTTGCAATGACTTTGAGGGGCCATACCGCCGATGTGGTAATCAAATGTTTTTACTCTTCTGCTCTTTATGTGCATGTGTGTGTATACTTTATCTCTTTTGAGTCTAGTCTATGTTGGTTCATTCATTTCTTAGATTTCTGTTACTGAGGAGCTGTTTATCTTCCATGCTTGAAGTAGGTAGATCTCAACTGGTCTCCTGATGACACAATACTGGCTAGTGGTAGCTTGGATAATACTGTCCACATCTGGAACATGAGCAATGGCATCTGCACCGCCGTGTTGAGGGGACACTCAAGCTTGGTCAAGGGGGTTGCTTGGGATCCTATCGGCTCTTTCATTGCAAGCCAATCAGATGACAAGACTGTTATTATATGGCGTACGAGTGATTGGAGTCTTGTTCACAGGACTGATGGCCACTGGTCAAAATCCGTATGTATTTTAAATTTGACAAATCATTCTTCTTCTTTCTTGAATTTTTTTGGTAACTATCTTTAGTGATTCTTACTGTTTGCCTTTCTTTTAGCTTGGGTCTACTTTTTTT
Organism: Acorus gramineus; assembly: GCA_030737835.1. NCBI lineage: Eukaryota > Viridiplantae > Streptophyta > Magnoliopsida > Acorales > Acoraceae > Acorus > Acorus gramineus. Next base: position 5,224,691 of record CM060855.1, on the reverse strand, counting down.
AGGCGGCTTGGTTGGTCACCTTGTGGCCATTTCATAACGACCACTCATGGTTTCCAGAAGCCTAGACACTCAGCACCAGTTCTAGAAAGAGGCGAATGGTGCGCAACTTTTGATTTTTTAGGGCACAATGCGCCTGTTATTGTAGTGAAGTTCAATCATTCCATGTTTCGGAAGAGTTTCTCCAATGGTCAGGAGGCAAATGGTGCAGCTTCTGGATGGACTCATGGTGCTTCAAAAACTGCCACTAAGGAGTCACATCCATACAATGTGATCGCCATTGGAAGTCAGGACCGCACAATAACTGTGTGGACAACTGGAAGCCCGCGTCCCCTCTTCGTTGCCAAACACTTCTTCACTCAAAGTGTTGTAGATTTATCCTGGTAAAGTACAAATAATTTTTTTGTTATTTATTTATAAGTTTAGTTAGCCAATATATAGTTTAGGACAGATTGTAGCACTGAGATATTGAAGGTCTCAATATCATTATTTTAAATGTGATATTATTACATAATATGTGCAATAGATATGTGAACATCATGCACATATATACATAGCACGTAAATGATGATATGGGTTAATCTTGTTAAAGGTGGAGACATATTTTATGGCCTTGTTATGTTATGTATATTTCAATTTTCTGGTTGCCCACGCACAGGAGCCCCGATGGGTATGCACTTTTTGCCTGTTCCTTGGATGGGACAATGGCTACTTTCCATTTTGAAGTTATGGAGCTGGGGCATAGGTTGTCCGACAATGAGTTGGAAGACTTGAAGAGAAATCGATATGGTGATGTTAGAGGACGCCAGGCCAATTTAGCCGAGAGTCCTGCACAACTCTTGTTAGAGGCTGCATCAACCAAACAATCTGTTAGCAAGAAAGCCACTTCCACTGCATTGCAAAAATCTTCAGTGGGCCCAGATGTCCCCAATATAACTAAATCGATCCCAAATTCCTCCGAAGCCCAAACCCAAGAAGGGAAAAAGACTGCAGGGTTTTCTGGTGACACTTTAGGTAAAGCTGCTCCTGCAAGGACATCAAGTCCAGTTAAACAGACAGAGTATAGGCGGCCTGATGGACGGAAACGGATAATCCCAGAAGCACTTGGAGTTCCTGTGAATCAAGAAAACATTGGTGGTGTAAATCAGGTTCAATCCATTGAGTTCCCCCCTCCAGCATCAGATCAGAGGAAGGATGAGAATATGATGGTTCCCATTAAGAAGCCATTCAGAGGGATTTCTGAAGCAAATAACATTGGTGGAAGTGTTAAGGAACGTTCAGGTGTCACTGCAAGGGCTAACATTAATGAGAGCCTTGTTATCGAGAAGTTGCCTAACTCAACTGGCAGTGATGGAAAAATAAGTGTTGAACAATCCGGGGTTGGAGGCGTGACAGGTTCTCAGTCCTCTCGAAATGTTCTTTCCATTCATGTTTTGAACAGGAAAGAAGGTGAAGACAGTGGGCCTTACTCCTTGGAAGCTAAACCAATTGAACGGGCTATAAATGATGTGGTTGGTGTGGGAAATGCATTCTTGATGAAAGAAACTGAAGTTACCTGCACAAAAGCAGGCCAAAATTTGTGGTCAGATAGATTGTCTGGGAAAGTAACTGTATTGGCTGGCAATGCTAATTTCTGGGCTGTTGGTTGTGAAGATGCATGCTTACAGGTAAGTGCAAAATAAATTTTTATTGTAGAATCATTACCATAAGTAACTTGCATATCCTTTATGAATGGTAATTTTATTGAAAGTGTTAATTCCTAGCTTAAATGCCTTTGGAAGACTATAACTGTAATGATGGCTCGTTCAAAAAAGCAAATGTACCTATGTTTACTATTACAAGCGATAAACAAAATGGGGCAGTAGTTGAATGCCGATATAAAATTAATGAAGCGAACAATGCTATAAAATAAATGTTTCCCTGCTATTTTTTCACATTGCAATTTAAAAAACCGCCTATATAAAACTCTGAAGGAAATGTCTTTCTGCTGTTATTTTTCACTCTGTATCTTTAAGAGTTACAGATACAAGTCCTTTTTTTTTTAATTCTTCTGAGATCTGTGGAGTTTTAATTCATGCTGGGTGGATATGTTTTGACTTGTATTGTGACTTGAAAATCGTGCCTTGGATTACTATCATATTCAGTTTGCAGATTTTATGTCCTTCATCCTTCAATAACTATCGTTGCTTTAATAAAGTTGTTTCACCATCAATCTTACCTGAGATTCCATCATTAGATTTGGTTTCAATAAAGGGGTTCTGTCTACTGCAGCTCATAGTTTTATTTGCTTACCTATCATGCATGTCTTAAACATTGATTATGTTCCCTTTTCTCTCTTGAGAAGATTTATACCAAAGGTGGAAGACGAGCCATGCCAACAATGATGATTGGTTCTGCAGCAGTATTCATAGATTGTGATGATTGTTGGAAGTTGCTTGTTGTCACGAGAAGAGGATTAGTGTATGTCTGGGACCTTTTTAACAGAAAATGTTTGCTTCATGACTCTCTAGCTTCTCTGGTTAATTGTAGAGACGATTCATCTTCGAAGGAATCAGGTATTACACTTATTCCCAAATGGATGCCTGTAATCATGCGTTAACATAAAGTCAAAAAGATGTTAAAACCTTAATGGAGTTGATAGCCGATGCAACATTGTAGCTAAATCAACTTCTTCTAGTTTATTGATGTGCGCTTTTTTTTTCAAAATAATCATAATGAACATATGTATTAATTATTTGTTTATGCATCTTTGTGTCTTTGGTGTCTCCTCCTCCATTCTCCATGGCTTAGGAGTATCATTCATTAGTAATTAGATAATCTGAAGGTTGTGTGTTTGATCCACGCTCACCGCACTATAATGATTTTAGTTTTCTTTACTTAAAAAACAGAGTCTGTGGCATCATTGGTATACACAATTCATCAAACCTGATCAGGCCAGTTTGAAGTTTATGTTATTTTAGTAGAGGACACAGGCATAAATGGTCTCTGGTGGAGTAGTTATTGATATGGAATTGAATACATTCCTAAGAAAAGCTTGTGTAGATTTTAATAAGCACATATGATTCACAGACGTGATGCAAACTATTGCAGAAAAGGCTGGTTAAGTTACATTATTTATGTTAATTATGTTACACAGGTCTGCATAAGATTGGTTAATAAACCTTTCATAAAATGTAATTCTTCTAGTATCATGTAAACCAGCATGTGAAATAGGACAGACTTAATTATTGCTATCTGCTATCATGGTGCAGGCACAATCAAGGTCATTGCGGCTAGGTTCTCAAGATCAGGTTCCCCTCTGGTTGTCCTTGCCAATCGTCATGCCTTCCTTTTTGATATGAGCATGATGTGTTGGCTGCGGGTAGCCGATGATTGTTTCCCAGCATCAAATTTTTCAAGTTCCTTGAACCTGGGTTCTATTCAGAGTGGTGAACTTGCTGCTCTCCAGGTTGATTTGGGGAAATTCTTAGCAAGGAAGCCAAGCTGGAACAGGTTTTCATTTTCTGCTTCTTTCCATCTCTCGTATGCATCAGAGGTTGATAATAACATTCTGAAACAGCATTCACTATGATAGATAACATCATCGTTGTAGCCTGGGAAGCACAAACACTTAATGAATATGCAGTGTCTATGTCTGTGCCTAACACACAGCACGCGTTGGACATGTCTCCTACATGTGTAGAATTCAAAAATAATTTTCTAAATTTCGGATGCACATGGGATGGTGGACACACAACACTTGCGCGAATTCATAACATTTTTCTTAATAACTATTATAGGATTTATGCTTGCATGAAGTCACGTGATGTTAAAATCTGAATGGAGTTGATAGTTGACAGACCATTGTATTTATATCAACTTTTTATGGTTTATGAATTGTGCTCGTTGTTTTCAATTATTCATTATATATTATCTATTTATTTATTTTTCCCTGTTGTGTCTTTGTTGTATCCAGGCCTAGTTATTCAATATTTGTTGTGTATCATGTCCTGTGTCCAGTGTCAATGCCCCATAGCTCAAAACACATTGACATGTAAATGCCCTATTTTAAAAAAAGGTGCTTATAGAATTTTTTTTATTATTTCATTATAAGAGTTGCCTTTCAAATCAAGGTCTTGATCAGTAATAATCTATGGTCTCATGCATCATGTTATAGCTATTGCAAGTAATTCATAGTCATGGCTTTTTTTGTACAGGGTGACAGGCGATGGAGTACAAACACGTGCGCATTTAGAGGCTCAATTGGCTTCGACATTGGCATTGAAGTCACCTAATGAGTACCGTCAGTGTCTTCTCTCTTATATTCGATTTCTGGCGAGGTCAGTTTTGCTCTTCTTTATTGCTGGAAAGGCCTCTTTTTATGTCTGAATTTTATCTGATTACGCTGAATCAACAATAACTTATTGTGGATTGAAATACATTTCTTAGAATGGGTGTTGTTTTAGACACTTTTGCAGTCATTCCTACAGACACCACATCAATATATACTCTACTTCTATTATGTAAAAAAAATGCATTCAATTTATTGGAGTATATTCTTCATTTTTTTTTTGTAAAAGTAGGCACTTTATTAGACAAGTATATAGGTAAAAAAATATGTGCAATATGCAGTGCAATATGCAAAAGTGACTGTAAGAATGACTTAAGTATAACATTTTCTTCTTCGTACTCGTAATATATTTCACGTATACGCTAGGTGCTTAGGAAATAAATGCATCTATACTGGAATACAATATCCTAGCTTCTGCGAGAACTTATTTCTTGATGCATCTATACAGAGAGGCGGATGAGTCGCGTCTGCGTGAAGTGTGCGAGAGCTTCCTTGGTCCACCTATGGGGATGACCCAATCCACAACATCTGATCCCAAGAACTCTGCATGGGATCCTTGTGTCCTCGTATGCATTTTCTTGCCTCCTATTTCATCCGTTATCCTGAAAAAATTTAAAAATAGTTTTAAGTTGATAATTTATTTAGGTGTTAGTTTGATAACTGTGGTCTAGAAGTAGAATATTCTCCTTCCACAGGAATCCAGGTATGGTACATTCTTGGGAATGAGAAATCGGGGGGAATTTGCCTGGCCGGCCAGGAATGGTCACAGGGACGAAGGGATTCCAAATGTTATTTTTCTGGATTACTAAACTGACCGTTTAAGTGTAACATGTTACATTCTCTCAATTTTTTTGTTAATGTTTGTAGGGAATGAAAAAGCACAAACTCCTCAGAGAAGATATCCTCCCAGCAATGGCATCAAACCGAAAAGTCCAACGGTTACTAAACGAGTTCATGGATGTTCTCTCCGAGTACGAGAATACTGATGTAAATGTGGAGCCAGTTGAACAAATACCTCCCACAAACGAATGCGAAACCGAAGCCAGACCAGTTGCTCCTGCTTTGGCTTCTGAGAACAAAGAATCCTTATATTCATCTGAAGCTAAATACACAGATGATGAGTCGGGCACGGGTGCTCAATCTCGTGTTCTTTTCTTGAAGTAGAAGAGTTTTAGTTTGACATCTTTTATAGTGTAATTTTATTTAGTTTTGTTCACTATTTGTTTTTTTTGGTGTTATTAACTCTTCATGTTTTGGAGCTGTTTCTGAGTGTATAATAGTGATGTTTATATTATTGTGCTGTTTTAGCTTCAAAGATGGTATAAGATTGACTATAGAAGAAACTTGTTTTGTTTTTTCTTTTTTTCTTTTTTGGAGTAATTGCTGCATGGATATTTTCAAATCAGACCTTTTAAATTCAATCTAAAACACAGTTGAATATGTAAGTGATGAATATCATGCAAGATGAGTTGTGTTGAAGATTGGTCTGCCTCAACAGGGATTGAGACATTCACTTGTTAGCAACATGAGGAGTTATTTGAGTGAAAGATGAGGCTTGCATTGACTTAAACAATTCATGAGTCAAATCATAAAAAATCGAGCTTAAAATTTTTTAATAATCAAACAACTAAATAAGGTGGCATCAAAATGGACTCATACATATTAAACCAAATAAGTAATGAATAGAATTGAACATTACTTATAAATCATGGTAAACACTCATGAGTTGTACAGAACAATCATGAGAAACATTCATAAATTATACAAAACAATTATTAGAATCAAACTGAACAACTCATGGATTCAAAATGATTTTATTTTGAAACGTTGAATAATAATAATAATAATTTACATTCATTTAAATGGATCTTGCATTGAATTGAACTACATAAATCATGAAGACGATTCACTAATCCACAAATTAAATTGAACCCATTCATCAATTCATCAATATGTCCTGGATCCCAACTCATTTTAAATTCTATGGAATTGGTATAACTTTATAAAAACACCCTCAATTGCTTCGATATTATTATTACTTCCAAATGAAAAAAATGGATTTTTACATTCCCCCCCCTAAAAAAGTATACCTCAGAAACCCCTGTCTAAAGGGCGCGTCTATCCCCACCAAGCGTTTTTCTTACCCCACCAATCAAAAAAAAAAAAAAACGGTGTTTGTCTGTTCCCACCGATCCAGGTCGACCGAATTTGGTCGCCATTTCAGGTTTTGGGCGACCGGACTTGGTCGCCATTTCAGGTTTTAGGCGACTGGACTTGATCGCAATTTAAGGCTTTGGGCTACTGTAATTGGTCGAACAGGGTTCAAAACTATATCTACATATTTTTTGTAAACAAATAACTTTTTGGTTTATCCATCATAGTCTACATTTATTCTTTTATCTAAACAACAGCTAAGGGGCCGAAAAAAATGTAAGTAGCTATACTTTCAATCAATTCAAAATTTTATAGAAAAATATCTTATTAGACAAATATATATCATTTTTAAGTTTTGTTTGAATTCGTAGTTAAGAGGATTCTTCGTTTGAAAACAAAAAAAAACCTATAAGTTGATCCAAACACATTATATATTTGGCTTTTGAAAATTAGTCCGTCACTTATGTAAAAAAAAATATTCTTATATTCTACATTTAAGAATAATAATTGATTCTTCTTAGATTACAACTCAGACTTGGAGTGGTATGAAGGATTCAAGGAAGATATACGTCATGGGATTATGTTTCCAAGAAAAAAAATTATAAACTTTATTACAAATCATGTTCGACCAAGTTCGGTCGTCCGAAACTTGAAATGACGACCAAGTCCGGTCGCCCAAAATCTGAAATGACGATCAAGTCCGATCGTCCAAAACCTGAAGTGGCGACCAAATCTGGTCGACCTGGCCGGATCGGTGGGAAAAGATAAAACACCGATTTTTTTTCTCGATTGGTGGGGTAAGAAAAATGTTTAGTGGGGATAGCCGTGCCCATGTCTAAAACCTGTATGTCAAAAAGCACCCCACAAAATCAAAAGCCTTTGCTTCATATGCTTGTGGTTTTCATATTCAAAACTTTCCCTCCAAAGACAGAGAGAGAGAGAGAGAGAGACAATGATACAGAGACCCCTCTCAAAGCACTTATTCAAAACCAAACCCCAACTCTTCCACCCACACAAGCACCTCTCACAAGCCCACCATCTGTTCGACGAAACACCCACAAGAGAAGAACCTCTCAATCTCTCCTTCAACATCCATCGATCCAATGCACCCATTGAGTGGTCCACCATATCAACCATTCTCACCACCTCCGCTTCCTCGTCTGACGCAATCCTCGGCCGACAAGCGCACGCACAATGCGTCAAACAGGGATTCATACCCGACATCGACGTCACCAATTCACTTCTCAACATGTACATGAAGTGCCACAGACCCGAAGACGCGACGACGATCTTCGAATCCACGCCGGTGAGAAATTCACTCACTTGGGCTTCTTTGATTCGAGGTTACGCCATTAACGAAAAACCGGACCTTGTGTTGGAATCGTTTTTCCGCATGAGATGCGAAGGATTCGCGCCAAACCCGTTTATGTTCGCTGCTGTTTTCGCCGCCTCGGCGGCTCGATTTGAACCTGATAAGGGAATTCGCTGCCACGGCATCTCTGTGAAATGTGGGTACGAATCGTTCGTGTTGGTCTGCAATTCTATGATCACTATGTACTTGAAGTTTGGTTTGATCGAGCGCGCGAGGTCCGTATTCGCGGCGATGGGTGCGAGAGACTCGGTTTCTTGGAATTCGATGATCGCGGGACTCGCGCACAATGGATTCAATTCGGAGGCCGTAAACGTCTTTCTACGGATGCAGAGAGACGGGGACGCGAAGCCGACCCAGTCGAGCTTCGCCACGGTCATCAAGCTGTGCGGGAATCTCGATGCGTCGTCGCCCCTCACACGTCAGCTGCATTGCGCGGCGGAGAAGAGCGGGGTCGCGTCGTTCGACAACGTCGCGACCGCGCTGATCGTCGCGTACGGCAAGCGCGGCGAGACCGGTGATGCGTTTAAGCTTTTCGATTCAATGCCCGGGCCGCGCAGCGTCGTGTCGTGGACCGCGATGATCGATGGGTGCCTGAAGAATTGCGCGTTCTCCGATGCGGAGGAACTGTTTGTGAAAATGAGGAGAACGGGCGAAGCGCGGCCGAACCATTTCACTTACTCAGCTGTGCTTTTGATGGTGCCACCGTCGCAAGTCCATGCATTGGTCGTGAAGGCGAATTGCGAGGGAACCGCCACCGTGAGCACTGCATTGCTTACGGCGTATGTTAGGCGAGGCGATGCGAGTGATGCGAGGGCCATCTTTAGACGTATTCGATGCAGAGACATCGTCGCTTGGTCGGCGATGATGATGGGTTACGCGCAAACCGGAGACTCGGATGGCGCAGTTGAGCTTTTCAAGGAGATGCTGAAAGGACCCATCGTGCCGAATGAATTCACTTTCTCGAGCGTGATCAACGCCTGCGCGAGCCCCACTGCGGCAATCGAGCAAGGGAAGCAGTTCCACGCATTCGCGACCAAATGCGGGCAGGACAGCGCGGTGTGCGTGAGCAGCGCAATCGTGACCATGTACGTGAAGCGAGGTTGCATCAATGACGCGGATCGCGTGTTCGCTGGGCAGATGGTCAGGGACATCGTGTCGTGGAATTCGATTGTCTCGGGATACGCGCAGCACGGCGATGCGCGCAAGGCGCTTGACGTCTACTCCGAGATGCGCGCGAGGGGGTTTCAATTGGACAGCGTGACGTTCATCGGCGTGATCTGCGCGTGCGTGCACGCGGGGCTTGTCGGGGAGGGGCAGAGGCACTTCGATTCGATGGTCGGAGAGTATGGGATCACGCCAACGGTGGAGCACTACGTGTGCATGGTGGACCTCTACAGCCGCGCTGGGCAGCTCGACGAGGCAGCGCGCGTGATCGAGCGAATGCCAATACCGCCTAATGCGATGGTGTGGCGTACGCTCTTGAGCGCATGTCGGGTGCACCGTAATGTGCGGCTTGGGAGGCTCGCATTCGAGAAGCTCGTATCGATCGAACCAAAAGACTCGGCTGCTTATGTACTGATGTCGAACATCTATGCAAACGTGGGCGAGTGGGGAGAACGGGCGAGCGTTCGGAGGCTGATGGAGGAGCGAGGAGTGAAGAAGGAAATTGGGTTTAGTTGGATTGAGGTGGGTAGGCGCGTGCATCAGTTCGTGGCGTGGGACCGGACACACCCAGCGTGGGTCCGCATATATGCGAAGCTTGAAGAGATGGGCGCGCGCGTGAGGGATGCGGGGCATAGGCCGGACACGGATTTCGTGCTTTACGATGTGGAGGAGGAGGAGCAGAAGGAGGCTATGCTATCCGGGCATAGCGAGAGGCTTGCGATCGCGTTCGGATTGATATCCACGCCTGAGGGGATGACGTTGCACGTGACGAAGAATTTGAGGGTGTGCCGAGACTGCCACGCTTTTATCAAGCTGATATCGAAGTTGGAGGAGAGGGTGATCGTCGTGCGCGATTCAAATCGATTTCACCATTTCAGAGATGGGACTTGTTCTTGTGGGGATTTCTGGTGATGAAAACATACAATGCTGCAGGTCTTGACATTCAGACTATTTGAAACAGAAGGTTCAAAAACATAAGCACAATAGTTCTTAATGTCTGTTCAATTTATTAGCACTCAATGAGTCAATACACAGGAGAACTACTGAATAGAAGATATTGGAAGTGAAGATGTTGCAAGAAACTGATTTGTTATGTCATATGGCAGTATAATTTGCTTGGTGGAGAGATGGAGCCAGTTTGAAGAAACAACTCAGGTGTGATTTATCATACTCCTTTATATAGTTTTGTACATTTTGGCTTATAAGTGATTCTCTGCATCTGAGATACCCCAACTAATGCTGGGGTTCCTCACCTCCGAAAAAAAAAAGAGAAAAAAAAGAGAAGAATGAAATTTGGATGATTTTATCACATATATCAGAAAATATAAAACACTATATCAGTGATGCATTCACAAACCAACAACGAATTTTTTGCATGAATTTTCGTAGTAATGACAAAATACATTTAAAAAATAGTTTAATTATCTCCATACTTTTGTACTTAACCAGTATGATTTACAAATATACACGTATTGTACCGAACGGAACACTCACTAAATATCTGCCATACATGAACTTTGTGACTATTCATCTAGACTGATTTTCTGCAGTTTGTTCTTTCAACTTTGGACCACTACTTTTTGGTAAAGGTCAGATAATTGATTTTGAAAATATGGTTACAGTTATGGAACACTTATAGACAATTTTTTCAAGCCAAATTGATTCTCTACCATGGTCAGTACATGTAGTCTACATACTTGAGCTCATTTATTTCAGTAAAAAAAATATAGACCAAAGCTCGATTTTTGGTGTATTAGCTGATGTTTATTGATTGTATTTCATCATATGGGAGGTCTGAATTTCTGCTGTCTTCCTATAAAGATTGGGTTATCAATATCTGTGTTCCCATCCGTGTCCTCCTGCCCAATACATCTAGTTGCACTTCTGTGATTCTAGTTTGCTGAAGTGGAGCAGCTAACAAAGTGTTGAATGTTGTGGCAGTTGTAATTGTGAAGAACAGAAAAGTTGCTCATCTCCTGCTTCTATTACTCTCCACCTTCTGAAAAAGAACTGGACAGGTGTGTTTCAGGGTCTGAATTTGTATTTCAGTCTTAATTTATGGACATCTACTGACAAGTCTTGAAATGATGTTTGTTTGTTTTTTTTTCCCGAAGTTGTGTGTTAGGGATACCTCAACAATACAAGAATCTGGTTTGCAGTCAAGGAAAGATATCAAACTGGATTGCCAAAGTAAGCCATATATCTCTTTATGTATGTTCATTTTGTCAGTTGAGGATAATACTAACAGTGTGAGAACCTGAACTGATCACTCCAATTGTTTCAGTGACAGCAAATTCCACATTTGTTTATATTATTTGTTAATTCTTATTCCCATGTTGTACCCCATTTACTCTTCTTGAAGCAAATTTTGAACCCAAATAAAATCAATTGCTGAATTGGAAAGGTATATATCTTATGATGTGAATTTCATATGAATGGTTTGAGTAAAACCATAAAACTCTGAAGTTCACTAGAATATGTTGATCATAAAATCTTAATTTCTGCTGCAGTGCAACTTTTGTTGGAACCTCTCCTCTGACTTGATCAAATGAAGCTCTTCAACAACTGATGACAACAACTGCAACTGATTTAGTTATTTATTACATGCATTTATATGGTGCCAACACTAACACGTGAGAAACATCAGTTCCCTGACACACTAGAGTCCTCTTCACCAAACAACATTGCCTTAACAATGGTGTCGCTCCACTCATTCACAAACACAAAGAGATGCCCACCTTCAGGGATCTCATGATACTTGATCCACGGGAGCTTCTCCACGACATAGCGCTGTACCTCAACTGGAACCAGCTTATCTTCTCTTCCCTGCCATAGGTGAACAGAGCCTTCGTTGCTGTCTGTGAATGGGTTGCTCACGTCGGTGATTGGGTCGAATCCCCAGTCACCGAAAAGGACCATCAGATCTCTGTGTCTAGACTCGAAGGCGCTCTGTTGTGGTCCCTTCTTGTCAGGCTTCTCATTTGGTTGTTGGGACAACATCCAAATCACTTCTTTGTCATGGCGGCTAAGTATCTCCGGGTGTCCTTCCACCGTCACCGATGGAGGGTACAGCTTCTGAGTCATCCACCAGTATGTCAACCATGGAGCGTAATGCGCGACTCTGAACAACCACTTGTTCTGTGTGACCATTTTATCGAGGCCGGCTTTTGATAAGTTGGCTGGTAATGAAGGCCACCAGAAGTTCACTGCGGGGACTATGAGTGCTGCACCTGCAAGCCTGCCAAATTGTTCAGGTAACCTTCATTAGCTTTTGAAGTTTCACTTCATTCTTAGGCCTCATTTGGAACCAGTTATCAAACAGATTTTACCTTTGCAAAATCACTTTTTTAGATTATCGGTTCCAAATAGGTATTTTTGAATTTCAATTTCTAGTTTCAGATTTTGGTTTTATGTTGTAAGGTTGACTAGACAATTTTTCCGAAAAAGTAGGTGAAGATTGTTATTTTAATTGATTTGGAGCATAAGTTGTTATTGAAAAATCAGATTTTGGATAATCAGTTCCAAACTGGTATTTTTGAATTTCAGATTTTGGTTTCAGATTAAAAAGCTGGTTGAGAGTAGCTTTTCAAAAATTGGTTCCAAACGGGGCCTTAGTCTTAACCATATCAAGTTCTTCAACTTTCTCTTAAAGGATCATGCATTTTTATACACATGTTATATAATAAGCTTGGATAAACTGCATTAAGAGAGCTATATGCATGCCTGTGTGGTATGTATTTCAGACAAGCCCAGACAGGGCAGCCACCCATGGATATCCCAACGACGTAGAATCTTGGTCCGAGTCCCAGATGGTCTGCCAATTCCTGAATATCGAACGCTTCGCTCTTCACTGATCGCTTCGGATTGGGATCACTCTCGCCATATCCAGCTCTATCGAACGACACCAGGTATATCTTGAGCTCCTCCACCAGTTCCTTAAAGACACAGCACCAACAACACAATTCAATAGTATGACTGACTGACTGACTGAACAAGAATTCTGCGAATCGGGTTCTGTTAATACCGGTGAGACCGGAATAATGCTCTCCTTGCCACCATCGAAAGCATGAACAACCACCACCTTGTGATTGGCCTCCTCTCTGGGTGTTCCAGTCTCTTTGTAGGCTAAGTGTCTGCCATCACTAAGTGTAACTCTTGGGGAGGTGAGTTTGGGTCCACTGGGAGAGCCACAGATGTTTGGAGGGGGTGGTTGGATTGCCTGATAAACATATCCCAGGAGAACCACCAGAAGCAGAAGTGCTAATTCTCTGAACATCCTGAACACACAACAAGTTGTTTTATTTATCAGAGAATCATAGAAAACAAGGATTTTTTTTGTTGTGGAAGAAGCTTTGACTTTTGGATTCAAATCTGGACTGTCTGAGATATGAAACTGTGTATGTTGATGTGGTGTTTTTGGGTTTCCCACCAACCACGTTTATCGTATGCCACATATATTATTAGTTGTTGGGATTGTAAATTTTATGGCAGCCGACGACCAATGATGCTGGAGAATAGCCTTATTCATAGTATATAAGCTAGGATAAGATCTGATAATTATTCTAAAAAAATATTGGAATTATTTATTAAGACTTATTTATGTCAATAGATAAAAACACCATTCTCTTCTCCGTCATTTTAATAAATTTATTTCACCTAATGGTCTCACACATGGTTGTGTCTTTTGTTATTCTTATTGAAAAACATAATATTGAAGTTTTTGTTGTTTAGTTGGTAATAAATAAATTGTGTATGAAATGTGAATAATGTGTAAATAAATATTTATAAAGGTGAAAAATGATTTGATTTGTGGGTCCTCTGATATTTCAGAGGTGACAACAATTGATTTGAAAGCGGAACCCATTTATACAAATGGAATAAATTTGATAGAATAACACAATTTCAAGGATCTGGAATACAAATACAATTTATTCTTGCATATTCGGTTATAGCTATACCCATTTATTCTTTCTAAACAAACAATTTTTTAGGTCTATTCTCCCCCAATTCATCTACTCAAACAATCCCTCACAGTGGATTCCTTTGACAAGGATATTTTCGTAAGGGCGCGTTCATCCCCATCAAACATTTCTCTTAACCCATCAATAAAAAAAAAAAAAGGTGTTTTTTCTGTTCCCACGGATTCGACCAGTTCGACCAAACTTGATCATCACTTTAAGTTCTGGGCTACCGAACTTAGTCGAATAGGGTTTGTGATAAAGTTTATAATTTTTTTCTTGGAAACCTAATCTCATGACGTGTATTCTCCCAAGATCTTTCATGCCACTCCAAGTCTGAGTTAAAATGTAGGAAAAATCAATCATTATTCTTAAATGTAGAACATAAGAACAATTTTTTTTAAAATAAGAGATAGACAAATTTTCAAAAGCCAAATATAAAATATGTTTGGATCAACTGATATGTTTTTTTATTTTCAAACAAAGAATCTGCTTAACTACGAATTCAAACAAAGCTTAAAAATGATATATATTTGTCTAATCAGATATTTTTCTATAAAAATTTAAATTAATTGAAAATATACTTACTTACATTTTTTTCAGTCCCTTAGCTGTTTGGATAAAAGAATAAATGTAGAATATGATCCTTAAACTCAAAAATTTATTTGTTTATAAAGAATAGGTAGATATAATTCTGAACTCTGTTTCACCAATTTCGGTCGCCCAAGACGTGAAATGACGACTAAGTTTTATCGCCAAAACCTAAAATGACAATCAAGTCCGATCACTCAAAATCTAAAATAACGATCAAATTTGATCGACTGAATTGATGAAAACAATCAAACACCGATTTTTTTTTATTATTATTTTTTTTATGATGGGTTAAGTGAAATGCTTGGGATCGTTTTCGTAATAGCTTATTGCCTAGAGTCAATTGTACTTCCCCTGTGCTTTTGTACAGGTGTTAAAAAATCTATGAGACCAAACTTAGATTAGATGGATCAAATGTCATTCAATGAATAAATTAAAAATTTTATCTATAAAAAATAATATTAAAAATTAGAAAAAAATCACTTACCTAGGAAAAAAAATCACAAACTGGACCATCATTCAAGAATCTCTTCAACTAATCCTTAACTGAAGTAACACATTAAACATCAACCAAAAATGGATGTCTGTAAAGCATAAACATTTAACTAAAACAACCACAAGAACAGAGGAGAAACCTATCACAAAATCAAATACAAAAAAGTGAATAAAAGGAAAGACAGCTAAAACAGCTCAGCTGAAAATCTGCATGAAGACTACTGCTTCTCCCCAAGCAAAAGAGCTTCCACAATAGCATCAGCCATGCCATCCGCAATATAAAACATGTGCCCCGCATTCAGAAGCTCGTGATAGCGGATCCATGGGAGTTTCTCAGCGATGTATCGCTGCAGGCTTACAGGCGAAAGCCTGTCCAGATCGCCGTGCCATAAGTGAACAGAACCTTCGTTGTTCGGGAACGGGTTTTCAAGATCCATCGGATCAAACTCCCAACTTCCAAAACCGACAATCAAGTCCTGGTGAATGTTGTAGAACTTGCCCTGCTGAGTTATCTGTGCCTGCAGACGCCCACAAAAGAAACGTAAATTGAATTAAATATGATAAATCCTGTTTTTGAATGTAGTTACAATTTAATATCTAGAAATACTTATTTAGAAAGATGGATTGGAAAATATGCTGGGATTCTACACATACAAGACTCCCTTAATGGTGAACCACACAAATAATGTTAAGGGACAGTCCCGCATGAAGACCCACGTGCTTTGATTTTTTTTTTTTTTAATGAATAATTCATGTGATGAAGCATATACCTTCATAAAAAAAATGAAGTATATAATCCAATGAGTTGTATAATCCACTTGCACAAAAAACAAAAACTGACATGCTTCATCTAACAAAAAGTTACACACTTCATCTAACAATGTGACTGCATGAGGAGCTGTATATAAAGAAGGCATGTATGTCCATAGCGAGAGGCATGTACATATGCCTCAACATATTACTCTCCTCTCAATATCTCAACACAGATTGTTATCCACTACTTCCATGCATGAATGGATATAATTGATATATTTCTCATTCCATGACTGGACCTCTAAACGGATTGACATGGAATCTGTATTACTGCAGAAATTATGTCAAACATATCAAGGACCTTAACACTTGAAGTTTTAGCACCCCCTAACTCCATAAAGAAGATAAAGGTATGAAGGCACCAATTTGTATTTTATAAAGTTAAAACCCCCCATAATATGCATTTGAAGGTGATTTCTTGTCTTGAAACTTGGCAAGGAATTAGGTTTTGTAAAGATGTTCCTTTCTATACCAATCAGACAAAACTGGAACAAAATTCGCCAGCACCTACCAAAAAAAGGTATTTCGATGCTTCTTCAAAATTTCATACATCATTTTCTGCACTGCATTGCAATTTCCTGTATTTATTTATGTATCTTGAAAATTAATTAACACATAATTTTTCTCCATCACTAAAGCAAGTTATTGCTAGTTTAATTGTTTCATTTAGTTAACACCCATAACATGATGATAAAAACAGAGGTTCAAATCCAGTACCTTATAGCTCTCTCTGTCTTTGAACTTGTCGAAGAGCTCTCTATCTTGGGGAGGTAAATTCCTAATGTCATGATCTGCGACACTACAGGAGGGAAACCAGTTCTGAGTATTCCACCAGTACGTAAGCCAAGGGCAATAGTGAACCACTCGAAGTGTCCATTGATCTTGTAAAAGTTGCTTGCTGTAAGCCTCTTTAGATAGGTTGGCAGGAAAACTTGGCCACCAGTAGTTGACCACTGGTGCAATCAGTGTTGCCCCTGCAAGGCTGTCAAGGTTGTGGATATATAGATGAGCCATAAAAGAAAATATTGAGATAACACACGTAAAATAGTTGAGTACTCTACAGATGACAAGATATTTTAATATGCCCATAAAATTTAAATGAGCAGAACTTAATCCACAGTGAAAGTAAATCTGATGAGCATGACAACCCTTCATTCAGAGAGTATAGTAAAAAGATCATCATCATAAACCAGTTTATACAGCTCATACTGCCTTATTGAGCACTTCATGGTGAATAAATAATATAGAAGCAGATGTGAATTAACGAAGACTATCATGATGATGCTTTACACAACTTGAATCCAATAAGCTTGCCAGAAGCAGGAAATTTAAACAATTGGAGTTTAAATCCACTATTACCGATGAGGAATGTATTTGAGGCAGCTCCATATAACCTGGCCTCCCATTGAAAATCCAATGACATAGAATTTGGATCCCAGATCCAACTTATCAGCAAGTTCTTGGATATCCAATGCAGTGCTTTTTGCTGATCGATTTGGATCTGCATCGCTCTCTCCATACCCAGGTCTGTCAAAAGAAACCAAATAGATCCCTAGTTTTTCATACAATTCCTGCATAAAAAAGAAGGAAGATCATACCATGAATTTTTCAGCAGATTTGGGTGCCTTTATATCCATTCATGAAGTACTTTATCAATTTCAAAAAGATAAAAAATTATTCAAAACCAGAACTGAAAGGGAATAATTATTTAATAAATTCAGTACCGAAGATAAGGGCAACACATCATGTCTACAAGAATCAAAGCCATGAATGAATATGATTTTGTACTTGGCCTGATCTTTTGGGACACCGTTTTCTTTGTAGGCCAGGTGCCTTCCATCTCTGAGCTTAATTCTAGATGATGTAACAGGGGGGCCATTTGGAGAGCCACAGATGCTAGGTGGCGGTGGCTGAATGGCTTGGTATGCCCATGCCAAGAATCCAATGAACAATACCGCCGATATCTTTGTAATCAACCCTGAAAAAAATCCCCTTTCATGTAATAAGATAGTGTACCTGAATTAGCACGAATGAAACATATCTAATATGAAATAGGATCAATTGCTAGTTCAACAAAATTTGAAAGTTCTGACAAATCAATCAATTATGTTAACTGAATGTAAACGAATTGCCAGAAAACCAATCAGAGTCCCACTTGCACAACTCCAACTCGATAAAAGGATTTGCCTTAGGTAAGAAATGAATTAAAAAAATCAGATAGATGAACTACGAGTCTAAGAATGATCATGGAAAGATTGTTTTAATAACCACATCATGAATAATGTTTGAATACATCTACTTGATCACGCATCTGATGGTCAAGAATCAAGATAACGATGGCTGCCAGTTTGATAAAAATAAAAAAATGAATTTCCGAAAAACCACAGTTCACAACAATAACAAAACTTCAACTTTATAAAAGGATTGGCATAGGAATGAATTGAATTAAACAAAATCAGATAGATAAATGAGCTGAAAATGATTGAGAAAATATTATTTTCATAACAACGTCATGACTCATGAATGATGTCTCAATACACCCGCTTCATCAAGTATCCGACAGACGAGATGACAATGGCTGTTTGATTAAAAAATGAATGTCTAGAACCACAATTCAAAAAAAAAAAAAAAACCTTCAACTCAATAAGAGGATTTGCCTCACATATTTAAGTGAATTAAAAATGATTTCGGCAAGATTGTTTTGATGAGAACATCATGAGTAATATCTGATCATGCCCACTTGATCAGGTATCACACTAAACAGGATGACAACGGCTGCCAGTTTGATACAAAACTAAAACAAAAACAAAAAAGAGGAATATCCTAAAAGTCACAGTTTACGACAACAAATTTCTACTCAATAAAAGAGTTTGCCTTAGGAAAGAAATAAATATACCAAAAATCAGATAGTTAAATGAACTAAAATGATTTCACAAAGATTTTTTTTTGATAACAACATCATCAGACCTTTGTACTTTCAGTTTATTAAAACAATCAAGGTAGCAAGAGTGTACTTTTCCCTCAAAAAAAAAAAAAAAAAAATTGATATCTCATTATACCCACTTGATCAGGTATCCAGTAGACTGGATGATGTTCACTTCCAGTTTGACCCACAAAAGAAAAGAAAAGAAATTCTTAGAATCCACAGTTCAACCCTATCAATCCAGATGGGGATACCTAATCCCATCAACATGGGGTTGTCTAGTTTTTGGAAATCCAATTCATGTGTAGGAAAACACTGATTCTAAAATCTGTCTGATGGAAGCTGCCCCAATTTTTCTGTTTGATTGCACGATTGTAAAACGCAACTTCCTACAAGCGCAAAAACTGCCCGTGCAACTAAGCTCATCATTGGACGGATTCATCAATATGGATGAACAGATGATTCATGAAAGGGTATAATGAAGGTCAAAGAAGTGTCAAATTGGGGATAACAATTTGTTAAACCAAAAAAAAAAAAAAAAAATTAGAGTGAGAGAGAGGGGACGACCGAAAGAGAGACGGAAGGAGGAGCTCTTCCTCTGCTTGCGAGTGTGGGACCTGGCCGAGGCGGCCGAGATCTTCCTGTTCACTCCCGCCATTGTTGAGTACTCTCTCTCTCTCTCTCTCTGTCTCTCTCGATTGACAGACAGAGATCTCCAAATGAGAGATATGGAGATGGCAGAGCATGTGGAGGGGACTTTTTAATCCCTGTTGTCTTTTTCGCGTTTTTTCATTTTTGACCCGTAGAAAATGCCCGTGCACGAATTTTTCAAATGCCCTTGGTCAAGAGTCTAATTTTTTTTTTTACCCTTAGATTTTTTTTATTTATTTTTTTTTTTACTCATGATATCTTATTCTATTTATTTATTTATTTTTTTATTTTTTTTTGTGCTGCTCTTAATCATTGTGACCTCATTTTTTTTATACCTAAACTACTATCATATGTAAATTAGTATTATACTTCTATAATTGATCGTTACATTTCTGTAAGTGATCAATACATTTCTCTAATTTGTATGTCCTTAGTTTATTTCCATATATTATATTACATATATGTTCTGTAAATGATAGTTTATGTAATTTCTGTTATAATTATTATAAGAATGATAAATGATATTTAATTTTGTTCTGTAAATGATAGTTTATGTTGTAATTGAGTATTATATTGGTAGTTGTTATGTTATAGTTGTTACATTGATATACATTATGTAATTCTGTAGGTTCTGTTGCATTGTTGTTATGTTAATGATTCATGTAAATCATGTATTACATTATGTAATTGTTTATAAAAATTATGTAATGGGTCATTTATATATATGTAAATTGGTATTAAATTATTGTAATTAGTTGTTACATTTCCGTAAAATTATATGTTCTTGGGTTAATTACATTGACACTTACTGTAATTTGTTATGTAATGTTTTATTTCTGTAATTGTTGTACATGGATCAAGAAATACTTCCACAAAAATATTACAGTTGTTAGTATATTTTCAGTTCGGATTCATGCTATTATTAATTTTGTTCATATTGCTAAATTAAAATTTATTTAAGTGTTTGATTGGTTGTTGTATTTTTGACGTAGCTTGGATAACGCGTTCTTTGTTATGAAGTACGTTGAATGTCTAGTTAGATAGTCTTTCAATGAGTTTTATTTCACCCAAGAGAACATCAAGAGGATTAATGTTGAGACAATAACTGATTTTATTAGAATAGGAAGAAAACGTTGTAATTCAAACAATTGATGTATCTATTTTAATGAAACTTTGGGATTGTATCTATAATATTTTTGTGCATATTAAATGCACTTACAAATGATAATGAAATGAATTACAGTTCATGAATCCATTACAATGACACTGAAAATGTATATATAACCATTTTCTGTTTAAACATCTTTGTGTATGTTAATATTTCTTGTAAATAACTATTAAATATTTATAACTATGTATATGATTTATGTATGTATCACATTATATTTCTGTATTTTTGTAACTGTATGTAAAGGGTAATCCGGGTATTATGAAAAATCAGAGACAAAAAAAAAATAGGACTAGATTTCAAGAATAAATAAAAAATAAAAAAAATTCAAAGGACAAAAAAATAATTAGACTCTTAGTGAAGGGGTATTTTACAATTGACCCCTATTTTTTTCACACCTACCCAAAATTTATTATATTTAAAAAATGTCTTAGGTTGATAGTGGACAGTCACCTAATGAAAACAATTTCAAAACACTAAACCACTCAGTCACCGTCGTCAGTCGAGCCGTCCGGTGGTCTCCCTAACCGTTGACCATCGTGTCATCTCATGCTCTCCCTCCATCGACATCTCGTCTCAATCAATAATCTCTTTTACGACTTCTCTTCATCATATCATCATGTGCTCTTATTCATGGATTTGTCTTATATATTCATTGATAGAGTTACATTATTCTATTTTCATTTGAACTTATATAACATTGTGAGTTATGTGTTAATATTTCTTTTTTTGCTTCGTTTTAGGTTTTCATTGTTGTTTAGCCCCCGTTTGGATATGGAATAGTCTAGGGAATAAGTGAGAATATAGCAGAATAAATGATTTTTGTTGTTTGGATGTAGGGAATACCCAGGGATAAACTATGTCGGAATAAACTGGTATAAAGTGGTATATGGATTCCAACCAACCCCTAGAATTAAAGTTATTCCAGGTTATTCCACCCAAAGAATATGTGGGTCCACTGTCAAATCAATTGTCATCACCTCTAATAAATCACCTATCAAATTAACTATCATTATTTTTTCACCTTTCATAAAATTCCTTATCCACTTTATTTACATTTTACCCAAATAATAAAAATTTTATTATTACATTCCCCAACGAGAATAATTCAAAACACAACCAAACATAAAATCACTTTATCTTTATTTATACTCACTTATGCCGGAATAACTGTATACCCAATAATAAGTTTTATTCTGTATCCAAACGAGAGGGTTTAATTCGTGTTTAGTATTCACATCTAGGATTAGATTCATATAAGAATTATTAATTTTGTTTGAAGTTATAAAATGATCCATTCTTATACAAAGTGTTTTTTTATTTAAATGATCTCATAAGCCTTTTTTTTTTTTTTGAAGTTATACAATGTGCCAATCTTTAATATTTTGATTCATGTTTAGGAATCATGGTGAGGGTTTGTATAATTTTATAATGATTTAACTAATTATGAGTTACTCAGACAATATAAAAGTTCATAATTTTTTTCTTCATTTGTATCTGTTTTAATCCTTAATTCATTTGGAATGATACAGTATGGCTCCAAAAGAATTTTTTGACCTACAACTTCTAACATGAAGAATGGATCAACCGTCTTAGCCACAAGAGGAAGAGCAAAAAGAAGAGTTCTGTATTTTGTATAACATTTTAAAGGCAAAAACATTTGGCGCTTCATCCTTAATATGTTTGAATGTTTATTAGTTCAGAGATTGAATATTTGAATGTTTTGAGTGTTCAATATTTAACTGTAATTGTGTTTCTATGTATTATTTATGAATGTATTATTCATGAATGTTTAAATGTTTAAACCACTAGAAAATTGAAGAATGAGCTCTTACTGCTAGTAATGACACTGTTAATGTCGAGATATATCACATCCGTCGACACTTGTATTGTTAATAGTGTCCCAAAAAATTGAATGAATATTCAGCCAATCGCGATAAGATTGAAACTGTCAATATTATTTTATTTTACTGACAATTATTATGTCGATACGCCCATAAAAAAAAATGTTTGAAGGTACTGGTTGATGTGTCGACCAATCTTATGTCAAGGCATTCTATTCCACTCAACATCACCTGTGTCGACGATGGTTCAGAATGCTTCGACACCAGAATGGTCGGAGAAGATACATTCGCTCGACACTTCGTATGTCGAACCTGTTCTAAATATGTTATTTTCAGTTTTGTGTCACTATCAACAAATTTGATGTTGAACTATTTAAATAATGGGGTGTGCTCCATACCTGATTATAAGTGAATTTTTTCAATCTATATCCATTTGTAGGGGTGTGCACCGGAAAATAAGGGGTGCAACCCAAAATGCCGCTCAAGAGGATTCGGGTCAGGTTTGGCATTAACCTAGAATAAGGATCCTGTAACCGTTTATGAAAGAGAAATTTAGGTGTTGTTTAGATATGGACATAAACAATTTTAAGGTTTATGAATATTCTAAGTATAGATAATTATACCAATGAAATAAGTAATTTTTTATTTGATTGTGTTTTCAGTTATTCTCTTTAAAAATACAAATACCAGTTTATTCCCACCCATTCTAGCATAGCTATACTCATTTATTCCTTCCAAACAAAGAAGTTTTTTTTGTTAATTCTCTATAATTTCATTCTATTCTCTCCTTATTCTCCTACCCAAACAGCCCATTAATGAATAATAATGGAGGATTCCGTAAGAATGAGAATGACATCAAACTGGTCCTTAGTTTGTTGTGCAACCATTTTTATGGCTGACCTGGCGCTAGACAATCAAGACAGTTTAGGGCTCTTACACGTGGAGGGCCCCAAATTCTTTTAGAAAAATTGTTTCATTTGTGTTGGGATTTTAATTCATTATTTATTTATTTATTTTGTTTTTTTAAATTTTTTCGCTTTTTTATCTCTTCTTTTAATCTAGTATGCTATTATTTTATCGGAGTTTTTAACTTATTTATTTTTATTCATATATGCCATAAAAATGATTGCTTATTATGCCTTGTTTGTTTTGAAAAGGAGTGAAAAGGAGCACCGATACACTTATTTTCATACATTTATGCTTTAATAAAAAAGTGTGATTTAAAAAAAAAAAAAAACAGTGTGACTTGCAAATAAGGTTAGACATATCATTTTGTCTATATTGTTTGAGCAAATAATAATAGACCACAAAAAAAAAATCATGTGAAGAGATATATATTTGTGAAAGCACGTACTTCATTAGACACGCAAATACTACAAAAAAACTAGGGCTGCAAAAGTGATGTCCCAAAAAATAATTTTTTTTTTCATCAGACTGCCCCAAGTACAAGAAGATTTCAAAGACAAACTCTAAGAGGAAGTTACTTAACAAACATATACATCACTGTATTTTAGATCCCATATTGTTCTGAAATCCCAACTCTACACATACAGAACAGATTTCATACATTTTTAGATCGCATGGGAACATGCTTTGTCGTACATCGATAAACAAAGTAAGTCCCCAATAACAACGGGCTTTCAAGAACAATCAAGCGATCTACGCATCTTCGGTATTATCACTCATCCAGATCCTTTGGAAGCCGAGGATTCACGATGAAAGAATGGATGATGATAATCAATGAAATGGTATCATGTACACTTTCAGAACAGAAGCTTATATGATAAATGCAGTTTTTAGGACAGACTTGTCTCCTCACCTGGTTGAGATGCGTGGCTACGCAAGGAGGAACCAACCATGATGTAGAAATCCTGATGTAATAAATGTTATATCATTCTTTTGTTCGATTAAAACTGCTATCCGAATACATCAACAGACATCTGCTACAATGGAAGAAAAAAGATTATCAGACAGTATAATAATTTTTAACCACTAAGGCCAGTATTTATAATAACAATGTACAACAATGACAAATGATATCTTATGTGCCAATTGTGCCCCTTATAATATGGGACGTGGGTTCTATTCTTCTTGAATATCTATGTAAGATGATGTCATGTAACATGTCACTCAAGAAGCAAAAAAGCCAAAATCACTCATCTGTAATCCAACCGGTTCATGTAGATGGAAGAAGAGAGAATAATGACACATTCTAGAATAGTAGCAAGTCATCGATGCTTTATTCCAATAGCATGATATTAAAAGGTGAAGCATTTCTTTATCTCGCCACAGCTCAATGGCCAATGCCAATAATGACTTTCATCACAATATCATCTTTCAAGAAGACAGCTATTATGGAAAATGTGGAGGCACCCAAAGGGTAGATATTCCTAGTAAATTAGCAAGAACTAAGGACTTTCGAAACGCTCAGGTTAAAAAGTAGAGCATACTAGAATGGGGGTGTTAATCGATTGGAAGCAACATGAAGTAAAGTGTGAGACAGATTAATGTTCGCAAAAGATAAGGATACCTTTCATCAATTCCAACAGGGTAACCACGAGATATACAAGAAAGGATCAATACAATCACGTGGTCCAAAATCGACCAACTCTGATTTGATTGTTTAATTTCACAACTCCCTGCATATGAAAAGATTGTTGCCATTAAATAACACCAAATAATAAATGAAATTAACTGATCACACACCTAACATGTCTTCAAAAAACATAGGAGAAAACTTGCACAACATACCGACCAGAGTAGAGTTGCTTGTGTGGATAAACCCCAAGTCTAACTCAGCAAAGCATTTCAGATGATTCTATCAGGATTTCCTGTGCCTCACCTTCATGCATCAAAGCTACGATAAGAGATGGATAGAATAAAAAAACAATCACAAACTGGATCATCATTCAACAATCTCTTCAACTATCCTTAAACTGAAGTAACACATTAAACATCAACCAAATATAGATGCCTGTAAAGCATTAACATTTAACTAAAACAACCACAAGACCAGAGGAGAAACCTATCCCAAAATCAAAGACACAAAAGCGAATAAAAGGAAAGACAGCTAAAATAGCTCAGCTGAAAATCTGCATGAGGACTACTGCTTCTCCCCAAGCAAAAGAGCTTCCACAATAGCATCAGCCATGCCATCCGCAATAGAAAACATGTGCCCCGCATTCGGAAGCTCGTGATAGCGGATCCATGGGAGTTTCTCGACGATGTATCGCTGCAGGCTCACCGGTGAAAGCCGGTCCAGATCGCCCTGCCATAAGTGAACAGAACCTTTGTTGTTCGGGAATGGATTTTCGAGATCCATTGGATCGAACTCCCAACTTCCAAAATTGACAATCATGTCCTGGTAGAGATTGTAGAACTTGCCCTGCTGAGTTATCTGTGCCTGCAGATGACCGAAAAAGAAACATAAATTGAAAAAACAAAAATTAAATATGATAAATCCTGTTTTTGAATGTAGTTACAAAATTTAGGGTTTTTTAGTTTTCAGTTCCTGTAAACATACTTATTTAGGGATCGATCTCTTACTTCTTTATATTTTGGTTTTAGTCCCCAGATTTAAAGGATATGTTCATTTTTAGTCCCTCCCAGGGACTAAAAACAAAACAAAATAATTTAGGGATAGGTCCCTCCCAGGGACTAAAAAGGAACATATTCTTTAAATCTGATGACTAAAATCAAAATATGAAGAATTGAGGGATCGATCACTAAATCATATGGTTTATGGGGACCTAAAAATAAAAATCCCTACAATTTAATATCTAAAAATACTTATTAGAAAGATGGATTGGAACATATGCTGGGATTCTACACATACAAGACTCCCTTACTAGTGAACCACGCAAATAAAGTTAGGGGACGACCCCACATGAAGACCCCTGTGCTTTGATTTATTTTCTTTTCAAATGTATAATTCATGTTACAAAGCATGTACCTTCATAAAAAATAGTATATAAAGAATGTGACCATCAATTATGTTGGGGAACAGTTACACACTTCATCTAACAAATTGATGGCACGAGGGGCTGTATATAAAGAAGGCATGTACACCCATAACAAAGCATGTACATATGACTCAACATTTTACTCTCCTCTCAATATCTCACCACGGATTTTATTCACTACTAGCATGCACACATGGATAAAATTGATATTTTTCTCATTCCATGGGTGGACCACAAAAATGGATTGAAATGTTTTACTGCAGAAATTTTGTCAAATATATCAAGGACCTTAACACTTAAGTTTAGCACCCCCTACCTCAAAAAAGATCAGGGTATGAAAGCACCAATTTTCAAAAAAAAGCAAGTTCTTGCTAGTTTAATTGTTTCATTTAGTTAACACCCATAACATGATAAAAAAAACAGAGTTCAAATCCAGTACCTTATAGCTCTCTCTGTCTACGAACTTGCTGAACAGCTCTCTATCTTGGGGAGGGAAATTCCTGGGGTCATGAGCTAAGACACTAGAGGAGGGAAACCAGTTCTGAGAATTCCACCAGTACATAAGCCAAGGGCAATAGTGAGCCACTCGAAGTGTCCATTGATCTTGTACAAGTTGCTTGCTGTAAGCCTCTTTAGATAGGTTGGCAGGAAAATTTGGCCACCAGTAGTTGACCACTGGTGCAATCAGTGTTGCTCCTGCAAGGCTGTCAAGGTTGTGGATGTACAGATGAGCCATCAAAGAAAATATTGAAACAACTGCACGTAAAATTGTTGAGCACTCCAGAGATGACAAGAAATTTGAATATGCCCATAAAATTTCAATGAGCATAAATTATTCCACACTGAAAGTAAATCTGATGAACATAACAACCCTTCATTCAGAGAGTAGATTAAAAAGATCATCATCATAAACCAGTTTATACATCTCATACTACCTTATCGAGCACTTCTTGATGAATAAATAATATAGAAGCAGATGTGAATTAATGAAGACTATTATAATGCGTCACACAACTTGAATCCAGTAAGCTTGCCAGAAGCTGGAAATTAAAAGATTGAAGTTTAAATCCACTATACCGATGAGGAATGTATTTGAGGCAGCTCCATATAACCTGGCCTCCCATTGAAAATCCAATGACATAGAATTTGGATCTCAGATCCAACTTATCAGCAAGTTCTTGGATATCCAATGCAATGCTTTTCACTGATCGATTTGGATCTGCATCGCTCTCTCCATACCCAGGTCTGTCAAAAGAAACCAAATAGATTCCTAGTTTTTCGTACAATTCCTGCATAAAAAAGAAAATCATAACATGAGTGATTCAGCAGATTTGGGTTCCTTTATATCCATTCATGAAGTACTTCATCAACTTCCAAGTTGAGCATAATTTCAAAAAGATAAAAAATTATTCAAAACCAGAACTTAAAGGGAATAATTGTCAATAAATTCAGTACCGAAGATACGGGCAACACATCATGTCTACAAGAATCAACGCCATGAACGAATATGATTTTGTACTTGGCCTTATCTTTTGGGACACCGTTTTCTTTGTAGGCCAGATGCCTTCCATCTCTGAGCTTAATTCTAGATGATGTAACAGGGGGGCCATTTGGAGAGCCACAGATGCTAGGTGGCGGTGGCTGAATGGCTTGGTATGCCCATGCCAAGAATCCAATGAACAATACTGCCAATATTTTTGAAATCAACCCTGAAAAAGATAGTGTTCCTGAATGAGCACGAATGAAACATATCTAATATGAAATAGGATCTATTGCTAGTTCAACAAAATTGGAAAGTTCAGACTACTCAATCAAACACGGTAACTGAATGTTAATGAATTGCCAGAAAACCAATCAGAGTCCCACTTGCACAACTTCAACTCGATAAAAGGATTTGCCTTAGGAAAGAAATGAATAAAACAAAATCAGATAGATGAATTACGAGTCTAAGAATGATCATGAAAAGATTGTTTTGCTAACGACATCATGAATAATGTCTGAATACATCTACTTGATCACGCATCTGATAGTCAAGATAATCATGGCTGCCAGCCAATTTGATAAAAATAAAAAAAATGAATTTCCGAGGAACCACAGTTCACAACAATAACAAAACTTCAACTTGATAAAAAAATTGGCATAGGAATGAATTCAATAAAGCAAAATCAGATAATATATGAACTGAAATGATTGCGAAAATATTGTTTTGATAACAATGTCATGACTCATGAATAATGTCTCAATACACCCACTCCATCAAGTATCCGATAGACGAGATGACAATGGATGTTTGATTAAAAAATAAATGTCTAGAAAAACAGTTCACAAAAAAAAAAAAAAAAATCAATCCTTCAACTCAATAAGAGGATCTGCCTTAGGAAATAAACGAATATAACCAAATCACATATTTAAGTGAACTAAAAGTGATTTCGGCAAGATTATTTTGATGACAACATCATGAATCACTTGATCAGTATATCACTAGACAGGATGACAAGGGCTGCCAGCTTGATTAAAAAAAAAAAAACGAATATCCTAGAAATCACAGTTTTTACAACAACAAACTTCAACTCAATAAAAGGATTTGCCTCAAGAAAGAAATAAATATACCAAAAATCAGATAGTTAAATGAACTAAAAATGATTTCACAAAGATTTATTTAATAACAGCATCATCAGACCTTTGTACTTCAGTTTATTAAAAACAATCAAGGTAGCAAGAGTGTACTTTTCCCTTAAATTTTTTTTTTTAATTCTTAGAATCCACAGTTCCCAAAAAACAACAACTTCTCTACTACTATCCCATTAATCCAAGATTCCCCATATGAACTTGACAATGTTTTACGACCTTCTGTCTACCTGTTCAACCCTATCGATCCAAATGGGGATTGCCTAGTCAACCATTTGAAAAAAATAAACAAGGATCCCTAATAGAGAGAGAGAGAGAGAGAGAGAGAGAGAGAGAGAGAGGACCGAAAGAGAGACGGAAAGAGGAGCTCTTCCTCTGCTTGCGAGTGTGGGACCTGGCGGAGGCGGCCGAGATCTTCCTGTTCACTCCCGCCATTGTTTTCTAGGGTTCCTCTCTCTCTCTCTCTTGATTGACAGAGAGTCAGAGATCTCCAAAAGAGAGAGATGGAGACTACAGAGCATGTGGAGGGGACTTTTTCATGGCTGTTATCTTTTTCGCATTTTTGACGTAGAAAAATGGGTTGGGAATAGCGGACGAATAGAATAGAAAGGAATAGGATAGAATAAGCCCAAAATGCTATTTGTTTGCAAGGAGTATATATAGTATACAAGAATAGATGGAAATAAGTTGATATTTGTATTTCAAGTCCCGTGGAATTGTGTTATTCCACTCAATCCATTCAACTGGTAGAAATGGACACACTGTCAAATCAATTGTCATCACCTTTTACAAATAAGGAGATTCACAACTCAAATCATTTTCTTTCATCTTTCATAAAAAAAAATTTCCACACCTCATTTACATTTTATTCACGGCTTATCCATGATCAATCAAACAATAAAACTTCATTGTTACGTTTTTCAATAAGAATAATTAAAAATAATATCGAACAAAAATCATTTATTTTACTAGTATAGTAATATATTAAGGGCCCGTTTGGCTATAGGAATAGAGGGGGGATAAGCAGGAATAGACATGGAAAATGCAAAAAAAAGCGTTTGGATGAAGGGAATAAAGGGGAATTTGTATGTCAGAATAACCAAGAATTTAAGGGTATAGTAATCCCTCCTTTCACATAGAATTAGTCTATTCCAACAACAATCATAAATGGATCCCACATTTTTTTTTTTTTTTATTTCAAATCATCTGTCATCACCTCTTATACATCAATGAGGCTCACATGTCAAATCAACTTTTTACACCTTATTCACATCTTATTCTTCATCAACCAAACACTCCAACCTTTATTATTACGTTTCTCAATGAGAATAACTGAAAACACAACCAAACACAAAATCTCTTATTCCATTGATAAAGTCAACAATTCCTGGAATATGTATAAACCCTAAAATAACTTATGTCTCTATCTTAGAATAGTCATAAACTCCATAATTGCTTATATTTATATTCAAACGACAACACTTTTTCCTACGAATTCAATTATGATAGATTACGTGAAAAGAAAAAATTAATGAATAATAATGAGAGATTCTGTAAGAACGAGAATGACATTAAACTGGTCCTTAGTTTGTTTTGGAGCCATTTTCATGGCCGACCTGCCCTAGACGGCCAAGACAATTTAGGGCCCTTATAAGGCGGAGAACCTCAAAATCTTTTAGAAAAATTGTTTCATTTGCATTGGGATTTTCCCCCGTTTGGATGGAGGTATAAGGGTGGAATAGGTATAAATAAGGGTGGAATAACCTAAAATGATGTTTGTTTACTTAGAATTAGAGGGTATTGGTATGCCAGATTATGTTGGGATAACTCAGTATAACAATTCTTGTGGTCCCCTCGGATTGGGCTATTCTTCTCTTTTATTATATGTTTGTCAAGTCTATTCTGTTTTCATAAGAGCCATTAAAAAAACTTCACCTTCTTTGCTCTCTCTTAGAAAGTGATGACATCTTCTTCTTTTTAATATATGTTTGTCATGGCTATTCTGTTTTTTGTTTTGATTTTTCCACAAGAGCCATTAAAAAACTTCTTCTTTTTGATTTTGTTTGTGATGACATATTCTTCATTTTGACTTTTAGTTTTGATTTTTTTACAAGAAATTGCAGTGCCCTCCAATGGTGGGGAAGAAGTGCCAGGAGACAAATTGTTTGATCCTTTGTTTAATTAAGTCGACATTTATGACTTTAATTAAGTGAGTATGATTTTTTAATCAAATGTGCATGGTTTTATAGTTAATACAAGTGAGGTTAAAATTATCATTTATAAAGTTATAAATATTTATCAACGCATTATTCATCTTTTATCCAAATAACAAAAACTTTATTTATTTGTATTAGTTTACTAACGAGAATAACAAAAATTACAATCAAATATAAAATGATCTATTCCATTGATATCGTTATCCATCCCATTATAGTTATCTATCCCGAATAACTTAATTCTCCGACCCAAACGGTGGCTTCTTATTTATTTTATTTTTTAATTTTTGTTTGCTTTTTAATCTCTTCTTCATATCTAGTACACTCTTATTTTATTGGAGTTTTGAACTTATTTACTTTTATTTATATATGCTAGAAAAAAATTGTGACGCCTTTTTGTTTTGATTGGAGGGCTAGCACACTCAGTCTTTTTTGTAACCCGTTTTATAGCTCCATACACTATCATAGCATGGTATATATTGAGTTATCATAGTACATTGAGTTAAATACACTAGTATATCTCAATATATACATACTTTATTTCATATAACAAAATAATATACTTCAATAGAAAAATGTATAATTAAAAAAAAAAAATGGTATGGACTATATAAATGAGGTTGCACTTATAATTTTCCTTTGATAGAAGATCACTCATTTGTATTGTTTGAGCGAATATAATAGACTTCTCCAAAAAAAGATAAACATAAATAAATAAAGCATGTGAAGAGATATATATTTGTGAAAGCACATACTTCATTAGATATGTACATACCACAAAAATTCAGGCTGCAAAAGTGATGTCCAAAAAAATAATTTTTTATCAGACAACCCCAAGGGCAAGAAGATTTCAAGGACAAACTCTAGAGGAAGTTACTTTACAAACATATACATCACTGAATATTAGATCCCATACTGTTCTGAAATCCCTCCTCTTAACACATACAGATTTCATACATTTTTGGATTGCATGGGAACTTGCCTTGTTGTACATGGATAAACAAAGTGAGTTCCCAATAACAACAGGCTTTCAAGAACAATCAAGCGGTCTACGCATCTTCTGTATTATCACTCATCCAGATCCTTTGGAAGCCGAGGATTCACTATGAAAGAATGGATGATGATAATCTATGACATGATATCATGTACACTTTCAGAACAAAAGCTTATTTGATATGTGTGGCTATGCAAGGAGGAACCAGCCATGAAGGGAACACTTTTGTAGCTCTCCTCATATAATTAGTGTAATATCATTCTTTTGTTCGATTAAAACTGCTATCCGAATACATCAACAGATATCTGCTACAATGGAAGAAAAAAGAGTATCAGATAGTATAATAATTTTAACCACTAAGACCAGTATTTATAATTACAATGTACAACACTGACAAATGATATCTTATGTGCCAAATGTGCACCCTATAATATGGGATGTGGGTTTTATTCTTCTCGAATATCTACGTAAGATGTCATTTAACATGTCATTGAAGAAGCAAAAAAAGCCAAAAATCACTCATCCGTAATCCAACCGGTTCATGTAGACATAGTTTTAAAAGCATGTGCGGACCCCATATGCGGTGTGATCCGCATACAGTACATGCACATTGTATATTTTATTTTTTTAAAAAAAAAATTAGTATATGGGCGTTTGAACCTTGTTCGAACGGAATTCGAACGCTTAAGGACCGTTTGAATTCTGTTCGAATTGGGTTTGAATGCGTAAGAGCTGTTTGAATCCCATTCGAACCGTTTGAATTCCGTTCGAACTAGATTCGAACGCTTAAAGGCCATTTGAATTTCGTTCGAACTGGGTTCGAACGCCTGAAGGGCCGTTTGATTTTCCATTTGAACTGGATTTGAATGCCTAAGGGCCGTTTGATTCCCGTTCGAAATGGGTTCGAGCGACTAGCCGCACATGCGCACATGCCGCACTTGGATAGCACTTGAACAACACTTGGGTGTTGATGTATGCCGAGTAAGACACATTAGCACGTGCGGCCGCACTTTGAACTATGTATGTAGATAATGGAAGAAGTGAGAATAATGACACATTCTAGAATAGTAGCAAGTCATCGATGCTTTATTCCAATAGCATGATATTAAAAGGTGAAGCAGTTATTTATCTCGCCACAGCTCAATGGCCAATGCCAATAATGACTTTCATCACAATATCATCTTTCAAGAACACAGCTATTATGGAAAATGTGGAGGTACCCAAAGGGTAGATATTCCTAGTAAATTAGCAAGAACTAAGAACATTCGAAATGCTCAGGTAAAAAAGTAGAGCATACTAGAGCGGGGAGTAAATGGATTTGAAGCAACATGAAAGTGTGAGATGGAATAATGTTTGCAAAAGATAAGGATACCTTTCATCAATTCCATCAGAGCAACCACAAGATATACAAGAAAGGATCAACAAACAAAATAGATAATGTCACATGTGTAAACCTATGGTCCGCTAGCTACTCAGTTGATATAGTGACTTCAAAATAGGGGTGCAACTTGGACGGGTTTCGAATTAGAGGCAACCCAAAATCAACTTGAGGTTAGAGAAAGCTATCCCAAACCCAATTCAACCAACTTAAACACAAAAAACATTGTGCCTATATCGCGCTATAGAGGAAAATAGTATGTCGCTCGGGTTTATGTCGAACTCGTGAGATGGGTTAGATACAATTTATTTATTTAAATAAATGAGGTGAGTAGAATAACTCGTGGGGATGGGTTAGATACAAAAAAAAATAAAAAAAATAAGGTGCAGCAGTTTTTTGTATCACAAAAAAAAAACCAATTCAACCTGGCCCTCGGGTTTGAATCAGGTTTGGATTAGGTTGGGTTTGGGTTGGTCTCAGGTCGGGTTCGGGTTTAACTTCTAAAATGTATCATTCTAAACAATTAAAATTTTGTAAAAGTCAATGTTTAACATTTAAAAAATAGAAAGATGAAATTAAGGAAAATACATTTTTATTAAAAATATAGAAATGAAAATATAGAATTGATAGATTATAGGTAAAAATAAATTGAACAATTCATATTTTATTTCATAATAAATTAAAAAATTAAAATATGACTTAGAATATTTAAATTTATCATCTCTACTTCAAATCGAGTTGGGTTTGGGTTTTCAATCCCTCAACCCAGACCCAACCCGAATTAAGTTTGGGTTACTCAGGTTCTGGTTCGAGTTAAACCCGTACACTAAAACTCCAATCAAAACCTACTCAAATGTGAAGTTGGGTCGTGTTCAACCTGTTTAAGTTGTACCCTTACTTAAAAAAAAAAAATGGAAAGAAAGAAAGAATTTAAGCTAAGGATTCAAATATAATAATAATATTTTTTCAATATGCTTTCGTCTAGTCTTTATCTTCCATCGCAATCTTGACATTTCTAGACATGGAATCCATTCTTTAATCTTTGGAACTTGATATTGACTGCAATATATAACTTCAATGAGATAAGATATTCCCCAATGAATATCCCATTAGAAATGAATTCTATATTAACAAAAAGGAAAAAATCCATATACCCTCTTCTAAATTATCTGAAATCCATATAACTCCCTGAAAAAACCTATGTAAATTCAAATAAGTCATTAATTTAAATTTTTGTTAACAGAGTAGGATTATTCTGTAAATATTATGTCTGATTAACCCTGGTTGACAACAAAGAGTAACAAAAAAACCCCTACAATGTGTTAAAATGTGAAAAGTCATCTGTAAATGACTATTTTACCCCACTGGATAGGGTTTTATAGTCTATTTGGAGGGGTAAAATAATCATGTACAGAAGATTTTTCACATTATTAACAAATTGTATGTGTTTTTTGGTCTATTATATTTTCAATCAGGGTTAACAAAACAGAATATTCGCATAATATTCCTCATATGTAAATGAAAGTTTAACTTAGGGGGTTCTCGATCGACATGATCCATGCCGAACTAACTTAAACACAAAAAACATCGTTTATGTTGAACTCGTAGGTGGATTAGATACAATTTATTTATTTAAATAAATGGGGCGGGTAGAATTACTCGTGAGGTGGCTATAACTTAATCACAGAAGATATCGTTTATGTTAAACTTGAATGATGACTATAACTCTGGGGGTTCTCGATCAATATGATCTATGCCAAATCAACTTAAACACATGAGACATCGTTTATGTTGAACTCGTGAGATGGGTTAGATATAATTTATTTATTTAAATAAATGAGTTGAGTAGAATAACTCGTGGGATGGCTATAATCGTCCCTTTAAACATTTGGATGAATTAATAAACCATGAGATAAGGGGGAAAAAAAAAAAACTTTAATATGAATGCAGGTCCACAGCTGGAAGTGATTTTTAAAGAATTTGATAAAAGACAAGCAATAAGCTACAGATAAAAAGTGCAAGACTAACTTGAAGTTTTTGTATCACTAGCTGGAAACAAGCATGCCCATTTTGATATTGCAACAAGATGGCACTAAAACTGATATTCTCCATTAAGATATTCCAATTCCATTATCACTTTGAATCCAAATTCACAGTTTGCTCCTCCTCTGATCATCAGATTCACTACTTTTTTCCATTTTTTTTATTTATAAAAATGCACTAATAAATAAAGCAGCAATGTGTTGTCACGCGCATTGCAACCCCACGTGCAATCTCACAACTCAAATGAGATATATATGATTTACTAAATGAAACATATAAATTTTTTATTTTTTATGTAAGTGGATCTATATGATTTATTAGTGTAAATTATATCTCACAACCCTTACTAATGGAGAACCTCCATATCCCTAGGTATTTATCAAAAAATATTTTTCCTGTAAATTTTTCATCAAAAGTTTATGTGAATATACATGAGGGCCTATCTTGTTAAAAGTCTGTCTATCTTGTGCACACTCATTTTCAGTTCTAAAAATCATGTGTGTGTAATTAGCTCCTAGACTTATTTAGGTCATGTTTGGATATATGGTGGGTACGCCCGTGTTTCGAAAATCTAAGGCTAAAACTATATTCGAAAACTCTTTAAACACTAGATAAATTTGCATGATATAACGTGGATGGGTGATAGGGATGCAGAAGCGATCGAAAAATCTTTTGGATCCACGCTTGGATTTTTTGGACTCCCTACTGTAGAATCCACAAAAATACGGATCGAAAGGGTGCCTTAATGTACATGGTTTATGAGTCATTTTATACATCTAGAACTTCTTTTGAAATTCCTCATCACAAAAAACAAATATATCATATGATCCACTCTCATATGAAATGAGAGAAGAAAAGGCTTCTTAAAAATGAGAGGGAAAGATGGGCTAGGGGTTTGTAAAGGAGAGGAGGAAGAGGAGGGACATGGCAAGTTGAAGAAGCTAAAGTTAGTCCAGGTGTGAAAAATTAATGGAAGTACTAGGCAATTCCAAATGTGGAAAAAATAAGCCCCTCTTTTGGCCTAATTGAGCACACACAATTAGTCACCACTTTGAAGGCACTTTAGTGATGGTGGTGGAGGGCAACCCTTTATGCTCTGGAGAATAACTGCCATCTATAGCAAGTTCCCCTTTAAATGCATTTTGTTGAGTTTGAAAAGGTTCCAACATCACACAACTCAAGAATTTCTCCTTTTTATCGGGCTAAATGGTGCCCTTCGGAGTCTTATCGCTTGTGCATTGTGCGGAGGGGACCCGGAGACGGTTGTGCATCTGTTTTGTTCATGCAGGGTGGCGAAAGATTTCTGGCAACTCGTGGAACAGGAGACGTCGCCAGGCATGCATGCAATATCTATTGAACTACCGCAGCATCCTCAAAGGCCGCCAACAACGTATTTCGCTTCTTGATCATCGTGGCGGGGGCGTGGTCTATCTGGCGGGCAAGAAATGATGCCATTTTCAAAGGTTTCCGAGTGTACGTGAAAAATTTGTAAGAGTCGACGGCAGCATTAATCTCATAGTGGGGGAGGGGAATAGCGGGGGTTCCGGGTGTTACCTTCAGTGGAGGGAAGATGATCATTTCCGAGTAATAGCGAGAGGGGTTTTATTTTGGTTGGCTTGTGTTTCCCTCGAGCCTAGTACACATCCCGTTTACCGTGGTCGAGGGACACGGTTTTAGCTTTCGTTTCTTATTTTTTCTCTTTCTATTTCCTCTCATGTCCAATTCAGAATTGTAACCATCCTTTTGTTATAAAAGAGTTGGTAGCAATTTCTATCTTTTTTTTAAAAAAAAAAAGAATTTCTCCTTTTTGCCTTAATTGGAAAAGCAAAGAACTTGTTGTATGCAAGGCTGCTGCATAGGAAATTCATAGCAGGATCCATCTCTCTAAAAAAATGAATAAAAATACATGGAAACACACTTCCATAGTACAGAGGAGGTCTATGCTACACTAGTAATTCATATAGTCACTTTTGCAGACTGAATACGTTTTGCCTTCATAAAAATGAAGCATGTACTTGAATAAATTGAATCTAGTCTTTTTGATATTTTTTATAACAAATGATATAATGATATAACAGAGTATTCGCTCTACTAAAGTTTTCATATGCAAAGTTAGAGAGATGATGTGATGTCTATGGAAGTGTCTAAGTGTATCAATGCCACATAATGCAATTTCAAATCCACACGGAAGACCATATACAAGTCACTCTTCATAGTTTGATATAAGTATCCTATTTCATCAAGAGATCCTAAGTTCATGTCTTACTGTTCTTGATAGAAGACAATTTTGTCAAAAAAGAAAATCAATAATAATAATAATAATAATAAAGTGGATCTACATTGTTTACTTGTATACTGTATGATTGAATTTGTGACCTAATCATGTGTCTGAATGCGGCGACACTCAAAAGAAAATATGAGGAAATAAGTTAAAGTATGAACACTAATGATAGACAAAGAGAACAAAGAGTGAAACCCTTTAGAAATTCTTTTGTTCTCTTTTTCCACATGTGGAAATTTGACATCTAGCAAAATGTTATATTCCATGTGCACTTCTCATAAGTTATTGATATCTAAACAATATGGGAATGGTTTGCCATATTTACATAAAGGAATGAAATTAGAATCTATAATGATAATTAAAAAAAACATCATTTTCATTCTAAATAATACTTGGATGAAAGCCAAAACAAATGATTCATTGTATGTTTTTTTTTTTGAGTTACTGAACGGTGCCTCAAAGAATGGCCTCTTTTGAACACTATAAATAGAGACTCTCCAACTCACTAAAGCCTCACAAAGCAAATCACTGCCTCATAAAAAACAAAACTCATCCATCTCAAGCATTCTCTCTTCATCACTTCAAATTCAAATGGCAAGAGCTTTGGAGCCTCTGATCGTTGGACGAGTCATCAGAGAAGTCATCGACACGTTCTCTCTGTCGGTGAAGATGACTGTCATCTACAACTCCAACAAGCCAGTCTGCAATGGCCATGAATTCTTCCCTTCTGCAGTCACCACCAAACCTAAGGTTGAAGTTGATGGTGGTGACATGAGGACTTTCTATACACTTGTAAGATGTTTTTATGTGTATTTCACTACACATGATATATATATAATGCAAAGAGAATTGAATATGTAAATATAAGTTTTTACATTATAGTTTGTAAACTTGTTTAATATCATTGCAGGTCATGACAGACCCAGATGTCCCTGGACCTAGACTTGAGGGAGCATTTGCACTGGTAATTACATCTGTATTAAAAATTAAACTACACTAAATGAATAATTTAAGCGCGACATGCACACGTATATTATCGTAAAGAAATACATGTTTTACACACATAATCACATAGTATGATTTGCAGTTAGTGGAAAACTAAGAGAGTTCAGTCAATCTCATTTGGTTTTGTATCACAGGTTGGTGACTGATATTCCAGGCACTACAAATGTTTCTTTTGGTAAGCCACTTCTCAATGTATTTAAGCTTAACACTTAAAAACATATCTTTGTTAGATTCCTAAAAATAGTTTTTTTCAAAAGCTGAGATCATTTTGGACATTTGGAAACGCGTTTAGATTCAATATGATTCATGCAAAAGCATAATGATACATGATTCAGTATTGGATGCATGTTTCATCAACCAACAATGTAGAATCAACATTTTTGGTCTATAAACTATCACAATGTAACCATCATCATGGAGAGCAGGAAGGGAGGTGGTGAGCTATGAGAATCCGAGGCCGAACATCGGCATCCACAGGTTCGTGTTCGTCCTCTTCAAGCAGAAGCGCAGGCAGGCCGTGGCCGCCTCACCTTCATGCATCAAAGCTGCGATAAGAGATGGATAGAATAAAAAAACAATCACAAACTGGATCATCATTCAAGAATCTCTTCAACTATCCTTAACTGAAGTAATACATTAAACATCAACCAAAAACAGATGTCTGTAAAGCATTAACATTTAACTAAAACAAACACAAGAACAGAGGAGAAACCTATCCCAAATTCAAAGACAAAAGTGAATAAAAGGAAAGACAGCTAAAATAGCTCAGCTGAAAATCTGCATGAGGACTACTGCTTCTCCCCAAGCAAAAGAGCTTCCACAATAGCATCAGCCATGCCATCCGCAATAGAAAACATGTGCCCCGCATTGGGAAGCTCATGATAGCGGATCCATGGGAGTTTCTCGACGATGTATCGCTGCAGGCTCAACGGCAAAAGCCCGTCCAGATCGCCCTGCCATAAGTGAACAGAACCTTCGTTGTTCGGGAATGGATTTTCCAGATCCATTGGATTGAACTCCCAACTTCCAAAACTGACAATCATGTCCTGGTTGAGACTGGAGAACTTGCCCTGCTGAGTTATCTGTGCCTGCAGATGACCGAAAAAGAAACATAAATTGAAAAATCAAAAAATCAAATATGATAAATCCTGTTTTTGAATGTAGTTACAATTTAATATCTAAAAATACTTATTAGAAAGATGGATTGGAACATATGCTGGGATTCTACACATACAAGACTCCCTTACTAGTGAACCACACATATAAAGTTAGGGGAAAGCCCCACATGAAGACCCCTGTGCTTTAATTTTTTTTTTTTTGTTAAATGTATAATTCATGTGACAAAGCATGTACCTTCATAAAAAAATAGTATATAAAGAATGTGACCACCAATTAGGTTAGGGGACAGTTATGCGCTTCATCTAACAAATTGATGGCACAAGGGGCTGTACATAAAAAAGGTATGCACGCCCATAACAAGGCATGTACATATGACTCAAAATTCTCACCACAGATTTTATCCACTACTAGCAAGCACATATGGATAAAATTGATATTTTTCTCATTCCATGGGTGAACCGCAAAACGGATTGAAATGTTTTACTGCAGAAATTTTTTCAAATATATGAAGGACCTTAACACTTAAGTTTTAGCACCCCCTGCCTCCAAAAAGATCAGGTTATGAAGGCACCAATTTTCAAAAAAAGCAAGTTCTTGCTAGTTTAATTATTTCATTTAGTTAACACCCATAACATGATAAAAAAAACAGAGTTCAAATCCAGTACCTTATAGCTCTCTCTGTCTAAGAACTTGCCGAACAACTCTCTATCTTGGGGAGGGAAATTCCTGGGGTCATGAGCTAAGACACTAGAGGAGGGAAACCAGTTCTGAGAATTCCACCAGTACAGAAGCAAAGGGCAATAGTGAGCCACTCGAAGTGTCCATTGATCTTGTACAAGTTGCTTGCTGTAAGCCTCTTTAGATAGGTTGGCAGGAAAATTTGGCCACCAGTAGTTGACCACTGGTGCAATCAGTGTTGCTCCTGCAAGGCTGTCAAGGTTGTGGATGTACAGATGAGCCATCAAAGAAAATATTGAAACAACTGCACGTAAAATTGTTGAGCACTCCAGAGATGACAAGAAATTTGAATATGCCCATAAAATTTCAATGAGCATAAATTATTCCACACTGAAAGTAAATCTGATGAACATAACAACCCTTCATTCAGAGAGTAGATTAAAAAGATCATCATCATAAACCAGTTTATACATCTCATACTGCCTTATCGAGCACTTCTTGATGAATAAATAATATAGAAGCAGATGTGAATTAATGAAGACTATTATAATGCTTCAAACAACTTGAATCCAATAAGCGTGCCAGAAGCTGGAAATTTAAAAGATTGGAGTTTAAATCCACTATTACCGATGAGGAATGTATTTGAGGCAGCTCCATATAACCTGGCCTCCCATTGAAAATCCAATGACATAGAATTTGGATCTCAGATCCAACTTGTCAGCAAGTTCTTGGATATCCAATGCAATGCTTTTCGCTGATCGATTTGGATCTGCATCGCTCTCTCCATACCCAGGTCTGTCAAAAGAAACCAAATAGATTCCTAGTTTTTCGTACAATTCCTGCATAAAAAAGAAAATCATAACATGAGTGATTCAGCAGATTTGGGTTCCTTTATATCCATTCATGAAGTACTTCATCAACTTCCAAGTTTAGCATAATTTCAAAAAGATAAAAAATTATTCAAAACCAGAACTTAAAGGGAATAATTGTCAATAAATTCAGTACCGAA
The DNA here is from genome assembly GCA_030737835.1 of Acorus gramineus. Lineage (NCBI taxonomy): Eukaryota > Viridiplantae > Streptophyta > Magnoliopsida > Acorales > Acoraceae > Acorus > Acorus gramineus. Next base: position 5,182,918 of record CM060855.1, on the reverse strand, counting down.
GATACGGGCAACACATCATGTCTACAAGAATCAACGCCATGAACGAATATGATTTTGCACTTGGCCTTATCTTTTGGGACACCGTTTTCTTTGTAGGCCAGATGCCTTCCATCTCTGAGCTTAATTCTAGATGATGTAACAGGGGGGCCATTTGCAGAGCCACAGATGCTAGGTGGCGGTGGCTGAATGGCTTGGTATGCCCATGCCAAGAATCCAATGAACAATACTGCCAATATTTTTGAAATCAACCCTGAAAAAAATAGTGTTCCTGAATGAACAAGAATGAAACATATCTAATATGAAATAGGATCTATTGCTAGTTCAACAAAATTGGAAAGTTCAGACTACTCAATCAAACACGGTAACTGAATGTTAACGAATTGCCAGAAAACCAATCAGAGTCCCACTTGAACAACTTCAACTCGATAAAAGGATTTGCCTTAGGAAAGAAATGAATAAAACAAAATCAGATAGATGAATTACGAGTCTAAGAATGATCATGAAAAGATTGTTTTGCTAACGACATCATGAATAATGTCTGAATACATCTACTCGATCACACATTTGATAGTCAACATAATCATGGCTGCCAGCCAATTTGAGAAAAATAAAAAAAATGAATTTCCGAGGAACCACAGTTCACAACAATAACAAAACTTCAACTTGATAAAAGGATTGGTGTAGGAATGAATGCAATAAAACAAAATCAGATAATATATGAACTGAAATGATTGCGAAAATATTGTTTTGATAACAATGTCATGACTCATGAATAATGTCTCAATACACCCACTCCATCAAGTATCCGATAGACGAGATGACAATGGAGGTTTGATTAAAAAATAAATGTCTAGAAAAACAGTTCACAAAAAAAAAAAAAAAATCAATCCTTCAACTCAATAAGAGGATCTGCCTTAGGAAATAAACGAATATAACCAAATCACATATTTAAGTGAACTAAAAGTGATTTCGGCAAGATTATTTTGATGACAACATCATGAATCACTTGATCAGTATATCACTAGACAGGATGACAAGGGCTGCCAGCTTGATTAAAAAAAAAAAATGAATATCCTAGAAATCACAGTTTTTACAACGACAAACTTCAACTCAATAAAAGGATTTGCCTCAGGAAAGAAATAAATATACCAAAAAACAGATAGTTAAATGAACTAGAAATGATTTCACAAATTTTTTTTTAATAGCAGCATCATCAGACCTTTGTACTTCAGTTTATTAAAACAATCAAGGTACCAAGAGTGTACTTTTCCCTTAAAAAAAAAATTTGAAATTCTTAGAATCCACAGTTCCCAAAAAACAACTTCTCCACTACTACCCCATCAATCCAAGATTCCCCATATGAACTTGACAATGTTTTACGACCTTCTGACTACCTGTTCAACCCTACCGATCCAGATGCGAGACGGAATAATGTTTGCAAAAGATAAGGATACCTTTCATCAATTCGAACAGAGCAACCACAAGATACACAAGAAAGGATCAATACAATCACATGGTCCAAAATCGATCAACTCTGATTTCATTGTTTGATTTCACAACTCCCTGCACATGAGAAGATGTTGCCATTAAATACCACCGAATAATAAATGAAATTAACTGATCACACACTTAACATGTCTTCAAAAAACATAGGAGAAAAGTTGCACAACATACCGACCAGAGTAGAGTTGGTAGTGTGTATAAACCGCAGGTCTAACTCAGCAAAGCATTTCAGATGATTCTGTCAGGATTTCGTGTGCCTCACCTTCATGCATCAAAGCTACGATGAGAGATGGATAGAAAGAAGAGATATAAATCATATGCTATCAAGTACTGATCTTCTCTGATGGCCTCAACTCATGCTGCATCTCTTTTTTGCCCATCATTTTTTTGAGAGTCCTCATGATCCCAAGGTTTGAGCCCATGCGATCTCTTGACATAGCACGTCTCAAAATACTAAAAGAAAATTTGTCCGGCTCAATCCCCTCTTTTGCCATATGGACCATTAACTGATAGATCTCCCAGTACATGCGTCTTCTAAACAATGCATTCAATATGGTATTGTAGATGGAAGATGTTGGAGCAATTCCATTCAAGAGCATCCAGTCTCGAACATGCAAGGCAGCAACAATATCTCCTTCCTTGCAGAGACTGTATATAAAGGACCCACAAGTAACTGAATCAGGCAGAAAATTCTGTCTACACAAATCCACTACCAACTGCCTCACAAATGAGTGCTTTTTCACCTTTATAAAAGCACGTATTAAGATATTATATGAAAAGATGTCAGGGGAGAATTCCAGATTTTTTAACTTGTGAAAAGTCCTGTAAGCAGTTCCAACTAGTCCCTGTTTGCAAAGGCTGTACAGCAGCACATTAAAGGTGACAGTAGAAGGCTTGTGGCCTTCTTTTATCATAAAATCAACCAGCTTAAAACAATCTGAAAAATTTCCCACCATGCAGAAATACTGAATCAAACACGTCATGCTAATCAAATTAAGCCTTAGCCCTTCGACTTCCACACGAGACAAAACCCAGCTGATCGCCGAATAGTTTTCCTGTTTGCACGCAAAAGACAGAATTGTGTTGAATGAGACTAAGTCAGGCGCATTTCCAAACCTCTGAAAATGATCCACAAGCTCCAATGCTTTGTCCATATTTTCCTCCTTGCAGAAGCCTTTAAGAAGAGTATTGAATGTCGCGTTAGTAGGTATGAAACCCTCTTCCATCATCCTCGTAACAAGAGATAATGCTTCACTCGATCTTCTGCTGCAACACAAGCTGTGAAAGTAGATGTTGCAAGTAACAGCATCCACAGCATTACTGTTGACAAGGACATCGAGCAGAAGCTCATGAGCATAACCAACTTGGCCTGCTTTCAACAAGCCTCCAACCACAGCACTGTGGGTATATGGACTGGGAGATATGCCTCTCTTCTCTATCGCCCACATCAATTCAGATGCCTCAAAAATCCTATTCTGGTGACATAGTGCACGAAGGATCACATTATATATGACCAAATCCGGGCCATAACCTTGCTTCTCTATAGCATCCAAAACATCCAAAGCCTCTCTGACCTTCTTATTCTCACAAAGACGCTTGATATATTCAGTGTAAGTGGTGGAATTAGGCCTACAGCCATCTCTCTGCATTCCCTCTATAACCCAATAAGCTTCTTGCAACAACCCTTCCCTACTGAGTCCAAGAACCAACGCCGTATATGAGAACTCATTAAGGAAAAGCCCTCTCTTCCTCAGAGAACAAAAGAAAGCCAAAGCGAGGGAGCTCTGACCGGTCTTGCATAAACTGAAAAGAATCGGATTGTAACAGTACACACTAGGATTCAAGCTCTTCTCCAGAATCACAGAAAACACATAGAAGGCCAGATGTAGCTTTCCCAATTGACCGAGGATTGAAATTAACTTACTCAACGAACACAATGTAGGAACATAACCAAACCCCAATATCAACCCAAACGCATCGAAAGAATCAACAGAACTACCTGATTTCAGCACGCCCTTCATCAGCCTCATCAAAAAGCTGAAAGGCGGAACAAACCCGCTTTCGCTCATCTCCTTGACAATACAAAGTGCATGTCGAAAGCAACCCAAGCTGACCAATCCATTCAAGAGCGTGTTATACGTCCACGCATTAGGAGAAGGCCCGGACCTCTTCATCCCAGTAAAAACACCAATCGCCTCATCCACCGAAACACTCCCCGATCTCAAGTAACAATACAGGACCCCATTGTAATCATAAACCGTCGGTTGCATGAGACTCAAAATATCCAAAGCTTCCCTCAACATCCCGGATTTAGCAAATCCTTTCATTCTAAGCCGAAGCTCTTCGTGAGGGTCGTAAAAGCTTGAGTCTTGAAAAGACGTACACCGGAAGATCTCGCGAGGCGACGGGTGGTCAAAAAAGAGGGTTTTTTGAGATGGGTTTTCTGTGTCATTGTCTTCTGGGAAATCTAAGGTCTGGAGGTGACATGAAATGGAGAAATTCACAAATTGATGCAAAACAAAGGGTCTCTTGCATAACCTACTCAGCATAGTCACAAATTCGGGATTCGGAGACGGAGAGGGAGGGTCTTCAGTATTTTTTGTCTCGACTGCGAATTCTTTTTTCGTCTGGACTGCGAAGGTTAAAACTTATAAGTGTCCGACGGGTCTGGTGACCCCTTATCTTCCATTTTTACATCACACCCACTATTCACTTCTATATTCTTAAAATCTGAACCGTCCAAATATATGATCGATGCATATGGTTGGGAAGGAAAATAATTTATTCTCACCGTGATCGTATCACAATGTTCTATACGAGGCCTATTTATATACCGAACCGAAATTTCGCGGCTCTCTGTTCTTATTCTTTCGCTTCCAAGATTTTTTTCAAAGTGGGGATGATTTGAACCTCAGATTCTCTGTTGAAGGTCAGTGATTCCGTGGACCTTTTTGTTTTTGTTGGGTTAATTTTGAGTGGTTTCGATCGAGACTTGTTTGCATTTGAATTGATTTGGGTCGAAATTTTTATGTGGGTACCGTCGTTCGATGTATTCGAGTTGCTGAAAGTATCAAAGATTCGATTTTTTCATTGTTTCGTGAAATGGGTTTCGCTTTTTCGGCTTTGATTGTGGTCTAATTGGGGTTTCTGGGGAGTTTTTTATTGTCAGATGTTCGAAAGGTTTCATTTTTTAAAAGGGTTTGCTTAGCTGGTTCTGTGGGAGTTGAAAAATGGATCTCGGAGTGATTGAGGACATCGGTTTGTCGGATTTTTAGCATTTGATGGAAAATGGTGTCCATAGCTTCTTTGCATTGGTAGTGGTTTGGGATCTGTAAGGTTTTGGTTTTCTGTGTCTAAAATAGGGTTTGTTTGGCATTGAAAACCTTCATGTGGAGAGTTTTAGCATAACCGAGTGATTGAGATCTGTAGTCTTTGGGGTTAGTTGTTTTGTTTGACTGAATTCAGGATCTCACTTGGTTTCTCTTAGTGATTTCTGGAGAACAGTTTCTGCATTAGGCTATATGTGTTGGTTTTTCAATTGTAATTAGGGTATCTTCAGTACTGCACTTGGTTTCCAAATTAGAAATGAAGGTCTGGAATTTAAACTTAAATTATGATAATCAAAGTGCGTTGAAATCTGTGTTTGTTATCACGAATACTTGTTACACAACTCATTAAAGATCTGTTTGAAACCGATTAGTGGACGGATTTTGCTTTTGCAGAATCCTATTAATAAAAAAAATTCCCGAACGGTAGGATGGCTTTTCAGGCTCCATTTGGAACCAATTATCAAATTGATAATTCTTCTTCAAGATCAGTTTTCATTGGTTTAAACTTTTTCTAACTTTAATGTTTGGTTTTGGATTTTGATTTTTTTGTATTAAGTCAACAAAACTGTTTTTTAGAAGAAGTTGGCTGAGAGCAGCTTCTATGAAAAAGCTATTTTTGAAGATTGGTTCCAAACAAAATTTTGGAAGTTGAATTTTTCAGGAAAGCCGGTAAAAAGGAGCTTTTCAAAACATTGGTTCTTTTGTGTGATTTACCATTATTGCAAATGAGACCCAAATCCGGTTCATTATTATTTGTGAAATTGATGCTTTCTTGCTCAATAGATTATTATTTTTTCTTTTTCTTTTCACTCTTTAGGTTTGGTCTCTTGGTAATTTTTGTCTTTTAAACTGTTCCAGGAGAAAGTTTTTGGGAAACTTAAAGGGTAGCCACATTTAGTCTTTGAGTTCACTTATTCACCCGAAAGGACTTGTGTGAATTTTCTTGTCCAAAAGGCTCCTAATATGGCTGACTCGACCACAACTATTGACCATCTTCATGCTCGGTTGCTGTCTGAAAGATCCGTTTCAAACAAAGCCAGGCAGAGAGCTGATGAGTTGGCCAAACGGGTTAGTGAATGTCTTGGTGTATTGTATTTTCTTTTTTTATATTGGATATTGATAAAAAAAAAAATTGTTTTATAGGTATTAGAATTAGAGGAGCAACTGAGAGCTGTGACCATCCAGAGGAGGAGAGTGGAAAAGGCCACAGCTGAGGCTCTTGCCATCTTGGAAAATCATGGTGTCAGTGACCTATCCAAAGCATGTGATTCGAGCTCCGATCAAGATGATGCCCATTGTGTGTTGAAAGATAGTGAAAATTCCTCGAAAGAAGAGAACTCCACCTCAAGATTGGAGAGAAGTGAAGCTTGAGATAGAATGTCAAGTTCAGAAGTTGAAGCATCCCCCAACCTGGGCAGGGGACTATCATGGAAAAGTGTCAACAGCAGTTTTAATTCTTTGGAAAAGAAAGATTTGAAGAAGAGCATGAGCTCAGCAAATCACAGGCATAAAAACTTCTTATTGACAAATGGGTCTTCCCCGAAACATAATTTGGGGAAGTCATGTCGCCGGATAAAATGGAGTGAAATGGGGTCAGTTGTTCTAACATAAGCCAGTTGTTTTAGAGTACACACTCATTTTCTCAATTTTTTAAATTCTTGTAGTTTCACTGTCTCCATATCAGGAAATGATGGAGGAGGGGAAGAGTCTGTTCATTCTCCTGAAAATGGAGATGATGTCCTGTCGGAAGATTTGTTCAATCACTCCGAGTGAAGACCTGTTATCTCCAAGGGGACGTCTAGAAATGAGGAAGGGACTGTCCATGTAAACAGAACGTGCTCTATAGAAAATCAAAATAAAGAAATTGTTAACCAATATGTGAATGGTAGTGATAGAGATGTAGAGATAGCTCTGGAGAAGCAGGCTGAGCTAATTGATCGATACCAAGCTGAGGAAGACGCTCAATGAGAATGGGAAGAAAATTACAGGGATAAAAACAATTCTACTCCAGTATGTTTCTACTTTCGCTTTTGTGATCCCCCAAATGTGCATGCATTCTTTTCTGTTTCAAGAGTGTTACCAGTCTTAAATGTTGTCTAAAAGAGAAGGTTTAGTCAAGAAGGGAAACTGAATTCATAATTGCTGCAGCCTTGGTTTTTTTTTTTTTAATATAATTATTGTTCTATAGCTTGCTTGACATTCTTGAAGTTTTTTTTTTTTTTAAGTAAGAATTAGTTTTTGCATTCAAATTTTATATGCATGTGTCTCCGGATGATATTCTTATTTCAGTTGTAGTAAATTCGGAGGCAAACCAAATTCAGTGCTCACATGTCACCCTGCTGTTTTCGCGTTAGTATTGCTGATTGGTGAAAGAAAATGAGTAATCAGGATAGCAATTTGTAATTGTGAAAAAGATATTGAAAACAAAGAAGATTATCCATTTATTCAAATGATTTTATATTTGAAGTTTGCCTGTGCACTTTTTGTGTAGGATGCATTTATTTATTTATATTTTGACCATTTTGAATGCAAAACAAAGAAGATTATCCATTTATTCAAATGATTTTATATTTGAAGTTTGCCTGTGCACTTTTTGTGTAGGATGCATTTATTTATTTATATATTTTGACCATTTTGAATGCCTGCACAACGCACAAGAAAATGCTTAGATCTGCTGATTTACATTTGGAAATCACTCTAAGCAGTCGTAAAAAGATTTTTATGTTGCTATGCTGCTACTGTTGTTGATGATAGCATGATAATTGTGATAAGCAGTTAAACAGTTTGTTAATGTAACATATTTCTTGTAGTCTGTACAGGATCTATATGAATTTGGAAGCCAGTCTGATATAACTGAAGAAAGGAATGAACCCAAGGTGGAAACCACAGAGCTCGTCCATGGAGCTCCATGTTATGACAGTGGAACAACCATCAAGGATAAGCAAATCTGCATTAGTGAACAACCAACAAAAAATTCTTCTTCAGATAGCCCTACTGATCTATCAGTAGCCCATGATCATGCACCAGAGAAAACTCACATCAGCGAAGCACCAATAACTGGATCATCCCTCTTCAATGGTGATGACGCGAACTCTGATGAAGTACCCAACAAAGATTCCTAAGACGGGTTTCAACAATTTATGGTCCGTAACCATGAAAATCTACACATGGAATCACCGGAGAAGCAGAAGCAAAGGCCATCAGAAAACAACCCTGCTTTGGGTGCGCAAAAATTTTCCAAGCAAGAGTGGTCACAGTTCAATACCAACATGAATCCCAGGCTCATCCACCCAAGCAGGCTGAAGACGTTCTCGAAGCCCTCCAACGCGCAAAGTTATCACTGAAGCACAAGCTTGAAAGGCTGCCTTCACCAAGCCAAGGTGCCATATTGGCCTTGCCAAGTGAGGCCGCCAAGGTTCCTATTACTTGTGCTGGGCTGTTCCGGTTGCCTGAACCACCCCCTGAGGAATTGTCGAGCATGATATGCTATGAACCGAGTAACAGTGAATTCTCATTTTTTGACCCATGGTTCGATCTTGGTCAGTCTAGGCTGGCCCCCAACAGATATGCATACCCGACCTTCGGAGCCCCTGGACCTTATATGGATCTGGCGAGGGAGGCTCTGCCTCCAGGAGATCGATACACGCCATCAATGACGTGAGACGACAGGATGAGATTTGATAGGCAGTTCAATAGGCAGTAGTAGTGTTTGCTGATTTTTGTTGTCACTCATATTGCTATGTAAAAAATTTATTGAAGGTTATATTGTCTGTGAGAGATTTTGTTATTTGTTGTGTATTTGGTGTTTCATCAGTTTCATGCTATGAAAAAATTGTATCCAATACAGGTTTTTTTTATTGGGATGGCAATGTCTCGGTTTATGTCATTTTTATATGCTAGGTTTGGAAATTAAGTTTTTTTTTTTTCTTAAATATTTTCTCTTTAAACAAATTTTGAAAATAATTTTTTTAAAGAGAATTTTGAAATATTTTTATAACTAAAAATTGTATTTCTAGTTTTCAAAACTTGGTATTACTGGGGTGTTTTGAAACGAACTTGCATGAAACATTTCTGTAAAAATGAAATATTTGATGGTCGTTAAAATCCATTTTTAAAAATTATTGCTGTCAGAATATGTTTCCCAATGCTATTTTGATCTCTTTCATGTCTCACCTTGCTCATCTGGGTTATATTGGTCAAATTATTGCAAATAATGTAATAAAATTAAAATAAATTAAATTAGTTTTGTTATAAAGTGGGTTGCACTTTAAAAATATATAAATTTTTTCAACATAAACAGAATGAAATATCAAAATACATAAATTATATTACATAAATTGTATTGTTCTTTCTAATATGCATCCAATAAAATATTTTTCAGACGAAGCTCTTATTGCATATACCCCCCTAAAAAATGTGGTATACTAAACAACCTCCTCCTTATTTGCAATCGTTTCTCACGGAAGGATTTAAAATGAATATTAAGGAGTAATTTAGAAAAAAGTGGATTATTTAGGGGCTAGTTTGGAAAGCGATGAGTGGTGGGATGAAGAGTAATTGCGACAATAAGTGAATGGAATGATAACTTATCTTATTTGATATAAAAATAATTGAAATAATTTATGAACAGTTGTCATGATTTTAAAATAAAAATGAGATTTTTTTTGTTCCATCTAAAGGTTGAAAGAACAGATATCCATATTTTTTAATTATTGATTAAAATTGATTGACTTTTTATCCTTTGACTCTCTCGTTTGCCAATGAATCGGGGCGGATACTAAAGAATAATCTTTATTTGTTATTTATTTTGTCCATATAAATCTTGATATCAAAGTTTAGATAAATTTAAATAAAAGCTGAAAACTATTATAAAGGGGCTTCAATCTCATTTTAAAAAAAATTCTCTCACATCATTTTATACAACCCACCCATCACCCTGATTAAATCTGGTTCATCCATCCATTGTACCCAATAAATATAAAAGAAAATCAGAGTCATTGATATGTTACACTTGCCAGACTCAATAAAAACCATTCAAATTTAAAAGAAAGAGTTGAAATCTACCATACACGTGGCAATCCCCATTCACATTTACAGTTTACAAATATTTTACAATCTAAAATTTAAAGTTTGGATAAGTATGCTGGGGCATATTCCAACTGGATAAATGCATATATATCCAAATGGAATAGAGCAATCGGCGGTTCCAATTATTAGTTGCCACATCCACATGTGATCTGGATAGGATGCTTGTGAAACATAAATAAATAAATAAATACACTCCTATAAGAGAGAGGGAGTCTTGGCAGGACTACGATGAAAATTAGCGGAAGGGGTTAATGAGAAATCAATTCAAAACAAAAAATAAATGAGTGAGGCACGTGACATAGATAACTGGTATGAAAGAAAAGGTAATGGATCACTTATACAAGTAATTTATAAGAAATATCATTTTTAATATTAATTATGAAATTAAGTTAATTTGAAAATTTTCTCTATTTTTTACCAGCTTTTCGTTAGTTTTCTATGGATAAGTAAGAATAAACTGTTTTTTGAAGTCAGTGTCGAAGGCCTCTTCTTCACCTGTCAAGATTTGAATGTTGTGTCTGTGTTTGGTTTTTTCACTTGGGGTTTTGGTGAAGAATCCCTAAAGAGCCACCATTGAAGAGTGTTCACAAGAATGGTTTTGCTTTAGTTGAGGAGGAGGTAGAGTTTTAATGGTGGGCCGGGCCAACACACAATCTCTTCAGGCCAGTTCATTTTGGGCCTCATCTGTTGAAGGGTGACGCGATTCATTCTGCAACTTCGTTTTAAATCTAATGTTGTGTTATCGCTATCATAATGTATGAGACTCTAATATAAGTATATCAAATAAAAAAATTATTTTTCATAGAGAAAAAATATGATAATTTATCTCAGTAATCTAATGGGGGAGTGTATAATTTAAAATAAATAGTGTAAACTACAAATAGAGCTGCACAAGGAGCTAGACGTATCATTTCCCTGTTTTGAAACCTTCATTTTGAGTTTAAAAATGATATATCCGTACCATTGTGCAACCCCATCTAAAGTTCTCAACTGTTTTGGTTTTTTTAAATATGCTTCTATTTAATGAAATGCATACTCTTATACATCATTACATTGTTGTGTAAAACACAGTGTTATAAGATATACTCATATATAAGCATATATCGTCTTCCTCTATTACGCTATGTGAGACCCATGGTGTAAGAACTTACATCACCCTTATTATCATCAAATCCATAGGTCTCTTAAGACTCTTGGATTCGTACCCACCATCGCAAAGTGAGGGTGAGGTGAAGCCGACTCATGGTTTAGTCTTACATAGTCACATGTATGAACACAAACCTTATACATTGTAACGCGTTTTAAAGCCACATGTCTACAGACAAAACAGATAATACCACACGTGTAAGCTTTTGGTCTAGGCTTGTTAACGGGTCGGGTTTGGGTCGGGTCGGGGTGAACCCGGACCCGACCCGTTTGATTGTCAGGTTCTTCGGGTCGGGTCCATTTCGGGTCTCTGGTCGGGTCAACCCATTAACAAGCCTAGGTCAGACAAAGAGAGGTCGATGAACTTCTTAAAGGCCTACAATGGCTTCTTTTTAATGTTTTATGAGGGGAACATTTAGAATACAGTTTGGATTATTATACTTTTACGTGAAGCCAAAAGGTTGTAAGAATATTTCAAATACTTAAAATTTTAAATGATTATTCAATATTTAGTTATAAAGGTTGAATTGGATCATGGGTATTGAGTTGGATCATAAATTAAAAAAATTATATAATATTTGGGTTGAGTCAATCGGGTTCATCGGGTCCATAGGATCGAGTCGGGGTGGATTCAGACCCGACCCGTTTTGATTGTCGGGTCCTTCGAGTCGGGTATTTACGCTTTTTATCAAGTCGGGTCTGGGTCAACCCGTGACCCATTGACAGACCTACTTTGGTCCATTGGTTCCTTGGTTGATATGACGACTTCAAAAAAGAAGATTAAGCCGAGGATTCAAATATAATAATATTATTTTTTCAATATCTTTTGAGTCTAGATCCGGTCAGGACTAGCTTCGATCAGTCATGTTAGTACCAAACTGCACAACTCATTAATCGAACTATACAGCTTATGAATCAAATTACACAAACAATTATTGGGTACATGTTCACTTTCCCGTTGGATACCGATAGTACTTAAAAATCCATATTTTATCCAATTGTTGACTAGACCAAATAAGAGAGTGAAACGTGTGCCTAACAATTGACTGTGCAGTTCGATTTATATGTTGTGTAGTTTGATTAATGGGTTGTATAATTCGGTAGACCGAAGGCAATCTTGGATCGGAACTATAATTTTTGTCTAGGTTTTATCTTCCATCGCAATCTTGACGTTTTCTAGGCATGGAATCCAATCTTTGGAACTTGATATTGACTGCAATAACTTCAATAAGATATTTCCCAATTAATGTCTCATTACAAGTGAATTCTAATACGCCTATATTAAAATAAACTATTACATCTAAAATAATTGTTACAATAGAAGTAAAAGAGAACCCCATTCTAAAATAATTGTTACAATACTAGTAAAAGAGAACCCCATTCAAATGGTGGGGATGGTTATAGCAACCCCATGCCCTAGTTATTCTACATATCCCGTTTATTTAAATAAATAAATTGTTTCTAACCCACTCCATGAGTTCGACATTCGATATAGACGATATCTTCTGTGTTTAAGATGGTTTAATATTGATCATATATATTGGAAACCAGAAACATTATTTTTAGTTTGACATAGACGATATCTTTTGTGTTTAAAGTGATTCAATATGGATCATGTCAATCAGAAACTCGGACCATATAAACAAATAAAATATTGGTTGATTATCGACATTACATCACATATCGTCTATGGAATGACCATGTACATATAATGTAATAAATTATGGTTCCTGATCGACATGATTCATATCGAACCAACTTAGGCTACGTTTGGATGTGTGATTCAAATACTAAGATTCTTATAATCTTGTGTTTTAAACTCAGCATTTGAAAAGCGTTGTTTTATTAGCTTTTCAACCGGAAGATTTTTTAGCCTAAAAGATAATATAATTGTTTAAGAAACTAAATACTAAAAATGTGTTTGGATCCGCGTTTGAGAATTTTTAAACTTTTTAAATGCAGAATCTATCCAAACTCATATTCAAACGATACCTTAAACACAAAAAACATTGTCTGTGTCAAACTCGTAGAGTAGGTTAGATGCAATTTATTGATTTAAATAAATGGGGTGAGTAAAATAACTCGTGGGGTGGCTATAACCGCCCCTTGAACATTTGGATGAATGAACAAACATGTTGGACAGAATTTAAACCATAAGATAAGGAAGAGAAAAAAAAAAAAAAAAAAACTTTTAACATGAATGGAGGTCCACAGCTGGAAGTGATTTTTAAAGAATTTGTTAAAAGACAAATCATAAGCTGCAGATAAAAAGTGCAAGCTTTTGTATCACTAGCTGGAAACAAGCATGCCCATTTTGATATTACAACAAGATGGCACTAAAAATGATATTCTCCATTAAGATATTCCAATTCCATTATCACTTTGAATCCAATTTCACAGTTTTCTCCACTGATTATCAGATTCACTACTATTTCCATTTTTTTATTTATAAAAATGCACTAGCAAATAAAGCAGCAATGCGTTGTCAACTTGTCATGTGCATTGAAATCCTATGTGCAATCTCACAACTCAAATGAGATATATATGATTTACTAAATGAAACATATAAATTTTTCATTTTTTATGTAAGTGGATCTATATAATTTATTAGTGTATATATTTTATTCTTTGAAGGTGCATGCAAACTTCATTACATGCAAGTATATACATTTAAAAAATTAAAACATAGTTTCTCAAAATAGTTTTCAAATGCTTACACAAAGGCTAGATCATTTCAACTAGCCTTTTATGCTTACAATATAACTAACAGTCTCCTTCTTCAAAAAATTATAACTAACAGTCTCACTTTTGTTATATAACTTTTTCTTTGATACATCATTTCAACTGATAAACCAAAAGAATATTCCCTTCATTAAATTTTAACTCTATCAAATGATAACATTGAGTTGAGTGTGAGGCCTATTAGAGTGGCATTTTGCATTGTTTGTCGTTTCATAAAGACTATATTAAGCAAGCCTTTCACTCAAACCCTAGGTATGTTAGGTGGTTACAACCCTTACTATCCCTAGGTAATTATCAAAAAATATTTTTCATGTAAATTTTTCATCAAAAGTTTATGTGAATATACATGAGGGCCTATTTTAGAAGTTTGTTAAGAGTCTGTCTATCTTGTACACGCTCATTTTCAGCTCTAAGCATCATGTATGTGTAATTAGCTCCCAAACTTATTTAGGTCATGTTTAGATATGTGGTGGGTACGCCCGTGTTTCAAAAATCTAAGGTTAAAACTCCGTGTTTCAAAAGCGTTGATTCGAAAACTCTTTAAACACTAGATAAATTTGCATGATATAACGTGGATGGGTGATAGGGATGCAGAAGCGATCAGAAAATCTTTTGGATCCACGCTTGGATTTTTTGGACTCCCTACTATAGAATCCACCAAAACACGGATCGGAAGGGTTGTACAAGGTTTATGAGTCATTTTATACATCTAGAAGAACTTTTGAAATTCCTCATCACAAAAAACAAACATGTCATATGATCCACTCTCATATGAAATGAGAGAAAAAAAGGCTTCTTAAAAATGAGAGGGAAAGATGGGCTAGGGGTTTATAAAGGAGAGGAGGAAGAGGAGGGACATGGCAATTTGAAGAAGCTAAAGTTAGTTCAGATGTGAAAAATTCATGGAAGTACCAGGCAATTCCAAATGTGGAAAAAATAAGCCCCTCTTTTAGCCTAATTGAGCACACAATTAGTCACCACTTTGAAGGCACTTTTGTGATGGTGGAGGGCACCCTTTATGCTCTGAAGGCCCCTCCACTGGAGAATAACTGCCATCTATGGCAAGTTCCCCTTTAAATGCATTTTGCTGAGTTTGGGAAGGTTCCAACATCACACAACTCAAGAATTCTCCTTTTTGCCTTAATTGGAAAAGCAAAGAACTTGTATGCATGGCCTGCTGCATAAGAAATTCATAGCAGGATCCATCTCTCTAAAAGAAATGAATAAAAATACATGGAAACACATTTTAATAGTACAGAGGAGGTCTATGCTACACTTTAATTCATTCAGTCAATTTTGCAATCTGAATACGTTTTGCTTTCACAAAAATGAATAATGTACTTGAATAAATTAAATTTAGTCCTTTTGATGTTTTTGATAACATATAATAAAATGATATAACAGAGTATTCGCTCTATTAGAGTTTTCATATGCAAAGTTAGAGAGATGATGTGGTGCTATGGAAGTGTCTAAGTGTATCAATGCAACAAAATGCAATTTCAAATCCACACGCAAGACCAGATACAAGTCACTCTTCATAGTTTGATATAAGTATCTTATTTCATCAAGAGATCCTAGATTCATGTCTTACTGTTCTTGATAGAAAACAATTTTGCCAAAAAAGAAAATCAATAATAATAATAATAATAATAATAATAATAAAGTGGATCTACATTGTTTACTTGTATACTGTATGATTGAATTTGTGACCTAATCATGTGTCTGAATGCGGCGACACTCAAAAGAAAATATGAGGAAATAAGTTAAAGTATAAACACTAATGATAGACAAAGAGAACAAAGAGTGAAACCCTTTAGAAATTCTTTTGTTCCCCTCTTTTTCCACATGTGGAAATTTGACATCTAGCAAAATGTTATATTCCATGTGCACTTCTCATAAGTTATTGATATCTAAACAATATGGGAATGGTTTGCCATATTTACATAAAGGAATGAAATTAGAATCTATAATGATAATTAAAAAAAACATCATTTTCATTCTAAATAATACTTGGATGAAAGCCAAAACAAATGATTCATTGTATGTTTTTTTTTTTTTGAGTTACTGAACGGTGCCTCAAAGAATGGCCTCTTTTGAACACTATAAATAGAGACTCTCCAACTCACTAAAGCCTCACAAAGCAAATCACTGCCTCATCAAAAACAAAACTCATCCATCTCAAGCATTCTCTCTTCATCACTTCAAATTCAAATGGCAAGAGCTTTGGAGCCTCTGATCGTTGGACGAGTCATCGGAGAAGTCATCGACACGTTCTCTCTGTCGGTGAAGATGACTGTCATCTACAACTCCAACAAGCCAGTCTGCAATGGCCATGAATTCTTCCCTTCTGCAGTCACCACCAAACCTAAGGTTGAAGTTGATGGTGGTGACATGAGGACTTTCTATACACTTGTGAGATGTTTTTATGTGTGTTTCACTACACATGATATATATATAATGCAAAGAGAATTGAATATGTAAATATAAGTTTTTACATTATAGTTTGTAAACTTGTTTAATATCATTGCAGGTCATGACAGACCCAGATGTCCCTGGACCTAGTGATCCATACTTGAGGGAGCATTTGCACTGGTAATTACATCTGTATTAAAAATTAAACTACACTAAATGAATAATTTAAGCGCGACATGCACACGTATATTATCGTAAAGAAATACATGTTTTACACACATAATCACATAGTATGATTTGCAGTTAGTGGAAAACTAAGAGAGTTCAGTCAATCTCATTTGGTTTTGTATCACAGGTTGGTGACTGATATTCCAGGCACTACAGATGTTTCTTTTGGTAAGCCACTTCTCAATGCATTTAAGCTTAACATTTGAAAACATATCTTTATCAGATTCCTAAAAATAGTTTTTTTCAAAAGCTGAGATCATTTTGGACATTTGGAAACGCGTTTAGATTCAATATGATTCATGCAAAAGCATAATGATACATGATTCGGTATTGGATGCATGTATTATCAACCAACAATGTAGAATCAACTTTTTTGGTTTATAAACTATCACAATGTAACCATCATCATGGAGAGCAGGAAGGGAGGTGGTGAGCTATGAGAATCCGAGGCCGAACATCGGCATCCACAGGTTCGTGTTCGTCCTCTTCAAGCAAAAGCGCAGGCAGGCCGTGGCCGCCCCACCTTCCCGGGACCACTTCAGCACCCGCAATTTTGCTGCCACCAACGACCTCGGCCTCCCCGTCGCCGCCGTCTACTTCAACGCCCAGAGGGAGACCGCCGCCAGGCGCCGCTGATCAACCTCACCACAACCACCCATGTTTCCAAACCCCCGCCTCCCTCTCCCTTCAGTTTGGTCTGTGAAGGTGTACTATTAGTGTGGTTTTGGTCTGTTTCCAAAAAAATGTTTTGTTTGGGGAGGTGGGGAGGGGGGCATGTATTTATCTTGGCTTATGTTATTATGTATTTTTGCTTGTTATCAGCAATGCTTATAAGAGAGTATGTTTGGCTATCTTACAAATCTTGCAAAACTTGTGATGTGTCTGAATTGTCAAATGAATTATATATTTGTTTTCTGGTGATGATGAATCCTAACATTAGTTTTTAGAGAAAAAGACTTGAAAAGAACCCCCACCTGATATGTCAACATGAACATCCAAATCATTCAATCAAAATCTTTCATAAACCCTCCATAACACCATATAACATAATTGCATGATGGAAATGGTAAAAGCAAAAAAAATTAAAAAAAAAAAAAACAAAAACAAAAGGAAAGGAAAGGAAAAAAGAGGACAAGTGGATCAACGGAGAAAGACGAGTCACTAGAGTCCGGATCCAGTTAAGCCTCAGTTTGATCAATACCATCAGTATCGAACTATACAACCAATTGTTTGATATATCTCTCTTATTGGATACTGATGGTACTGATCAAACTCAAAACTGATTGAATTCACTAAAAGAGTGAAACATGTACCCAATAATTAATTGTGCAATTCGATTCATAAGTATAATTCGATACTGATGATATTGAACAAACCTAGACCTAAGTGGTTCCGGACCCAAGTCACTGTCGATACAATTTTTTTTTGTTGAAAGGAAGGACATATAAGAGGTACTTCCCCCACGAGCAAAGGCAGGGGCCTGAATGAATGCATGCAAACATGACACCTGTACAAAGTACAAAAAAAACATCATTCACTTGGTACTTCCTCCTGTTTGTGACCATTTTACAAGATTTCACAGTCTGGAAGATTTTATAGATAATACATGAATTACAAACTTTGGGTGGTCATCCATTTTATATTAAAGTACAAACAGTTTAACAAGCATCAATAGATAAAAAACCTGCCAAAGTTGATCCATGTTTTTCTCTCCTCTGGCAGTCTTATGCTTCCTTGGAGTAATTAAGCATTCGATCATTTCGGAGCCAAAGATTCACTAGAAAGGAATCAATGATTATCTGCCACATAAAAATACCGTGCGCTTTTTCAGAATACAAGCGTGGAATACTTGATAATCAAGGACGGTTGACTGTACCCTCACCTGGTTTATGTGTGTGGCTACACAAGGAAGAACCAACAGTCCGGGTTCGCCAAGTACTCCACCAAGCTGCTCCACGACAGCGACCATAACAGGCAAGGTTTTCTACAAGTTGCATGAAAGTTGTATTAAAATTTCAATGTAGTTGGCAAATGATGCAAATTAGAATATGAAGTACTAAAGAATGGGAGTTCTCTGACTTTGGCAAAGATGCAAAGTGGACACAATTGTATTATATGTGTTATTTATGGCAAATGCATGTCGTGATGGCCGGCTATTAGCATTTGATTGTGTAGGAGGGAAATAATTGGTGCAGCAGCAGGTACATTCATGTATCACCCACGTGAATGCACATCATGATGGTTGGATAATTTTTCATCTCCATATGAGAGACGATGGATTTCCACTAAAATCTTCCATCCATTGATACTATTACACGAATGGATTATATTGCGAGACTGAGAACATGTGATCGCACTAACCTGACTGGCAACAAGTATGACAGCGCGTGAATTCTCTTTTTTTGCAAAAACTGCTCCTCTACCACCAAAGGCAGCTGACAGGCTTCGTATTGTGAGGGAGTTCAATGCCAACAAAACAAGATGCAGAAGTCTTCAAATCGAAAAAAGAGAAAATGATTGTCAGTAGATAGCTTTCCACCAAGGTTGAACCAACTGTTGACTCATTTAGCAAACATCCCCAACAAAAGAAAAAAACCACAAAGAAAAATAAGGTACACACAACTGCATGTACTGCATGTACTGCATGTACAATGACACTGACATAAAATGTAAGTGAGAGAATAATCAGGAAAAGCAGATGCATGCATTCTTGAAAAAGAAAAACTAAAGGTAAAGACTCAAGAATAATTGGTTGTTCTCTATCTCATTTGTACTGAAGTCATTCTTTCCATAAAAGCATGAGGCTACAGTAATGATTTGCTTATTATCATTGGGGCTGACGCAGATATTACTCCTGAAGCAGATATCATCAGGGCTGACAATGATCCCATGTGAGTAAATTCAAGGGTTTGGTCTGCCTCGATAACTTGGCCTACCAAAACATTATTTTGCTTTTCCTAGTTCCCGTTTCTCAAACCTGCCATCTTCACCCATATTATAGGAGATAAATTCATGGCATGGTTCAAGATTTAGAGTAAGAATTTTCTTGATCAGATCCAGCCATAAGAGGATCTCCAACAAGAAAAAATAAAATCCAATGTCAAATTATCAAAATTGAAATATCGTCACATGGTGCCTGATAACAGGTCACCTTCACGCAATCAAAATGACGAAATAGGAATCCATTTCAGCGCTTCTATTTCTACATGCACATGTCTATGGCTATTACCATAGCCACAAAAAGTAACTTAAGAGTTAGGAGGACATATTTTTAAGGACAGCTCTTGCGATTAACTAGCCCAAATGAATTTCTGGCTATAAATCAAAGAATAAGACAGAACAGCAGAACATTAAGAAAATCAAAGATCAGTATCCCATCATGATCTGATACTTCAGGAAATTAACATGAAAAAGTAGCTCAAAGCAAAGATAAAATCAATTTAATCTTGATCTAGGCACCCATGTAATCATGGTTATATAAGAAAATGACAACACAAATTAGTGTCAAAACCATGGACTATAAGAAACAAGTTATCAGAGGTACTAAGAAACATCCACATGACATCAAACTGTTTTCTTTTATAAAGTCAAGCATCAAACAAAACTTTGGTGATAACATACATTTATCTGCTCATCAAACCAGAATTACTACTTAACCATTAAAAAACTATCAAAATTAAAAAAAATCACATATAGCAAACAGAAAAGGCTTTATTAGAAAAGCATGGGCAGGGAGGAACCATACACTCCTATGCCAACAGCTACCAGAAAAACTGCTGGCTTGACCATTAATAGCAGTGATCTTGATCTGCTTACTTGTATCCATGGCACCTGCATCACATAGGAAAAAAGACATGGTATTTCAGAAACTGGAATAAGTGCTGAGTCACATATTTGTGATAGGGATGTAGTCATGTACGGGTTTTACTTAAGGCAACATTTACTCTTATAGTACCATAATGAGTTGCGGTTGGGTGAAGGAGGGTTCATTTCTCAAATGACAACCCCAAAAAATTGAACAGGAGGATTTGTGTCATAGATCATAACTTATTGCTTCTATTGAAGCAAGTTATACAAGAATAGGAAGTATATTTGGAACCTAGTGAGTTGTTATCTTGCATGTCTATTGGTCAATAATTGTGTGTGTTTAGGTTGGTTGAAGATTGAAGTAAGTATGAGCTTCGATTAGTTGGGTCCTATGGGTCTTCATTGTGGTCTTTGTTTTTGTTTTCCTTTTTTTTCTTTATTTATATATAACACAAAGGGATCCTCTAATAACTATTCATTTTTTATAAGCAAATGGAGATGCCATAACCGGCATATTTGTAATCCATCAGTCACAGAAAGAGAATTTAACAAGGTGACGCTCATGATGCTTATCACAAATTAATCATGTTTTCCCAAATGTAAAGGTATTATTTTTCTGTTTATCCCAATACTCAAGCTGGTCAATTTTGATACATTTAGTGTGTATAAGATTCAAATAACTGCAACAATGCAAATCAATTTTTATTAAGGAATAATAAGATTTTGAATTATTAAAGAGAAGACATATGTAACACTGAACCCGCATGGGGTTGGCTCTTTGGTTAGAGCTATGGGTTTGCTCCCACAAGTCTAGAGTTCAAATTCCTCCAGGCTGACCCCTGCACATGGTTTATGGGTGATTGTGTGCATCCCGGGTTTTCCCATTGTTAGTGTTCCTCGTCACCAAATATACACATCACATTGCAAATCACATAAAATTGCAGAATAAAATCTAGTAGGTTCCAGATCAGCAACTTCCATTAAAAATCTAGACTCCAGAAACAAGCCATACCAGACTAAGGAATATGGCGCTTATCATCGATAATATTTGACGGTTCCGATCAGCATACTCAGCCACATCTACAATACAGAAATGGAAAGATTTACAACAACAACCAAAGAATTATACATTCACAAGTTTAAATGGGATTCACATGCTCATCAATCCTATGGGATTAAACCCAAAAAAATATATATGTTTAGATAACAGCAAAGAACAATGCTATGAGGTGCACTATGTCTAGGCAACTACCTTGCCCAGCCACAAATTCAGAAAGTTCAATCAAATTCGTAAATAAGGAGAAATGGATTTGTGACAACTGTCAAAGCATGACTTACATTACCAAAATGAGTGTATAAGCATTTGCTAGTTTACCCATTAGTATTCTTTTTACATTACTCTTACTTTAAAAAATCCGAAATCATGTAATTGGAAGTGAGACGGCTTGGGGAGACTTGAGAGTGGGCTTTTTTGTTATTTCCTCTGATTTCAGAGGAAAAGCTGTTATGTCCCCCTCCTTGCAGGACCTCTCATCTGCTATTTTAAATAAATTACAGGTGTGATGCAAACATCTTTCATTTTAAATAATAATAATAATAATAATAATAGCTGCAATTATATTACCTTTTTTTAGAAAGTCATAACACCTTCTCTATATACATCCAGATGAAAGCATGTCGAAGATGCAATCTTATTATGATACATAATATTGCTTTGAGTTATTCAAAGGAAAAGGATGGTAAGAATCAGTGTAAATTTGCACTCACCTTTGGAGGATTCTCTGATGACCTGCAAGAATTGAAACGTGTGTTAAAATATGATAATTATGAAATAATTAATAAAAGATGATTATGGTCCGGCTGACTACACAATTCCTCCTTGCACACTGTTGACTGTTCCCAGTTAAGGTGAATGATAGTGGATTGCTAGAGAAATATGAAGCACAGTCATAAAATCAAACACACACGGATATGGGTGATATGGTCATTGTTTGCCTACAACTTGTGAATCCACAACTGTAGGCATTCACTATATTTGATATGTAAAACAGACACTACGAAAAATTATAAGATCCCTGATATTTGTGTAATGATTGTAACCAGATGGAACTCAATAGTAAGAACTAGAGGATGAAATTAATGAAGTAGATCATCATTGAATTACCACTCAGGTGTTTATGAGGCACCCTATCAACATGCAATGATGTGATTAAAAAGCATTGACTTCAATACAATTTTTAAGATGAAGACAAGCCAAAAAAATGTTATCAAATCAGTTTTAACTAAGAAAGAATCTATTAGTAATATTTAAAATTTTACCATCAAATAAGGCGAGTAAATCTACCTTCCCCATGATCAAAGGAACCAAAAGGGAGAATATAAGACTCCACAATAATTTTTCAGCGGGGATGCATACACCAGCTCCTTCCCCAATGAACTTCGAGAGTGAAAAAGGCACCTAAGAATATCCGGTTAAATAAGTGAATAAACCTTCCCTCAATAAATAGGAATACTTTTGAAAAAAAGTGAAAAACAAAGCATTTTAGAGGGATCACCAGATAAGTGGTATTGCATCAAAGAGTTATTTTTAAATGAACTAGCTACAATGCAATTTCTTTAGGCATATTGAATATATAACAAGGAAAACTCAACTCAACATAGCCCATTCCCTGGATGATTAGAGGTTGGCATTGTTGGTCCTGGAACATTATAAATACTTGTCCAAGGCCATTTCATGGCATATCTAATGAGAAGAATGGACAAAAAAAAAATCTTCACTGTTCATAAGACAGTTCAGCACATTTTTTTTATTTACATTGTTGGAAAAAATCTGATAAGTCAGTTTCACTGCATTTTTTTCCAATATACATCTGTGCTTTCCAAATTATTTCCTAACTGTCAAGGCATCAACATGAAAAGCAAATTATAAACTGGTCAGTGCAACATTGGGGGAAATGTTGCACTGGAGCGAGCTCGATTAGATTGGTGGGAGGTAGTCTGTGCATCCAGGAATAGCTATGTTAAGTAATCTTGTATGAACCCTCGATAGAATCCTTTTTTACTGTGTGGTGGCACACGGTTGTTTGTAATTGCTTGTTTTATTTCCTTCGCATATGCTTTGGGCCTACTCTTTTTATAAGATCATATGCCTACCGTTTTTATTCAAAAAAAAAAAAGAAAAACTGGTTAAGGCAACAACTATGCATGAACCAAAAAGTGCTTGTAAAATTTTCAAGCCAGGATAAGCATTGATTAAAATTTAGATGAAAAAATTTCTCCTCTAGTTATAAGTTGGAGATCTTATTTAGGCTGAGTTGTATATTACCTTCAAAGGAATTCTGTCACATTAAAAAGATGATAAATCTCCCAATATATGTTAAGAAGGGATTTTGGAAATTTGGAATACATTTTCCAAAACATAAACAGTTAGGTAAATCATTTATTCAGGTTATTTTATGAAATATCAGATTTATCAACCTCTAGACACAGATGCAAAAATGTACGTGTACATGAACCAATCATCATTGATAATAAATAGCAGGATAAAATATGTGACATTGATACAATTATATCAAACATAAATAATAAACTTGTCCAGCTTAATGCAACCGACATTGGGGTGACAAAGTTTAACTTACAATCAAAATGCCTAACAAATTAGAGATAACTGTCACTGCAAGAGCTAGAGCAGAATTCCCCCCTAAAAGCTGCATGAGATAGAAAATATAGTCAACCAAACATATGGTCTATAGAAAATACAATCACAAATAAAAGGAAGTACCTGTGTCAATGCAACACCACTAGACAAAGTTGTTGGCATGCAGCAGAATATAGCAAGTCCTGATGATACAAGATCCACAAATTTTAGATGAACCAGCACATTCCCGTCTAAAAAATTGATTTTAAGCACGGAAAGGATGTCTACAAGACTACGATCTATAACAGAACAACTGATTGGGCACTAGAAACATTAGGAAATAAGATAAGTAATGACGGCACAATGCTTGTGGCAATTGCAATTTTTTTTTTGATGAAATGGTAGGCTTGCGCCCTCTAATATATATAAAGGGTAAGCCCAAATACGTACAAACTCAAAACCTCCAAGGAACTACAATCCTTTGCAGGAGAGATCTCTGCGTTAGACCGAAGTTCCCAAAAGAAGAAAGAAGATTACAACCGATTACTCATGGACCATGAAAACCCCACTAACCAGACAGGCCGACCATGCTCCAACACAGAAAACACCCCACTCAGCCACCAGACGAACAACCAAATCCCAGATGTTTTCGGCATAGGGAATACTCCCCTTGAACACACAATGGTTCCTAATCAACCATATTGACCACAAGACAGCCGGCACTAAAATCTGAGTGAACTTCACCTGCACGCTCCTATCGCCTGTCGCACACAACCTCTTCCCCTCCAACCAAAGCTCCTCGAAAGATCCGAAAGAGACCCCCACCCCTCCGGCCACCGAGAGCCACCTCCACACCTGCTTGACCAGAGGACATAGAATGAACAGATGTATAGCCGTCTCCTCCGTTGCCCCGCACAGCGTGCACCTAGCATCTAACGTCGGATCCCATCAAGCTAAGCAAGATTTGGTCAAGATCCTTTCCTAGAACAAGGTCCAAAGGAAAGCCTTTACCTTAAGAGGGATCTTACACTCCCACACCTCCTTATGCATCCGTGCCAACAAAGGACTACCCGGTCTCTCGCGTCTCACCCATGAGTACCCGCCCTTTACAGAGAACCCATCACCCGGTTTCGGTCCCCAAATTATCCTATCACTTCGGGAGGCCACAACCTTCACGCATTGAAGTTCCTCCAGCAACTGCAAGTAATCCTCAACTAAAAGGGAAGGAACATTTAAAAGGGAAGTAGTCCTCAACTGCAAGTGGCAATTGCAATTGAAAACATGCAAATTAAAAATAAAAAAAAAAAGGAAGGGAAGTGCACATATAAATCATTTGATGCCCAAAATGTGATATAGAAAATCCATTAGGTGAAGGAACATTTAGACTCTCTTTAAGTATAAATTTATTTTATTTCCGAGAAGTGAATTTTCAATGCAGAGCAAGAATGAACTATTCAATTCAATTTAGCTACATGTACCAAACACATATTGCATTA
Source organism: Acorus gramineus (assembly GCA_030737835.1). Lineage (NCBI taxonomy): Eukaryota > Viridiplantae > Streptophyta > Magnoliopsida > Acorales > Acoraceae > Acorus > Acorus gramineus. The sequence continues at coordinate 5,157,530 of CM060855.1, read as the reverse complement.
TCGGCTTACCAGTGACAAATTCTTGAGGTGCCAAGTGAAGTTGCAAAATTAGCTTTGAAAAGAATGGACTCAGTAACAGAATTGAAACCTGCAAAGACAGCATCAAATCATTATAAAAATTTGACAGCAGGGATTCATCATTAGAGAATTAATGAAAGCCACAATTCTAGAAAATATTATATATGTGGAGGGAGGGTGACAGCAAATTATACCAAATATTTCATTTGCGGAAACCTATACTATAGATGACAACCGTCCTTATTTTGAGTGGATGGGAAAGAGTCAGTGTTATCTTCACTGACTCCATGTGTGTTTGTTCAATTTTGAGCCAGAATCAGTTCAACTTCATGTTCGTAGTTCATTCTCCGGTCTTCTAATATGTGCCCATTAGATGCAACATGCAACTCAAGAAACGAAATCTAAAAATCACTCACCTGTGACCAAGAAAACTAACCAATTTAGCTAGAAAAGGGAAGAAGAGAACGACTAATGATTTCTGCTTTACTCCATGAGTATGATATTAAAAGAAAAACCATTGTTTCCCTCTCTATAGCACAACAAGAAATTTTATTTTCAGTACATTATTGTCTTTCAAGTAAAGAGCATATACAGAAATGTGCAGAAGCCCAAGGGGTTGATTCCTAGTAAAATAGCGACAAAAAGTATATTAAGGAGAATGAACCTACAACATATAGAAGGCACAGAAGAAAACCAAGTTCATACTAGCCCATATAATCCTGTAGGCCAAGCTTCTACAGCTGCATTGATTTGTCCACTGCATAAAGTGAGTCCTAATAAACAAGTGAAAGATTATCCACGAAATCAGAAAAACAGACGCAACAAAGAAATGAAACAGAAAGCATTTTAATTATTATACCTGATATTAGAAAAATCCCGAATGTACTGAACTTCGACAAGCCATATTTATGGGCAAGACAACCTAAACTGGGATTCATGAGCCCGAAAGATACTCCACTGACAAGAGCTTCAAGAAAAGAAAAGGGAAAAAGACAGCATCATTGGACAGCACATAGATAAACAGTCCAAGCATTTGATCCACATGAACGTTAAAAATTTAATAAAAAACACATCATATTCTGGAAATGGGTTTAGACTAAGGTAACATATGTTATCAGGTTTCGTCAGTTTTATATATTCTGGTCTCGCATGATCATATTTAATCCAAACTCGTTCCTAATGCTTCAAGCGACTTGGCTTTTCCATAAAGCAAAAACAACATTGAGGGTCTGTTTAAAAGTGGGTTTGATAAACAGTTTTCACTTAAAAGCTGCGTTTTAAATGCCAGGAAAAAAAAAAAAAAAACTTTCCTCAGCTTTTCAGAAGGATGACATTTTACAAAGAAAAGCTAAAAACAATGCTTCATAAAATTACAATGAAATCTGTATTTGGAAATGAGTTTACATGATTTTTTATTCCCAAACACATAATCGCCCAAAACACATTTTAACTGACCCTTAATCATAAAAAAGAGCTTTTCAAACAAAAGTCTGTTACCTTGAAAGATAATTTCAAAAGTTTATGTGAAAAGCACTTTTTCAAACTCATCTCCAAATGTTCCAGGAAAGCTATCAAAAGTTTTTTTATTAGGTAAGTGATGGGATTTGAACCAATGTTGCATATTAATTTGTCAACCATTGAACTATGAGTCCAAATCCCAGCTAATTTCAAAAGTTTCTTTATGTGAAAAGCTCTTTTTCAAAACAATAATGATTCCTAGACCCCAACTTTCCAGGCCCCATCACAGGCCCCATGATGTGGCAATAGGACATTACCTATTATACCCTCTAATTGATAACCACCTCTAAACAAGGAAAACAGTTTGATTTATTCCTAGGATTGTGGAGATTTCATTAATTACTGTATTTCTTCTTCTTTGCATTGTGTAAAATTATTAATCCCTATAATTTACGATGAACATATTCGTAGCAGTCCCGAAATTTTAATCTGAAGAAGTTTGAAAAACTGATTTGTTCTTTATCGAGTTGGATCTCTCTTCCGGATCAGGTTTGTCAATTGTTTTTTTTATTTTTTTTATCTTATTGAATGAAAGTCACATCGAATTTGAAATTAAATTTTTGATGATCAAATATTCAATCTATGTTACATGTTTCAATTCAAAAAATGAATTTTTTTTATGTTTTGATCACTATTTCACACTTTTTTTTATATTTGTTTCATTATAATTTCATAAATGTAATTTTGATATTGTTACATTTAATTATTACTGGTTCGTGTGATGTTTATATTAGACTCCCGAACTCGGATATTCATTTACACAATTTTGTTACATTCATAAATGTAACACTCTGAAATGTAACATTATCTCATGTTGTGCATTTCTTTTAACAATGCAAATAGAAATGACGTATAAATGTAACAGTGAAGTACATACTTTTACAGAGGATTCTGATACATTTTCTTTGGAAGACAGTGCACTAGAAATTGAAATAGATAATTTTAAATAGTAAATATAACTGTTTGACATTTAGGTAAATATAATTGTTTGTTCCATCTATATAAATGTAACAGTTTTTATATAAATGTAACAAATCGTTGTGAGAGATGTAAACATTTAAGAAATGTATTTGTAACTACCAATATAAAATGTAACTATTTCATATGTTAACTATATGTGTTTTTTATTTAAATTTGAATACAATAACTACCTAGAGAAAATGAGTCGTTTGAAGGATTTTAATTAAAACAATTTCGGTAATTTTTGGTGTAATCTAGGTTCAATTATAATTTAGGTAATGATTTCAAAATTCAAAATTTGAAATAGGTAAATGGATTTTAAGATTTACATGGAAGAGTCATAACCAAATAGAGAAAATGGGGGGATTTGGGTTAATAAGACAAATTTTTAATGAAGGGCAAATTTGTATTTTGTCATTTTACCATTTTTTGAAAAAGTCAACAAACCAAAAAACCAACCAATGAAATGATGACACCTCATGGGGCTTATGAGTGAGGCTTATATTATGGGCCTGGGTATCATGACTCTTTTCAAAATCATTTCCAAATGCCACTTAAAATGATTATTCTTTTTCAAAACAAAATTCACTCTTGAGCTTCCCTTTTCGGGAGACGGTCGATTTTCCCAGCCTTTTGTTCTGCTCTAAAGTCCCTAAAATTTTGAAGTCTCGTTTCTGTAGTGTACCTAGAAATTTTTAACGTCATATATTTTCGATCTGGTAAAATTTGTGGTAAATAAATCATATATTTTAGACACCAGACGAATCGGTGGTTTACCAGAATTTTTTTGAATCAATCTATTTCTGGATCTGTTCATGAAAGAGTCCGGCAGAACAACTCAAAAGATAAAGAAGTATCGTTAATTTCTTCATGCTCGCTCCAAGTTCGTAGCTTCAATGGTGTTGAGTACTTGACTAATAAGAAAATTGTTACATCCAGCACTTTTTTAGCCACACTTTTAGCCCTACCCCTTTCTTCAAGGTCAAATGCATTTACATGGGGATTCTAGCTTTACCATATGACCACCAAATATATGTGCATGACCCAATCTAAAAATGGGCTAAAAAAGATTGGGTGTATCATAATTCTCAATTAAATGTCTATCCAGTATAAGCCAAGAAAAGACAGCAACACCAAGGAAATTATGTTACTAAGATAGCATTTAGAAATGAGTTTGAAAAATAGCTTTTCATTTAAAACAACCTTTTAAAATACTTTTCTAGAAGCATATACTTTTGTTAGTTTCCTATAAAATTATTTTTATAACTAAAAAATGTTTTAGGATTTCCATGCTTGGAAATGAGTTTAAATTAAGTATGATTCTTAAAAAAACTAAATCTTCTAAAGCTATTCAAACTTGTTTCTGAACACAGACTCGGGGTGTGTTTGGAATTTGGATATGGGTATGGAAATTAGCTTTTCCTCAAGAACTAAGTTTAAAACTGAGTTTACAAGAAGTTGTCTCTCCATAGATTATGAAAAAGCTAATTTTAGACACTTATTTGAAAAAATGTGTATGCAGCTTTTAACTAAGCTATAGCTTCTTTTTTTTTTTCAGTTCCGAAACAGGTTTTGGGAAATCAGATTCCTGCAAACCCATAATCTTCCCAAACTCATATCCAAACGTCCCCTACGCATCAACAAAAAAAAGAACAGGGAACAGTAACCATCTGTTTAAGTGAACCAATCTAGCTCTTAATCTATTGAACCAAGACTCAATTCGATCCAATACAATTCCACAATGTCAATGAAAAGAATCTTCACCTAAAGGAAGAAAGTTAGTCCTCACGAAGCCCAGCAGCTTCTGCGACCAAATCGACTCCTCTTTAGGTCTAAAACTCTCATTGTTGTGCATCTGAGAATGAAAAAAATGAAAAAAAATCAATATCTCGATAGATTCTGTAAAATGAAGATTGGAGCGATTCGGGATCGAAAATGGAGGACCTGATCGGATCCTCCTCGGGAGGAGGCGCGGAGGATCGTGGAATCCAAGCGGGGGTTTCCGAAGAGCGGCGACGGGACGACGAAGGGACGCCCGGAGAATCGGGAGGAGGTCGCCGGAATCCATGGATTACGTCGCCGTAGAGTGGCGTCTGCGGCCGCCGGAGGTCGGGAAATTAGGGTTTGTGCGGCCGCCGCCAACATCGTCGGAGGGAGCGAGAATCGAACGTTTGAGGAGGGAAAGAATTTGGGCCCGGAAGAGAGAGAATGGTATGAGATGTGGGCCCATTTGCGTTGGGCTTTAACAGTTGGACTTGCTTAAATGGGCTTTTTTATGTCCAAACATTCCGTTTTGGGGCCCATTTTGCAGCCTATACTACGATAGCATAGTATATAATGTATTATCATAGTGTAGTATATAATGTACTATCATAATATATAATATATGGGATTTTATCATAGTGTATGGCACAAAAAAATTTATTTTTTTAAAACATAAAAAAATACACTATTGTATCTCAGTATATATACTATTTCATATCAGAATTCCCTTCAATAGAAGAGTGTATGATTTTTTTATAAAAAAAAACAGTGTGTGCTACAATTGGGCTGCAATAGCGGCTCAATAAATCATTGTCCAACATGATTTAAAGTGGGCGCTGTTACACTCTGTAGTTTTTATAGTACAAAATATTGTCCTGTATGCATTGATAAAAATTCAATGAAGCATATACATCATTAGACAACAATGGAACAACAAAACATGATCAGATGACCCATTTAACAGCAGCAGCATGTCCACTACTAGGTGCGATTGCACAACTTTTGCGTTTACAATAAACTACTTTTACAATTTTACAACCAAACAATTTTACTGTAGCAATTTCCTCTAACCAGATTTTAGAAAAATAATGCACAAAAGTTGCGATTTTCAAAAGTTGGAGGGGGGGGGGTGTGAGCTTCCTGCAGAATTAATTTAAAAACCTAGATTCATGTAGAATCAGTTTTGCAATCACCCAACTAAACGCCCTCGAAATTGTTCTCCTTATAAGAAACTCAAAGATCTAACTTTAAGATGCATGGTATATCATCTAGAAATACCCAAACAACAATGAAATAAATAAAATAGAGAAAACAACCCACTCCACACAAAAAAGGACATTTATATGGTGTAATGCAAAAGACGAGGTATAAACATCATTAATGTTTTTTACATTTATTAAAAATAAATTCATTCAATGAAACAATATACATTTTAAAAAAAAAACATATACATCTTTAGATAATATTTACTATATTTTCTTTTAAAATAAAAACATATGTAATCTGCGTTTTAAACCAAGTGTAACATTTTCCTTTGCCCAAAGAGGAATAATGTTAAGACAGTTCACACGTGTTTTAATTTTTTTAAATAGTAAATCTCATTTAATAACAATTATATATTTTGATACAAAATATAAATCACTCCATATCAACTATGGAGGCATGGACTATACATAGGCGCGCTCTTTAAAGAGATTTAAAGGGCTGATTTAACAAAGGATTAAGATTTTAAGGATAAATTGTCCCAAGTATACACTTACTAAAAAAAACAAAACAATGTTCAAAGAGATAAAGTGACGACAAAGATGATCAAATGTAACATTTTCCATAAAAAAAAATTTTAAAATAAGAAGCAAGAGAGAGAGAGAAGAAAAAAAGTTGTACACCAAATCAAGAGGTCCAATACACAAACACAATCACATGTTCAGTTAATCAAACAAGTCTCGCACACCAGGCCATTACATCGGTTTATTAGCAACGCTTGTTACAATGGTGTCGACTCATAATCACAGATTATGATGTGCCTCGACATGTTAATCTATACTAGAAGACTAAGATAACAGAGAGAGAGAGAGAGAGAGAGGAGTGAGAGATCAATTGATTCAATTCACAACAGGTCACTGAGCAGTCCTAGCAGCAGAAGCATCTTCGTCGATCTGTTGTTGTGCTGCATCACCACCAGCATCAGAAGTAGCTCCCGCGTCTTGTTTACTGACCTGTCCATTAGTGTTGTCTCGGTGGGCCTCAGCTAAGGTTGAAGGGGTTGTTCCATCTGGGTGCATCGAATGAATGCCATTATTGGCCCCGACAGGCCTCATGAACCTTTGTGGGGACTGCTGGAAGAGTTGCTGCTGCTGCTGGGGAGTCATATGTGGACTGTACTGTAATGGAACTCTGGGTGGGAATCCAGTTGTTGGGGACAAGCCCTGTGGGAGCTGCATGTTATGTGGTCCTCCCTGTTGAATGGCAGCCTGTGGAGGCACCTGCGCGGATTGGACCATAAAGAATGATTGAGAAATGCGATGCAAATATGTTTGATTAAGACATTTAGGATGGACCATGATTCAACAAGTTTAGAGTGCGGAAGACGTCACTTTCTTTGGCACGTTTCGAACCAATCGTCAAACTGATTCTGCTTATTTGAAATCATTTTCAGATAATTGGTTTCAAAAGTTTTTTTTGTTTTAGAAAAATCTATAGTTTCTTTTATTCAGATTTTACTTTTATTGAAAGGCGGTTAAGAGCAAGTTGTTTTTCAAAATTGGTTCCATATGAGGCCTTAGGCCCTGTTTGGAACCAATTAAACGGATTATGCGTTTGCAAAATCAGCTTTCAGAAAATCAGGGTATTTTTCAAATTCAACTTTTATTTTAAATTTTTTGGCTTTTATATTTTAAGAGTCAACAAAACAACTTTTATATGTATAAAAAAATATTTGAGGTCTTTTCCGGAATCAATTACTTTAATCAATTTAGAGCATGAACTATTTTTGAAAATTAGTTCCAAACGGGTCTTAGTGCATAGACCAGATTTGGTCGCCACGCATGTAACAGATTTGCTCACAGATAATGTGCAGTTTACCAACCTGAGGACGTGCCGCGGGTGGTGATTGCGTATCTGCAATGGCAGCGAGGAACATCAGGTTCTTCTGAAGCTGGGCTTGGTACCTGATTAACAGCCATGATCACACCACATGACACAGCTTGATCAATGAAATTTTTCTCAGATATATCATAAATGGTGCCCATAAAATTCATTAATATAAGGTCAGGTCAATCTACAATATATTGAAAATCAGCCAACAATGGGGTATTGGATTCACACACTTGAAAAGCTGTACTTCTTTAATGATCCTGCCAACTCATGTTCAACATGAAAACCTTATGCATCACTTATAGTAAAAAAATAAAGATTGCATGGAGAATCTCCATATTTGTAACCCAGTACACCAAGCGAGCATCATGTTAGTAAAGAATGAAATGCCCCAGAATATAAACTCCGAGACAGGAACAATAAACTTATCTTAAAAAAGATCAACATAAATCAGAACACAGCATCATAAAAAACACATGCAACATGTATTTTCTGTCATATTTCAAGTGCAATTGGAACCACATATTATGAAATCATGGCAAACAGAATTCATCAAAATCTGACCATCTATTCCTACTTTACCAAAATACCTATTTTATTATACTCATTCCTATTCCAGAATCAAAGAGGGATATAAATTTATGTGGGATTTATGTTATGTACAAAACCATACTCACTATAAAGATAACTGGAAGTACAATAATACTATTATAAACATCTTCCATGGTTTCTTTTATGATTTTCTGTTTCGTAGGTACGTAGACCATGGGATTCCTTTCAAAATCATAGTTCTCCCCAAGCTTCTATTGTACCATTAACATATCTATAATTGTAAATAATTTTGATTTGCAGATTCATAAGCCACGTTCAACTTCAACCTACCATCAGAATCAAATTGGACTACTTTCTAAAACTTATGCTCATGCTTCCAAAAGAGATTATTAAAGACACCCCTCATTTGGACTGTAGTAGTCAAACATGACTGTCCAACCACAAAACTATTATATGATAAAAGCAGTTTAATGCCCGAATAAATCTGGCTTATTCTTTCAAGAAGTCATTAGGAAAGAGTAAAATCATATCAATATAATGAGGTTTAGTGACATGAAGTTGGATGAAGTCACAACAGTTGTAAAATTTCAATCAAGAATGACACTGGTTCTAATGTGGCTTAAGAAGTTCGAGATTAGATTCCGTTTAAAGTGTTATCCAATGTGAAGTCTGATCTACATTCCATTAAAAGTATTTTACAAGAGTTTCGATTTTAACATTTTCTTAATTACCAATAGTCCCATATTGTATCTAAATAGGTCCATCATCATCGTAATAATAAATGTGCATTATCAATAAACATCTAAAAAAACAATAAAAGATGACTTCATTTAAGTATATTATAATAAAAAAGAAAAGTCGCTTACTGTGCACATTCTGCTAGCTTTCCCATATTTTGATTATCTAGAATTGCCATAATCAATTGCTTGTTTTCATCCAAGTACTGCACCAACATAAACAAATACGCAGAAAGCATTATCCAATATGCGATAAAAAGTGGAATATCCAGATGCATGGTCAAACCTTTTGAGACGATGAGTTCTGTGAGAAATAGATTAAGATTAAAAAAGTGATTAATTTTGAAAGAAAGTATGGTGATTAATATTAGCTGATCACTACCATAGTGTGTTTGAGAAGCCCAACAAGTCAACAAAAGAGGTAATATGAAATAACTAAAACCAGTGTGTACTATATACAGGGGCCACTGCTTGGAGCAATGGTAATGAGCTCGAGCCAACAAGGCTAAGCCCTGGGTTCAAGACTATATGTGTGATCACTCTGAGTGATCAGTGATGATTTTTTTTCAAACAAATGATGCATGCTGGTGTCTTAGGATATTTTCCATGCACAGAAATCAAAATCCGGAGGCAAATGATTGCCTCATTACTCAACACATATGCTAAATGTGTCTTCAATTTATTTCCCAAAATATAAGGGAGACATGTTCCTGCCGATATATTAGTAATGATTCCAGATGTACTTAAACAGTTAAACCTAACTTTAAGTAACAGCATAAACAAACCTGCTTGAACAAGCCTCCTTCTCCCGGATCCATATCTAAGGTATGTTTTAAAATAAATACTGAGCTTTGGATAATCACAATAAAATATCTGATTGTAATTCAAGTTCAAAAATGTCAATGCCTTTTACAGAGGGAAAGATCCTTTTAACAGCGTTGCAACAATTTCTAGGAATATAATACATTAAGCATCATGGGATGCTAGCTCTCGAACAATGCAAAAAATTTTTTTATCTAAGATCCCCAAGCGAGGGAAAGTTACATGAACATCTAATCAAACCCTTTTTCTAACAAAAGGTATGTGCTATCTTATTTACAGAAAGCCCCCGAACAATAGGAGACAAGGGATCTCCGAACAAAAGATACAAAAAAAGAAAGAAAAAAAATAATTCAGTGATATAAAATGACAGAAAATTTGAATAACCCAAGCAAATAGGAGCCTCCAGTCGAACTACCCGAACCATACGCCACCTGGTTGTGTAAAGTGTAAACTAACAAACTCTTTTGCACATCCTGATGGATTCCTATTCTATTCCTCTGAGCTCCTATTTCCAAGTCAAGTCACTAGTGAATGACTAAATTTATGAATATACATGATTGGTTATAATTGAATAAGAACAAATTAAGCTCTAAATCATCACATTTTTTACACGCTTTTCATAAGAAAGGATTAAAAAAAAAAAGAATAACTGCAATTAAAATTTCAACTTATAAATATATATTTAAAATTTGCCATTCCCTGGTCATCTTGTATTGTGTATTCTTCCTTCTTCCTTCATTTTACAAAATGAACAATTTCTAAATGACATAGAAACCAATGTGAATGAAAGTACTTTCAATATAAACATTTGTGCATCAGTACCAAACAAAAAAAAAATCATGTATAAACCATTCTAAGCCGATCAACTAATCGAATCCTTCAGTCTCCTCCTCCTACGACAAAACCAACTGTTTCCCCACCAATTTCTATCCTTCCCAAAGCATAGATATATATACCTGGGTCCCAAAATATCAAAAACAAATCAAGTCCTAAAATGGGTATCACTTAATCCTCTGTTTCACTACAAAGAATGGTCTTTTGAATCAAATTAAACATTATCAAAACATAAAAAAAGTTTTTCCAACTTTTCTTGAACTGGGTATCACCAAATCCTAAATTCAAACCAGAATAACCTGTCCTTATCTATCAATCCCTTCAATTCAATACCAAAACAAACACAGATCACTCAATTCACCACTCTCACCAAGCCACTCAAAGCTAGAGAGAGGAATCAATACCTTCTGGATTTGTTCAGTGGTGATGCTTGCGGCGGGGAACGGCGGAGGAGCAGTCATGGGAGGCTGCGTCGGGGGTTGCATCTCTCTCTCTCTCTCTCTCTCAATCTATCTATCTCGATTAGGGTTAGGGTTTGGTATGTTCGTTCATGTTGGGTTTTTTTTTTGCTCAAACATTTTTTTTTTTTTTTTGAGGAATTCCAATAATGTGAATCCAAAAATGGTGGCCAATGATCGAATCTCGTCAGAATGAAAGGTGACCTTCCATGGAATTTTTTTTAAAAATAAAATATAATAAAACCATAGTAGGTAACAGTGTTTGGTAATGTTTGGAGTCCGGACACCAATATCCAAAAACAGAGTCTCTTAATCCAACTGCACAGTCAATTATTAGATAAGTCTCACTCTGTTATGGATGCTAAAATGGTATTGATCAAACTCAGGCCTCACTGAATTTAAAAGGAGAGTGAGACATATACCCAACAATTGACTTTCATAAGATTGTGTGCTGATGAAACTGATTTGAGCTAGTCCTAACTTAACTGGATGTTTGATTAACGAGCATTTGGGGATAGTACATTTTTTGAATTTTTTGAAATTATATACTTTAAATATAATGAATAAAACTATATATTAAAAAAAAGACTTCAAATGAATTAAAAACATATCATTTTAATTTTTTTTGGAAAACATCTATGTAACTCCGTGAAAAGTTAGCTAAATAAAATTTAGTCCCTGCAAAATTGAAAAATTGCCGCAGGTCCCTATGCTATTAGAAATTATTGTTTCAATTTCTACCGTCACTCAAACTAATGATACATGGTTAACCCTTAAAGTTATCAAAATGCCTGCATCCCTTAATTTTGAAAAATTGATATAGCTCCTTAGAAACTTATAAAAATTGAAAAATATCATTGTAAAATCAATAAATCCCCTTAGGTCCTTATCTTATTAGACAATATTTATTTTAGTACCTATCATAATTGAAACTAACCAAATTTGTGGTTGGCTCTAACCATACATGATAAATTACTATAATACCATTTTAAAATTTACTTGATGAATTACTGTAATACAATAATCAGATTTGTGGTTATCTTTAAAGAAATTTACAGATTTTATATGAACTTTTTTTTTCATAAGTTTTCAGGGAGTTATATCAATTTTTCTTTTTCTTTTTTACCGTTGGTGAGTACAAGATAATAGAAGAATTTTTAAGAAAAGGCATAGGCATTTTTGTTATCAAAAGGGCTAAATCAGATTTTTCATATTTTATAAGGATTTATTTGAATGTATTTATTGAAACAATTTAACTTGAAGGCTAAATCTGTTAATCTTACATATTTTTTAGGATTTCGTGATGATTTTTTAATTGTACAAGGATTATAAACGATTTAAGTAACTTTTCTGGGAGTTATATCGATTTTACCTTTATTTTTTTAACCTAAATTGGGTTTGCAATTGTGATTTGAGTACATCATCACCCTAAAATTCATTACTGGCAATATCTTTTAGCCATGATAACACGCAGTCCAGACATGCATATAAATTTTAAGGGTGTCCATTTTATAGTATCAAAACGCAGATCACATGTGTTTTCATTTTTTAAAAAATCGTATGATTCATCTAATGAAGTATATATATTTATAAAAAGTAAAACATATGTTTCATGAATTGAATGGTATTATTAATTGAAAATTTAAAAAATTTCTAAGAATTTATATACTATGATATCGTGAGTAGAAAATGCTAACAAAGTATATAAAACTGCATTTTTTACTGTCAAAAAATAAGGCATCCAATTAATAAAGGCTGGCCTAGGGGGGAAGCCTCAGAACAATCAGCTCATGTGAATTCTATGAAGATCATGAGAATTTTATGGGTGCGTTTGGTTGCATCATTTAACATATTTTGCATTTGCAGGAACTTGCATTTTGTAATCGTACAACCAAACAGAAAAATGGTAACTTTCTACAGACAGATTTTAAACAAATAGTGTTCAAAAGTTGCGTTTTTCAAAAACTAAGGGGACAACTTCTTATAGAATCAATTCTAAAATACAGTGTTTGCAGAAAATCAATTTTATAACTGCGCAATCAAACGCACCCTATGTCACGTTTGAACACATTCGTCACTATTTGTAGCACTTTTGAATTCAAATAATCAGTCCAAAAAGTGAATATATGCATCTGAAAATCAAACTTTAAACAAAGCCTTTCCATAACAAATTATTGGGTTTTTTTTATTTTTAAGTCCTCATAAACCATAGGATTTAATGATCGATCCCTCACTTCTTTGTATTTTAGTTTTAGTCCCCATATTTAAAAGATATGTTCTTTTTTAGTCCCTCTCAGATACTAAAAAGAAAACCAAATAATTTAGGGATAGGTCCCTCTAAGGGATTAAAAAAAAGCATATCCTTTAAATCTAGGAACTAAAATCAAAATACAAAGAAGTGAGGGACTGATCAATAAATCCTATGATTTATGGGGACTTAAAAATAAAAAAACCTATTATTTTAATAGTGGTTAACCAGAATGTCAGCAACTAACCCTCATGGTGGGGACATTTTTTCTTAACTTTTTTGTTTGTATGAATTTTTTTTCCTTAACTTGATAATGGCTTTTAATTGTGAACTAATTTTCAAGCTTCTCTTTTCAAAAACAATATAATTGGGTGAAAGATGCATGCGGAGTACACCATTTTCTTCATGCTTCCTTATGACAATGGTTTTTTTATTATTATGGCCCCACTTAATTGACAATAATGTTACTCTAGTTCATTCAATGTACCATCACCCTAATTCATTGAATGAACCATCCATTGAGTGGATTTCAATTCATTGAAATGCAAACTATAACTATAGTAATGTTTGGAATGATTATTTGGTGGGACCTTGTGAATTAATTGAAGATATTTCTAAATCAATAATATATTGTTATAATCTTAGATAATCAATTTAATGATAGTTCTAGATTTAATATATCATATTAGGATTTAGAGAATCAGTCATTGATGATCCATTAACCAAAAATTGAATGTTGAATTTGTGCTCGGTCATCGGGTGTGGAGGGTTCAACAAGCTGGATCTACATTTGGTGAGCTATCCAAACCATCATTACTCACGCGGGTTTGGGTCTTCTGCTTGTCTTTTTTGTGCTTGAATTTTATCACAAAAAATGTGTGATCTATATTTAATATGATGAATTTAGAGTTGAAACAGTTGTTAATGTTCATCGTTCATCTTCCTTCTTATTTTAATCACGTTGATATAGCGTTACAACATTGAAAGTTAAGCAAGATCAAAACACAAAAAACAAACAGAGAATCTCATCTTTTCTGGATCTAATTCAAGATCATCTTCATGGTTTATTTGAATATTTTTTTCACACACCCCTCAGAAAAACAAATCTAATTTTTGGGAAACCAGAAGTCATAACTCTAAAAGCAACAAAAAGACAACATAGAGGAATTAATCAAGTTTGAAAAAACTGTGCTGCAATGAAGACAAATAAAAACCAAAGTCCCAACTTTTTTCACACTTGTTGCCTGCATTTGCTAACCCTTTCAAGACAAACAAAGTGGTCCTTCTCCATCTCTCAATAGATTTTTCTTAAGAGTTCCAATGGCCAATAAAACAATCTTCACTGAATGGTTAAAACCATCAACTAATACCACTTGTTCTTCCTCTCCTTCTCCACCACCACCATCACTAATTCTCAGCAGGTTCAAAGAATTCAAGACCATCAAAGAAGAGGACACACATGTCGGCGTGTCGCTACAGATTGGTTTGCCTGACTCAGGAGAGAATTCTGATCATGTTGAGTGGGAATCCATTGATTGTGTTAAGAAGGATGATCACAAGTACAGGTTTTGGATACCTACACCAGCTCAGATCCTTGTTGGGCCAATTCAGTTCTCTTGTTCTGTGTGTAGGAAGACCTTCAGTAGGTACAACAACATGCAGGTATGATTTATGTCTTTGCTTAATGAATAGATTATATAATTATATTGCATGTGTACGAGTACTTGCTGTGTCTCATGCAAGGTAAGTAATCAGATGCTATATGTTTAACCCACAGTGATCAATAGCATGGATGGGTGTTAATAATTTTGAGTCTTGTTGTTGCAACATTTGGTGATTAGCATTCCATTTAGAAAATATAATTAAGAATTTTAAAATGTTTGACTTGTATTATGTCCATGTTTAGAAGGAGGTGACCTATAATTTTTTTGTTAGGAAATGTATCCTTGATGATTTTTTTTTATATATATTATTACTCTAACTACACTGCACCTGATTCTCAGTAATATTATGTTTGAAAACCAAAGACTTGATAAAAATAGAATTGTAATCTCCAGGGATGATAAAGGATTTCCCAAAAGATCTTTAATCAGTTGCTTTTGCATTCAAGATGGAATAAAAGGGAATATAATTTGATGTAATATATAAGAATAAAACCAATGAAAATCATCAGATCATCTAAAGCAGTTTTATTTATCATTTATGAGCTTCATTTTATTAAATCTACCATTTAAACTACCTAAAATTGTTCCATTTTATATCCCCCCCCCCCCCAAATGAAAAAAAATAAAAATAACAAACAATATTTTCAAAATCCAAAACTGATCTCTCAAATTAGGCCACAAAGTGTTTGTAATGTTGTAAAACAATATCGACCAAATATACTTCTATATGTTCATCAAAACCTATATTTAATATTTTCAAAATTCAAATTTCATTTAAGTTAGAATGATTCATCACATTCATCGTAATTTAAAAAATGAACATAAAATATTTTCTGCATTTTAATTTCTCACACTAATAACAATCAGAATACATCTAAAAAACAATTTAATCATCCTTGTAATTTCACTATATATGTTTATCACATATGATTTTACAAAAATAGAATCCTTGCAACCATGCATACACGAACTTTGTGACTAAGCTGACAAGCAAGCTCACATACATTTAAGTCTAGTTTGTCAATGGATCAGATACATTAATATCAGTATAATATCCTAATAATTCGAGTACGAATATTAATTTTTAAATTCAAACCTCTTCGGATACATATCACATACATATATTTTTCAGATAATTGACAACTTTAAATATTAACATTAATTTAGATAACCAAGTGATATATTAAAGATATATGAAAATTAAAATTAAGATTTTAAGTTTTAACTTCTTTCAGATATCGTACATTAAAAATTTAATAGTAATATTATATTATGATCGTGATTAAACTCCGAATCCTGGAATATATGTTATTTTTTATTTTTTGGATAACGATTTAGATCGAATTCAGAATTTTTTTTTTCAGATAATTGACAGGCTCACGTACATTTGTCGTGTTGCCAGATGCACATGTGGGGCCACGGATCGGAGTACAGAAGGGGCCCCTCATCGCTGCGAGGGGCGCAACCTGCGGCGATGCTGAGGCTGCCGTGCTACTGCTGCGCGAGTGGCTGCAGGAACAACATCGACGCGGCGGGGGCAAGGCCGCTGAAGGACTTCAGGACGCTCCAGACGCACTACAAGAGGAAGCACGGGTCGAAGAAGCCGTTCCAGTGCGCGAGGTGCGCGAAAGCCTTCGCCGTGCGCGGGGACTGGAGGACTCACGAGAAGAATTGTGGGAGGGTCTGGTCGTGCGCGTGCGGGGCCGATTTCAAGCACAAGAGGTCCCTCAAAGACCACGTTAGGTGTTTGGGGCACGGACCGTGCCCCGGGTTTTAATAGGAGAATAGGAGAGGAATAGAGGATAATAAGACCAAGAAGAATACGTGAGAATCCCCTTATCTATTCAACTGAGTTTTAATTTTCTTTAGGTTTTTAGTTGGGATTTTGTGCTCACTCACAAAGCACTACATGCATTGAGTGGTTTGTCATGGAGCATAAGCAGATATGAGTATGAGATTGCATTAATAAAAGACTGTGTACTGTACTGGTGGAATAAGTTCATTTATGTTTGGTTGTGCTTTTTTAGTTATTCTTATTAGAAAACATGATGAGAATATTTTTTCATCATAAATGAATTGTGAATAAAAAATGAATAAGATGTGAATAAGAAGTTATAAAAAGTGAAAAAATAATTAGATACGTGACTCTGATGATTTATAAGAGACAATAAAGAGAAATTTGATACATGGGCCTCATTATACCAGTAGAATGAATTAGGTTGAATAATACAATTTTAAAGGAATTTATAATATCAATTGCGTCTTTATTCTCACATATTCTAATATAGAAACCCATATTCTATCCTCGTAGACAAATGACTTTCTTCACGCCTATTTCTCCCTATTCGCCCTCTATTCCACTACATAAACAACTTTTTTCATTTCTTGATTTAGGTTTAAAGGTGGTGTTGTGCTCACTAACAAAGCACTCCATGCAGAGGTTGGTTACTTTGTCATGGAGCATGAGCATTGGACGTGCTTATATATGTGTGTGTGTGTGTTCTTGGTTAGAGTTTTTTTTTTTTTTTGGTGATATATGTTCTTGGTTAGAGTTGCTATATAGTTTTGGATAATGTGATCTATGATTAGATCAAGAGGGGTTCAAATTAACAATAATAATGGATACATACTAAAAATTGTGCATGTATATATTTTGTTAACCACTGTTTGGGTAGAAGAAGAAAAAATGGAATAAGATAGAACAAGGGTGAATAAGTTCAAAAAACTTGTTTCGATGAAGGTAATAATTGAGTATAACCATGTCTAGATTGGTGAGAATAAGCTGGTGTTATAATTGAGTACAACTATGTCAAGAATTATATTATTTCACCTAATCTATTCTATTACTGCAAGGGGGTCCATATGTCAAATAATTTTTTTTTCACCTTTTCTACATTCTTAATCGCGTCTTATTCATTTTTTATTTACAAAATATCAAATTCAGTATTATGTTTTTCAACGAAAATAACTAAGAACACACTAGAAACAAAATGATTTATTCTATTTTATCTATACTGTAATAGTTATCTACCTCATAATAGCTTACGTTGCTACCCAAACAGTATATTTAGAGCATTGTTACACTCAATCAATGAAATCCCACCCGCAGCCCAAAGGCAGTCCCCAAAGGCACCCCACCAGTGCATTGAATGAAAAAATTAAAAACATTTCATTTTTCAAGAAAAATGTGAGATATATGTAGGTATATATTTTATTTTTCATAATGATATTTACTTTATTAGATAAATATATATATTTTAATAAAAAAAATCAAAATGGTTGAAAGTTGCAGACGTGACTGGATTTATTATTATCCATTCTATTATCAAGAGAACCCATCTATCATCATGCATGTCTATATTAAATCTAACAATGCTAATTATATATTACTTTTATTTTTATTTTTCTGATACGGAGAGATAGTCCATTTATAACTTGAACAATCAAAGTTGCAATGGTTCAAAGCATTAAAAAGCAAAACTATTTATAATGTTAAAGAGTGAGTATTAGAATAATATTATGTCTTTATTATCATTATTATTATATTATTAGTTTCCTAGGTTTCCTATATTCTTTTTCTGGTATTTTAGGGTTTTCTCTATGTATTTATAAATAGAGCATTTGACTCCTCTAATACAATAACAAGAATTCATTTTCCTTTATTCTAACATGGTATCAGAGCCTCCACCTCAAAAATCCTAGATCCACAAAAGCTTCTCTTTCTCTTCCCCGCTTCGATTGAAGAGTCTTCAATCGGAGCGGGGGAGGAATTTTGCTCACGAGATCTAAAAGCTCCACCTTACACCATCACGCACATTCCCACACCTTCGCGCTTCTCTGCATATCGTCGCGCCCTGCCGTGCCCTGCCAACCCTGCCGTCGTGCCCTGTCAGCCCTGCAGTCGTGCCCTGGACCTGCCAGCCCTGCCGACGTGCCTTGTTGTGCCCTGCCAGTCCTACCGACATTCCCTGCTCGCCCTGCCGACGTGCCCTGCCAGTCCTGCCATTGTTCCACACTGCGTGCCCTGCCGACGTGCCCTGCGTGCCCTGCCGTCGTGCCCTGCCGACAAACCTGCCAGCCCTGCCATTGTTCCACACTGCGTGCCCTGCCACCGCGCCCTGCGTGCTCTGCCGACGTGCCCTGCCAGCCTTGCCGTCGTGCCCTGCCGATGTGCCCTGCTCACCCTGCCGTCGTGCCCTGCCAGCCCTGCGTGCCCTACCGACGTGCCCTGCCAGCCCTGCCGTCGTGCCTTGCCGACGGACCTGCCCCTCCCGCACCGTGCAGCACCCATGCCGCGCCTCTGTAGAGCCCCTACCGTGCCTCTGTTGCACCCCTGCCGCGCCTGCACGTGCCCCTGCTGCTCCTGCACGTGCCTCTACCGCCCGTTGTTGTCGCCAGCCTTCGCTACCTTCTCATTTTTTTGCAAACTCTAAGGGTTCTACCTTTCAGAGTTTGGGAGGGGGTGTTAAAGAGTCATTATTAGAATAATATTATGTCTTTATTATCATTATTATTATATTATTAGTTTCCTAGTTTTCCTATATTCTTTTTCTGGTATTTTAGGGTTTCCTCTATGTATCTATAAATAGAGTCTTTGACTCCTCTAATACAATAACAAGAATTCATTTTCCTTTATTCTAACATACAAAATTAAAGGAAGCCCTTGCCAAGCAGCGACCACCCTTCGGGCATGAGAAATGTCCGAAGGGTGGTCTATAAGTGCTCCATCAAAGTTGTTATTTAGTTCAACCCATGAATTGTTCAATCCATTTCAAATTTAGCACTTTCATTTCAACCCTTCAACTTGGAAATTCATTCCTTCAAAAAAGGTCTCAATTACTGTATCAGGTCTCCTATTTTTATTATATTGGTCTCAATTGGATTACTGTTATATTATGATGATGGTATATGATGCAATGAAGTACTCATGGAATCAGAGGAAATTCAACTTTTGAAACTTTATCTCTTCATGTTGTTTCAAAGCCAATTAGTGAAGCTTTTCCAATTTCAACTTTGATGGCTAACAAATCCACCACTATCTAATTATTTATTGTTCCCCTCTAGAAAAAAAAGAAAATGGAGTGACACTGAATTGTATATATATTTTGGTAAATGACAATGAATTGTCAAAGCTATAATTTTAAAAATTTCCCATTCACGTGTCAAATAAAATATATTTTTTATAGGGCATCTATAAAGATAAATCTATACATCTCCAATAAATTTTCAACAAAGTATAACAAACAAATCTTACACTTTAACTGATCAAATATTAATTAATCTATCAATTAAGTGTTCACCGTAAATTATTTCATTATGATTGTCCAATGTTAAAACACATGATCAAGACATAATCTCAATCCATAAAAGTTGTCATGAACCAAGCTTACAAGGGTTGGTAATTAAGAGCCATCTCCATCAAATCCTTGAAATGAAGAATGTATGCTTTTGACTGTCAAATTTTTGGACCAACATATAGCCTTTATAAAAGAATGGTTTTCAAGAGAACAAAATTATATGTTATTGACCATGCAAAACGCACTCATTCTATATCCTCCTTGATTAATAAGTGTGTAACAAAACATGCACCATATACTAACATAATAGAAGATACTACATTTAATTCAATTTTTAAAAATTTTAGTTTATGGTATATATATTTAGGCTATCATAATTTGAAGTCTCATTTCACTTAAATTATAAATCTAAAATAAAAGTATATCAAAGCTCATATTTATTAAGCTATGAAGATTGTACATATGCCAAGTGACCCTATGTTCCTGGAAATTTCTGGAGTATTAAACATTTGCTTTGATGGAAAAATAGATGTGAAATAAGATATAATAAAGTAAATGATCCTAAAATTATATTTTACTAAAATAAATAAGTGATTACACGTATATCATATTGAAGTCTCACTGAAATTATGTTTAACACCCAACCACTGCTATGAAACTTATGTTAAATCACTTATTATTAACTATATCTTTTATAAATTAGAATGACTAACGAGTCAAATTAATTTTTTATCTAATTATATTTTATATTTGAATCAAAATAGCTTCTATCATTGGGACGACTCAGGGAGAGTCCGAATCAATTCAGAACTTGCTTTGATTAATCCTGTCAGTATCAAACTACACAACTTATTAATTAAACTACACAATCTATAATCAATCGAACTGCACCGTCAATTATATAGTACATGTTTCACTCTCCTATTGGATATTGATGGTGTTGCGAAAAATCTCCCCAAATAGATATAGGTTTTAGGGTTTGAGAGAGAAGACGAACAAATCAAACAAACAATCACACAAAAGATAAGGAATTTACGTGGTTCGGCAAATTGCCTACATCCACGGGCGGCGGTGATGATTTTATTGAGAAGAATTGTCTATATGCCTCACAATATTTTGTTTTCCTTAATAACATATACAGAGAAAACAAACAGCCTAAAGAGGAAACAAATAAATTTAGAAATAAACAGATTTAGTGATCTCAAGAATCTTAGAGACAAATTACGCAATCTCCAAAATCTTAAAAATATATTTTACAATCTCTAAATATATTTCTCAATCTCTAAATATATTTCTACCATAACTTTAACTTTGGGCCATAGAAACTACAGATAGTACATAGGAATCCATGTTTTATCCAATAACTGACTAGATCTAATAACAAAGTGGAACATATATCTAATAATTGATTGTACAGTTCGATTCATAAGTTACATAGATCCTTAAGCTAGTACTCACTGTACCCGGACTCGTCATTGAATATATTAATGGAAAACAATTTTTTTTTTATTAAAGTGAACATTCCAGGTGTCAAACTACAAAGCTCACACATTTAATTAGAACAAGATGTATAGGATCCTTATAAAGAGATAATTTTATACACTTGGCCTTTAAAGGCTTTTCATGTAGAATATATGTGGTCAGTGGTGAAGTCAGGATTTTTATAAAAAGGGACCTAATGTAATCTATGTAAATATTTTTTAAAGTTAAATTATTATATATATATATTTTTTAATTTAAATAACATATATTAAAAAATGAATATGTATAAAATGAAATAAAGATATTCATATGAAACATATCACTGAATAATTTTAAAAAATAATTATCATATCTTAAAACAATATATATAAAATGAAATAAGACATGATGTGTGAGATGGCATTTTTTTGTGAAGCTTATAATATAACCTGGTGAATTATTATTCACGAGAAAATCGAATGATTGATCTAACTGTTATGTATTTTGTGACTGATCCATTGTAGTATTTTCTATTTCAAGTTTTTTTAATCTCATGTCAGTTAATAATGATATTATATGTGATGTGGCATTGTCAATAAAACTCATGATGCCCTAGCTCTATACTAGCAATATGAAAAAAATGTCTCGTTGAATTGTTATAAACACTGGATGATGTGTGAGAAATTCACTGTGACTTCTACCACCCAAGACATATGGGTGCGTTTGGTTGCGCGATTGTTCAGCGTTTGCGATTGCATGAAGCTGCGTTTGCAATCGTGCAACTAAACAGTTTTACTGTAGCAGTTTCATACACACATATTTCAGACAAATAATGTCCAAAAGCTTCGATTTTAAAAAACTGAGAAAATGAGTTTCCTACAGAATCAGTTTTAAAACCCAGGTTCCTGTAGAATCAGTTTTGCAATCGCGCACCCAAACGCACCCACAATATTCTATGGGCCACTGGAAAAGTGCTCAGATAGACTGCAACGGGAGCGTCTACCAATGCAATGGCTGCTTCAGCGAGTGGACGACGTGCAAGTACTCCACCAAAGATCCGAAGAGGAGGGAGGATCCGCTCAAGCTCCCCGATGAGCTCAAGAACAATTCAATGGATGTGAGTACTACTACGCTCACTCGTTTTTACCGCCACTGAAGTGAAGCTAACGACGCTGAGTTTGATGTAGTGGATCAAAAACCACAAGCCGGTTCGATCCCGAGAATTGACGCCAACAGACAAGCCGTTCATTGGGATGATGATCTCCCTCTCGGGCCGGCTGACTCGCAGCCATGTAGTTCATCTTTGTTAAGCACTCCTATCAGAAACCATATTTTCTGCTTCATGTTTTGGTGGTGATTGGCTGTGTTTGTGAATTTTTGCAGCAATACTGGAGGAAGCAGATTGAAAAACATGGAGGGAAGGTCTCTAACGGCGTGGCAGGTAACGCAGTGTCATTGTATTCGTCTGATCTAACTTGGTTTATAGTCTGATTGAATCGAACCGATGTCATGTAGGGGTCACATGCCTGGTTGTCTCATCTACCGAGCGCGAACGTGGTGGCTCGTCCAAAGTCATCGAAGCAATGTCAGTGGATCCAAACCTTGTTAATTTGCAACAAATTCAATCCATCCAATCTGTCTGAGAGAGTGATTTGTGGGTGAATTTTGTAGGGAAAGGAGCATACCTGTGGTGAGGGAAGCTTGGTTGCAAGACAGCATTGATAAACAAGAGGCGCCACCATTGGAAGCGTACGATGTCGTCTCCGACCTCCCTCCGTATGGGAAGGGCATTCCATTGGACAAGCAGGACCCGAATGAGGAAGCCATCGAGTCGCTCTTGGTCGAGCTCAAACTGTATGGGAAGATACAAGGACTCAAAGCTGGAAGAGGAAGGCGGACGCATCTTCGAGAGGGACGGCATCATATACAACTGCGCATTTGCTGTCTCCGATCAGGGGAGACGCGCGAACGAGTACTAATTCAACTTCAATTACTTGTGTGTGAATTCGACTAGCGAACAATCGTGGGTAGGCTTGTTTTTCTGATGGATGAACCCTTTCTTGGCAGCCACTGCATAATGCAGTTCATCGTGGTTTCGGACAATCGACTCCATCTGTACTACAAGAAGGCACGGATGGGCGATGACACGAGGGCTGAAGAGAGGGTCGAAGAGAAGGCGAGCACAGACGGAGCAGTGGAAGAGTTTGTGAGGCTATTCGAGGATCTGACAGGGAATGAATTCGAACCGTGGGAGAGGGAGAAGAAGTTCCATAAGAAGCCACACAAGTTCTTCCCCATCGACATGGTTTTTGTTCAATCATCCCCACTCAAGCATCGAATTCTCTTCCGAGTATGCTTCACTAACAGTACTCTTTCTTGGTCAGGACGATGGGATCGATGTTCGACACAGAGGACTCGGACTTCGTCAGCTTGGCAGTGCTGCTCTGCACAGCAAGCTTGACCCGGTCTGTCGCAAATTTCATGAAAATTATGTGTAGCCAGGAAATCTACAGGTGGGCCGTCTTCGTTTTACTTCGATCGTCTACTAAGCTTGAATGGCTTTCACTTCGATTGTATGTTCAATGCAACAGGTATGCTATGATGGAAATGGGGGTTGATAGCCCTGAATTGCCCACTGGGATGCTCTCTAATTTCCACCTCAAGAGATGTGAGAGCTTCTCTGTCTCTTATCAGTCTATATTGATCTCTTGTTCTATAATTGTTGAATGTGTGTAAAATGACAGGTGAAGAGTTTCTGCAGCAGTTCGCAGACGACATATTGTCATCACCAGTCTCAGAAGAGAAGGCGAAGATCAAATGGTTGGACTTCAGCAACAAGTGGTTCACTCTCCTCCCCTCGACGAGGCCTTTCACCATTGCAGACTTCCGAAAACTTGCAGATCATGTACAATAAAAAAAATCTTTATCTTCATTTAAGACACCCATTGCATATGTTTCTAAGCATGTTATAAACCGATGCAGGCCGCATCGGTATTGGAGACCGTACGAGACATAACCGTGGCGTCTCACCTGATCGGAGAGATGACCAGTTCAACTCTAGAGGACCCATTGTTCGACCGGTACAAGAACCTCTGCTGCTCTATCATGCCGGTCGAGCAGCAGTCCAAAGACTACAAGATGATCCTTGATTACCTCAACAAGACATACGAACCCGTCAAGCTTGGTGACCTGGTAAGGGGTCTATGACTTCTATGTTGTGGTTCGAACATGGACTTCGTACTTGCATTGCGTGCAGAGTTACGGGGTCTCGGTGCAGAACGTGTTCACAGTGGAGTCCGGCGCAAGTCCTTCATACGCTGAGATGAAGAAACTGCCCAACAAGTATCTGTTATGGTGTGGTAAGCAAACAAAGGCATGTATTCATTTCTCTTCTCAATGAGGCTCGCCATGAATCTGGTTTATCATCGCGTGCAGGTACGAGGAGCTCGAACCTTCTTAGGCACCTGCACAAGGGCTTCCAACCCGCAGTCTGCTCGATTCCCGTTGCTGGTTACATGGTTAGTGTTCATTGGATGGAAATTAGTTTGCTAACTTTAGTTTGGTAACTCTGGTCCAGAAATAATTATGTAGTTCGATTCTGGTAGACATTGTAACTAAAGTCTTGTTTGTTTGACAGTTTGGGAGGGGGATCGTGTGTTCCGATGCTGTTGTCAAGGCGGCGCGTTATGGGTTCACCGCTGTCAACAGGCCGGAGGGTTTTCTGGTCCTCGCCATGGTATCCCTTGGGGATCGGGTTACAAAGATGTCAAGCACACCGGAGGACACGAAGAAGCTCGAGTCGAAGAAGGCAGGGGTGAAGGGGCTCGGGAGAAAGAAGACCCACGAGTCAGAGCATTTTGTGTGGAAGAACGACGTGAAGGTCCCATGCAGACAAATCATGGCTTCAGAGCACAAGGAGAGCCCGCTCGAGTACAACGAACAGGTGAGTGGACCAGTTACATTGATTCATTCTGTGGAGTTTTGTGTTGTGAGTGACTGAAACTGAGAAGAAATTTGTGCAGGTGAGCATAAGGTTCTTGGTGGGGGTGAAGTTTGAGGAGCAGGATGTGTTCATGGACACTGCTGAGTGATGGGGAAGAAAGGATCTTTGTGGCTGTATTTCTGCTTTTTGGAGATGTGCATTGCTTCCTTTTTTCAGGGTTTGTTGATTCCTCAATTTTGATCTGCGTTTTGCACATGTTTTGGGGAACCTAATGGATTTTATATGGTAAATTTCAGAGCTTGTAATGTGAGTGACTTCTGCTTTTTCACTTTAAAAGGAGTAGATAGAAACACAAAAAAAAATCCTATGTAGATGGTGATTAGGGATGAAAATGCAATGGACAGTTTTGTTCGTCTGGATCACAATTTAGAACTAAATTTTATTGTACATATACAAGCATAATTTTTTAAAAAGGATTTGCATATCAAACATAAAAATTCTTCAAAAACATTGTTTTTTTTTTTTTTCAACATGATGTATTTTATCTGTCTAAAGATTAGTATACCATATACTCTTTCCTTAAGATGGCTGAGGTTGGAAGTATGAAAAAATGAAGAAATCCCTGGCTGTTCAGCTCCTAAAATGGTAATCATTACCAACTCCAATGATTAGTACAACTATAAGTTAAACTCACTCTGATATGGTAATATCATTACCAACTTCAATGATTAATTGATAGAATTCTTCTAATACATGCCAAATGACCAATCACCAAAGCCAATTTAGCAATCATTCTCATGCTTGCTAGAACATCAACAAAAATTGCATTTGGATTCCTTCTTGTTTTCATCCAAACAAAATTTTTCCTTTCACGCAATCTATCCGTGATTCTTTTTCATGAATCAAGTTCTGATCAACTCTGCAGAATAAACAAATTTGCCTAAAATGTTCAGAAATAAACAAAGGAAGAATTTCAAACACAATTTCATGGGTGTTCCAGCAGAATATGACATGTACAACAAGCTTCTAAGGATCATTTAAACTCTCCTAATCGAATCCCCGGAAAGATTTTTTCAATGTGTAAGAAATTTGAAAAACAATTAACTGCAGAACTACCAGAATCATCAAAAACAAAAAGAGAAAAAAAAAAAGTGTGTGAGAATAAGATTTCATAGATTGCTGTCTTCCACGATGGGACATCATCTTTAACATAAACTACTATTGTACTCAAGCTTCCAACTATGTTTGATTTAGCCCTTCCTCCCAAAACATAACAATAAGATATTTTCACTTGAACCCTAATTTCAAATAATTAGAGAAGGTATACTGGCTTGTTTTAACACTAGTTGACAATAACACTCACACAAAAGGCTCCATTCCCAGGGAAGTAACATCCATGGAAAGGTGCTGGTATGCTCGCGCGAACGTGAGCCATCTCCGACAATGTGCATTTGAACTTGAGACTCACAAAGCAAAAACCCATGACTCTAGCCAGAGACGCAATCCCATGTGAGGTACCAGATTTTGTGACCTATCGAAGCGCGCTTGCATACGGCCTAAATGCATCAAACATGGCATATCATGTCAATTTCCGAATCATGGCTACTAGCTAGAACTAGTCTTTCCCTTCTATGTATTCAAAATCATGCCAGTCATTGTTCTCAAAGATGCGAACTGTTTTACTGAAATCCAAATATTCATAAAGCAAGCTATTTAGTCTAAGTCCTTGGTATAGATTGGGCCTTAGTGATGGTCTACGGAGTTAATGGAGCCTTGGTATAGCTTTAGTGTTATGGTAACCTTTATGTAGTAGTGGTCCATTGTTAGAATATGTTTGTGTATGAGTCCACCGGCGCAGTTAGAACCAGACTTTTACCCATCTTTCATATACCTTCCCAATGACTTTGCACCTTTTGTTACCTTTTGGAGCGAGAAAGAGGATTAGAATAGGACTAGTTATCCAATTAGAACCCAGTTGAGAAGTAAAAATAATTCAGAGTTCCATTGTAATCGTTACCAAAACAGGATACAGATTTAGAAAATCCTATAGTCCCAATGTTCCATACTTCTTTGAATTAATATTTAGACCTATACTGATTTTCATCAACCGAACTACCAATCGGGCAATCACCACCACCATCGGAACCACACTGCATGGAACTTCAAGACCCACAACATCCGGATCTAACAATCTCCTTGGATCTCACCTTCGTGAGACTCCCAAAAGCTGATCATAGCCTCTCAAGCGCAAACACACACACAGGCACCCTGGGCACACGGCCCCCCATGGTTCCCCTAACCCACATTCATCACCTAGACATGCATTACTTGACCACAGCTCCATCCAATTTCATTTTGTTGATCCCTATATGACCCCATCTAGCTTGACATCACTTCTATCCCCAACTTCACCCCACACCTTTGTATGTACTGCCTTCATCTCATGTTTGTAACCTGACATCATATACATTGAATGACAAACATTAATCTCATGAAAATCATTTATGACGAACTCCCAATTCACATAGTTAGGAGTTGCCTACCAAACAGAGCCTTAAATCCACATATATTTACAAGATTAAAACATCTTCACAACATACACTAATGGAAAATTCCAAGAAAGAATATTTATATGCAATGAGTCAGTGTTTACCCAAACCTAGATAACATTGTTATTCATGATCAATAAAGCACTGAACATGCTGCAATGACCACATAGCTTATAAAAGCATGAAAGAACAAAATAATTTATATAAAAAAAACCCTACTGTCGAGTTAATTCAGTAATAAGGTTATTCCAATTAGAGTTGGATAGAGCAACGGTACAGGTGTATTGTCAAAAACATTAAATGGGAAATTCAACAAACTAATAGCAAGAGAGTTCAAAGAGCGTGAGATGGAGGATATGGGATGTCCTTCCAACTAGTTTGAGGACAAACCTTTATGTGTGATCCAATCCCAGGAAAGCTTCTACAACTCAATCCAGTCTGTGAATGGAGATTCAGTTTACACTTCAAAATTCAGAGCTATTTGTAAACATTTCTATTATTCAATCAAACGATCAATGAGTTGAGCGAAACAAACCAACCTTATCAATGTTGCATAAAACAAAAATAACCTCTCCATATGTTCCCCAGTCTGGGTTGCTATTTCTCAATACTACCCAAACCAAATCCAACCCACCAATTACAAATTGAAGAGGACTAAGGAATCCAACAAAACCAATCGCATATTGAATGAAGGCCATATATTACATCTGATCTCAGTGTGATTAATATCGGTCAATGCTATTCCATTCCCGTGGCATAATGAATTCTAGAAAGCAGGACATTGGAATCCAAATCTAAAATGGCAATACCTAACCACCTTTTAAAACCTCAATTCGAATATGAACATTCAGTGGATAATCAGTCTCATACGCATTTCTCGTTCATTGAAAAAATAAAAAAAGTGAAATTTCAAAAATGCAACCATTCTTTTCTGCATTTCCATAGTCAAAAACTTCAAACAACCAAGATATTGAAAAAAAAAAAAAACCAACATGGAAACGAATCATAACCATTAACACACTTAACAAAAGGTATTAGAACCCCCTTTTAAGCATCATTGACACAGTTCCAAAAATTCAAAAATCAACAATGAAGACACTGGCCAAAACAAAACCATGCGGGAAGAAAGAGGCATTCTTTAAAAAAAAACGATTATCAAATACCATATGTTACAACATAATCCAATATTATAGATCGGGAAAAACAAATGAAACCATGTTACACCTACAAAGAAAATCTGTAATCCTGGATTCTCAAAATATAACAAGCAGTGAAAACAACGTGTAAATCAACCAACAAGCGTACGCTATGAGTCCGCGGTGCCTGTCACCTCCCGAAGCCAACTCAACGAGCAATCGCGTGCAGACCCTCGTCGACCAGAGCGCGAACACCATCCCCATCGAGAGCATCAAAATCCCGGCTTGCGGGAGAAACAGAGCCACCGCGGAGAAGATCACGATGGGGAGCATGCAATACCCGACGAGGCTGAAGCACCGGTACAGGTCAAGATCCCCATCTCGCCCCGCGAGCATGTTGAAAACCACGTAGAGGAAGAGAGAGGCCACGGTGACCCACCCCAACAGGATCCCGAACTGGAGCTTCCCCGCGAGGAGCTGGAAGAGCCCGAAAGCCATGACGTAGATGATCGGCCCGGAGAGATCGGCGTCCTCGTGGAGGCTAGGGTTTAGCTTGAACGGGACCAAGATCGAGACGGTCTTCCGCCAGATCTGGCGCGTGTTGACGCCGAGCTCCTCGAGGAGCGGCGGCTCGTCCTCGAAAGAGGAGGGTCCGCCGCCGATGCTGCCGGAGGGGTAGGCGGCGGGGCCGGGGAAGGCGGGGGTGGAGAAGGACGACGGGGCGGAGGCGGATCCGATGTCGAAGGACATGAAGGGGAGGCTCGGGTTCACCACCGGCCGCGGTGGCGGGGGCTGGAACATCGGCGTCGGGCCGTGGCGGCGCTGTTGGGGGACGCCGCCGGTGGAGAGGGCACCGGGGGTGACGATGAAATCCTTCGACATCGACGGAGGAAGAGAGAGAGATCTGAAAAATTAGGGTTTTTTTTTGGGAGAAACCCTAATTGGGAATTTGAAGATCTGTTCGGTTTAAGAGGCTTCGATGTTTGTATCTGACGCTTTCATTTTCACTCCCTCTCTTTCTGTAGAGATTCTTTTAATGCGGTTTTATTAGTGAAGGCCACGGTGGAATCACCCGCGGTGAGAATAAAGACCGCGTGCCACGTCAGTCAGAGGTTTTTTGACCCTTCGATCAAGGGACGGACGGGGGAGCCACAAAATGGGATTAATAAATGAGTTGGGGGATGAAAAGCGAGTGTAATATAAGTCAGAGGACGTTATTCATTGACCTTTATTTTAATCACTGTTTGAATAAACGTGGTTTCTGTTATTTTTGGGTTTCTTTGTTTAGCTTCATCTGTAATGGCTGATGTAGTTTTTAATTTATGTCACTAAAGGTACTGGAGGGACAAAAAATAGCTATCTGGGTTCGGGTCGGTACGATCCGTCTGCTCCGCTCCTCTAGACAGTTTTCCGTTGGATGGCCGACTATCATCCTCCTTGAGCGTAGTTGGAAACAGAGTTGGGAGTGACCTGTAAAAGACTCTTTGACGCTCAAGTCAGTCAATGCATATCATAGGGTTTTGTAAAAAGAGTTTTTCACATATCTCAATATGGAGAACTGATTCATATTAAAATCAATGGTGGATCTCTTCGCTATAGGACAGGAGGAATCCCTGATTCAAGGGATTGGTTATATATCATTTAAATGGATTTGCAGAATCTGTTGTCATTACCTCTGGATGAATGCACACAGTTTGTTGGAATCTTGTAAATCAATTAATGATGTTTCTAAATCAAGATATATTGTTATGATATCAGATAATCAGTGTAATGATAGCTCTATATAATTTATATCTATCACGATTTAGAGAAAATTAGTAATTGATGATCCTTTATTCAAAAATTGAATGTAAAATACTGACTTAAATTTGTGTCGATGGTTCGACTTGTCGGATCCACGTTTGGTGTGCTATCCAGTTTGTGGGCCCTCGCTAATCTGGTTTTGGGCCGTCGGTACGTGGAACATAGTTTATGGGCTTGAATTTTGGCCCCTACAGGTACTGCATTCAAATTATTTTTAAGTTTTGAATTGTTTGTGTGTCAACGCTTCTAGACAAGAAATTTTCATGGAACAATCTCTTGCTTTGGTATTTATGGGGATAGAGTGGACCATATGGTGATTTCACATCTTCCTTAGTGGATTGGTTAATTTTGTTAAAGAGTTGTTTATTATTATGACAATAATACAATATTGAGTCACTATTGCTTTCATAGTTTTCCTATTTTGTATTTTAGGTTTTCTTTTATGTATTTATAAATAGAGTTTTTGGCTCCTCTAATACAATAAGAAGCATTCATTTTCTTTATTTTAACTTATTTTAATAAATTGATGTTAGGGGGCATATATGTGATGAAATTTCAGTCTTCATATCGTCTCTTAATGTTGTCTCTTCTTTACTCTGATTCTCTTGTCTTTGCTTTAATCTATTGCTCTTATCCTCTCTCATTTCACGGAATTGTACTTTGAATTAAGTAATGAAATCGTGATTGCAATATCTATCTTTTTCATTAAAAAAAATAGTTGGGGCGCTGTTTGGTGCATGTAAGGAAGTTGGCCGAGTGTATGAAGTCATGATTCGGGGGTTTGTCTGCAAGATTTGGTTGCTTGCTTGTAATGCTTTCGTCTTGTGACTTGGGTATTTAGGTGCTGATCGGTATGATAAGATGACATTTTCTAGCCAAATAGAATGACAACTTTCTATTATATGTGTATGGTGAGACCTACAAGCATCTTAGTTTGATATTTTGTGATCAGTGGTGATCTGCGTCATCTGTAGGCGTAGTCTGTATTTCGGATATTGAGAATGTTTTCGTCGATAGCTGCAATTCAAGCAATGGTATTATATGTGTTTTTTGAACATAAATAACAGGTGTTCGAAAACACTACAATTGGAACTGTTTTATGAAACCACTTACTTTGAAGGGGAGAAAAACTTATTGTGGACAGGCTGTTGTTGATCTAAGGGTGTAATTATTTTCAAATTCATTGCCATAATAATGGTGTATCTTGTTCTCGTCAGTGTATCATATGCGTGATTGTCTATTACTCTGCAAAATCATGTAAAAATATTGGCAGTGAATATTTGCATTTTTAATCCAAATTTTTGTTAATACGAACTCTCTGGTAACAATTTGTGTTTTATAATATTGGCTTGCATGAAAACAATTTCTTAGTGCTTGCTTAATACCTTGGTCAGATTTTAACCCAGTTAGATGGTTCAGATATATTGATCACTGATATGGCAAAATTAAGAGACTAAAATATATGTTTCATGTAGGATTTTATGCTGTAAAAGGAAATGGAGTTGTTCCTTACAGAAGTTACAAACAGGTTTGTGATCTTTAAGGACTACCTTGGTCCTAACGTATTAGGCTTTGCCTTCCAAACCATAAAAATAATGACTTGGAATAGATGGGAAGCAACAAATTAATAGAATTGGTGATGCTGCCTGGTTGGATCTGGACAGATTGATGGTTCAGTATGTTGGGTGAGAGGTTAATTTGCAAGTGGATGATGAGACACTAGACTCTAGAGGGATTTTTGATAGAGTTATACCGGGATCAAATTAGTTAACTGTATCAAAATGTGCTCATATTATTGTTTGTGCCCCTTTTTCTCTTTGCTTATTGTTCTTGTTTCAGTTGCTTTTATTGCTGAGTGGACTTGTGAAGTTCATTTTGGCATTGTAGCCGTCTTCCTATATTATTTAGAATTATGAGCTTTCTTACTTGATTAATAAGTCCAAAACTCTTATAGGTTGACATGGCTGAAATGAGGATGAAAAATGCAGCTAAGAGGAGGTGATGTAGAGTTGTAGACTAGAGTAGAACTGTAGAAGACAGAAGAGAAGAACATGAGAAGGGTTTGAATAGTCTTCAAATAAATATAGAAATAAACTAGTTAACAATAGCATCGATGTGCTTATATAGGGCATAAGAAAAGGGATTCCTATGCAAATTACATAAAAGTTCCAACAAATATATATTTCCTAACAAATTCAAGTCCTAAAACCTACAATTACGATTGTGCACGATGATCCTCACCATTAGAAGTGACTTTCAAAAATAATTGCTCAGGATGAAAATGTGTGAGGTTGTTCTGTCATTCATGATCAATATTGTCCAATATATGAAGACCTTTTATAGAAAGCTCAAAAAAAAAACCTTCTCTTGACATCTCTTCCACTCGGTTTGAGTGCATCATTTGGGGTGTTCTTGCACCGTCGAAGACTATTTTGCTTCATGTGGTTGCTTTTATTAGACAGATTCCAAGGCTAATCGATTGAAATGGGTGAATGATGGAAGTGACACGTGTCCTTTGTGGCTCAAAAGAGGAAACAAGGGACCATCTCTTCTTTGAGTGCCCGGATATGGGAGAAGGTGGATTCGACACGTGAGTCTCATTGCTCTTTTACAGAGCTTGAAGGAATGTGGCGATGGTTCGAGAAGAGGCGCAAAAAAAGTGATTGCAACAATTGTGCCAAATTCTAATGGCTGATCCCACATGCGGTGTGTTGGTGCACTTGAACCATATACAACAAACGCATCTTCCAACAAAATAGGATCTATTTGGAAAACACTTGGGTGGAAATATCCTCGCAACTTCAATCATGGGTCATTTTGCTCTTAGGAGCAGACTCCCTCTACCATCACAGGAAATTTATGGTTTGGAATGTGATTCTTAAGGTTAAAGGGTGTAGGTTTCCAAGGGGTATGCCCTGATTCAGAGGGGCTTTTTTCATCTTTTTTCTTCCTTTTCTTTTTTCCAAAGATCCTTCATCTCCTATATGTTTTGGACCATCTTTTCTTAATAGATGTTCCAAATTCCTCTCAAAAAAACATTATGCTACAAGTGGAGTAATATGTTTTCTTTTCAAAGAATTTGATGATATCCATGATCTGTCAACTAAGGTACATTCAAAAATTAATATTGTAGAAGATGGGTTGTTGTTATCTTAGTGTTTTCATATTTTCTTTGCTTCTGTTACAGAACTCAGACTGCCATCTTATCACTAAATCTTTCAGTCTGTACAATAATTAGTAATTTGGACTACAAGTGATATTACCACCACTTTGAACATCATAGTGTGGGCAAACTTTTCTCTATGGATCAGTAATTGTAAATTGTGGCTTTGATATCCCATGACATGAATTGCCAGTCAAATTGTTCTAAGCTTGGTTTCAATTGTTTATATTCTATGGATGTTGTAAACTTTCTCGGTTGTAGTATCTATTCTTATCATTTTGATATCTGATATGTGATCCACCAGATCAACTACTTGAGCTGTTGGCATACCCCTACCAAAACAAGCTACATATTTTCAAAAGAAAATTTCAGGTCAGTTCAAACTACCAATACCTCTCAGTAGTACCTAATCTTGAAATAAATAAATTATAAAGTTATTCAACTATACTTTTTCAGTAAGGTTTATATACTTACTTCAATGGGGATGTTATCATGAACTTGCTCTCTAAACATTCATTTTCATAGAGGAATTTGTTGATGTGGATCCGCAGCAAGTTATATATTCGCTTCAGGTGTTGGATCCTAATCTGAACTATATAAGCACAGCTGTTGTCGCACAGGTATGATTGCATATGAATCACGGCTTAGTTATCGCCTGAATGACAACTCTGATTATCTTTTTGGTTATCCCAAAATCACTTAAAACAGCCATGTCAATGACAGGCAAAAACTTGTTTTGCTACAATGCTAGAACCAAATCTTATTTCTCTTTTCTGTTCTTGCTAGAATAGAAAAGTAAAATTGTCATATGGAATGATTCATTCTTAAATTCTGACCAGGTAAAACTCCATTAATTGTTTCCAGTATCTCCCTCCTAAAATGGTTGAATATTATTGCAGGTTATGGCTCAAGACTGTGTTCATTTCTTGCACCTTTTATATGATATGGTGTTATCAAATAAGTATAAACTGCATTAGTTGCATGTTATTGTTATGGTGGAGTTACTAAGATAAGCCACCACCTATCATATCTTTTTTTGATGAATAATGTTAGGGAATGTCAGGGAAACAACCCTGCGTGCAGCACCCACGCATTTCAATTTTTTGAAAATAGTAATAATCTAGTGAGATATATGTTTTTATAAAAAATGTATATATATCTTCATGATGTATTGTATGAACTCATTTAATGAAAAACATAAAAAAAAACTGCTACTAGGATATATACCTCACTTAGGAAAATATGTTTTTAAAAAATGAAAACCAGTGAAGGTTGGGACAAGGCTGCACACACTGCTAGACGTATCAATTTTCATCTCAACGCTAATACACAAAAAAAAAATTGCAACTGGGATATATATCTCACTTAAGAAAATATGCTTTTTAAAAAATGAAAACCGGTGAGGGTTGGGACAGTGCTGCACACAGCACTAGACATATCAATTTCCATCTCAGCATTAATACACTCAATCCATTTTGCAGTCCAGGTTACTGTCTCATACTCAGTATACAGTTAATGGTGTTCTATTATAGTGTATAACATTTTTTTTAAGTAAAAAAAATATATTATTGTATTTTAATATATACTTTATTTCATATAATAATATGTATTTTAATAAATGAATATATAATTAAAAGAAAAACAGATATGGACAGTTGGGCTGCTGGTGGGCTGAGCATATCATTTTCCATTTCCATTCCTATAGCACATGCTGGAGATGCCCAAGCCAAGCCTCAGTAGTCCAATTATTTTTTTTGTTTTGTAAAACTACAGATAACTATATATCCAGGTAAATTTATTATAAAATGGACTGATATAACATATCTATATGTATTAAAATATCCCTTAATGTCATTTTTAAAATTTTAATTCACCTAACCGTTACACATGTATTCCAAAATATGTCTTTTTAAACACAAATAACTAACATAAAGATAGAAAAAAAATATATTATTTAAATTATAAATCAATATGCATCTTTTTTTCAGAATTTATGTAATTATGTTCAATTTATTCAAGATAAATCAAATAAAAGAAGATTTTGCATTTTTTATGAAAAAAAAGATATGTATATATCAAGTTTTTAAAAAAATCTCTTATTTTATATAGATTGTTATTTATCTGTGGTGGATATACTATGTTTTAAAAAAAATTGCTTATTTGTTATTAAAGGCAAAAAGTTGTGATTGAATAATAAAAAAATATCATTTCATCCCGAATAAAGCCACGGCAATTTTCAAAGAGAGTTGCGTTTTTTTTGTTTTTTTGTGGAGGTTTTTTAAAACACAATTTGGATGATTTTGTTTCTGTAAAAAATTAAAAGCTATAAATGGGTTTTCAAATATTTAAAACTTTGAATGATTAATTGAGAAATGTAATTCAACTTTGATGCTGGGTGAAAATACGGTTTAATTTATACTATTTTTAAGAAATCAAAAGTTGTATACTATGTTTTCAAATACCCAAAATTTGAATGGTTAAAGTGAAAATGAGACTTAACTTTTTAGTTATAAATGTCATTTTAAAATAATTTTGTAATAAGCACAATAATTATGTTATATGAAAATTAATTTTTAACAAAAAAATATGATTTATGATAATAAATTTATGTTGTTCGAACACACCTTTAGCCCTCATTTAAACACAGAATAAGACTTATTCTTAGGTATACAATTATTCTAACATAAATGAGTATAACAGAGGAATAAGTGATTTTGTGTCTGTATTTTGAATTATTCTTGTTGAGAATCGTAACGATAAAGTTTTTGTTGTTTGGAGAAAACGTGAATAAAATATGGATAAGAATTTATAAAAATTGAAAAAATAATGATAGTTGATTTGACGGTGATTTATAAGATGTGATAACAGTTGGTTTGACAATGGATATACATATTCTTTAAATAAAATAACCTGAAATAACTTTAAACCCATGTTTGGAATGAGAATAAACCCCCGGATAACCCCGGATAGAAATTTTGTTATGTTTGGAAAGCCCGGATAACCCCAGATAAAATATGTCAGAATAAATTGATATATGGATTCCAATCGATTCCAATCAATCCCTAGAATACAAGTTATCCTAGGTTATTCCACCCAAAGAATATGTGGGCCCACTGTCAAATCAATTATCATCACCTATTATAAATCACATGTCAAATCAACTATCATTATTTTTTTATCTTTTATAAATCTTTATCCATACCTTATTCACATTTTACCCAAACAACAAAACATTTATTCTTACGTTTACCAATGAGAATAATGTAAAACATAACCAAACACAAAATCACTTTATCATTATTTATACTTATTTATGCTTGGATAAATGTATACCCAAAAATAAATTATATCCCCGTTTCAAACAGAGGCTAAGAGAATGATTAAAATCGAAATACTACTTCATATCAGTTTATTCTGACATAATTTATATACGAGTATGCAATGTTTTTGAACAATCAAAATCTATCATTTCCATTCATTTTAGAATATAACAACCCTTTTAAAATAAAAAATACGTTACCTGAGAATAATTTTTAAAAGAAAAACATGATTTACAGGACAAACACACCTTGAAACACAAGGGAAGAGTATTTTTAAGGGAACAATTTATCTTTCCCAAAATGCCCTCATTCTAGGATAGAAGAGCCCTTGGGGGGGCATTTTGGGGACATAATCACATACCTATTTCATTGGCTCCCTTCCTTATGATGGCCTCTGCAATGAATAATTCAACAATTTGACAAAACTCTGTTTGAAAGGACCTTCAAAACTCATCAAGAACACCACATGACGTGTGTTTCAAGTTGTTGAAGATATGGTCAACCATTCTTTTTTAACATCTCTCCATCCACCATGTCATGTCCAATGGGATGGACATCATTTGATGTACTTCCCCAAGTCTTAGCTTTCATTACCTCTCTTTATATCTTCTTCAGTTTGAATTATTACAATAAGAAAAGGAGAGGGAACACATTTGACTACATGTCATGTCTGATGAGTGACATCACCACCCATGTCACACCCAAAGCAGAATCCTACCTTGGATCTGTAGTGAATCTAATCTGAAAACAAAGGATCACAAAAGTGTTTCTGTTATTCTCTCAACCACAGTGACTTTTCCACATATGTTCTACAGTTTTCACTGTTTGGGGGTTGATGTGTTGTCTTTTGAAATGCTTTTTTGCCTAAACAAGGATGGATTTTTTTTAGTGAACCAGCTTAATTTTTTATGGAGTGGGTGTATATGCATCAGAAGTGGATTTCCAAAGGATCACTGGTTGAATGATTGAGGTCCTTGAGGATCAGAGTGGACAGGACCATTAGGTTTTTTTTTTTTTTTGATAGAATAATATCTAAAACAAGGATTTTAAAAAAATGTAATGCACATCCATTTTTATTTTGCAATTGAGGTGGTGTTTCACAATCCTTTTTAGTTTTAATTAATGAATTTCTTCTCATCTTTTAACTTTTTTTTAAATTAATTTAAGAGTGGGTTCACAAATATATTGCTTATTTAATACTTTCTGGTGTTAGGCTATTGGCACATATATTCTATTTTAAATTTTAAATGGAATGGACAATCTGAGAATAAAATAGAAATACCTTGAATTCCATTATTCTCATGTGCAGGTGGTATCAAATCTGTTAAGACCAACTGCATTTCATATGTAGGGGCATTTAAGGAATAATCCAACCAAAATAAAATGTTGTTCAGCTGTCATTTTTACTTGCATGACTCTTTATAAAACAGTGGTTTGAAATGATTAGAAACTGCTTCACATGCTTTTGTGTGCCACTGCTCATCCATGCAGTTATATGTGGTGGCAAAGATATTGACACAGCTCACAAGCACTTGAAAGCCCTCTATCAGACACTCCCATCCATGTGAATTAAAAAGTACTTTTTATTGAATCTTTATTTTACATTGTTATGCAATCACTCACTGTTATATTGTTTAATATCCAAGAAAAATGAGATGGAGAGAAAAGAGTCCATATATAGCTGAAACTACTGCCCCAATTACACATATTCTTGTTGTTATACACCCAAACAAAAAGAAGAGAACATGAGCAACTATAACTAACTAATGCAAACACTACATAGATTCTTCTTGGACACCCAAAAAAACAAAACTACTGAAAATAATAGACATAATATGAGACATACAAAGAGAGGGTGATGAACATCAGAGTCTGGTGGAGTTGGCAGGGTTAGGATTAGTGGAGGGGGTGCAGTTGAGGTCTGGGATGACATTGTTGTTGGTCTTATTAGGCTTCTTGTTGTTGTTGTTGGTGGTGGTGGTGGTGACCTTTGAGAGCTTCTGCTTGAGTTCAGAGAGCAAGGCCTGGTTCTCCTGGTTCAGAAGCTGTGCCTTCCTCCTCAGCCTCTCATTCTCCTGCAATATGTAGCAGTTCTGCAGGTAAAGCTTTGAATTCAGCCTCTCCATCTTTTTGTCTTTCCTAGCTCCCCCTGTCAAAAATGAAATGAAACAGTACACACACAAACACACTCATCAGAGAGAGAGAGAGATAGATGAATTTTGAATATAAAGACTTCATTGTTAATGAAAGAAAATCAAACAAGCTTAAAAAGCACCACTTTTAGAATAATAAAATAAGATTAGATAGACAAAAGAGGACACCAAAAGAACACAGTGGACCAAACAAATCCATTCATATATACCAACAAACAAAACTAAACAAAATCACCTTGTGTGAATTGCTAACTAGAGAAGAGATTTTGAGGGCTTTAGAGGGTGGAAGATTTTTTTTTTTTTTTTGTGTGTGCAAATGTGTGTGGGGGGAGGTTGTGTGTATATATAGAGGGAGATAGTTAGAGAGAGAAAGTGTGTTTTTGTAGAGAGAGAGAGAGAGAGAACAACAATCATGCAAGGGAGGGAGTTGTGAGCACGGAAGGCGGCCGGTAGGATTTAATGGCCATAATCATAATCATCATGGCCTCTCCCTCACGTGATCATACACACTAGCTCCATCCTTACCCTCTAGGGTTATTCTTGTCATTTCACATCATAAACCCATTCCACTGTCTATGCATGTGTTCATGAGATATATGTATATTTTTTTTGTATTTTTTTATACAATTATATACCTTATCAAATTAAATGCGTGTTTTTTATAAAATCATATACAATTTCATGAGATTAGTTATAATGTTTTTTTTTAATTTAAATGCGTGTAGATTGAAATTGGGTTTGAAAAATAGATTGTATGTAACATTATCTGAATTGGTAACACCTCGTCTACGATAGGTGATCTCTAACTGCTTATATATTCTATTTGGTCCCGTTTAGTTCGTGTTAATCTGTGATGGAATTTGATTCTATGTGAGATTATCAGGAAATTGTGTAAATTCTAGTGTTTAATTAGTGGTAATCTTGATGGTAATTGTTGGCCCCACTGGAATTAAATCCATGCATGTGAAAAAATAAAGTAGAATTAGATCTCCCATTTGTGGTGGTAATTTCAAATTCCACTAGGAATCCTAAATTAGATTACTATTATACCATTTACATATTAATAAAATAAATAGCCTTCTCTTTTTTTTTTACCCACCACCCATATAATGGGTTTATATAGTCATTTTGATTTTTTAACTAAAAAATTATGTTATAGTTTTTATATGTGATGTGAAAAATCTTAACTGGGTATTGGATATTAATTTATATTTTTAAATTCAGTTTTTATTTTTGTATATGGGTTTAGATATTATTATAATTGGTATAATATGTGATGTATGATGTGGGTTTAGGCCTAAAATTATACCTTCAAATCCGTAACTAATAAAATTGGTTATTTAGTTTTTAGAGGAGTTCATAATATTAAACTGATTTAGGAAGATCACTATTATTATATGTTTAATTATATAATTGGTTATTTTATTTATTTGGATTCATTAAATATTTATAAAAAATTACTCTTTTTTATTATTGTGATATGGGTAAATAAATAAATTTTGCAAGTATATATATAATAGTAATGGTATTCTAGACATTTAAATCAAATTCATTATCATTTTTCATGTATAAACCAAACACTTGACAGTGATTCTTTGAAGAAATTCACTAGCAAATCAAACAGTATGATGGAATCGGGATTTCTAATAAAATAATTCTTAATAAATTGATTTCTGATAAAGTAATTCTACCCAAAAAATGACATGAATCAAACAGGGTAATGGGGTGTGTATTATCATATTGCAGTATATATTTCACTATCATAAAAATGTAAGGCATTTTATATACTATAACCAAATTTATTTGTAGCTTCCACAGCTCATTCTGGCAATGCATGGTCGCTCATGTAGGACCCAACAAAAGTTATGGTCAATGGATCATGTGATCAGAAATGACGTGTTTAAGACCTGATTTGATTAATAGTTAATTTTAGTTGTTAAAATTATTTGACATGTATTAATAGAATATTACATAATATTTCAATTTTTGTTTTGTTTTTCAGCCCCTATCGGGACATGAATATTTACATATATAATACATATATAATAGTGATAGTGGAGAGCTAAATAATTTTTTATTTGGTTTATATTTTCTATTTGGTAGATGGATTTATATTTTTTGTTTATCTTACATAATTTTCTCACACTTTTTTATCTTGTTAGAATTACAAATAAGTTTCATGAATTATATTTTTTTGAAATTATGAATAGTTGTAGGTGTAATTTCATTTCTACTGTTAGGGCTGGTAAACGAACCAAGTCGCTCGGGCTCACCTCAGTTTGAGCTCGTTCAGGCTCGTTCAATTAGACAAATGAGTTAGTTTGAATAATTTTTAAAGCTCGGTTAGGCTCGGGACTTGGATCGAGATTCATTTTATGTTCAAACTCAACTCATTTGTGTTATTAAAAATTTAGGTGAAGCTTGATTCAACTCCTTTGTAAAATCAGAACATTAAATTAATATAAAGTTATGCTTGTTTAGACTCACGAGCTTGTTTTATTTAAGCTAAAATTTTCTTTTGAACCCCTAAAAACCCTAAAATGAAGAAGAACACTAGGCTCGTTTAGACTCGTGAGCTCGGCTCAACTTAAATATAAACTAGCCGAACTTGAACATATTAAAGTTCGACTCGTTCGACTCATTTACCACCCCTATCTACAATCCTCTTACTTTCCCATTTAATAAAAATAAATCTTACCTTTAAAAATATAAATCTAATTGTTAGTTATTTATAAGAGAAAAACAATGGAAGATTGTATTTAAAAATCATTCCCACTGAGTTAAAATCTCTACTCTACCACTAGTTGGCGCGAACAATCTCTATGTATATTTTAATTTTTTTAAATAGGTAACCCTATCTTATTAATAAAAAAATATATATTGTTTTATTTTAAATTAAATAGGTGTGTAAGTGGTTATCAAAATACATGAGTCTTTATTTAATACAGTATAAAAAAAATATAAGTGATAAATAGTAATGATAGCCTCTCTTGTGTCCAGTTTTATTTCTGGGGTTTGGGCCCATCATAACCCATCGATGCTCTTTTTGGTCCCTTCCCTTTCGAATTGAATGGGTGAGCATAACGTGGTTTCGTTCATCCAAACCGACGGTTCTGATTGAGAGATGTTCACGAACAATGGCGGAATAAAGTGAATGTAAACTAACGGGACCCTCGAAAGCTTGACCCTTCTAAAATGACGGATTTACCCATGTCGATTCGGATTCGTGCGTGGACAGAACTGTCATTTAATTGATCATATGAAATGACGTTTTTACCCCTATGAGTCTCTAGGGCTTTTTTACTCTCATCACCTGTTCTTTTTGTCCCCCGTCCGGTTCTGATCACTGGTGGAAAATTCTGAATGCACCCCCCATATTTTCTTTGACGGTTTTACCCCTGAAGACTATATGGACAAAATAGACGATTCATTCCAAAATAAATAAATAAAACACTTTCATAAACTTAGTTTGATAAAAGGATAAATTTTTATCCACCAAAAAACAAAAAAAAAAAACACTCCCATAGACCTAGTTTGATAAAAGGATAAGTTAATCTAATTTATGAGGAAAAAAAATCCACTATTTTTATTCAGATTTACATTTGTTAATGTTTTTTATTATCCTTATTTTTTGTGTTTTTATCCTCAATCTTATATATATATGAGATAACTTCAAATTTTTAAAAAAAATATCAAATCTATCCT
Source organism: Acorus gramineus (assembly GCA_030737835.1). Taxonomy (NCBI): domain Eukaryota; kingdom Viridiplantae; phylum Streptophyta; class Magnoliopsida; order Acorales; family Acoraceae; genus Acorus; species Acorus gramineus. The sequence continues at coordinate 5,114,332 of CM060855.1, read as the reverse complement.
CCTATTAATGAGACATTAATATTGTTTAGCGTAACACATTCTCTCTCTTCTTTTTTTTTTAATAGTAGTCATAAATGTTATCCTAATTTTACAAAATAGGGATAAAAAAAATTAGAACAAAATCTATTCCACATTTTATCTAGAACAAATTATTATCTTTTTTATCTCAAAATGTGGACAATTGTTCATATTTTATCTCCTTTTTATACTATATGAAATAACAAGTGATTTAATCAAATTTTTTCTTTATCTCAACCTCTTATTCCCATGTCAAACTAGGCTATATAGTTCAAACACATACACTTACACTCCGGCGGTTAAATTTTCAGTTAAAATGGGATAAAAGTATGATTTTACCATTTTAGTTAAATTATTATTGTATTTTTATTTTTTAATTAACTGTTGTGTGAATTATATTTTATCCATGTTATTTCTTTGGTATGATTTTACAGCCTTTTAATTATCTTTCTAGAAAATCACGTTCAATCTAAACTCCGTGCGAATCAATCCGAACTTAGTCTCAAGCCTGTTTAGGGTGCGTTTGGATGTGAGGTCGCAAATTTTTTTAGCCTAAACATGAACATTATAGTTTAAAAAGTTAAATGCTGAAAATGTGTTTGGATATGAGTTTGAGAATTTTTAATTTTTCAAACGCAGAATCCACCTAAACTCATATCCAAACGGACCCTTCAAATTTGTTTTGGATAGATTCTATTTTTAAAAAGCTAAAATTCTCAAACGCTCATCCAAACATATTTTTACATTTAACTTTTCAAACCGTCAACTTTCTTTAAACAAAAAATTATTGTGATTGAAAAACTAATAAAACAATGCTTTTTAAAAATTAAATTTGAAACATAAAATTATAAAAATTTCAGTATTTCAATCACACATCCAAACTGACTGCAACCTCAATCTGAACCAGACTCAACCCAATCAAGTACCATGCAAGTACTTTATTTAAATGATGATACTGCCCCATGCAAGTATCAGGGGTAAATTCGTCATTTTCTCCACCACCCCTCGTGAGGTTCGTTTGGGGGCTCTGTTTTTCGTTAGAGCTCTGGTTTTGTCTGATGAATCAAAAGACCATTTTACCCCCCACCCCCAAACACATTCATTTCACCCTCCATTAAAATTTTGACCAAGCTTTTAAAGGGGGGGTCATAATTTCAAACTGTTGAGATATTAAAAAAAATTTCATGATTGAAAAAGGTTTTAAATGGAGAGAGATTGGGCTTCCCCACGCATCCACCCTGAACAAAAAAATGATTGCAAAAAATAAACCCTAATAAGTAATAATTAATAGCTTTTTTTTTTTATCTGTCTATGCATAGAGATTTTGATTTCACCTCTGAAGCATTAATGGCTGTAACTGTGAAAAACTCATCATAATTTTTAGTGGTTTTTAGGGTTTCCATGAATAATTGGTGTACGTTGTTCTCGAGAGATCTCTTGCATGGCTTCCCAAAATCATGAGCCATCAAGTACTACTGTTCTGTCAAATTGACTAATCTATCCCTCATAAGTCTTGAAATCCAACTCAAGATAAGTATTTTTTTAAAAAAAAAAAAAAAACACCATGTATAATTACTTGGAACATATTTGTAATCCACTCCCAGAAGGTTCAATCTCTTTCTATCATCCCTCATTGTGTTCACATATGAACTTATAAATTTTTTTTTTTTACTAAATTTAATAAAACTAAATGTCTGTATTTCTAGAAAGAAAAAATTCTCTTTTTATAATAGAATTACTAAACGAGGTGGGTTTAATAACTCTAATCTAGAAAGAAATTTTTTTTTTTAAGATTCTGATCTTGTTAAATTTTATGAAAGAAAATATTTTATTTGAGATATTCAGAAATGAACACAATAATAAAAAATTCTATATACAATTTTCTTAAGTGTTCTAATAAAAGAATAACAAGAATGAACATCAGATTTTTACAATCATTCACTCATCGTTTCTGAAAGTGATCCAATAATTTACTTCATTCTTCTTCACAGAATCCATCACAATTGAATTCTTAATAAGAAACAAATTCCCATGTGAACCAAGGTTTTTAGAATGACTTTCATTTTTTTCTAGGCAAATTTCAAAAAAAAAAAAAAATGGATAGTTTCCTATGTTCATTGGAGGCATTATAGTCATTACTCAACTTCACACAACCCTCATTAGATATTTGCCAATTGAAGTGGGTATATCTTTTAGAAGATATTTCAGAGGCTTCTCTTTGAGGGGTGACATGCATCTATTGACAAAAGCTTGGAAAATCTCCAGATATAGAAAATTTGACAGTGGCCTTTTAAAAAGGCCCTTTCAAATGGGTGAAGAGAAATTACACAGAAGTAGTAAAAATAAGAGAGAGAAGTTGAGATGAACACAAAGATCTGTAATGGATTGGAAGCATTGATAGAAAGGAAGGGAATATAATCTTGTCTCAGGCAGAGCTTGAGATTTGAGACACATTCAAACACTTGCAGCAGAGGAAGTAATTCATGGAATCATTATCTTCTCTTTAAATGCCCTCCTCATCATGAAACAGGGAATGATAACCTCACATAATGGTTCTTCTTTTTATCATCTATAGAAGAAGGGAAAAAAAAATGAAGAAATGATTTTTGTCTGTAGTGTACCACATGCAACTATTGAAGTTCTTAAAATCTGGATAATCCAAATAGAAAAGATCATGGCATTTTGATAAATACTGTAAGAATGGATGAGTAGGTGGCACATAGTGTGGTCCATAATTCATGATGGTTGTGAGTAAAACCAGGACCAATATTTTACATACTCTATTTTAAAAAATAAAAATAAAAATTACAAACCAAACGAAAAATGACTGGATTATGGATCACTAGAATTGAACTGTGATGTCAAGCATTAGATTTATCAGAATTGGACCTTGACATGATCTTTAATTAATAATTGATGGAAAAAACAAACTAAAAAAATTTTAAGAAAATATTTCTAAAGCTCTTGATACTATTTAAGCCTTTATATAATCAGCATCCTAGATTTTTACTAGTAGTCAGTTCTCAAAAATTTTGAGCTAAATTGATGGATCCACCAATTTTTAAATTCTAAATTAGTTCTTAGTTATAACAGGTTTTTAAGAGTTAATCTGGAAGACAGACCAGTAAAAAATTTGGTCAAACCAACCAGTTTTCTGTTAAATTAAACATTGAACATGAGTAGAGAACAAGTGTACTTGCTCACCTATGTAAAAAAGTGGCATACAGAAAGTTTGGTGTGTTTTCAAGGAACCTGTTTGGCTGTTTCAGAGGCTATCAAAGAATAATGTCAATTTGAAAAAATGCAAACATGTCAGGATATAAGGACATGTTATCTTGCCAGCCCAACCTTTTCTCAGTTCCTAATGAAAACATCTAATTAGTATGAATAATGTTAAGGGGCTGTCGAGTCCACATATGTTTTTTATTTTTTTTTCAAGGTGTATATTTTGTGTAATGAAGCAAATGCAAAAGAAGTGCACACTCCAATGTCTTCTATAGATCTATTTATAGAATAAGTTAAAAAATTACATGCTTCATTTAACAAGGTATATGCCTTTTCGAACATGTGAAACTACACGTGAGACTGAAAACATAATGAATAAAAGTTTATGATTTTTTAAATAACAATTATACCCCCTGGGAATAGTGTGAGAGATATATGATTGATTTGATAGATGTGACAGTTTTTAGAATCTGTGTGAGTCTGTTAGGTGAGATAAATTTTTTAAAATAACAGAGAAGAGTATTTTTATCCATTGGCATAGATAAGCCTTGATAAATAATTTCACCATTTCCTTAAAATAGTTATCAGACTTTATCCTAACTTATTCAGACATGATGACTTTGTGTAACATCATCCAGTTAGCATATACTTGAGACAATTATTATGTTGAGAGCAGGAAGACAAAGCTATGATTCAAGTCTTATATTTGATTTTGAGACTTATCCCCCGTTTGGAACTGGGAGAGACTTTATTCTTTGGTATACATTTATCAAACATAAGTAAATATAAATAATGATAAAATGATTTTGTGTTTGGTTGTGTTTTGAATTATTCTTGTTGGTAAACGTAAGAATAAATGTTTTGTTGTTTGAGTAAAATGTGAATAAAGTATGACTAAAGATTTATAAAAAATGAAAAAATAATAATAGTTAATTTGATAGGTGATTTATAAGATGATGACAGTTGATTTGACAGTGGACCTACATATTCTTTGATTGGAATGACCTAGGATAACTTTAATTCCAGGGGTTGGTTGGAATTCATATACCACTTTATACCAGTTTATTCTGACATACTTTATCAAGGATTATCCGGAGTAAACAAATACCCTTTATCCCTTATCCAAGGTTATTCGGAGGTTTATTCTCAAAACAAATGGGGGCATTAAGGTGTAAATTAACATCACTAGGGAGATTTGTCATCTTCTCTAACTGGCTGATTTGTCATGTTATGAAGATGTCCACATATTACTTTCAGGTTGATTTGACAAAGAAATAAGTGCTTGAATAAAAGGATAAATGGCTGGTCTGGCGAGAGAATAAGAGATGATATAAGAGGTAATTATGAAAATAAGTGAGTAGAAAAATAGTTTATTCCTGTTTGGTATAAAAAATAATCAGGATAAACTCTGACAGTTGACTCAATTTTAAAATGATAATGGGAATATTCTGTTTCACCGAAAGGCTGGAATAGCATTTATCCTCACTTTTTATCTCAATTTTGACAAATGTAAATATGAATAAAATTGATGGATTTTTTATTCCCTAAAATTAGAACAACTTACCCTCAAAATCTTAACTTCTTGCCAAACTAGCCCAAAAAAAGAGAACATCTTACCCCATTTGTTTTAAAAAGTAGGTGGGATACAATGGGGACAGTTGTCTCAATTTTAAAATAAAAATAGTGATATTTTGTTCCACCTAAAAGCTAGAACAACATTTGTCCCATCTTTCTATCCCGATTTAGACAAATGTGAATCCTAAAATTAGGATAATCTGTCCTCAAAATTTTATCCCCTCACCAAACTAGCACAGACAACAAAAGGAATGAAACACGTCCACCAAAATATATCCAGACATCTTCTCTTCCATGCCTAAAAAGTTAAAATCTTGAAGCAGACAATAATTCATTGGTTTACCCACAGTTTAGTTATTACAAATCATCAAAGAAGTCCACATTTAGAAGAACAACAATGCCCCAAAAGAAGAACAGCTCAGAATCTTACTTGGCCTGCGGATGAGCTGCGATGTATTCAATTAGATGAGCAGTGTTGGAGATCTTATCAGCCTCGCTGTTGGGGATGTCCACTGCAAATTCTTCTTCAACTGCCATAATCACTTCCACATTGTCCAACATATCAAGCTTCAAGTCGTTCTTGAAATCTGCATTAGGGCTCACCTGAAGAAAGATTTGAACTTTTTTTAAGTTTTTTGAAACACCGAACAAGCATGCTCAGGGACATAAACATATGTATATGGGAGTAAATGACTCATTACCATAACCATTCAACAATAATATTAAAAAGGCTGATGCCAACATTCCAGTTAAGTGATTCACAAACATATATTGGCCCCCAGATGGCTAGTAACATAACCATGCTATAATCCCTTCCATCGCAAAAAAAGGGCATGGATCAATTATGACCATTCAATGAGTTTCTGATGGGATTTCATGGGTTCTTGTTCCTCATATTCCAATGTGGCACTCACAATGCACATTCTCCCCGTGAAACTGCCTTGACACCTCTTGAGAAAGCATGACTAAAGTCCTGCGCAACATGATTATTCAATGCCCTCCAAAACATCCAGCTTAAATAGTGAATGATACATTGATAAGAGCAACCGACTCTAGATAGCTCCCTCGGCATTTCAGAGTAACCCATGCTCAGTTCAAATTCTTCAATTAAAAAGGAAATCTGTTGATTTTTTGAAACTCCTTGTAGCGAGAAGCTTGCTCGGAGATATAGCATCTTTTAGTCCATTACAAACAAACAGCAATACTCCATTATAGTGAAGGTTAGGTTGCGAATTATTAACATTATGTAATGTATTCCACATTTGTATATAGTGTGTTGATTCTAAACTCAATTTGTGTGGTCCTCATTTCAAACAAAATCCTATGGGTTTATTGGCCAATTAGCAGCCCAACAGTAGGGAAGATGTATCAAATAGATTTTTTTCCATGAACTTTTCATTCATAGAATATTGACTTAAAATTACCTGCAACACTCATCAAATTATTTATAACTTAATGTTCTAACAAAAAGGAAAAAAACCATACGCAGATGTGAGATGACACAGATTGAAGAGAACGTCTTTTCTCACGCAGATTATGCATGTCAATCATTTTGGAAATGCTAAATCAATAGAGGCAAGTAGGTGTTAACTGGTTCGTACTGGCTAATGTTTTAACCATTTATAATCACAGGCACCATTAAAATCACAATGCTCTATCCAATGCATAATTAACATCCCCCCTTGTTCTTATACATAAATCAACCCACTTCCTTCCGAAATATCATATTCTTTCCAATCTGAAGTCTGCAAAAATCTATGAAAGTCGACAAAAGCCTGTAAAAATTTGCAAAGTCTACAAAAAGTTTTATCACTCATATAATGTCACGCAAAAATCTATGAAACTCTCAATCGACTACCTCCCCCTTACACACAGTTGATCCATCTATTAAAAAAATGAACAATCCCGACATGAAAAATGTGATGCTTCAAAGTAAATCGGAAAAACCCACTCCATGTTTTCACAGAATGTATATCTCTAACAAGATTACCAAACTTTATTCAAGCAATCAATTTGAATGGATTTATACATTCATCATTCAAAACCAACACAATCATCTCATAAAACTCTCTTTCCTGAACCCTAACGAGAATTTCTTCTAAAAACCTTCAATTGATATTTCCACCCACATTTTCGGGTAAAAAATGAATCAGATCGAGCGATTCGACACCTCACCTTGTATGGATCGACGAAGGGCACAGATTTCAGGACGTCGATGACCCGATCGGAGACCTCCTGCTTGTCGAGGACGGCCGACGGCGAACGCAACGCCGACAGAGAGGACAAAACCCTAGGCCCTCCTCCGCACGCGATCCCGGCGGAGGCGGAGCTCCTCCCCTCTACGGCCGTGATCGATCGCCTCAGGTGGCGGATCGCCGTCCGTGCTGCCGCCTGCATATCGTCGGATTCTTCTTCTGCTGCTGCTGCTTCTGACGGTACAAAATGGACGGATGGATTCAATGCGGAGAACGGTTTTGCCACGAACGTGATTTGACGAGGAGCACCTGATGGACGATCAGGAACCACTGGGGGTCCATCGATGATAGGATTTGCGGATTTTGCAAACATAGCAGTACTGACTTGTTGGTCGGGTCGGATCAGGCTAAGCCCGATAAACTGAACCCGATTTTATAAGTATTTGAGTTTAAAAAGTTGGATAAGTGTTGTTACACACAGTTCTTTTTACAATTCTTATATACCTCGTTAGAAATTGAAGCATATACATTATTAGATGATTTATATGTCTTGTTAAATTTTTTTCGTATTTATTAAAAATGGATTCATTCAATTTGAAATAAAGCGATATATACTTTTAATTTAAGCAAATATTACATTAGACAATATTTGCTATTTTTTAAAAAATGAAAACATGTGTGACTGTAGTTTTGAATTGTAAAAAAAACTGAATCAAACATTTTCCTTTTTGGATGGAGTTCAATTCAATGCCTCATACAATGTAGTTCAATCGCACATATATTAAGGTTTGGGCTATTAGTTTTTGCCACAAGGTCGGGTTTGTGTTCGATGATCAGGTTAAAAATCGAGTTCGGATTGGACTCGTGTTAAACGCTTTTGAGTTTCAACCACAGATTGAACTCTGGTTGAACCCAACCCTAATTATGTTCAATCTAGTTCAATTGCATCTGTATGAGGGTTTTTTTTGTTTTTTTCAATCTCTTTAATCATTTATGTTAACATTGTAGTGATTATTGTATGGGAAGGGGTTACTTCCACCCCCAACAAAGACTTTTTTTTGGGGGGTGGAAGGGATAACAAAGAGGTCGGGTGGTGGAGGGAGAGGGGGAGATGACTGAGGAGGGTGATTACTCTCTCTCTCCCTTTATCCCCAGCCTTCTTCGTCCGCCGTGCCCTCCGGCCCCTCCCGACCTCTCTTTCTCTCCCTCTTCTTCTCTCCGACCTCCTCCACCCTTTCTCACTCTCTCCCCCTCCATCTTTGTATTTTTTTTGGGGTGGAGACCCCAAACAATGGGATGGGAATAGTCATTCCTTTTTTAAAGGGATGCTTATGAGAATTTAATATGGCCACTAATGTGATATGATGCGTAATCTTATCATAATTTAGCTTACCATACAACAACTACTAAGAGTAGTATTTTAAAACATTCAAAAAAAATTTGAATATACATTTTTGTTTTAGTGTAGGATAATGTTAGAACAGCCCAATGTGTGTACTCACAGATGTAACTTTTATGTAATAAAGCACACACATTTATAAAAAGGAAATATATCACAAAAATTTGGGGGCTGCAAATAATGACTACATATAACATGCCATTTTATGTAATATTAATGTTTGGGGGTAAAGTAACACCATGGAATGAGGGATTCAGTAGCTGGAAACTGGAAACCACATTTGTTTCCAAGGTCCATAAGAAAAATCTTTACACATGCCTTGATTCCCTAATGAGAACTGGAGACCTCCCAAACATCACAAAAGCATTTCGTGAAACTTCACTGTAATACAGTTTCTCATACAATTTCTTCAATACACAGAATGACAGAGTTTCCCTTGATAAGTTTGAATATAAAATTGAATAATATTTAAGTTTTCCCTCGAGATTCTGGCATAAGCCAGCGCTGAAATCAGGCTCGTGAGATCAATCGCGGGATCGAACCAGCAGAGCATCGGATTTAGAGATGCAATCCCCGACACCATTCGATCGGGCGTGGTCTTACGATCAAGCAAAACCAGAGTCTTCTCTCGCGTCGTGTTCGTGATGAAGTCCGGTGACGTGGAAGCCTTGCATCCATCGATATCATGGCCGGGAGTGAACCTCAACGAGCAGGACAAGCACGGTGTCTCTCCTGCGATGATCGCGGCCAAAAAAGGCAACGTCGAAGCCTTCCACACAGGCACGAACAAAACCCTCACCAACAATGCAGGCAAACCGCTCTGCCATTAGCCCAGCAGAGCAAGAACCGGGACACATTCGACAAAGCGATGCTCAAACACGCTCTCCACAACAACCAGCTTCACACACGCCCTCCATTGCGTGACTCAGACTCGGTCCGCAAACTGACAACCCACCTCGGCTGCAATGTGAACGCGATCAACAGCGAGGGGTACCCGCCACTGACCTGTTGGCGAGGGAAGGCCACGTGGGGATGTGCGAGGTGGGAAGAGATTGCACTGATGTTGTTTCAACTGGTTGGCAAGCCGGAGAGGCTTCGTTTGTTGGTGGGACAAGCTCCTTGCTTTTTTTCTTTTTAGTCTTCTGGTAATGGAAGGTTCATTGCAGGGATGCAGGACCATTCCACAGCAGTGTTTTTCTTAAGTTCTTATAGACTGGCCTCCGGCTCGGGTCTCCCAAGTGGTATCAAGGTCCATCAAGGAGTCTATCCTCATTGAGACAGGAAGACTCGGAAGTCGTGTAAAATTCGAAGGGAAGGCTCTCATCCGTGGTGCTTCTGCACCAAAGAAAAAAGAAAATGCAAAAGGAAATAATTAACATTGATAGTTAAAAACACAGGAAGGAAAGATGAAGAATGGACTGAGATGCACATATTGCATAAGCTTACCTTTCGTTGTATGCATCTCCGGTGCATATAACCCCTTCTTCTTGTCTTGTTACTTTCCTTCATTCTTATGTAGAAACAAAGGCTCCTGGGCCAATCCAAGGTATGGAATACATACACTGCATGTGCTTTTCTGCATGTTGAAATGATGCAGAAGCAGTAGCGAATCCGAGGAAGCTGGAAGCAAGACGAGCGAGTTGCTTCAATGATTGCGGTGCCCCGCGTCCAGTCAGCCTCAGGTTCTCTATGCCTGCATTTCTCCTGCCAGTCGATAACATAACATGCATTGCAACTCCCCGCAATCTCATGTGCATTTTGAGCTCAAGATCGCACTGGCAGGTGCAGGCATGGCCCAAGCCCCTCAACGGGGCCGGGCCAATCCAAAACTAGATTCTGGTTGCTGTTGGTGAGTCTGGAAGAATAGCGAGGGGCAAGAAAAGTATGAATATCACTATGGGTAAGATACTGTAACAAACAGGTTCTAAACATCTGGAGTTGTTTTGAACAATACCAAATGAACTTTTAACCAGGTTCTTGTGATTTGTAAAACATAGACAGCTAAGTAGGTCAATTATCCAAAAAATATTTGAATCAGCTCCAAATCCTTATCCAAAAATCAGAAATTATCCAATATTTGAGTTACCAGAGTATGGATATGGATATCAATGTATCCGCTCCGAAAAACAAACCAAATCTGACATATATTGTAAGATTATATATGCTTGTGTTATATATTGTTCAAATTTAATTATCTTTCATTATTAATCATAATCTTAAACATTTAAATAACTATCATAATCTCTTTGTATGATCTCTGAAGTAGACAAGAAGCCTTCAAGTCTACATGTTATTATTTCTCTAATATCTATTATATTTCACCTGATCACTCAAACTAGTTTCCATACTAAAATGTCAATTATCCGAAAAATATCTCTATGTACTCTGAAAATATGCGAATTTGAATATTAAAATCTATATCCAAATGATTAGGGTATAATACAGATATTAAGGAACCCGATCCATTGACAAGATTATAGCCAGCTAGACACAATATCAAGGGGATCGATGAGTTCTTTTAAAAGAATATCAAATTATATACTTCCTAATAGTTGTAATGTAATTTATTGCTCGCTTACTATTTACACAGTATATTTCCATTCTGTTAGTGCTATCTGGGTAACTTCCAGGTTTCCCAGGCAAATAAGATGCAGAATAGCTGAACCTCCATTCCTAAACACATATTGCGCTACAAAAATGTATGTTTTTGAGATGCCCACTTCTAGTTTACAGCAAAATTAATGGCCACCTCATTATCTAAGAACTTTGCCTCAAAGGTACATTTAAACACAGCATAATTTCTTTTGCCAATAAATCCAGATTTCCCCAAAATAAGATTTCTTCATAATGAAATGCAGTATAACAAATCCACAGTACCTGTGGTATACATTCTATCTCCAATATAGTAGCTCAGAAAACCAATCGTTCATTGAACTTAAGTTCTAGAAAAATATTTCTCCTGAAAACTCACATCAATGATAGTGAACTGCAAGACAAAACAGAATCACACACCTGTCTAAAATTTTGGTGGGCATGGTCATGCGGATGGGCAAATGCCATCCCAGGCCTTGGTGTAACTGCATACTGAGAGGGATGTAGATACATTGCAGGTGTGGAATGCCCACCAACTGGACTAGGATTGAAAGGAGGCATCATAGTGTCAGGAGGACCATAGCCAATTGCAGAAGGCCCTGATGATCCAGCCCAAGGTCCCTGCATGTGTTGAGGAACTGGCCGAGGCTGATGATCCAAGGGCATGGGAGGTCTTTGATTTGACCCAAGTTGTGGGAACTCTGAATGGTAGTTCACTGCAGGGGCATATAATGGCTGTATAGTGTATGGGCCCCCATTAAACCCAAAGCCCGGATCAAATCTCTGCGTATACCTGAAAAACCAATAATTGGCAGAATTTATTTAGGAAATGCGTGGTTTGACTTGCTAACAAAACGGAGTAAAAACAACACCCTGCTCCAATCAGAGGCAATTATATCTCACCATAGAGTACATCTACTGCATAATATCAATAACCAATAATGAGGAATGAAGAACTTTCTATAAATTTCCAGTTAAAAAAAATGGCATAGTGATGAATGGATATTATGGGCACTGTTAATTTCTGGTATAATTTGGTATATGTGCCTATTGGATTTGTGGTGTTAATCTTGTCCATGATGTGACCTGGGGGGGCAATGATGGCCTGATGGGACCTGGCCTAATTTAGTTTGGCGAGTGTAATTGGCAACCAGTAAAGGACATATTGCTGATTACAAAGCTTGAACTCATCTAACAATAGAACACCGTAACTCCAGGGACTTAGTGTCCGAACAATCCTAGACATCTCTGCCAAGAATGAATTTTGTTATATGTCAGCTTGAGGATGTAATATTTTATTTTACCTCCTTTTTTAATTGTCTTAAATTTCTTTCCTTTAGATTGTAAGTAACAACACTGCCCACACTCTTAATATATGAAAATAATAAAGAACATGAGAAAATAGATCTTTCACAACTACATTTAAAAGTGATTATGAAAAAATATGCAAAGGGTTGTGTGCCAAAAATAGTAAATAAGTTGTCCTTTCTTAAATGCCCCAAGCAGATGAATTTTCTTAACCAGCTATATAATTACTGATAAAGAATAGGCCAAAAATACTGCTGACATACCTGTCATAGCTCCTATCATAGTCTGGGTCCTTGCGTTCAACCTCTCGGTCACGAAATATGGCAATTCTATTACCTCCCCTGAATCTATTTACATGATCGTTCTCTATCCCACTCCTATTTGGTCTGCTGTTACCACTAGAAGAATCATTAGAAATCCTGGAAAGGTAATTATCAGATCCTTCAGTGGATGATTTCCCATCTGCCCTCATCAATGGGGAGGAGGTTATAAAGACATCAGGCATGATCGATTCACCTTCTGACTTGGCCCCAGAGTGACCAATACTGCCACCCCCATCACTAAAGTTCCCACTTCCACTAAATATCCGTGCACGTGCCCTGTTATACTCCTCTTTTCTTTCTTCGACGCTTTTCTGGTGGTTTGACTTGGAAGAATGGGTACCTGTGCCGCTGTTGGATTGAGGTCGCCTCAGTGGCCTTTGCTTAATTGCAAGCTTAACGGCACTACTGCTATCATCTTGGGGGAGATTGACAGGAATATCTGCCAGGCGGATTGGAGGAAGCCTACACTCGGAAGTCTTGTAAACCACAATCTTGGAACCTGAACCATCAGGTAAGTTGTTATCCGAGGCAACCATCGACTGCAAATAATAATGCTGTGCAACACGGTGTGCAGCCAATCTTAAATAGGAGGTTGGAAGCTGCTGAAACTCCAGTTGCTGCTGCCTCGGGTCACGAATGAATTTCTCAATATTTTGTTCCATTCGTAAAACTGAAAAGAATATGCAATTCTAAAGGTTAGAAACAAGAATTATCCAAGAATTGAGAAACTATCTCACCTCTAGAGCAAAAGAAATAAATTTAGCAAATTTTCTGCCAGACATAATATAGGCATCCTACATGGTGGAATAAATGTCATACTTGCCCATTCAATATTTAAGACTACCATTATGACATCATCAAGAAATAGAACTGACTATTTGAATTCAAAAGAATTGGACCCACATTTCATACATGCAAATAAATAACTCAAAACTAAATAATAAATGCTCTCAAGCCTTTTTTAGCAAAAGATTACAACATTCATTAATAAATGATATCCCTCGAACAAAGTGGAAACAATGGATCTCCAAAGCCAAAAAAAGAAAAAAAAATAAAGCAAATCAAAGCGAAGCAAACGCAATCAAAACAAATGCTTAAAGGATAAAATCCTCCAAGCACAAGTGTACAAGCCTACGTATCTTTCCAATTTGTTCCCATAACAGAAGATGCTGAGACGTCGCCGAGAAGGACCATTAGTCCATTACCCAACTCATGATAGCCACCCATAATAGAAGATGCCAAGACTTCGTTCTCAAGCCAGTTGTTTCTTACAAAATTCATTTATATTCTAAATATCACCCCACTCAGTATTTCTAAAAACTGGAGGATGTCAATTCCAATCTAGGAAAAACTGAATCTTACATTACTATTGTTTTGTAAGGATAAGAATGAACTGTTTCCACAACAATTTCACAAAGAATCTGTCCTCTTATATCAACCCAAATCTTCATACATACAACAGAGAAACAAAATTGGAAAACAAATCCTAAACCCTAACCCTAACAACAACAAGTGATCGGAAGCCTTACTCGAGAGCCGCTCGCGAGGGTTCAGCAGAGCCTCCCTGAGGAACTGATCCACCTGGTTCACGACGTCCTCCGACACACCCCCATCAATCCCGGCGGGGGCAATAACCGCCGGGGGCTCCTCGAAAGGCTCCGGCGACGGCGGAGACGGAGGTCCGGTCTTCTTCTTGGAAGAGGAGGAGTCGGAGACGGCGAGCCTCTTCATGGTCTCGTCCAGATCGGCGAGCTCCCACGATTCGGGGGCCCCCGCATCGTCCGCGGAGACCTCCATGAACGCCGGCTGAGGGAATCTAGGGTTCGGAGAGGAATTCGCAGAGACGAACCCCGTTTGACGAGAAGACCATGTTTTAGGGTTTTGTGAGGTTCGGATTCGATGGGATGTTGAAAAGCAAAGAATTTCTGAGACTTTTACGGTGTAGAATCCGAGGCGATCGAAATTTGTCGCTCACTTTTCGAATGATATGCCCTCTTTTCGTGTATTAATTAATGGTGAAATTCGGTTTTTATTTTATTCGATTTTTTTACGAATGTATAAAATGAATCAGATTATAATAAAGATCTTATCGAATCGAATTTATTTGATAAATTGGGTTAATACACTCGTTTTGTTTGTTTTGTAGTTGAAAAAAATATATTAATATATTTTAATATATATTTTATTTTATACTATATAATTGTATACTGTGTATGATTTTTTATATAAAAAAAACTGTGTGGATGTAATTGGGGCTACGACTACCGTATAAGTGTTGGACATATTATTTTTATTTGTTAAATCATAAATCAAATTGAAATTATTTAAGATTATTTTTTGTTATGGATATTAGTGGGCGGAATTTTAATATAAAATATGGATTTTTGTAGGGTGGATTAGTGGGTTTTTTAGATGAATATTCATTATAAATAATTATGAGTTTGAATTTAATTTGGTTGGATGACATGAACCTCAATTTTATTGTAAAATTAAGAACACGTGTCCAAAGCATAAAAACTTAGAGGGTAGAGGAAACAAAAACCCAGACCCTATTCCTTAATGTGTAAGGTTAGTAATTTTCTTTTTAATCCCTAAGAGGAACCTATCCATGAATTATCCTTTAAATTAGAGGACTAAAATCTAAATATGAAGAAAAGAGGAATCAATCACTAAATATGATGGTTTGTGAAGACTTAAAATTAAAAATCCTTATAAATAATTATGAGTTTGAATTTAATTTGGTTGGATGACATGAACCTCAATTTTATTGTAAAATTAAGAACACGTGTCCAAAGCATAAAAACTTATATGGTAGAGGAAACAAAAACCCAGACCCTATTCCTTAATGTGTAAGGTTAGAAGACCCTACTAACCCTGCACAAATGTGCCCCTAATCCCTAACCCCTCTTTGCGGTGGAGTATAAACTATGGATAGAGGAGAATACAGTAAAATAGCTCTTCAAACAGCTGTTTGTTTGACAAGAATAAACTTTGATAGCTATGTCTGGATAAGCTAGGATAAGGCCTGATAACTATTCTAAGAAAATGGTGGAATTGCTTATCAAGGTTTATCTATGCCAATAAATAAAAATACTCTTCTATGTCATTTTAAAAATTCTATCTAACCTAACACTCTCTGCACACATTCCAAAAACTGTCACATCTATCATATCACACACATCTCTCATACTTATTCCCAAACACAAATAATTTATGCAGGGGTATAGTTATCATTTAAAAAATCATAAACTTTTATCCATCTCTTATCTACCATTTATCCTTACTTTATCCAAGGTAAACCAAACAACAAAAAGATCAATTTTAACAGAAAAGATAACCAAACAAAAATTTATCTATTCAGCATGGATTGTTATCTATTTCAATATAACTATCAAAAACGAATAACCCTATGTCACACCCCCAAATGGGAGTAATGAAATACATAATTTATTCTCATATATTTTCAACATTTTCACCTCTCGCTTTCATTCTCCACCCTTGTAGAGACAAGAAGTTATCCACCAAAACCATCACATGCTTCAGAAAACCACATAGCAGACACACTGATGCCATCACTCATAAGTTATAATAGCTCTGCATGGATAAAGGATGCCTTAGTTGCGGGGGACAGTTCAATGAAGTTAGTTGATTTTGTAAAAAGTGCAATGTGACATACAGGTATTCACCTCAATAGCTATATACAGATTAAAAACTATTTATAAAGAATAAGAAAATATAAAAATAAAATTTTTGCTGTTTGATTGGGTAATATGAAAAATTTTATTATTTTCTTAATGATAATTTGGACGCCATTGTCAACTATAAAAACACCAAAAAAAAAAAAAAAAAAAAAAAAAAGAGAGTAAATTTAATATGGTATCCATCCATCATTACCTGGAGTAGGAAAAAAAATTCCCTGAATTCAAGGACAACTTTAGAATTTTTTTCTTTTGTTTATTTGGTGGGATCAATAAAAATATGTTAATAAATTACCACTTGTATCTTAGGTAGTTTTAAATAGACCATTTGCATTAGAATAGAAAAATACACCCAATTAAGGTGTATACTATTTGAAAAATACACAGTACAAAGAGACCATATAAGTAAGCCTGCCAATTGGACGGATACAGATCGGATATGACAATATCCATATCCTAACTTTCGGATTCAGATATCTCTTCGGATACGGATATTTTTCGGATAATTGACATGTTTAAATATTAATATTAATTTAAATAATCAAGTGATATTTTATAAAGATGTTAAAATTAAAATTAAGATTTTAAGGCTTATTATCTCTTTCAGATATCATACATTGAAAATTTAATAGTATTATAATATATTATCATTGTGATTAATCATATAAGATAACAATATGGATAATATATAATACAAATATATATATTTTTGTAATATATGTCGGATACGGATATTTTTTGGATCGGATAGACTGATATCCATATCCGCACTCTGGATCTTCGAATATCGGATATTTCTGATTTTTCAAATACGGATTCAGATCGGATTCAGATTTTTTTCAGATAATTGACAGACTTACATATAAGTGTTTATACCTTTATAAAGCACAAATTATTGCTTATGATGTCTATGCATCAAGTGGAATTGGAGGACCTTTGCATGATGTTTTATAATGGAACTAAAACGGGTCGGGCTTAGCCGGGCCAACACTGCAAGTACATGGCCCGTTTAGTAGACACGGGCACACCAAGGAGGTGGAGGGCCGGCCCGGCCCGGCCCATCAAGATGGCACGGTACAACCTTTAAATTGTCACTGAATTATTGTTGCAGTGACAAAGTGATACTGATCATACTGTACAGATGCTTAAAGGATTCCATCAGTGAAGGTCACATGAATCAATAATATTGCAAGTTACAATCTCCACAACTATATTGAAGACCAGCCAAGAACATTCATGATCCATTCAATTAAACTATACAATGAAAAACTAAGAAACAAAGACAGGGGATAGCTATGTAAAACATTAGACATCCTTGCTTGGAATATCCTGATATAAGCAAACAGCACTGGCATATAATGATCAATTGCAGTGATATGAATAGAAGACAATATGGTATCAAACTTAATAAATGAGGAGTTTCAATTCAGCCGCGATTATGAGGTAGCCACTTGTTTTTGGAAGGACAATTGACTTTAATGGTGAAGCCCCAGAAATCCTCTTCATGAGTCTCTACTTGGTGACTACTGATAAGAGTGACTTAATATGTTACCTCTTTCGTGGGATTGATTCCATTGTTTGATGCCCACGATTACATAGGCATCTAAATGATAAGGCAAAGTTGGAATTGGAAGATGAAAATACAGTGATCTGGAAGAGCTCTCCTGACATTGATTTTTCCATGAAATTGATTTATAAAAGGCTTATTAGGGCCCCTCCAATAGATATCCCCTGGAAACTCTCTTCACGAGTCTACTTAGTGGCTACTGATAAGAGTAACTTAATATGTGACTCCTTTTGTGGGATTGATTCCATTGTTTGATGCCCATGATTTTGTAAGCATCTAAATGATAAGGGAAAGTTGGAATTGGGAGATAAAGATATAGTGATTTGGAAGCGCGCTCCTAACATTGATTTTTCCATGAAAATGTTTATAATAGGCTTACTAGGGCCCACCAATAGATATCCCTACCATTAGGTTTGCATTCCAAACTTGGGGTGCATCTTCACCTTTGAAAGTCTGTTGTTTTATGTGGTTGCTTAGTGAACAATTTAAAATGGTCAAATGATTGTAGCAAAGGTTGTAAATTGAGAGGTCAAACAAGAAAACTGAGACCATCTCTTTCATGGATGCCCATATAGCACTATGGTGTGGTCAAAGGTGCGCATAGTTCTTGATACTAGATGTGATTTCTCCAAGGTCTATGGTATGTGGAAATGCTTTTAGAGACGGTTCAGATGAGGATAATACCTCATGCGGCATGTGAGTGCTTATGACAAGCACGGAGTGTGAATTTTCTAGAGGATGAGTATTTATGAAAAAAAAAAAAAATAGGATGGCAATGCAGAGCTACTTAATGTTTGGGTCTCCTTTATATTTGGTGAAATTTCAAGTTCTTCTATCTAGGGGGTCAAAATTCAAATGGAAAGTGCTGTAGAATATCACAAGGGTCGTTTCTCTCCCTCTTTTTTTGTTTTCCTTTTGTTTTAATTGCTCGGAGATCCCTCAACTTCCATTTGTTCAAGAAGAGACATTTATCTCCTATCTTTCCATTTTTTTTAAAAAAAAAAAGAATAGAAGAAGAAATACACTTTTGAATTAGTACAAAGTGTCAACGATAATTCGTATGGCTGTAAAACTCCAGAAACTGGAATTTTGTATTTGCCAATATCCTTAAGGTTAAGTATGCCGCTAATCACAGAAAAGGCTACTCCAAACTATAATATCACCCTAACACTGTTCAGATGGAGGGCCAAGAAGGTGTAGGATTATATGTGAGGAACTCACTGAAATCTAAACCTGGTTTTACAAATTACCCTTCTGAGAACATATTCTGGAATAAAGTGCATCTGTCTTTGATGGCAAGGCCATTCATAAAGATGCAACTCAACCCCAAAAACATAGCAACTAACAGCGACCGGATTAGAAATCAAGACTATTAAGAAATCCGGTTCACAATCTGTATGCTTCAAGAGAAGTCCATATCAACCACCACTCAAAAAATATCCATCAGTCTGCAATATGCACTTCACGTGGCATTCATTTAAAAGAGATGCATAAGGAAACATCGTTTTAGATTTTTAGGCATTTATTTTCATGGATTAATGATGCAATATGCTAAAAGGCTATCATTTCAGACATAATTAGCATAGATGTCCTATTCCACAGTCCTAAACAATCACTCTATTCCAAAATAGATGATAAAGGTTTAGTTATATTAATTTTTATATGGTGTTCACCAAACCTGCACTAAAGTTATCATTCTTCCAAACGCACTAAAGCCCCTCTCTCAAAAACAGTAGTGGAGAGGAACAAATACCATAGCTTATCCAAATGAGCTCAGAGGACCCAAAATCCAATGATTTTTAGACATTTCAGCCCAATCAATTGGGGAAACAACAGAAGAAAGAAACACAAATTTAGCTCTACTTCATTAAAACAAAGATGTCACAAATTTCATTATTTTCCTCTTTCCATAATGATTTCTAAAAATTTCCATACTCATATCAAACTGCCAAAAAAGAAAACAAAAATCAGATCAACTTCATTCGAACTAACATATCAAAAATTTCATTCCCCTCCGATTTTCATAATGATTTCTTGAAATTTCGATACCCAATCAAAATAATAAAACAAAACAAAAGCAAAATTTAGCTCTCCCTCATTAAGACAAACATGTCACAAATTTCATTCTTTTCAGATTTCCATAACAATTTCTAAAAATTTTCAATACATGATCGAATCGAGAAACAAAACAAAGTCAAAATTCAGCTCTACTTCATTAATGCAAACACTTCACAGATTTCATTCTTTTCCAATTTCCATTCAAGAATAAGCATTTACAGTTAATCAAAACAAAGAAATGCTGCTCACCTATATATTACCACAGGCGGAACCGCAAACCCAGACTCGCTAAGGAACGGGATCGCCTCTGGCCGTTCGACCAAATCCCTGTAAAGGTCGTACTCCGCCTCGTAATCGTGCAAGCTGAGCTCTGCCTTCTGATTCGTGTGGTAGTGATGCTTCGCCCCCTCCGATTTCCCGAACCCAAACAGGTTCACCTTCTCACAAACCCCAATTGCGAGCATCACCGCCTGCATCCCCGACGAGTAGTGAAACATCCGCCCATCGTGGGCCGCGGACCACTCGCCGACGTCCCTCCCGGTCTCCCCGATGAACCGCCTCATCGAGTAATACTTCACGATGCGCGCGCAGAGCACATCGAAGCGCGGGTCGGTCACGACGATCGGCGATTCTCTATGAGAGACGTTGCAGACAGCGTAGTCGACGAAGTGGATGGGCTGACACATGTACATGACGATCGGGACGGCATCGCCGTAAGGGTTGCAGTGGCACCCCTCGCGGCGCGCGCAGAGGTGCAATATGTTGCTGTTGATGAACGCGATCGTCGTCTTCTCCCCGACGTGGCGGCCGAACCCCGCCGCCCGCGCGTTGTTGAGGCGGATCACCGCCTCGTGAGAGTCGATCAGACGGCCGTGCTCGCTCCGGAGGAGGATCCCGCTGTTGCCGACGACGGCGCAGGACGAGTACCGCCGAGGGAGTCTGATCTGGGAGAGGAGGCGCGACATGGCGGAGACGTCGTAGCGCTTGTCGCGGAACCACCCGCGGAGGGAGCGGCGGAAGTCGGGCCAGATGCGGGAGAGGTCGCCGGCGGGGGGACGGCGGACGGGGCGGTGGAAGCGGCGGCGGTAGGAGGAGATCGAGCGGTGGCGGGGGTCGGAGTCGAAGGAGGAGGCGGAGAGGAGGTCGGAGACCTCCTTGCGCTCGGAGGACTCGTTGGCGTCGATGGAGGCGAGGCGGAGGAGGGTGGAGTTGAGGCGGAGGAGGGGGGGTGTGGCGGCGGTGATGGAGGGGCGGCGGAGGATGGAGTGGAAGGAGAGGGCGGTGAAGAGGGCGAGGAGGAGGAGGAGGAGGAAGGGGAGGCGGAGGGAGGGCTTCATTGCCGGAGAGGGAGGAGCGAAGGCTAAGGAGGGAGAGACATTGTTTTGTTTTGGGATTTAAAACGTGGAGGAGAGAGAGAGAGAGAGAGAGAGTCACTCTTTTGGAGCTGTCACATTGGGAGAAACGAAAGTGGTGTGGGTTTTTATTTTATTTTATTTTTTTGGAGGGATTTATTTGTAAATGATGTTATGTATAGATAAATCAATAGAAATCGAGTTTAACGTATGTACACCGTTATAAAACAAAAAATTTGCATTTATTAAAAGTGAAAAATCCAAATAACCCCCTGTCAACTTTCTGAAATTCATGTAACCCTATGATTTTTCTTGAAGTTTATGTAACCATTTAAAAATACATATCTAAATCTACATAATCCCCTTACAACTTTCATTAACAAATGAGGAATATTATGTGAATATTTCGTTTGTAAATGATGTTATGTATAGATGGATCAATAGAAATCGAGTTTAACGTATGTACACCGTTTTAAAACAAAAAATTTGCATTTATTAAAAGTGAAAAATCCAAATAACCCCCTGTCAACTTTCTGAAATTCATGTAACCCTATGATTTTTCTTGAAGTTTATGTAACCATTTAAAAATACATAATGTAAATTCAAATAATCCTTTTATAACTTTCATTAACAGATGGAGAATATTATGTAAATATTTTATTTGATTAATCTTGATAAAAAATATAGCATACCAAAAATCTTCTACTCCTCTCTTTTTACGGGAGAGTTCATAATATTCAATTAATTTAGAAAAATTATTATTATTATGTATTTGATTATATAATCGGTTGTTTTATTTATTTACATTCATTAAATATTTATAAATAAATTACTCATTTTTTATAATTATGATATAAATAAAAATTAAATTTTACAAGTAGATGTATAATAGTAAGGATATTTTAGACATTTGAATCAATTTTTTTACAGAAATCCATGTGTGAACCAAACACTGAAAAATGATTCTTTATAGAAATCCATTAGTGAACCAAACAATCTGATGGAATCTGAATTTCTGATAAAAAAGCTTCAATTTTTTCAACGAGAAATACTAAAAAAAATGATTTATTTCAATTATGTCCAAACAGGACTATCCAAACAAGTTTTTGAACCTTTTCTTCCTTATTCCAGTTTATTTCATATTTATTTTTTAGAAAGGAATAAGTGGGTATAATTATGTTGAGAATAAGTTGATATTGATATTCCATGTCGTTCTCACTCATCACATGTGATATCACTTGTCTTCACTTTTTATAAATTAAAGAACCCACATGTCAATTTTTTATTCACATTTTATAAATCTTTATCTACGTCTTTTTTTTTTCATCCACAACTTATATATGGTCAATCAAATAACATAAATATCATTATTACGTGTCCCAACTGGGCTTTTTGGGTAGGAAAATAATGAGAAAATATGAGGGAATCAGAGAGAATAAGTAAAAAAAGTGGTTTGTTTGGAAAGAATAGATGGGTATAACTATGCCAGAATGGGTTGGAATACGCTGATATTTGTATTCTAAGTCTCCCATGAAATTGTGTTAATCCATCCAATCCATTCCACTAGTATAAATGGATTTCACTGTCAAATCAGCTGTCTTCATCTCTTATAAATTGTGGGGCCCATAAATCAAATCATTTTTCAACTATTATAAATTTTTATTCACATTTTATTCACAATTTACTAAACAACAAAAACTTTATTTTTACGTTTCCCAACGAGAATAACTAAAAACACAATCAAACAAAAAATTATTTATGCCACTTATATAGTTATTAATTCCTTGAATAATCATAAACTCCAAAATTACTTACGTCTATGTCCAAATGCTATTAACACAAGAATAACTAAAAATACAACAAAATACTACAATAATTTTTTTATCCCGGTATAGCTTATGTTGCTATCCAAATAAAGGATTCAAAGTTCTTCTACTTTTTAGCATAAAAATACACTCCCACTCTGTTTTTTATTTGGTTGTGTTTTTATTTTCGTTACCGCTTGTTAAACTTTTTTTAATACCACCGTTGACTCTAAATAAGTGAAATGTGTAACATAAAAAGAAATTTGTGCACTTATTTTTATTGATATTTTATATCATGTTATTTATTTTTCATGAATAGAAAAAGTGATATAAATCATGATATATCACTCCGGTGCACTAATTAAATAATATTCTAATAATAATATATTTTTTTTAATTGATATTCAATATTTTTTTATCAAGTGTTGTAATTAAGAGCATCATTTTACCAATAGTGGATTGAGGGTTCACGTCTACACATCAATTTCAATCACTGCAAAACAACCATGGTCCATACACATGAATTGTATATACATATTTTTTCATTTTCTCATTTACAATAAATATGATTTAACTGTAGTCTAATATTTGAAAAAATATATAGAAAAAGTCCTTTAAAAAAAAATATACAGAAAAAGAGTGTTGTTATACATAGTTTTTTTTCAGTCTTAATTTTATACTCTCATAAACCCCGTTAGCTTCATACTCTAAAACTTTAACTAAATATCATCGATAAAAATTTTCACATTTTCTATAAATAAATCAATAAAGTTCATTTGAATATATACTTTATCTTTTTAATAAAATCATATACCTTATTAGATGAAATGAACTATTTTTTTTTAAAATTAAAACATATATAGAATGAAAAAGAAATTGTACATAACATTATACATATAAATTTTATTCCGTTTTTCAGTAAAAGAAAAAACATTATTCATAGAAAAAATAATGTAGAATGTTTCATATATAGGGTTTAAACTGCCACAGTTTTGGCATATTATTTTATCAGTTTGAAAAGGAGGGTTAGCTAGGGAGCTCTTTAACTGTCATTTGAAGTGAAAGAGAAGAAAAGAAAGGAAATCATTTTTTTTTTCATGTGATAGACTTCAGTTACAAAACTGATCAACTTTAGTTTTTCATTCAATACATGCATTGATGGGAGGAACCACATGGGTTGTAAAATTTTCCTTTGACTTTTTATCTTACAAAAATATTAATCAAATAAATCAATACATGATGCAATTACAAGATTTTGAGACTTGTTAGGGTTTTTTTTTTTTTCATCACTCTTGATGATTGCTTATCTATTTATGTGATGTATTCTTGCAGCTAAGATCTATTTGTTATGTTGAGAATGAGTTTCTATTATTTAATTTTTCTAAAATTAAAAAATATTATTGATAGTTATTCATGCGTTTTTTTTTGTAATACTTAACGTGTATTGATTTTGTAAAATTATTTGTTTAATAAAATGCACACATTCACAAAATGATAAAATATATTTTTTGCTAAATTCAATGAATATAAATTTAAATTATTCTATTGCAGAATATAATATGAAGGTGGGGTTATAAGAAAGATTATAGGAATGATTGTGTATACTTGCATCATTAATTATAAAACTCAAGTCTATTAATCTTCATTGATTAAGATTGACTAAATTAAAAAAAAAGCATCTTTTATTTATCAAAATTTTCTGCTTATTCATTTTTTTTTGTGTCCATTTTAATGGCACACTTGTATAAATCTTTCCTTCATTGTTAAAATATATAAGAAATGGAAAGGACACGGATATTCCTACCTCCCTTTTTATTTTGGGCGCCACCATTTTATTCCCACTTCCTAACATGTAATCTATCACCAAACTCACCACCTTATTAAAATCTCTTCACTAAAACATCAATTGTTTTTACTTCTCTTTTATTCACTCCTCTTTTTCTCTTGCCGTCGCCGTTGAAGTACAATTGCCACACGTTTGGCACCGCACCCCTACCGCCATCACTCCATTGTTGATGTGCCATCGCACGATCATCACCGCACCATCGCTCGCCTACTGACGTCGCTCCCTTACTGCCACACCGTTCACAACCGCCACCATCCTCCTCCTCCCGCTATAGGCTTCGCAAACCTCCCCTCCCACCATCCTCCTCCTCCAGCTATATCCAAATGTATTTTTGGATAACTTATGCAGTAGCTATTATCTTTGCAATTCTCTTTATGAAATAGCTGATAAGCATATGATGATATTATGATTTGATTGTGTTTGGTAGAACCTCATAATGTTTTATGGTTAAATATGTAAATTAATGTGAATATGTTTTGAGGAATGTGAATATCTTATTGAATGTGAATGTTGAACGTGTTTGTAAAGGTTTTATTAGATAAATAACTCTTGTTGAATTTGTGACTTTTTTTCCATTATGTTTCATAAGAAATCTTGATTCATGCAGGAATCAACACACAAACTGTCTAACAATATACCTATACTCAGACACACGTCTACCCTTTCAGGAAAAAAACATTAAAGCTACATACATTTATGTATTCAACAATAATCATCTCCAATTACTACAACCATTGACACAGGTGTAGTCAAACACACAATTATAAATCATTCCAGAACAAAAATTTTTTTTTTAATGTTTCCATCAACAGGGACAGTGCCTAGAAAATATAATTATGTAGACCACTCGTGTGTCTAATTCATTCCAAAACCTACGTTTTTTTTTTTCTGTTTCCATCGACAGGGCCATTATTTAAGAATATAATTATGTAGACAGCCCAAATGTTTAACTCATTTCAGAACCTACGGGTTTTTTCATGCTTCCATCGACAGAGACATTGTCTAAAAAATATAATTATGTAGACACCCCATGTATTTAACTCATTACAGAATCTACATAATTTTTTTTTGTTTCCATCGATAGAGACACCCAATGTGTTTAACTCATGCCAATTACTTTGTGTGGTGGGATTGTCCAGGCCAGTTATTTAAGGTGATGAAAAGGGAAAGGTGGTGCTCTTAATGTATTTTGGGGGTTTTGCACGGATGATAAAATTGTAAATAAAAGGTGGTGTTTAACAAAAATAGGGTGGTGGGATTCTCCTCCCCCAAATGAAAATCCTTTTCCTTCCACCTAACATATGGTGACCAATTTGACATATTGTGACCAATTTGGAATTGGCCACTTGGGGTCCTTCTATAAAGAAAAAAATTGCAATAAGAACCTCTTTGAAAATTGACTTCAAAGGGGGGTTTTCTTTTTCCACACATTTTATTCCTTTTCTTGGACTTGTCAAAAGCCAAATGTAATAAGACCATCTTTGTGGACTGATTTGTTTTGTACTCAGCAAAGGCTATGTTTGACCCCACTCAATGAGATGGGGCATTATTAGAATATATTATATAATTATAAAACATATTCTAGAGAATAATTAGGACCCATGAATAAGGGAATTGCACTTAAGCAAGTTGGATGGATCAAAATCATTTTCAAGATGGAACTTCACCTAAAATATTATATATATTTTTTTGTGGGGAAAAGAGAAAAAGATTCCTCCACTTGACTTAGATGGAGCTCAAACCATTTAAACCAATCCAAATCTACAGCCTTACATGTGTCTTATATGTGATTTCTTATACATCAATACATGTAGTAGGGTCAAATTGTATTTTTTTTTTGTTAAGAATGTGTTTGAAATTGATTTGGTTAGTTTTTGGAGATTCTGTTTTAATTAATACAAACTTATTTTAATTTTTTTAAAAGTAAAACAATTTTGTGTTGTAAAAAAAAAAAATTCAGAATCTCACGGAACTAGGGTTCTCTAAAAATTGTTCTTAAAAATGGCTGTAACTGAAAAATTCTTTTCATCTAAATGGAAAATGATACATTCATCCACGTACATAGTCTCATCTGCTATTCACAATTGTTTTGATATTTTTCTTAAAATATACTTATCTAATGATATATATTATTATGAAAAATGAATATATATCTAGATACATCAATACATTTAAAAAAAATAAAAATTTTAATTTTTTTATACATTTAACTAGTGGAATGTATATTGTTTTAGAGATCATCTACTAACTGATGATGTTAAAAAATAGACTGAGTGTATCAGCGCACTTATCTAAATACACTTGCAATCCTTAATAGTTAATACAGACCAACTTGACAAGGACTGTAAACCAAGAAACGTGGCATTTGACAATTTTTAAAAGGAGAGGTCCAACTTAATATGGACCTTCTGACCAATCTAATTTTTAAAGGGGCTGAATTGCAAATGGCTAATTATTCAACGTTATGATAGTGATTTCATTGTTTATATATTTTTTCAACAGATTGCATGGAAAAACAATAGAACAGGTTACACCTAGACAGGCCTTACTAAGGCTTTATTCATTCATTTATTAATAAATGAGATGAATTCATTTATGTGTTTTAAATTATTTTAAAATTTTATATGTTTATCATGTGATAAAGATCACATCTTATCTTATATTATACACCCATAAATAGATGACTCACAAAACAATGATGACAGGATAAAAAATAAAAAAAACTATATTCCAAAAATATCAAATTATGAAATTACGTGACACAAAAGGGATCTTTGAATTCCTTGATCCAATGGGAAGTGAATCAGCACCTTCAACTCACGTGGCAAATCAAATCTACATGTTTTTTTTAATAGGAAAAATCCAAATAACCCCCTCTCAACTGTTTGAAATCCATATAACCCCCTGATTTTTTTTAAAGTCCATATAATCCACCTATGTAAATCTAAATAATGTTAGGAGTTAAAATTTCGTTGACAGATGATGAATATTATGTGAATATTCCATTTGATTAACTCTAAATAAAAACATAGCATAGCAAAAAAACTCTTACAATTTGTTAAAAATATAGAAAAGCCTCTGTAGATGATGATTTTACAATTTCGAATAGATTACATAACATTATCCAGAAGGTTAAAATCATTATTTACTGATGATTTTTCATATTTTAACATTTTGTAGAGGGTTTTTGGTATACAATATCTTCAACCACGGTTTATTGGATAAAATATTCGTAAAATAATCATAATCTGCCTACAAAAATTTAATTCAAGAGTCTATTTGAATTTACATATGTGTTTGCAGGGGGTTATATGGACTTTAGAAAAAGTTAATGGGTTATATAGATATTTGTTAGTTTACAGGGGGTTATATGGTTTATTCCTTTTTTTTTAAAAGGGAAAAACCCATATAACCCCATGTAAATGGATTGAAATCCATATAACCCCCTTGAAAACTCCTAGTAAATCCAAATAACCCCGTGAATAAAATTTATGTTTACAGATGATGAATATTATGTGAATATTATGTTTGATTAACTCTGACAGAAAACACGGTATACAAAAAAAAAAGAAAACTCTACAATGTGTTAAAAATGCGAAAAATCTTCTATAAAGAATGATTTTGCCCTTCTGGATAGGGTTTTATAATATATCCAGAAATGGTAAAATCGATATTTTTATAATATTTTTCACATTTTTAACACATTGTAGTGTTTTTTTAGTATATTATGTTTTTAATCAGAGTTAACTAAATGAAATATTCGTAAAATATTCATTATTTATTAATGAAAATTTTATTCAAAGAGTTATTTAGATTTACTAAATGTTTTCAGATAATTATATAAATTTAAAAAAAAATAAAAAAGTTATGTGGATTTCAATCAGATTTCAGGGGGTTGTATGGATTTTTCCCTTTCTTAAAAAGAAAAGAAGGTCAGTTGTCCATTCATGAAGGAAAAAAAAAAAAAGGTTATCACTTTCGCAGAGTCTGACGCGTGAAGGAGACGTTGGAAGGCGATGAAATCGGCCATTTGGAGATGCTGAGGTTTTCGAGGAGGAAGAACGGAAGAGCTTTGCGTGAGCGTGTTTCGCTTTCATTGCATGTAATCATTTTAATTGAGTGCTTCGGAATAGTCCCACATGAAAAATTATTTTTTATTTTTATTTTTTTAATTTTTTTAATAAGGAAGAGATCTTTTATGGTTGTCTTTACAGTCGAACTGGGAAGACAACCTTCGCTGTATAAGTTAGCGCTAAGACTCGAATTCAGGACTTATCGGTAACACCGTTAAACCCTGAACCGTTGTGCTATGACCACTGGGGACAAAGATTCAAACCCAGAACCTATCGATAACATTGCTAAGCCCTGAACCGTTTTATTTTTCATTTGTTTTGTAAAAAAACTGTGCTATTTGTTTTCACATTATATGTTAGTTCACTTGTTAAGTCTTTTTTAGATATGGAATAGCTCAGGAAATAAATGATAATAAAACAGAATAAATATTTTTTTGGTTGTTGTTTGGGTGAAAGGAATACCTATAGATAAACTATGTCGGAATAAACTGGTATAAAGTGGTATATGGATTCCAACCAACCCCTAGAATTAAAGTTGTTCCAAGTTATTCCATCCAAAGATTATGTAGATTTACTGTCAAATCAACTGTCATCATCTCTAATAAATCACCTGTCAAATCAACTATCATTATTTTTTCACCTTTTATAAATCATTATTCATGCTTCATACACATTCTATTCAAACAACAAATTTTTTTATTATTACGTTATCCAACGAGAATGATTCAAAACACATTAAACACAAAATCACTTTATCCTTATTTATACTCACTTATGCTGGAATAACTGTATACCCAATAATAAGCCTTATTCTGTATCCAACGAGGTTAAGGGTGCTGGAAAAGATAAAGGAGGACTAGTGTAGGCACATATGCGTATACGCGCGCGTTGATGCATTTTGGCGCACTTAGCATTTGTGTGAAATTAGCTCAGATAAATTATTGAGTCAACAATCACTTCTCCAATTACTGCATCTCTTCATAAATTCGCATCAACCACCTCTTCAAGTGATAACTGACAATTTGAAATGATGCAAAGGCATCCCTTCTTCAAAACAAAATTTCTGAAATGATGCAAAGGCAATCGCTGGAACTCTATATAAGTCTGTTCCTTGAGAAGATTTGGATTATCAGTTTTTTAGTCTTTAAGAGTGTTGTAGGAGTTCTTGAAAGTTGTTAACTGCAGACTCCTTGAGTTTAGTTGTATCATGGAAGTGATTTGCTAGAACTCTTTAGCAAATTCAGTTCTTGAGTGGAGGCAAATATCACTTAAAAGAAAGTGATTTCTCATGCCTCTAAACTCCGATACTTTCAGCGTTATTCCTTAAATTATTTTTTCATTTGGGTCGGGTTCGAGTTTAATTTCTAATATAATATAAATGCAAATGAAATTAATGAACCACGTAATCATCTTGCAAATAAAAGAGACAGAATGCTAGAACACAAACGAACACAATAAAAATCATGAAAAATAAGAGATCCAACACAAAATAAAGGAGCCAACCGAGTGGGAAAATCGACTAGCACCTCCCTCATCCGTAATGATTAAAGGATTAAACTGTGGGACACCCATCTTCACAAAAAAAAAAAAAAAATTGAAACACAGTTTAAAATTTACTAAAATATATAAAAATATTATTGAGATTATGTCTCGATCCGATGTATCACATAAGATGGCTATGATGAAACAATATTAGGTTGAGCACCTAATAAGTAGAATATTATTTAAGATTTGATCTTAATTAATATTTAAAGTGAATCTCCTAAAATAAGAAACAATATTTGTTTGTTAATTAGGAGATTACTTGAGGAGGAAGTTATTTATCTCTATAAATATCTTCTAGGGTTTTATGGCAAGACTAGACAAGACATTATACAAAGTAGAGATGCTAAGGGAAGGTTGAGAGGGTTCTAAGAGAGGATAACTTTGTGGGAGAGTTTGTGAGTCTCTTAATGTATCTCAACTATCAAAGTGGATTCTCTATTTTTTACCCCGTGGATGTAGGTCTAGGCCGAACCACGTATATCTTATTTTCTTCGTGTGTTGTGATGTTTCGTTCTTATGTTCAATCTCGTGTTTATTGTTGACTTCCACGATGGCCTTCCCAACAGTGGTATCAGAGCTCCAGGTTCTGACCTAGGAGGACAAGATTTGAAGAACGGGGATCAATGACGACACGAGTTGATGAATCCATACCATCGACGGATGTATTGTTGGAAACTCCAACAACGGTGTGTCGTACATGGTTTCATGCGAAGAAGAAGAAAGAAAAAATCATACAAGGTTGCATGGAGCTTTCGGTGGTGGAAGAGGCATATCTATTCAGGTGTGCAATGATGATACCAATTTGTTGCAGGTCCAAAATCCACCGAGAAGCAGACGTGCAGAGACGCTCAGGGTGCAAAGTTCGCAATGACACACGGAGGCACGTGGACGAATCACGTGAAGTGTGGGTGCGAAGTTCGTACAGAAGAAGATGGAACAGTGTAACACCTGAATAGATACGGCAAATAAAATGAATTTTTATTTTATATATTCTTTTTCGGTTTATCCCTTATTGATGTACAATATTTTTTATTTTTTTTTGGGATGATGAACTAGTGTGCAGTAAAAAGTTGTTATTACACTCAATCCGTTTTGCTGTCACATCTGCAGCTAGCTCATACATACACTTTGATAGAACTACGTATGAGGTTGCAAATTTTTTAATTTTTTCAATGAAAAAATTGATAATATATATGTGTATTTTTTCATTCGTACAACTATATGTTTTTCAATAGTTGAGTGTATATATATATATATGTATTTTTAAAAAAATAAGTATAAACTAAATATAGGACTGCACATGATCTGATTTTCTTATAATAAATTCTGATTGAAAATGGGGCAGTCAACCAGTCACCCAAGGATAATGTTACATACAGTCCATTTTTCAGTCTCAATTTCAGTCTACACGTGTTTTGATTTTTTTAATAATGTTGCATATAGCCACTTCATGCATTTATTAAAAATGTGAAAAAAAATTTCTTGAAACATATACCTCGTTAATGTACGTATATCCTCTGATGATTTTCTTTGCATATGAGACTAAAATTGAGACTTAAAAAAAAAACAACTGTGTAACAACACCCGTCACCCAGTCATATATTTGGCCCAGCATGACCCGGATCCTTGGGCAGTACCTTACACAGTACTTAGTGCATGTTTGGCAACCAAAGCTAAAAGCAGCTTTTAGCTTTGCTTGCTAGGTCAACTCAAATACATCATTATTTAAAAGTTAAAAGTTGTTACCAAACAGGTTAATTTAAATACATCATCATTACTAGATTTTATCTTTAAACTGTGCTTCGAAATCTGTGTTTCATAAAGCAGCCATCATCATTACACTCTCAAAACATCATCATTACACACTCAAAAGGTGTGCATAAAATTGCAAAAGTTAAAAGCTGTTTTTTTCAAACTGTGTTTTCAAACGTTACCTTATGCGGGTGTATCATGCAGGCCAGCAAGCCGGGCCTATGCAGTACCGGCCCGACCCGTTTCACATATCCAGCCCAGCCCAACAATAAGTGGGTCAACTAATTTGGGCCAACTCTCTAGCCCGGCCCAGATCACATTTCATCCCCCGAACACAAAGCAATATATACACACAAACTTTTGTTGAATCAAAATTTTGTTTTCCCGAACACAATGAAGGGTTTTGGGAGGGTGTTGGAGAGATCCCTTCTTCGTCTGAGGAAGATAAGTCCCGTCGCTTCTTCTTCTTCTTCTCATCGCTTCATATCTTCTTCAGCAGTCACTTCTCCCATACAAAGAGGGCCCCTTTTTTCCTCAATCAACCCATCGAAGCAGCAGAACACTCTCTCATCATCTGTTCTCAATCCATGGACGGTTTTCGGAGGTGGGTTTTCGGTTTTGTGAATTGGGTCGGTATCTGTTCTTGTTTTCACCGATGGGTTCCTCTATTTTGTTTAAATGGGTATTCAATTTCATCAAAATTTGATTTTTATGTGATTCTGTTGATCCGTTTTTTGAATGGGTAGTTGGAGCTTTTGTTTTCCTTGTTTCGTGTATGCAATTTTTTTTTGAGGACCAGTAGTTTTTAGAATGGGAAGATTAAGGATATGTAGTTTTGATTAAAATTTCATCAGAATTTGATATGTACGTGATTCTGTTGATCCATTTTTTGAATTGGTAGTTGGAACTTTTGTTTTCCTTGTTTCATGTATGCAATTTTTTTGAGGATCCGTAGTTATTAGAATGGGAAGATTAAGAATATGTAGTTTTGATTAAAATTTCATCAAAATTTGATTTTTATGTGATTCTGTTAATCCATTATTTGAATTGATAGTTGGAGCTTTTGTTTTTCTTGTTTCGTATGTGCAATTTTTTTGAGGACCAGTAGTTTTAAGAATGGAAAGATTAAGAATATGTAGAATTCATTAGATTTCATTCAATTGATGCAGGACAAAAGAGGAGTATGTTTATTCAAACTCAAACTACACGCAACCCGTCTTCATTGATGTTTTATCCCGGAAAATTGGTGATGGATGTCGGGAGCGTGGACTTCCCAAATGCTCGTTCGGCAATGAATTCACCTTTGGCGAAGTCACTGTATGGTATTGACGGTATGATTTTGTAGATTTTTTTCCATTTTACGTTACTTCATTTGTTTCTGCACTATAATTGTAGTTTAAATTGAACCTTCTATGTTAACATATGCAAATTTGGTTTGAAATTATAGTTTGTGTATGATTTCATGTTGTGAACGGCGATTGAGCATGCTTGTCTATGATTTTCCTGATGTATGATGTATGAGAGGGAATGGAAAGAAGCATTAGAACTTCATTCATACCCAATGGAAAAAATAAAAAATATCAAAGCTATATTTTTCAGTTATTTTTTCATGGAACTTAACTATTCCTTTGAAAGGTTAAGCCAATAAAGGAAATAGAGAACATTGTTGCGAAGGTATAAAACAGGTCAATCATAAGCCGCTGTGGATCTGCAGATTATGTAAATGGAAGCTTGCTTGTTAGTTATTTGATGGAGGCCAATTATGGTGTCGTGTTTCTTTTGCAACCTAAGCTGCTTTTCATGTTAAATATTAATATTTGTGTGCGCGCATGTGAGCGAATAAACTGACTTGGGGTAGGAATGATTAATCTCTACTTATGGACAATAAAGGATGTCACTATTTTCATTGAACACAATCGCTATCCGCATTATTTACAAGGCATCTCTGAAGACCTATTTCATTATTATAGTGAAGTGCGGGTGATATGGAGTTTGTGCTGATCATCACTTCGTGTTGTGGTGCAGGGGTGACTCGAGTTTTCTTTGGATCAGATTTTGTAACAGTGACGAAGTCTGAGGAAACCTCGTGGGACATTCTGAAACCTGAAATTTTTGCTGCTATAATGGACTTCTATTCATCTGGAAAACCACTTTTTCTTGATTCGCAAGCTTCAGCTTCTATGGACACTGCAATCTATGAGGTACCATTTTGAATACGGTATTGTTATTTTTTTATAATCATTTTATTGGGATGTATGTAGCCATTCACATGCTCAGATGTGGTCATGCTGTGATTTAAATTTTCCACTGTTTCTACTGAATAGTCCATGCCTGAATTTGTTGTTACCTTGTTATGTGTTTGAGGTTTCTAATGTTAAAGAATAAAGACCACCAAAAGGGACATTTAACCAGCAAGCCTCTTATAGGTTTGAATGATCACTACAGTATTCATTGTCATCGCCGATATGCAACAAAGCTAACCTACATTATCGTTTGTGGTTATGACTTATGAGACACAATAAAAAATGTGATGCAGTTCCCATATTTTGTATCAGTTGTTGGAACATTTTTAATCCTATTGGGATTTTACTTTAATGTTTACCTCATTTTTCATATTGTTCGCCTAGAGGGACATACTGCCTGGAACTCTAATAATAATTAAAAAAAAAAACGAAAACGAAAAAGAAAACGAAATATATGTATGAATATATATCAGGACTGGCTATTCAATGAAGTCTGACAACCGGACATATTTGGTTTTTAGTAATCAGGGAGAATCCGGAAATAGAAATTGTTTTTTTTGTTGTAATATATATATCCTCAAATTACACCCGATTTCTGACATGGTTTATGTTGGAGTTTGTTATAACTGAGCTCATGGACTGAGGCACATTTATTAGCATTTTTTCAGAGATTAAGCCTATATCATATGTCACTTTTTTGTACAGAGCGTCGAATGGCTTCAGTTAGATGCTATGATAGACATAACGAGAGATCTATGTAATAGAGTAGGGAGAATTTAGGATAATAATTTAATTAGATCCATTGATTTTGTTACAACACACTTGATCCTCCAATATCTCTCTTTCTTTTCTTTATCTGGGATGATCGTCTCACAGATAAACTATAAAGATGAGATCGGAGATTATTCTCTTCTTTATTAATTGGCAGATTCATCCTTACCGTCAAAAGATTAATTGTCATTACTCACTGCCATCGTCAACCGTCATTAGTGTGGGGTAAATTGAGTTGAGATGTAACCTTTACATGGTTAATTTTGGGCCGCATAAAGATTAATTCTAGAAGTTTCTTCAACCTTATCTAGGATAATTGTCCACTCAATGTTTCTAGAATTAATCTAACATTATATGCTGGAAAGAGTTCAAATTGAAAGTAGTTCCCTGGTTCATAATCGAGGAGGTTGGTATCACAAACGTGGTTTTTCAAGAAAATATGAGAATTTGGAGTTTTGAAGTTGAGCCTTTCCAGAGGCAGTATATCTGATGAACATCCAATTTGTTGTTGGGCATCACTGATCATTCCCTTATCACTATTGTGCTTCTGAAACCATTCAGGAACAAATATTATGAACTGAACAATTCTGTACATGTTAACTGAAACTTGTAAAACTGTTATTGTAGTTTCTTCATTCCTAGTCGTCAATAATAATTCTGACCTTGTAGGATGATTCAGAAATTGTAGCAATGATCAAAGAATTGCTGGAGACTCGCATCCGGCCTGCCGTACAGGATGATGGCGGGGATATTGAATATCGAGGATTTGATCCGTAAGTTCATCTTCCCGCTTGGTAATGCATTAAAGGTTGGCTAATGGTTCAAATAGCTTCAAGTCCTTGAGCATGTGATTTACGAGTAATATGTTTTACTTTTCAGGGAAACTGGAATTGTCAAGCTCAGAATGCAAGGAGCCTGTAGTGGCTGCCCAAGTTCGGCTGTCACCTTGAAGTCCGGGATTGAAAAAATGCTCATGCATTATGTACCTGAGGTAACCATAATAGAATAGCATTTTGTTTATATTAAGGGTGCATTTGGAAACAAGTTTGAAAGAAAACAGCTTCATAGAAAGCACACTTTTCTTAGATTTTTGAAAAGCTGTTATTTTATTACTAGTGTTTTTCACTTTCGTCAAAACTTGGAACCCAATGGGTATTTGGAAACAAGTTTGGATTGTATGATTTCTGCAAAAACAAAATCTCTAAAAGCTGTTCAAACTCGTTTTCAGACGCTGCCTAAATTTTGTTTATGGATTCGATATACTTGAAGGTCTCCCAGCCAACCCATCTACACACCCAATTAACCTCCCCGCCCCTTTTCAAAATTTCCCTAGACATAGATAATGAAACCCAAGGAACAACTACTCATTTTTGTTTGAATAAAATACTAAGTACATCCCTGCTATTATGCTAATTGGAATTCCATTTGCCCATGCCAACAGCGAATGCTGCCTATAATACTTCTCTTTACTTGGCAAGTAGTAGTCATATTACAAATCGCCCCATATATATAAAATGTTCCCTGTTAATTTTACCAAAAACACGTGCATAAGATGAACTAAAAGGTCCCTGGAGACTTATAGACAATTTAAAACTCCTTGAAAAAATGATATACACTACAAGGTTCCTATTTGTGTATAAGTGCTTGAGTTAACATGACAAAGTTCTGAGCCTGAGTCTTGAGAGTGGTCGCTTTGAGAGAAAATAAAAAGCCAATCCATCCTTTTAGAACGCTATATGCGAGATCACTCTGCGTGATGACCTTACAGAAGAAATAAATGGAATAATGTATTGAGTAATGGAGGCCGAAAGGTCCCTTATATAGTTACAAGATGTACAAACCCTAAAACAGAAAAAGACCAAAATACCCATGACAAAAATTCGAGTCGGGAATAGGCCCAACAACAGGCCTATCCAATAACTCCAATACTCCCCCTCAAGTTGGAGCGAAGATATCAAGCAAGCCCAACTTGATCAAGCTAGAACGAAGAACAGAGGGACCAACGGATTTGGTGAACATATCAGCAAGTTGCTCGTTGGAAGAGACAAATGCTGTGTCAATGGCACCTGACTGTACTTTCTCTCGAAGAAAGTGAATGTCAACCTCAATGTGTTTGGTCCGCTCATGAAGAACTGAGTCTGAGGCAAGCATAATGGCAGATCGGTTATCACAAAACAAAGTAGATGAACCAGCTACAGGGAATCCCAACTCTGTCAAAAGAGAGCGCAACCAAATGATCTCACATGTGCCTTGGGCCATGGCACGATATTCTGCCTCAGCAGAAGAACGAGAGACAACACTCTGTTTCTTACTTTTCCAGGAAATAAGGTCCCATGGAAAGTACAGAAACCGGAGGTGGATCGACGATCAGTGAGTGAACCAGCATAATCTGCATCAGTGTAACAAGAAATGATAGGCTGAGCACTAGTAGCATAGAATAAGCCAAGACCTGGGCATGACTTCAAGTATCGAGAATCCGGTAAACAGCATCTAGGTGAGAAGTCCGTGGGGCATGCATGAATTGACTCACCACGCTGACAGCAAAAGTCAAATCAGGTCTAGTATTCGTCAAGTAAATCAAACGTCCCACTAGACGCTGATACAAAGAAGGATCTGGTAGAAGGTCGCCTGATTCAACATGAAGGCGATGGTTCTGGTCCATAGGAGAAGTGGCAGGGCGACATCCAAGCATACCGGTATCCTCAAGAAGGTCAAGAGTGTATTTTCGCTGGGAGAGTGAAATACCATGGCGTGAGCGAGCAATCTCAATCCCCAAAAAATACCGAAGAGGACCTAAATCCTTCACATCAAACGCATGTCCAAGCTCAGTCTTCACTCTAACAATGTAATCAGCATCATCTCCTGTGATAATGATATCATCCACGTAAACTAGAACAATGGTGCACCGTCCATTACTTCGACGAATGAAGCAAGTATGATCAGCATGACAACGAGTGAATCCAAGAGAGAGAATGATTACACTGAATCTTTGAAACCATGCTCTCGGTGATTGCTTCAGTCCATATAGAGACTTGAGAAGAAGACAGACCTTCCCGGAATACTCCCCCTGAAGACGAAAACCAGGCGGAGGATCCATATAAATTTTCTCTGTCAAGTCGCCATGAAGAAAAGCATTCTTCACATCCATCTGATGAAGAGGCCAGTTGTGACAAGCAGCAAGAGAGACAAGAAGCCGAACAGTAGTCAGCTTGGCAACAGGAGCAAATGTAGCATGGAAATCCTTCCCTGGAGTTTGAGTGAAACCTTTTGCAACAAGGCGTGCCTTATAGCGCTCAACAGCCCCATCAGCCTTGTATTTTACTGTGAAAACCCATCGACAGCCAACAGTTCTCTCCCCTGGTGGAAGATCAACTAACGCCCACGTATGATTTTTCTGCAAGGCATCCATCTCTGCGGTCATAGCGGCGGTCCAAAGAGGATCCTGTAATGCCTCAATTACAGTACGAGGAATACGGATAGACGATGTTGCAGCTAGGTAAGCTCTGTAGGAATCTGAAAGGCCCTGATAAGAAACAAACTGGGCAAGAGGATGAGCAGTGACACAACTCCGACGACCTTTGCGAAGAGCAATAGGTACATCAGAGTCAGATGGAGGCAAATCAGAAACAGAATATGGAGTGATCAAGGAAGAGGATATACCTGAGTCCGAGGAGGATGTCGACAAGTGAGCAGGAGAGAGAGGTGGTCGAGGTCTACGAGTGTATACAATAAGAGGAGACTGTGGTGGTGGCGACCGTGGCTGTGGCTGTGGCAATGGCAATGGCAATGGCTGAAAAAATGATGCCGGTCGAACTGGTGAAGAAGAATGTTGCAGAACCGTGTCAGAAAAATATGGCACATCCTCAAAAAATGTAACATCAAGGGAATGGAACAATCTCCGAGAAATAGGATCATAGCATCTATATCCTTTGGACATGGTGGAATAACCAAGGAAAACACAACGTATAGATTTATCATCAAGCTTGGTGCGTGAAGGCCCCCTATCCTGAACAAAACAAGTACACCCGAAGACTCGAGGAGTGATGGGGAAAAGAGTACGACCAGGATACAAAACATGGAAGGGAACTTGACCTCCTAAAGTACGACTGGGAGTCCGATTAGTCAAAAAAGCAGCAGTGAGGACTGTCATACTCCAATAGGACTTTGGAACACTCATTCCTCGAAGGAGACAACGAACCACATTCATGAGATGACGATTCTTGCGTTCCGCCACCCCATTTTGCTCAGGTGTATATGGACAAGTCAACTGTTGAAGGATTCCCAACTCATTCAAATGAGACCGAAAAGAATCCGAGACATACTCCCCCCCATTATCAGACCTGATACTCTTGACAGTAATGTTAAACTGTGTTTTAATCATGCGTAAAAAATTAATACACTGAGAGGATACCTCAGACCGAGATTTAAGAAGATAAACCCAAGTATATCTAGAAAAATCATCAATGAATGTCAAGTAATATCTATGACCACCAAAAGCAGTAACAGGAGAGGGACCCCACACATCAGAATGAATCAAATCAAACAACCCAGAAGCTTTATTCATACGAGAAATATAAGTAGTACGGGTATGTTTAGAAAGCTCACACACAGCACATTGAAATTTATGAGTCTTACATGAAGAGCGAAAAGTAGGAAATAAAGAACATAGATGCTGAAAATTGGCATGTCCTAAACGAGCATGCCATAAATCTAGAGATTGTAAAGAAAAACTATGCGAATGATCAGTGGACAAAATGGAAGCATGGGCCGTGGTGGGTGGTTCTCCGAAGACGTAAAGGCCATCTCTCTCATACCCCTTGCCAAAAATCCTCCGTGTACTCAGGTCCTGAAAAACGCAATGATCAGGGTAAAAAATCACTGAACAGTTTAAAGCCTTAGTCAATTGGCTAACAGAAAGAAGGTTAAGAGCAAGATTGGGAACATGTAACACAGAGTGTAATGATAAAGAGGAA
This sequence comes from Acorus gramineus, assembly GCA_030737835.1. Taxonomy (NCBI): domain Eukaryota; kingdom Viridiplantae; phylum Streptophyta; class Magnoliopsida; order Acorales; family Acoraceae; genus Acorus; species Acorus gramineus. The sequence goes on along the minus strand of CM060855.1, from coordinate 5,074,014 downwards.
GATAAAGGAACGGTACCCTTACTGATGACAGGTGTAAGTGAGCCATCAGCAAGGCGTACCTCTCTGTGTATAGAAGGTGATGTCAAGGGAACAAACAATCGAGACTCACCAGACATGTGTTCTGTAGCGCCTGAATCAATGACCCAAGTAGGAGACCCTGATTGGTTAACATGGTAGGCGGAGGGGATACCTGAGGTAGAGGAAGAAGCAGCAGAGGATGTTGGACCAGCATTAGAGAGACCAGCATGAGAGACATGAGAGGCAAGACTCTCCCGAACCATAGCATCAATATGGTTCTGAATATTACGCATATCAAAGGACCCAGATGGAGCAGAGGGGGCATCACCCGGAACCGAGGCATCAGCAACAGCAGCACGCGGGGCAAACAAAGGAGCTCCAACATTGTGAGATCGCATCAAGTGTGGGTACAGAAGAAAACATCTCACTTTTTCATGACCTGTTTTTCCACAGTGGCCACAAGTCACAATAGTGCCGCGTCCACGTCCACGACCACGACCACGACCGCGACCACTATCCCCGTGGCCGCGAGAGTCATATCCAAAAGTGGCCGCCAATGCCATCTGATCACCGAGGGTTCTAGTGGTCGCTGAGGAAGAGATCTGACGGCGATGCTCATCACCCTCAATAATAGCAAATGCCTCGAATAGAGAAGGAAGTGGTGTGGTATTCAAGATCTGAACACGAAGAGATTCGAACTCTGATCGAAGGCCCATAAGAAACGCATATGTCTGTTGGCGTTGTAGTCGGCCAACCACAATCGTGGCAGCCTCCTTAGGCAACTCCGAGAGAGGCTCATAGTGGGCAAGTTCCTCCCAACGAGCCTGCAGAAATCCAAAATAATCGGTAACTGATTGGGTACCTTGGGTGGCCTGGGCAATATCCTTGTACAACTCATAGATCCGTGAGTCATTCCTGGCATGACCATAGGTCTTCTTCAACGCAGCCCATAGAGAGTCGACCGTATCATGATACATGAACATATTGTAGATCCGGGTCTCCATGGAGTTGAAAAGCCAACCTAGAACCGTACAGTTGTTGATCTCCCACTGATTGAAAGTCGTATCGGTTTCTGCTGGCTTGTTAATGGTGCCAAGAAGAAGGCCTGACATACCTCGACTACCCAAATATAATCGAACAGAACGCGACCAGGACGGATAATTTCGTCCATCAAGAAGCACGGTGGTAATCCGTTGAGCATGAGAATTGTGCCCTAACGGAATGGTGGTGTCCTTGATCTCCACACCCGACAGTGGCGTGGGGTCTTTCGGCGTTTTGTCCATTGCGAACCTCAAATCTCGACCCGAGAGAGGAAAAGATAATAGAGATCACCACGACCCGTGATGGAAAAAAAAAAAATCGTGAAACCCTAGGGTTTCTTTGTGGCTCTGATACCAAGAAGAAATAAATGGAATAATTTTGTATTGAGTAATGGAGGCCGAAAGGTCCTTTATATAGTTACAAGATGTACAAACCCTAAAACAGAAAAAGACCAAAATACCCATGACAAAAATTCGAGTCGGGGGCGCTGCCCCCGAACCCCCGTACGCCCACAATCGGTGATTCCCCACATGGGCCTGTTGTTGGGCCTATTCCCTCCGGCCCGGGGGGGCCTGCGGCCCATGGGGGGCGTTGCCCCCCAACCCCCGGGCCTCCGGGAATAGGCCCAACAACAGGCCTATCCAATAACTCCAATACTCCCCCTCAAGTTGGAGCGAAGATATCAAGCAAGCCCAACTTGATCAAGCTAGAACGAAGAACAGAGGGACCAACGGACTTGGTGAACATATCAGCAAGTTGCTCGTTGGAAGAGACAAATGCTGTGTCAATGGCGCCTGACTGTACTTTCTCTCGAAGAAAGTGAATGTCAACCTCAATGTGTTTGGTCCGCTCATGAAGAACTGAGTCTGAGGCAAGCATAATGGCAGATCGGTTATCACAAAACAAAGTAGATGAACCAGCTACAGGGAATCCCAACTCTGTCAAAAGAGAGCGCAACCAAATGATCTCACATGTGCCTTGGGCCATGGCACGATATTCTGCCTCAGCAGAAGAACGAGAGACAATCGGTGATTCCCCACATGGTTGCCCCCCAACCCCCGGGCCTCCGGGAATAGGCCCAACAACAGGCCTATCCAATAACTCCAATACTACAATGTCCCTATTTGGCCAGAATTATTTTTATTTTATTTTTGGGGCGAATTGACCCTTCTAGAAAATGCCTACTTGCAAATGGTGTTCTTCTCATGTTCTATTCTATCATAGGTATATTAATAGCTTGGCATGGTCTTCATTTCATGGTACCTATTTGATCAACCAATCCATTATGTTTCAGAGCTGACTCAAATGCCATCTCTGACAGGTGAAAAGCGTGGAACAAGATATGGATAACGAAGACGTGGACGCAGAACTGACCAGCCAGATGGATTGACACTTTTTAACCGTTGAGGTTATAAGATCATGAAGCCATTCTGGTTTTTAATGAATTAATGATGCAAAAAAAATATGAGCTTCCTGTCATGTATAAACCAGCACCTCATGTGCTAAATTTTTTCTACTCACAGTTGTTATTCTTTATTCATTTCATTTGTTTCTGTGACACTAATAACGCAAATGAGCGGCGACAAAAAATCTTATATGGCATGTAAGTTGACTATTAGTGTCATTTAGACCCTCTTTTCATTAATGAATCACCCAACACCCATGACAACAATTGCCCAGATATTTTCGTATCTCCATTTGATGTTTCATTGACAGAGATTTGCTGCAGATTATGTGATGGGGTGCATATGGTCTATGTCAATTTTCTCGTCTCATTTTGCTCTAGTTTTTCCAAGATGTTGATACTGTTTTTAATCAGATCCAGAGATGAAGACAAGCAGACCAAAAAATTGGTGATGGAGACCTGTTATGAATGTCTGTCCATTTGATCTCCAGCCAATCGTTTTGGCCGTCTTTTATCATTGGTTTTTATTTTATAGAAAATTTTCATTATTGTCAACACCTACTGATACAGGATTTTTTATTAGGATAAAAAAAACTCATCAAACACCATAAATTTTTTCTGATGCTGAATAATATCTTTGTTTTTTTCGGTAGTTATTTTGTCATTTTGCAAGCTTCTGTTTGGTTAGAAGAATAGATGTAGAATATGATGGAATAGGAGTGAATAAGTCTAAAAAAACATATTTACCTTCAAAGAATAGGTGGATATAGCTGTCAGATGAGAATAAACTGGTATTAGTACTCTAGTTCTCTTATAGAATTGTGTTAATTCACACAATTATAAAGGACTCACACGTTAAATTATATGTTTCACATGTTAAATATTTTTTCACACTTCTTTATTCAAGTCTTATTAACCTTTTATCCATAACCTACTCATGATCAATCAAATAATAAAAAATTTCATTCATACATTTCACAACCAATTATATAATGACTTATTCTACTAATATAATTATTTACATTCAAACAATTATTTTTTATAAGATAGCTCATGTCGCCCCAGATAGAGGGTTAAAAAGATAAAGTGATACATGATATCTGATGCAACCCTCACGTGTTTTATATACATTTTATACAAGGAAGCACGTATTTTTGTAAAAAAAAAAATAAGATGTATAATGCAATGATAAGTTCTTTATGTCATGTACATGAAACATTGTGAATTTTCATGCGGTTCTCTCAACCCATCACATCCAACATGGCTATTGAAGTGATATGCATTAAGGGAAAAAGCCAAATAACCCCTGTAAACTAATTTAAATCTATATTATCTTTGACTTTTTTTAAAATCTATATAACCTTTCAAAAACACCTATGTAAATTTAAATAGTCTCTTAGATTAAATTTTCATTAACAAATTATGATTAGTCTATAAATATTCTGTCTGATTAATCCTGGTTGAAGACATAATATACCAAAACTCCTACAATGTGATAAAATACGAAAATTTTTATGTAAATGATGATTTTACCTTTGGATATGATTTTTTAATCTATTCAGAAGGATAAAATTATCATACATAGAAGGGTTTTTGTATTTTTAACTGATTATATGGGGTTTTTTATTTTTGGTATACTATGTTTTTAGTTAAAGTCAACAAAACGGAATATTCTACTATATTCACAGAGGAAAATGATTCATAGGCCCTTTTAAGCCCCATGATGTGGCATTGGTGACATTAAGGATCAACGACTAATTCTCTGCATTGTTTTGCATATTTTTCATTTTTGGATCTGCTGTTTTTGAATCTCAATCTTCACGAAGAAAAAATTATCACGATTCAATCTTTAGAAGAACAATTCGGAGCAGATTGTTTTTGATGTTTATCGATCTTGGTTAATAAGATCTCAATTATCACGATGCAATTCCTTACAAAAACAATCATCACGATGCAATTCCTTAGAAGAACAACCTGGTCAATTTTTCAAATCGAATTCATATCTAAAAGGACTTTCTCATCCTTTCATCTGATCGAGAAAAAAAAATCTAAATATTTTTGTGTTTTTTTTCGATGGAGGTTGATTCAGGTGCGGCATTTGTTATTGTTTGTATTTGCAAGTTTTATTTTCTGTTTTCATATTCTATTTTTTATTTGTTTTTCTGGCAGTTTCATAATCTGGTGATCGTGAATTTGGGGTTTTTTTTTTTTTTATGTTTTTGGTGTTGTAGGTTGAATTTGGCATGTTGTTGTTTAACGTTTTTATTAAAAGTTAGTTACATTGTAATATTTATAATAGTTAGTTACATTTAGTAATAGTTAGTTACATTATTCAACAGACAGCTGCAAATAATAATAAGGAACTTACATGTCATACAAACATAGTTACATTGTGCATGTTAGTTATATTATCCATTACTCCGCAGCAAAGTCATCAAAGACACACTGAATGATTTTATATAAATCATGACATACAAACATACAACTTTTGCAAACATACAACGTTTACAATTAGAACAACATAAACAAAGTTACATTTAACAATCATAGTTACATGTTGCATAACAAAATTATTAAATGACCAAAAAATAAATTAATCAGAAATCTAATAAATTGCTTCATGCACATTACGACACACATATGTAACTGAAATCGAATAATTTCTTAAAGTCGGTTTACATTCCTCCAATTTTTTAGTTACTTTTCTTTGGACAGATTAATGAAATGTGTAACATATAAGCACTCAAAATCGACATACATCTAATATTCATATATTATAGTAATAGGAACAACAAAGCATCTAAAAAATAACAAAAAAAACTTTGCATACCCATTTTTTTAGGGATTTAATCAATCGGGTGAAGACTTTTTCAATTCATTGATTTATAGTGATTCAGCAATGGAGATTTAGACTTTTCGGATGTTATCGACGAAAGAGAAATAGTTTGTTGGAGTGATTTTGTATGAGATTTCCATTATAGGAAACCCTATAGATTCAAAAATTTGTTTTCGATCACCGAGAGAGATGGGAAGAGGAAACCCAAAAACGAAAAAAGAGGGGGAAATGGCGTGATTTAAGGAGTATTTTAATTAGGGGTATTTATGTACTTTGTTTTTTTACCTTTTTATAAATATCAACCAGGTAGTTAATAATAATTTGACACTTCATAAGGCTTATGAGTGATGCTTATATAATGGGATCTGCGTAACAAGACTCATTCGCATAATATTTCTTATTTGTTAACGGAACTTTAATTTATAGGGTTATTTAAATTTACAAATGTTTTGGGAGGGGTTATTTGGATTTTTCCCATATATTAATGAATAATAAAATAATAATCACGTTAGCCGCCAACTAACTCAGTTTTCAAAACACCACGTCAATCAGTCCATTCAACTTCGGCCTTTCAGCGATGACCACAATGCCACGTCATCACGTACGCAGTGACTGGACGCGATGCGCGCACAAAAGCGACATCCGTCACGACACGGTACTGACATCCCCCGTAACAGAAACCTGGAAAAACAGGCATCTGATATTCCCACACCCTCATTCCCAATAATCCACTCCCAATCACACGCTTCATGTCGTGCTGGATGGAGTGGCGGTATCAGATCACTCTCGATGGGGCCCACGATCGTGACTGTACAGTCCACGTCATCCGGCCCAGTCCGAACCCAACCCATCAAGTCACGGGTCCGTCGCATCCACTACCGTCGGATTTCAATCCGACGGTGAGGATTCAATACGTCTCAGACTTCCAGGCTGTCGAGCGGGTCATCGCACGTGCCACGTAAGGGACCACACGCGCTCGCACGGGTCTCGCGCACGTGTAAGTTCAGAAGGCACGGGATCCCGCGCCCCTCTTTCGGGTATAAATAGGGGTCCGAAACCAAAAACAAAAGAACAAAAACCGTGAAAACGAAAGCCTCACAAAAAAAAAAACAAAAACAAAAACCAAACGAAATCAAATCGATTCGAATCGAAGAAGCGAAAGAGAAAATGAAGTTCGAGAATATTAGGGTTTTGAGACCGCTGATTCACCTACTGGTGTCGCTGTGCGTCCACTGGGTCGCGGAGGAGATGACGGTTTCCGTGCTCGTCGACGTCACGACGGGGGCTCTGTGTCCCGGGGAGCAGACCTGTCCCGAGGCGATTTATTTGACCGGGATACAACAGACGGTGAGTTCTTCTGGTCTGATGTAGAGCTCATTTGGGAGATTTTGTTTGGAAAAGTTTGGGTTTTTGGGTTTGGTGGATGTCGAAATGTGAATTTCTTTGGAGGGGTTTTTGAGTGAATCTGTTGAGATTTGGTGGTTTTGGAGGAGATTGGATAATGTGATTTTCGTGGATGGACTTTTTGAGGGGGGAAACGTTTGTGTGCGGTTTTGTGTTGGCTTAGTTTGGGAGGTTTTAATTTTTTTTTTTTTAAAATATTTTTGTTGTGGTTTTTGATAAAAAAAAAAATTTCGGTTAATTCTATAGTTGAGGATTTCTGATATATTGAGTTTTTTTTTTTTCTAAATTTTTTTCTTTCTCGTAAGTAATAGCTTTCCTATGTTGGTTATGAATGATTTTGAATGAAATGTATTCACTGACAAGTGAGTTTATTTCAGTTTATTGAAGGTCCATCGTATTTAGATGTTAATTGAAGTGATAAATACTTAAAATCTTTCTTAAAGATGAAATACTATAATTAACCTTAATAAGCGACCAAGCTCCCTATCCGTAAAGGATGATCAATGATCAAATCCTGGGACATATATTTTACTCAATTGATAGATGAAGATGGAAGATGGATTTTAAAAAAACAGAACATTTAACAAACAGATGATGAGTTATCACCATTTGAACGTGATCTTTATATTATATTTCAATATTGGTAAACAATATAACTTTTTATTTGAAAAGTATGTTAAATATTAGTATTTTTTTTATGTTTGCTCGATTATGAGTTGTGATATAAATAGTCATATTCAAATTATGACCACTCATCATCCATTCTCATTCGCTTGTTACATGTTATTTTTTCTAACGATTCATCATTCGTCCTCATCCATCTATTCTCTCAATAATGTATAATAATTCTAATATAGGATAATATATTAATTAATAAAAAAACTATACATGTTGTTATGTATATCATTGGCATACTTGTTGTAGTTATTTTGATGGGGAGAGTATGAAACATCCTAACATGTATCGGAAGAGAGTAACAATTGTATGAGAGAAGGGTAGTTAGGTCATTTCAATTGACAAGGTAAAAGAAGGTTTTTTTTTTTTTGGGTAATTTTTTTCAAAAGGGCTAATTTGGGTATTTTCTCTTAATTAAAAAATGTGGAAGCTTTTTGAATGCCAGCTATTATACGTTGTCTTCATTAATTCTGTTTGATCATTATGTTGAAAAGCTGATGTTGTGGTTGTTAAATGTAAAGTTTATTGAGTTTGTTTATATTAAGCAAGGATAAATTACATGTAACATTCTCTAGTGAGTTATAAAAAGTTTAGTCGGGGGAACAAATAGATTTCTAGAGCTTGAATAATGAACTGATATAAAGCGCAATGCTTTTGATGATTTTTATAAGGAAGACAGAATTGCTTTCGGGAAGTATGGTGACAGAAGAGTTGCTTTGGAAGTTGTTTTGTTTTTGTCTGCTGAACCTTAAATTACTTCTCTAGTGCCCATGTTGCAGACTTTGGTTGATCTTTCACTTTGTATATATGTGTTGTAGAAATTGTTTAATATTTTGGGGTACCATGGATTGCAATGGTTTGGCATAAATGCAGCTAGATTAATGCAAAGTAACAATGGCTTGAAGTTCTCAGATCAATATTGACAGTGCTATGTAAAGCAAGGATGTATTTTCATCTGTTCTTGTAGTCAATGGTCCATTAACAATGCATAATATTATTTATTTGATTTATCTGAGACCTTATGTATCTCAATGCATTTGTAGGTTGTAGGAATTTTCAAAATGGTCATGCTTCCTATCTTGGGTCAGCTTGCTGATGAATATGGGCGAAAACCGATGCTCCTCATTACAATTTCTACAACGATATTTCCATTTGGTATGGTTATTTGTCAAATTCTTTTCTGCTTCTGGCCTAGCCATGGTTGACAAAACTGGTAAAATATTTGTAAATGAGAATTGTAGTCTCTCCTTTCAACAGCTAAGCTTCTTAGATGGTGTGAGGACTGTGGATGTGTTTATGATATCTTCTTTTCCATGATCTGTCCAATGGTGGTCATTGGATTGTACGGTTCAAGAAGTTGTCGGATTGAATCTATGCATTTCTTATTTCTGTATGACCTGTGATATTTTTTATTTTTTATAGGATTAGTGTCATATCTTGGCATACTATAATTTGATGCATTGCTAGTGAGTTTTTTTTATCTATATTTCTTGCATATGACACATTTTCTTGACGCAAAACTGCGATAACATTCTCTAATTTCAGCTTTGCTTGCCTGGAGCCAAACGAGGGGATTTGTCTATGCATACTACGTTCTTCGTACCATTTCTTATATTATGAGTCAAGGAAGCATTTTTCTCATCGCTGTTTCATATGCGGTATGGAGTTGTCCCTGACGTATTTTGGATTTTGACACACTTTTCCTGTTTCTCTGTTTATTCTTGATATCTTGCACATCATTTTGAATTTCCTTTGTTTCATATGTTGTCCAGTCACAAAATTTTTATACCAGTCAGTTCAGGTAAAATTTTTTTTTGTTGATGTCACTGTGGCACATTACACCTGCCACAAGTTATTAAACCACTAAAATCTGAACCACTCCAAAATTATTATGGTAAAGTTTGCGAACCGAGCTTTGTTTTGCCAGTTAGCATCCCCGTGTCCGTAAAAGAGGTTAGGGAATTAAACCCCGGGGGGGGGGGGGGGGTGGTGTGGTGTGGACCAAAATGTTGTACCCAACCCTATCTGGCTGGTTGGGCCAGATTGACCTGGATCTGACTATTTGATGGGGACGGTTCAGCACTCTAGGCCCAGCATTGCAAACCTGATCAACCTAGCTGGATGAAATGACCCAGTTCCTGTTCGGTGACAATTAGATGAAACCTCTGTAAATAGATATGAAGTGAAAGTGAAAAATAAATGGAGCTCTTAGGTCCCATGTCTTCCTTGCAACAAACAACTCCCTTCACTCTTCTGGTTTGAAATTAAGTTTTCAATTCCTGTTTACCTTTAAGTTTTTAAACAATGGTTGGTTACGATCAGTATGGTAACCTTTTCTAAAAATTGATTTGATGTGTTGAAATGTATATATCATATTTATTTTTTACTTTTGAAAATCTGCATATATTTTATAAGTTTGTGTTTTTTTTTGTTCTATTTATTAATGTTTATATTAATATCTTGGTCAGTCTAATCTCGAAATAACATTTGTTGTTATTTTTAATTTAACAGGCAGATGTTATCGAGGGAAGTCAGAGGGCAGCAGCATTTGGATTCATTACTGGTCTTTTTTCTGCTTCACATGTTGTGGGAAATGTGCTGGCCCGTTTCCTTCCTGAAGGCTGCATATTTTATGTATGCTTCTTCTTGTGCTCTGTTTTTCAGCGACAAAAATTAATCACTTGGACAACATATTATTTTCTCATGTTTTGTTTGGAAAATTGGATGATCAGGTGTCAATATTTCTATTGATATCTTCCACGATTTACATGAAAATATTTCTCGGCGAGACAGTTACTGCAGCTCCAAGAACAGATCAACAAAGATCATGTACAAGTATGATTCTCAGGCTCTTGCGGCAAAGATGGATATCAATGAAGGATACTGTTACTGTTGTGAGTCATAGGTATGTTGAATAATAATTTTTTAAACTATCTTGTATGTGTTGAAACCATTCCTCATTACTTTTGGTGAAACATTTTTTGAAAACACATGGCAAAAGAACTGTGATATGGAAGTACTTTCTACGATTGGAGATGATCTTTGTACAGGCACAAGCTTTTATTACGATAAAATGAACAGGATTTTGTATATATTCAGATCAAGTTGATCCCTTCGTTTATACTTGCTGATGAGTTTTTTATAACCTCTTTGCAGTAATATCCTCAAGCGCATCTCTTATGTTTCCTTCTTTTATGAGTTGGGAATGTCTGGAATCAGCAGCGTCCTGCTGGTATTTTTTCTTTCTGCTTGTTCTAATATAATTAAAACATATGCTGTTAGGTTTTTGTTTATGTTGGGATTTTATGATCAGAGATTGGCACTTTCTGATATTCATATGAGGTGATTTTAGTTGCTGTAGATGGTTTATTGCTATATATGATAGATAGCAAGGTGTGGTGATCTAGGTGCTTGCTCACCAAATAAATAAGTCATAAATCCCACTAGCTTCTAACCTGCCATCTAGAGCTTTGTCCTACTGTCCAAGAAATACTGTCAATTTAGTTGTGATGGTGCGTGCTATTTTTGCTTGGCATACTTCATCATTTTGCTTGCCGAAAAATGAAGTCAACCAAAAAAAAAAAAGAAGAAGCAAATATGGATAGTAAATTTGTCCCTCTTAATGCTTAATGACTTTCCACACACTCGAATGTGTGTATAATCAGTTAAGCATAAATTTGAGGGAGCATTTTTGCTTGTATAATGATAATATTAAAAACCAACATATTTATTGATTCAATAGTAAATTAACTAATATATGCTTCTTGTCCCACAATGCTTTAATACTGGCAGAGGGCATCCCTCCCCAGTTGGGATGGCTGGGTTTAAGCCTCGGTGGCTACCCTCATGGGCTGGTCCATGGGCTTTAGCCCATTGTCAGTTTGTAAGTCCATGATGACCCAAATTTGTTCTAGTAAGTAGGGTTGGTTCGACCTGCTATGTTCAGGACGACACGTTGTAGCCCCTCAGGGTCTCTTGTACCAAAAAATGATTTCTTTGATATTTTCAAAGAATATATGCTTTATTTGCTTATTTATTTACCCTTATTATATTCATGTGATATTAGCTTATTTCATGCAGTACTACCTGAAATCAGTTTTTGGCTTCACCAAAAACCAAAATTCACAAGTTCTGATGGTGGTTGGAATAGGTGCTATATTTTCTCAGGTATTACGAAAATGCTCCCTCTTTTATGCTGAGTTGCATATGTTATCCATTTATAATTTAAATAATGGTTCTTTTTTCATCCATTTTAGTAATAAGTATCAGGTAATTGGAACAAATGGAAACTTGTGATCCTGGTATTCACTTTATCATCTCCATGTTCACATTTTCTCTGATGCAAATTTGTATTTATGAACGTATAAATGTTGATGTTATGTTTACCATCCCTCAAGTTGTGGTTGCAGCCTCGCAAGCTCTTGCAGTTTCTTCTAGATTATTTGGTGAAATTCAAATTTAATTCTAAATCTTTTGTTTTGGTTTGTATAAGCATTAAAATCATTGATTCGTGTGAAGCTGTCTGGAACTACTGATCCATTTTTTTCTCAAAGAAAGAGATTTCACCATTGCTTTGTTGAAGAGAATATTTATCCTATGTTTTGGAAAATTTCAGTTTGTAGGGTGAACTATCTGTGTGTTCATATGATGCATGATGTTTACAGTTTGGTAGTTTTTTTTGTGTATTTTAACGGAATGGCATTCATTGTTTGCAATCAACTTCCTGGAGTGACACGAAATACTGATGTGGTGAGTGTTGAACACCAGTGATGAAAAACTCTACCCCATTAACATGGGTTTAGCTATGGGGCACATTCTGTGATGCCAAGGCAATTGGACTGATTATTATGAATATGGATATCACACTCCGATTATTCTAGAAACTCAACATGTTAATGCTTGCCAGAAGTAACATCATTTGTCCCCGGTGAATTTAATTGTGAAGATGTGAAAGGCATAGTGTAAAAGAAAAAGTGCGGGCATAATTTTGCATCTGAGAATACATGGCCGGAATATGTTTCAGATATATAGAAGTTGAAATTTCTTATTGAAGAATTACCTACTCACTGTTTTCTGTATATTTTTGTACTTTACAGATAGCATTATGAATATATTGCTTAACTGCTCTGAAATGTGTGGCTTGGTTCTAGGTTCTCGTGCTTCCACTTATCAATCCTTTGGTAGGAGAGAGAGGTGTCTTATGCATAGGCCTAATTGGAGCACTTGCATATGTAAGTCTTGCATTCCATATTTTTTTTTTAAAAAAGAACAGCATGGAAGTGCATGGATTTTGTGTTTATAAATGCAAAGTGGTAAATTGAAACATTGTTAAGGTACAATTCTGATATGTATTTTCTTGCAGGCTTTGTTGTATGGCTTAGCATGGGCATCTTGGGTAAGCTTTTTTCCTTTGTTCTTACTTTTTATCTTCTTTATCTTGGGCATCGGGTTGGTCAATTACCTAGAACCCGTAGATATTAAATAACTAATATCTGCTTAATTCTCCCCTAGGGTTAGAAAATATTACCCGACATCTGAACTCAAACATAACTTGTAATAGGCAGCTTTATTATTTTTATTATTGGAAATAGGTGTCTTCCCTTGGAATCACACCGGCAGGAGTTGGATTTGAACCCAAACCTTATCTGTGGAAGGGGGTAGCTCTTGGCAGATAATCAAAGCTTGGTTTGCTTTAACAGACAACTAATTGACAGATCAGGTTTAATCAAAGCTAAAAAAGGTTCCAATGGTCGTCCTTCTGGGTATGGTCAGGCCCATAACTTGAATATAGAGAGTGCATGGGTTTGGTTTTAATCCAATATAGAGATTCACAAAAAGTTGAACATAACTTGTTCCAACTCTACCTGGTCCATGATATAAAGGGATTGAATCCATGTGAAATCCTCGTAATTAATTAACAAATTGTAGTAATAAAAAGTTGAAAGAGGGTGAAACAAGTGCATCAGGTTTGCAACTTACCACAACCTGCTCGGTTGCATCCTATATGAGATGGATACTTTCATTAGCTCACACAAACTTTAATTTTTCCTTGGGAAGTGCATGGATAGACAATGATCAAACATAATGTGAATTGCATCCTATAAATTGTTGGTTTTGAAACTATTACCATGTGAATTTCAGAAGCATGGATAGACAATGATCATACATAATGTTTTGTTTAATGCATCAAAACAGAAATTATTTAATGTTTCCGTGAGCTAACAATTTCATTTATATAGGTTCCATACCTTAGCGCAGCATTTGGAGTTGTCTATATCCTTGTCAAGCCATCGGTGAGTATTAAAATTAGAGACCATCCTTCTTGAAATTCTAATTTTGTATTTTTTTAATTGTATATTAAAAGTAGCATATGACACAGTCATCTAAATAACAATTTTTTTTAGCATTCCTTGTTTTCTCCTCTCTTTCATCTTTGCTATTTGTTTGGTTCTGATGCACGGACTCTACTGTGATATATGAATTGGACAGACTTACGCGATCATTTCAAAAGCTACGATCTCGACTGACCAGGTCTCATCTCTATCTTTGACGTAACATTATCAAGAGTTTTATACTTTTCAAATTCATCATCCTTATGAGAGGTATTAGTGATCAAGCTATTACAGTGAAGCTAAACCAGAGTCCTGAGAGAAATTACTACCTTGAACATCACACATACAGAACATTGTCCGACACTTTCAGCACCTCAACTTCACAATATTAAATTCAAAAATTTTTGTTGGTTGATATTACAGGGGAAAGCACAAGGATTTGTCGCTGGGGTGCAGTCCGTTGCAAGCTTGTTATCACCAATCGCGATGAGCCCATTGACCTGTAAGTTGCAATAAGAAATGAAAAAATATATATACATATCCATTCTTATTGTGGGAACGCCTGACCTTTACAGTCAGAAGAGGTGTGCATAAGGCATGCGGGTCTTATATCTTAAATCATAATTACAATACAATTACAAGGCATGGTGTATTATATTATCCTATCGGGTATATTTTAAATGTAGCATACTTGTGATATGACATGCTCTGTTGTTCAGTCCCCACATTATATTAAGACTCCTTACGTAATCCTCATTAAATAAACCGTATAATTGACAACATTCTCTGCTTCTTGGTATCTTCCTTAATCATTGTTTAATTTGGTTTTGCATAAAATATTATTTTGCAGCTCTGTTCCTGTCAAGCAATGCCCCCTTTGACTGCAAAGGCTTCAGCCTCATATGTGCTTCCATCTCTGTGGTACGTCTCCCCTGTCATTAATTCCAAACAACGCATTAAACATTGCAAACCATATAATATATTTTTGGGAAAAAATCCAAATACCTCGTAAGCTGTCCGAAATCCATATAATTCTTTGACTTTTCCTGAATACCATCGGAAAACACATATGTAAATCCAAATAACCTCCTGACTTAAACTTTTGTTTACATATGAGGAATATCATGTGAATATTCTGTTTGGTTAACCATAACTGAAAATACAATGATGAAAAACCTCTTACAATTTGTTAAAATGCGGAAAACCCCATCTGAATAGATCATAAAATCATATCCAGAGGGCTAAAATCATAATTTACATAGGATTTTTTGCATTTTTAATACATTGCAGGGGGTTTTTTGGTATTATGTGTTTTCAGTCAGGGTTAACCAAACAGAATATTCGCAGAATATTCCTCATCCATCAACGAAAATTTAACTCAAATGTTTATTTGGATATACAGAGGTGGTTGAAGGAGGTTATATGGATTTCAAACAATTTACAAAGGGTTACATAGATTTTCCCGTATTTTTGAGGAAGAAACACCATATAATATTTAACTTTGGTGGCTTTGATTATGTTGGTACAGATGATATCACTGATCCATGCTTGCCTGCTGAATCAATCAGAAGAATGCAAGAGCCCCCAAAGTCCCTCATCAGACAACATTGAAGAACCTCTTCTTTCATAATCAAAGAGTGTATTTTTATTACTCTCTCCGTGTACAATTGTTTATATGTACGTACTCATCAGACGAAATTTTTGGTCATAACCCAACCCTCCCCTTCACTCATTGTGTTAAATCCATTCAGATTTTATCTAGTCATTCTTGTAAGTCAACAGTTTCCTTCTGTATTCCTGTAAACATGGATAATCTCATATAAATCCCTGTGAAAGTTGGAGCAGACACATGAGTCTTTTAAAACTTAGAAAAATCTAATTATCATTCTCAGGTTAAAATTTCATTCAAATTTGACTGAGTATTTTATCACCATGTAATTATGTAGACATTATAATCTTTATAAATAATTATAAAAATAAATTAGTCCATGCAAAGATCATATTATCCTTGTAAGATTTTTTATGTTTCTTTATTTTTATTGAGATAGTGAGTGAAAATGGTTAAAAATTTGAGGATAATTTAATTATTTTATGGTTATAGGTTAAAATTAAGTAGGGTGGGTTGAGTTATGATTAATTTTTGTTGAAATCAGGGATGTATATGAGTTTTTGTGAATTTTCAAGGACTTGCACATTTGTCTCAACTTTGTTGAGGATTCACATGAGTTTACCCATGTTTATGAAGACGTATATATAGATACCTGTTGACAGAACAATTTTTTTAGAGTTGGATTTCATGTGTTTTTTCACAAAAAAAAATCTAGCATTTAAAAAACTGTCAAAACAATGTTTTTTAGATGCCAGTTTAGATTCTCAAAAGACCTGCATTTTTGTTTGGCCGCCTCTCTCACAGTCACTCTTTATACTGTTGTCTCTTGTGTATAAAATAGAAAATCTCACTTAATGCTAGCTTATTAATAAAGCATCTCACAATTTGATAATAGATTAATATCCATAAAAATCTGAATACATCTAGGTTTATGCTTCATATCAATTTATGATGAGCGCTAGGCTTAGGTGGTTAAAGATGCATCTAAAATGTTTTTTTTTAGGAATCAAGTTCTATTTAAATCACTTAAATCAAAATCTTATTTTTCAAATGAGCCCTAAACTTTTACCTAAATTTCCAACCAATTTTTTTTCAACTCCACAGCCAATCAGTAAAACACAAGTGATGAATAGAAACACACCGTTTTAAGTTAAATTTGAATATAGATTTGAACAATAACTAAATAAATGCAATTTTACACCCGTTTGGATACGAGTCAGGCAAATTCTGTGTTAAAAAGCCATAAATTCTAAAACTCAGATCCAAACACATTCTCAGCTTCTAATTTTTCAAATCACCATCTTTCTTTTTAGACAAAAAAAATTGTTGCATTGCTCTGCGAAAGCTAAGGTTCTTAGCCTCCGTTTGTTTCTGGTATAAGACCTCGGATAACCCAGGATAACCCCATATAAGAATTTTCAAGTATTTATTTACCCCAGATAATCCCTGATAAAGTATGCTATAATAAACCCTAATAAAGTGGTATATGGATTCCAATCAACCCCTGAAATTAAAGTTATTCCACTCAAAAAATATGTGAATCCACTGTTAAATCAACTGTCATCACATCTTATAAATCATTTGTCAAATCAACTATCATTACTTTTTTAACTTTTATAAATCTTTATCCATACTTTATTCACATTTTATTCAAACAACAAAACATTTATTCTTACGTTTACCAATAAAAATATTTTAAAACACAACTAAATACAAAATCATTTTATCCTTATTTATACTCACTTATATTTGTATAAATGCATACTCTCATTCCAAACGGAGGGTTAATGCAGCCTTAAAATAACACAATTATAAAAAATATAAAAAAAACCAAAAACCCAGGTAGAATTTAATAAATTCCAAACAAAAACCCGGAATTGCAGCCGTACCCTCAACGCCTCTCACCAAATCACGACACACCGAAAATCAAACCAAACAAAAAAAAAAAAAAAAAACCCAACAAACCATAAAACACTGTTTTTTTTTTCATACATAACATTCATAACTACATCATTAAAAATATATATATATAAATAAAAAAAAATTTGAAAATTAAAAACCCACCACGCGAAGCCACCAATCAATCGTTCGATTCGATCATGACCGTCGATCAGATCCTCTCGATCTTCTCCGCCTTCACGACCGGGTTCGCACGTGCGATCGCTTCCCGTCCTGCGGCCTTGAAATCGAACCCACACGCGTGTTGTTCCGGGTACCGATGCCCCCCACAGTACGTCATCCCGCATCGGCACTTGAACCCCATCAAACCCACCTTCCTCTTACACTCCCCGCACCGTCCCGGCCGATCCACCGCCACCGCCGCCACCGCCGCCGACCGATCCGACTCTTCCGCCACACACGCCTCCTCCGCCGCCGGAGACCGAGGCGGATCCGACGAGGAGGACCCGAGGAGGGACTTCTCGACGGCGATCTTCGCTGATGAGGCCTGCTCCTCCTTCGATTGGTGCTCTCTGTAGCACCTCGAACAGAGGTTCATCGTCGCTGGCGATCCGAAGAAGCCGCAGTTGTTCACGCAGAGCTTCTGCGCTTGGCATCTGTGTTCCTCCGCCATTGATGAAGTCGGTCCGATCTGCAACAACAACAGATCTACAGATCAATCGATGTCTTCAAAGGTATGTTCGATCTCCTTAAACGCGAGAATAACTTGCGTTCGAAGAAAGGACAACCGTGGATTCAAAGGAATCGACGGACGAGATCTCACGAAATCTCGTAAAAAAATAATAAAAAAAAACTAACCTTTTTTTTTTAATCGTCTGATGAAAAACTTCGATGGAATTGAAAGAGAGAATAACAAGAGAACAAGAAATCCAAGTTTTTTTTTTTTTGTATTTTTGGGGTGCCTGGTATTTATAGGAGAGGAAGAGAGAGGGACGACTTTAAAAGGAAACATGAAAGGGTTTTTTTCCATATATACCCTTAACAAAATCTTATTTTGTTACAATACCCCCTTATAAATTAACTATTGCCAACAATGGCTTTTGAGGGCTATTTTTGCAAAATTTTAAATATTTATAATGTGCATAAAAGGCTATCTCCAATCCTTACTCAAATTTATATCCAAATTTTAATTAAAATTTAAATAAAAGCTTGATTTGATATAATATGTTTTTAACTATCACTGTGTTTTACTCAAATCTTTTAAAAAATTCATATCTTTTTCTAATTATTTCCTACAAACATTTTCAAAGTTTTTCCCTAAAATATTTTTACTACTTAATTTTTTTTCCCTTCAAGATATTTAAATTTAAAAAATATAATCATCTAATTTTTTGAAAAGGGTAAAAATAATCTTTTTTTTTTATCGGAGTAAAAATAAAAAGTTAAAAAACAAAGATAAAGACTTAAGAAAGAAGCCCACTTTTTTTCTTTTTTTTGTTTCAAGAAATAGTGAAAATTTTTGGGGGTGGAAAGACATCTAATATAATTAAACAAAAATGTCACATTACAAGAAAATGTAGAGATATGGGAAAAAAAGAGATATTGAAAATTTGGATAAAGATTTGAGTTTTTCAAGGTTTGAGTAAAAACTTGATTTAGTATGGGTGTTGGTAAATGGTTTGAGAAGGTTTTAGATGGCTTTTACTCAAATTTAAAGTTTAGGTATAGGATTGGAGATGCTTTCTGCGATGTAATGGTTTTGTTCAATTTTTGACAAACCCAAATTAAATTATATTATATTCACGTGTAACCCGAAAACTAAACCAAACTAAAATCAAACCAAAAACCCAAAATCAAACTGAACCAATTTTTGTTTGATTAAATCGAACTAAACTAAGCCAAATTGAACTGTTAAAGTTTGATGGATTGGTTAGAGCTTTTTGGAGGTTTGATTTATAATTTTACATAAATATGAAAATGCTATAGTTGATCGTATCAATTAGTATATTCATTATTTTATGAATGATAATGGTATACCAATAATATAGTTTTAATATAAAAAGAATGCATGTTTTAAATGAATATTGATTATGAATAATCACGTGTTTAAATTTAATTCGGTTCTACTCGGTTAATTTATTTTTTTTAAAATAAAATCAAACTCAAATCAATTAATGTAAATTGTTTTATTAATTTTTTAATTCATACCCAAATCAAACCATAAAACTATTGACATAAATAAAAAAAAAATCAGTTTGGATCGATTCAGATTAAGTTTAACCAATCAAAGTTGGACCACCCCTAGCATAAATATTTTTTAAAATGACATTTATGTACAATTTTTACATATACGAGGGACATGGGTGAAAATAGAATTTGTAAAGGGCAAGTTTGATAATTAGGATTTTAGAAGGGTATATATGAAAAAAATTCAAATAAGAAAACCAGGAATCCGTGTGGAATGGTTTCCGGTTTTGGAAGAAGATTCCAGACATAAATTAATAAAACGCGTCTTCGTGGTTTCCAAGACTGACTTTCCTTTTTTCCTTTTTTGACATTTATTAATTTATTTATGTGTTGTTTATTATTTATTAATAAATTATTATTTCCTTTTTTTGTCTTTTTTTAATTATTATGTTTACTAGAGAAATCAGGGAGACTCTAAAAATGAGATTTTAACAATATTTTTAAAAAAATGTTTTTGACTGTTCCACTTATCCTCAAAATCTAATTTTTTAAAAATTGATAAAAATTAATATAGATGGTTCATGAAAATATATGACACAGGTTGTTTTATTTGGTCGGTCTTTTACTTTAAAAATTATGATTATTTGTTAGAATATTAAATTTATTAAATAATGGATTTTATGTGATAAAATCATTCTAAGATTAAGACCTCATAATTGTGTAAAGTTTTTTTAAAAATATTTTTATAAATTTGTTCATTGAATAACAATAATATATATTTAGTACGTGTTAATGATATCACGATTTGAATATTATAACTTAAGTGGTTGAACCACCGATAATTCAGGATTCAAAACATTGATAGCACCACGTGTTACACAACAAAACATGTATTTTCTTACTTATTTATTAAACAAAAGTTGATCCAGTTTTTTATTTATGTTTTTATCATCCCATAAATTTAATTAGCAATTGCTCATTTATTACTTTTATTACTTATTAACGGAAAGTGATCCAATTTTTTCATCTTTCTTTTATTCTTTCATAAATTTAACCATTTTTCATACCATATTTATTCAAAATTTAAGATTTGAAATCAAATTTAGATAATCATAAATATATTTTAAGATCTAAAAATCAGATTTAATTAAATCATATTAATATATTTAAATTTGAATAATTCAAAATTAAAGATATTAATTAAATATATCTCAATTGAATTCTATAAGAATATGTTACGTTATTTTATTATAAAAATAAAATATATTTTATAGCATACAAATTTATTATCCTATATATTAAATAATAGAATGAGTTGTTTTAATATTTAGTTGTAAATATTGGGTTGAATTATAGATGTTGCTTTGGAACATGAATATACAAAAATTACATACTATTTACATTGGGTCAATCTGGTCTCAGGTCCATAGGATCAGATTAGGGAGGACTCAGATCTGATCTGTTTTGATTGTCAGGTAGTTACGCCTTTTCTCTGGTCAGGTTGGGTCACGATCGACCCGCGATATGTTGGCATGCTCAGTAGTCACCCAATGTTTATTTTCATTTTTACCCTCCAAAACCAATCATTCATATCTATTTATTCAAAAATTAAAATATCAAATCAGATGTAGAAATATTTTAAAAATCATATTTAAGTAAATCATTTCAGTGTATGCAAATTTTAATGACTCAAATGAATGATATTCACTAAATTCATCTCAATTGAATTGGATAAATATTTTTTTATTATTATAATATTAAAAAATATTACATGGTTTACAATTTTATTAATCAATATATTAAATGGAAGAAACCTTATGGATGGTTCAATATTCTATAAATATCTAATCTATATTGTGTTATTCATAAAATATTATAGTTATATCTTATTGTTGTGAATATGGTGGATAACCACCACTTCTCTAACCTATAACCTCCCCCACTCTTCAACTCCATAACCTCCCCCACTCTTCTATTCCATTAACACTCCCATTAGTGCCCCACTATCTCCCCCTCACCTCTATAGACTTGTAACTCTCCACCTTTGGGATTCCTCTATGCATCCTATAAATAGAGGGGTTCTCTCTTGTATACAACCAACAAAGTGAATAAGAATCTCTCTCTACTTCTCTTCTCTATATGCTTGTGTGGTTTGTTTATATACTCTTATATATCATATTCTATTTAGTTTACAACACGTTATCAGCACGAGAAGCTCTTTGTTAAAGAGAAAGGTTTGTATCGATGGGTTCTTAATGATCTATATAAAAAAAATATACTCTCCTTTGATGTTATGTATTTTTATGTAAATCATCTACTACATACATATGATTAATTTTTTTTTTCAATATGCATGGAACCGTATGAAAATTATCAAAATTTTCCATACATATGCTATGATATGATTAATTTATGAAAACTAGTATGCAATTTTCTCATGCAACAGTATGCGGCATCTATCATTTGATTATTTATTTTTCATGTAATTGTTTCATGTTTGTCATCTTTTATAAATATTATACATCTATGTGTAGAACCAGAAGTTCTCACAAATATCAATTAATTTGATATTTATATTTGATTTGAAATTCATTTTAATGTTACAATGTCATGTGTCCCTATAGGATCATACAAAAATTGTAATTACATGGATCCCTGAAGGATCATGTAGAAGTTATGAATAATGTGTTCCAATTAAGACCATGCAAATTTTATTCTATCCCTGAAGGACTACAAAAATTATTACATGGATCCTTAAAGAATCATGTAAAAGATATGCTTAAAAATGTCCCTGAAGGACTATGATTATATTGTAAGGATCATACAAATTTTATTTTATTTTATCCCTGAAGGACTACAAAAATTATTACATGGATCCTTGAAGAATCATGTAAAAGATATGATTAAAAATGTCCCTGAAGGACTATGATTATATTGTAAGGATCATACAAATTTTATTTTATTTTATCCCTGAAGGACTGTACAAAAATTATGATTATATGAATATTTGAAGGATCATGTAAAATTTTATTTTGTTCTATCCCTGAAGGACTACAAAAACTATTACATGGATCCTTGAAGAATCATGTAAAAGATATGATTAAAAATGTCCCTGAAGGACTATGATTATATTGTAAGGATCATACAAATTTTATTTTATTTTATCCCTGAAGGACTGTACAAAAATTATGATTATATGAATCTTTGAAGGATCATGTAAAATTTTATTTTGTTCTATCCCTGAAGGACTATACAAAAATCATGATTGTTCGTGTCCCTGTAGGACCAAACAAAAGTTATATGATATATTTTTCAGGTCCTTGAAGGACCAAATAATAAAAAAAAAAAGGATCCATGTATCCCAGCAGGAACATGTAAATTATGATTAGATTTCACCATCATCATCATAATGAAGAGGATTTAAAGATTAATACCTCATTGACAAAGGTCCACCGGCCATTATGCCTCAAATATGCTCCAGTTGTAGCAATATTGAGAGCACCAATTTTATATATTCTCGTTGCCGAACAACGATTTTTTTAAAATATCATATAACTCAACTCAATGGCATAGCATCATTACCCGAAGTAAATGCATTTTATTTTATGTTCGCCATGGAAGTTGTGGTCATGAATGATGAGATCATGATTTATATAGTTGAGAAAGCACAACAATCATAAAGTTTGTAAAATATCTCAAATCACTAGAAGTGATTTGCTATTAAACAAAAGCATAATTGAAGGGAAAAGGGTTGCAGAACAAACCCCTAACACAAGGAAAATGATTGTTATGTATTTGGTGCTTTAAAAATATGGTCACGTACCTGATGTACGATCAGACTTTTATAATTTTTATAATTATAATTTTTCTTTGTTATCTAAAATCCATTTTTCTTATTTTTATATTTATCTTATTTATTTCATTTTTTTTTTTACAAGAATGGCTATGGTTGGTGACATTTGTCTAGCAGACAGCGCTACAACACATACGATCCTACGAAATAAACAATATTTCTCGACATTGACATTAATCAATGCAAATGTTAATACCATTTCTGGTACTACGAAATTAATTGAAGGCTCCGGAAGAGCAAATATAATATTACCAGGAGGTACAAAATTTTGTATTAATGATGCATTATATTCAGCAAGATCCAGAAGAAATCTGCTAAGTTTTAAGGATATCCGTCTTAATGGATATCATATTGAGACTATCAATGAAAACAATATGGAGTATTTATGTATTACTTCAATTGTTTCAGGCCAAAAACATGTATTAGAGAAACTTCATGCTTTCTCATCTGGGTTGTATTATACAACCATAAAAACAATCGAATCATATGCTGTAATGAACCAGAAGTTCTATGATTCAGATATTTTTACACTTTGGCATGATCGTCTCGGGCATCCAGGATCTACAATGATGCGTCGAATAATTGATAATTCATTTGGGCATTCGTTAAAGAACCAGAAGATTCTTTTACCTAATCACTATCAATGCACTTCGTGCTCACAAGGAAAATTGATAGTTAGACCATCCCCTACAAAAGTCAATGTTGAGTCACCAACATTTTTGCAAAGAATCCAAGGGGATATATGTGGCCCAATCCACCCCCCATGTGGACCAT
The DNA here is from genome assembly GCA_030737835.1 of Acorus gramineus. Taxonomy (NCBI): domain Eukaryota; kingdom Viridiplantae; phylum Streptophyta; class Magnoliopsida; order Acorales; family Acoraceae; genus Acorus; species Acorus gramineus. The sequence continues at coordinate 5,049,981 of CM060855.1, read as the reverse complement.
TCAAGTATTTTATGGTATTGATAGACGCATCTGCTAGATGGTCGCATGTTTGTCTATTATCCACTCGGAATGCTGCATTTGCAAGACTACTTGCTCAGATAATCCGATTACAGTCGCATTTTTCGGATTATCATATAAAGTCAATACGTCTTGATGGAGCTGGTGAATTCACATCGAAAACTTTTAACGACTATTGTATGTCGCATGGCATCGATGTTGAACACCCTGTTGCTCATGTGCACACCCAAAATGGATTAGCTGAATCATTTATTAAGCATCTTCAGCTAATTGCACGTCCTATGCTTTTGAGGACAAAATTACCCGTTTCAGCTTGGGGTCATGCTATATTGCATGCAGCAGCATTAGTTCGCCTTCGGCCAACTGCTTATCATCAATATTCCCCTTTACAGCTCGTACTGGGTCATCAACCAAATATTTCACATCTTCGAATTTTTGGTTGTGCTGTACAAGTTCCTATTGCCCCTACACAACGAACTAAAATGGGCCCTCAACGTCGATTGGGAATTTATGTAGGCTTTGATTCTCCCTCTATTATAAGATATCTTGAACCATTGACAGGGGATGTTTTTACCGCTCGATTTGCGGATTGTCATTTTGATGAGACAATATTCCCGTCATTAGGGGGAGAAAATCCGTCGCCAGAAGAACGACGTGAACTTATATGGAAAACTCCATCTTTGTCTCATCTTGATCCTCGCACTAATCAATGTGAAACTGAAGTGCAAAGAATCACTCATCTTCAAAGAATTGCGCATCAATTGCCAGATGCATTCAATGATGCAGCAAAAGTGATGAAATCACATATTCCAGCTGCTAATACTCCAGCTCGAATTAATGTTCCAATAGGAAAAACTGCTAATATGCCGGCTAATGAATCAACAAAAACACGCCTGAAGCGTGGAAGACCTATAGGCTCAAAAGATTCAGCTCCCCGAAGGAGAAAAACAATGAAGAATAATTCTCTAGAAGAGTATGAAACACTTGAAAGACCCACAATAATAACTCCTATAGAGGAAGAAGTCCCTGAAGTGACACAAGTCCCTGAAGAGACTGACGTCCCTGAAGTGACGCCCGTGCATGAAGAACAAGTACATGGAAATGAAGAAATTTCCATAAATTATGCAAATTCACAAATATTGTGGGATCGAAAGCAAGTGCTTGTTGATGATATATTCTCATTTGCAGTAGCTACAGAAATCATTTCAGATAATGATTTAGAACCACGTTCAGTGGATGAATGCAGACGAAAAAATTGTTGGCCACAATGGAAAGCTGCTATTCAAACAGAATTGGATTCACTTGCAAAACACCAAGTATTTGGACCAGTAGTCCTAACCCCTGAAGGTGTTAAACCAGTAGGATGTAAATGGGTGTTTGCGAGAAAACGAAATGAAAGAAACGAGATTGTTAGATACAAAGCTCGTCTTGTGGCACAGGGTTTCCTGCAGAGACCTGGGATAGATTTTGAAGAGACATATTCTCCTGTGATGGACACAATCACATTTCGGTATTTAATTAGTCTTGTAGTCTCAGAAGGACTTGACATGCAGCTAATGGATGTGGTTACTGCATATTTATATGGAAAATTAGATACCGACATTTATATGAAAGTTCCTGAAGGACTAAAATTGCCTGAAGCAAAACCACGAAATATGTACTCAATAAAGTTAAGACGATCCTTGTATGGATTAAAGCAATCTGGACGAATGTGGTATAACCGTCTTAGTGAGTACTTAATAAAAGAAGGATATGTCAATGATCCAATATGCCCCTGTGTATTTATTAAGAAAATGGAACTCGGATTTACCATTATTGCAGTATATGTTGATGATATTAATCTAATTGGGACTCCTGAAGAGCTCAAAAAGGCTTCCGAATATCTGAAAAAGGAGTTTGAAATGAAAGATCTTGGAAAAACAAGATATTGTCTCGGCTTGCAAATTGAGAAAAGTTCAAATGGGATACTTGTTCATCAAACAACATATGTTGAAAAAATCCTGAAGCGTTTTAATATGGACAAATGTCATCCATTAAGTACTCCAATGGTAGTAAGGTTACTTGACCCCAAAAAGGATCCTTTTTCGTCCAAAAGAAGATACTGAAAATCTTCTTGGTCCTGAAGTACCATATCTTAGTGCAAGTGCAATTGGGCCTTATTATATTTGGCCCAATGCACTAGACCTGACATTGCATTTTCAGTTAATTTATTGGCCAGATTTAGCTCTGCACCAACTCGAAGGCATTGGAATGGTGTGAAGCACATTTTTCGTTATCTTCGTGGAACGTCAGACATGGGTCTATTTTATGCAAAGGATTCCAATAATGGTGCACAACTAAAGGGTTATGCAGATTCAGGATATCTTTCAGATCCTCACAAGGCTCGCTCACAAACAGGCTATGTATTCACTTGCGGTGGCACAGCAATCTCTTGGCGATCTACGAAACAGACTTTGGTCGCCACGTCTTCTAACCACTCTGAGATTCTTGCACTCCACGAAGCAAGCCGGGAATGCGTGTGGATAAGGTCTTTGGTTCATCATATTCGTACTGCATGCGGACTATCTCTCATTACAGATGTTCCAACAACTATATATGAAGACAATGCAGCATGCATTGCTCAAATCAAAGGGGGATATATCAAGGGTGATAGAACAAAGCATATTTCTCCAAAATTCTTTTACACTCATGAGCTCCAGCAGAGACATGAAATTGATGTTCAACAAATTCAGTCAAAGGACAATCTTGCAGATTTGTTTACTAAAGCTTTGTCGACATCAACATTCAAGAAGCTGGTGTATGAAATCGGGATGCGACGAGTTTGCGACCAAAATTCTTGAAATCTTGTACTTATGAGGGGGAGTAATTTTTGATGACATTTTGCGAACTGTACTCTTTTTCCTTCGCCTAGGTTTTGTCCCATTGGGTTTTCCTGGCAAGGTTTTAATGAGGCAGTGTCAAACGCATACACTATTATACGATTAAGTTACATTGTACTCTTTTTCCTTCGCTTTGGTTTTTTCCCATTGGGTTTTCCAAGCAAGGTTTTAATGAGGCAATTTTCTTAGCGTGGTGGTCATCCAAGGGGGAGTGTTGTGAATATGGTGGATAACCACCACTTCTCTAACCTATAACCTCCCCCACTCTTCAACTCCATAACCTCCCCCACTCTTCTATTCCATTAACACTCCCATTAGTGCCCCACTATCTCCCCCTCACCTCTATAGACTTGTAACTCTCCACCTTTGGGATTCCTCTATGCATCCTATAAATAGAGGGGTTCTCTCTTGTATACAACCAACAAAGTGAATAAGAATCTCTCTCTACTTCTCTTCTCTATATGCTTGTGTGGTTTGTTTATATACTCTTATATATCATATTCTATTTAGTTTACAACACATATATATATATACCCACGTACATTTGTCATGTGTATAAAACTAGTATATATATAACATGTTCCTTGATATTGGCTTAATTGAATTGAATTTTGGTTGCACACTCCTATGTAATGTATTTTCAGTTCCCAAATGTTATCCTATCACATTTGGGGTGGGGTTTTAGAAAGAGATCGATACACTTAGTTCATTTTATAATTTTATCTACAACTATATTGCGCTATGTCGCTATCGCCTATCATAATATAATATAGTATACGAGGCTCTTTTATAATTCATGAAGCGAAAAAATATTTTATTTTTTTTAAAAAAAATATTTTTTTATTACAATATATATTACATTTAAAATAACATTATACAATCCAATGAAGAATGTATAATTTTTAAAAAAATCAATGTGGATTGTAGCTGCACACAAGGTGAGACAGATTATATAATATTAATTGAAATTAAATTTTAAATTAATATTGAAAAATTGTGATTTGTAAAAATTAAAAAATTAACCGTGAGATCGAAACACTCATATTAAAGTAACCTATCAACTCGATTGAAATATCATTTAAAAAAACTTCCCATGTAATAATAAATAAATAAAAAGTTAAACTATCTTATTCATTTACGTAAGACCGCACGTGCGGGTCCTTGTTTTTTTGGTTGCTGATTAACAGCTGGAAAAGATCGGCCGATACGATGTCACGTGCATTTATTTTAGGAAAATTTTTAAAAATAACCCCTTAAAATTTTTTTTTATTATTTTTATCCCAAAACCAATTTATTTGTAAAACTGGTCCTGATGATTGTTTTGACTCAGTCAGCACGGCGCACCATGTGGACACGCTGATCGGACAACATATTGCTACCGCGGAGACGTGATTAGTAATCACGTCTCCGCCGTTTCACCCTCGCGTGTGCGCCGGAGGGGGGCATGCATGGCTCCCCCGACAGGGGGAGACGTGATTACGCTCGGCTCGGGTCAACGCGCGCGCGTGGGGGTGAAACAGTGGAGACGTGATTACTAATCACGTCTCTACGGTGCCAATAGGTTGTCCGGTCAGCGTGTTCACGTGACACGCTGACCCACGTGACGCGTTGATCGGGTCAAAACAGTCATCAGGGTTAGTTTTACAGATAAACTGGTCTTAAAAAAAAAAAAAAAATTTTAAAGGGTTATTTTCAAAAATTTCCTTTAATTTTATGTCGTTTAAGTCGGGCCGATTCAAAAAACCGACACGGACCAGGATTCAAGTACACGATGACGTAACACTCGGTCAAGGTGGGGTCTACTCTTCCACGTCAGACATCCACGTCACAACCCGTGTCACGTGAGTGCACGTGATGACGGTTCCCATCGGACCCACTCCAACCACGGATCAGGACCTTTGATCTGATGGAACCTGATCCGCTGATTCTCTCCCCAAACGGACGGTCAACAAACGGTCCCACATTTTTTGCTTTTCCAAAAATGCTTTGAAGGATCTCTATTTGAAAAGCTCCCACAAACGTTAACTCTTACTCCCAACAAAATCTAGAAACTCTTAGCCCCGATTGAAAAGCTGAAATAAATGAGAATTTGTATGTCAGAATTAATTGATATAAAGTTGTATATGCATTTCAATCATCAAGTATAATTAAGTTATTTTAGGTTATTTAACTCAAAAAAACATGGATCCACTGTTAAATCAACTGTCACCACCTCTTATTAATCAACTGTCATAATTTTTTCACATTTTATAAATCTTTATCAACACATTATTCTTCACATTTTATCCAAACAACAATTTTTTTAAGTATTACATTTTCCAATGAAAATAATTCAAAACACAATCAAACAAAAAATCATTTTATTTTTATTTATATTAGAATAGTCATAAACCTCATAGATCTCAAAATAAACTTAATTTTCCATCCAAACGGAGGCTAGAAGATCATGCCCATTTTTTAATAATAATAAGAATTAGTATTAGTATGCACATCATGTATGTATATACGCATATATGTATATACGCAATATACATGTACATGTACATATAAATAGTTAAAAATATAAAATAACTGTTCTAAATGCAAGGAAAAATTGAATTAATATCTCATTTAAACCCTGTCTAGCTGCTTAATCCGCACTTAATCACCACTTAATCCCGCAGCTGCTGACAGCCTTGGATATTAGTGACTGATTCCGCCTAGACGCCCGCTTAATTCCCTTTAAAATGGTCCTTGGACCGGCTGTATATAAGCTCTCAAAAGGTTTATTATTTCTTTTAACAAGAATAGTTATCTATACCATAATAGCCTTTAAAATGTATATTACATTTAAAATAACATTATGCAATCCAATGGAGAATGTATAATTTATTTTTAAAAAAATCAATGTGGATTGTAGCTGCACACAAGGTGAGACAGATTATTTAATATTAGTTGAAATTAAATTTTGAGTTAATATTGAAAAATTGTGTCTTTTAAAAATTAAAAAAATTAACCGTGAGATCGAAACACACATATTAAAGTAACCTATCCAACTCCATCCAAAGATTGGGTAAAAAAAAAAACCCTCCCCATGTAATAATAAATAAATAAAAAGTTAAACTATCTTATTCTTTCACGTACGAGCCGCACGTGCGGGTCCTTGTTTTTTTGGTTGCTGATTAACAGCTGGAAAAGATCGGCCGATACGATGTCACGTGCATTAATTTTATGTCGTTTAAGTCGGGCCGACTCAAAAACCCGACACGGGCCAGGATTCAAGTACACGATGACGTAACACTCGGTCAAGGTGGGGTCCACGCTTCCACGTCAGACATCCACGTCACAACCCGTGTCACGTGTGTGCACGCGATGACGGTTCCCATCTGACCCAATCCAACCACGGATCAGGACCTTTGATCTGATGGAACCTGATCCGCTGATTCTCTCCCCAAACGGACGGTCAACAAACGGTCCCACATTTTTTGCTTTTCCAAAAATGCTTTTGAAGGATCTCTATGTGAAAAGCTCCCACAAACGTCAACTCTTACTCCCACCAGATTATTTGGGAAGCTGAAATGAATGAGATTTTGTATGTCAGAATTAACTGATATAAAATAGTATATGTATTTCAATCATCCTATAAAATTAAGTTATTTAGGTTATTTAACTCAAAAAAACGTGGGTCCACTGTTATAACATTTTCAACCATACTCTATTTTTTAAAATTTGGAGGGTGGTGTGCTCCAACCGCACTCTATATGCACCTCCAAATCACTTTTTTCACTTTTTACTTTATACACTAATGAATTCACCTAATATATATTTAGATCCGCTAATCCATTTTTAATAAAATTACTATAATTTGAAAGATTTCGTCGAGACCTTCAAAATGAGACTAATATTAAAGATTTCGTCGAGACCTTCAACTCTCCATATTTGGAGACTTGGGTTGGAGATGCTCTTAAATTAACTGTCACCACCTCTTATTAATCAACTGTCATAATTTTTTCACATTTTATAAATCTTTATCAACACATTATTCTTCACATTTTATCCAAACAACAATTTTTTTAAGTATTACATTTTCCAATGAAAATAATTCAAGACAACCAAACAAAAAATCACTTTATCCTTATTTATATTAGAATAGTCATAAACCTCATAGATCTCATAATAACTTAATTTTCCATCCAAACGGAAGCTAGAAGATCATGCCCATTTTTTTATAATAATAAGAATTAGTATTAATATGCACATCATGTATGTATATACACATATGTATATACGCAATATACATGTACATGTACATATAAATAGTTAAAAATATAAAATAACTGTTCTAAATGCAAGGAAAAATTGAATTAATATCTCATTTAAACCCTGTCTAGCTGCTTAATCCGCACTTAATCACCACTTAATCCCGCAGCTGCTGACAGCCTTGGATATTAGTGACTGATTCCGCCTAGACGCCCGCTTAATTCCCTTTAAAATGGTCCTTGGACCGGCTGTATATAAGCTCTCAAAAGGTTTATTATTTCTTTTAACAAGAATAGTTATCTATGCCATAATAGCTTGTCACTACCCAAATAGAAATTAATGTGCGTTTATATATACACATAATGTGAATATATAACCACCCTCTCCAAGTGAAATAAATTACATAGCTATTATTTAGATAACCAAGAAAATTTGGTGTGCAGTCGTATTTGGGGCCTGTTTGGACATGCGTTTGATGGCAGTGGCAGCAACGGACATTGGCGGACGCGAACGCACAAACAAACGAGTTTTTAACGTCTGCATTGATGACTCAAGAAACCATTGCCGGATATGGGTTTCCATCGATTTTTTTCGCATTCCCCGACTCTGCGAAAACAATGATTTGCGCAACGCGGTCTCTCCCCCCGTGCTTCAGCACCACGGACGCCCGCGAACGCATGCCCAAACAGGCCCTGTTTGTCTAGTCCAGTCAATGCAAGACATCAACTCAATATTCAGATTTGCCCAGCCACAGGGTTCAACACATACAGTGATTCAGAACAGATTGTACACATGGGAGCAATGTGAACTGATAGAAAGCCAGTCTCCCCTTTTTTAAAATGGGGAATGCATGTACAATTATCACATTGATAACATTAGCTACTGCTTAGCTTTCTGTGGAATTTGTTTTGGTGTGACTGCATTGTTATCAGGAAACAATGCTTACCTGATGAGATTTGAGCAAATGAGATGCCAAACTTAAGAGCAAATATCAAGTAGTCAATTTGTCTCTATATTGATATTTCCTTGCATGACCTGAGAACAAGTTCAAAAGTCTAAATGAAACTGCCATTATTCATTCACAATGCAAACTTTTATAGCAGTCAAAGGTATGAAATGTTGGCAGGCAAAACTTTGTTCACATCTCACATAGATGAGCACATGATTTTTTAGCCCTGGCAAAAGTCGATTGGAGTAGGTTTTATAAAACTATTGAAAGGCCTTCTTTCCTTGGGACTTTGTTTCCTGGGAATGCTTCACATGAGACATCGACGAGTGCTTTGAAGCTATATGGCTCATGCATAGAGAGCTCCGACAGCACTTTTCGGTTCAGCTGGATGTTCTCCTTCATCAGCCCATGCATGAAGTTACCATAATTCACCTGCAAAGGACGAGCAGAAATGTGTAATGACTTCAGTCAAAAAGTAAAATGAGATGGTATAAATATTGCAGAAACAAAGGATTATGAGCAATAAGGAGTTTTAATTCATCTTAGGACACCAACGCAAAGAACATGGGTTATGATGTACTTCATACTCATATAAGCAGGATGTAAAACATTATTTATCGTCTTGGATTATATAAAGTTGTAATTTTTTGACAAACATATTGGGGCTCACACTTTCATTGATATCATGATGTGAGAGGGGGAGGCAGATTAAGTGTTGGTAGCAGATAACTGAAATTGGAATTACAATAAAAAAAATCTAAACAAGTGCTTCAAAGAGCCCCAAAACAAAAGTTTTCGGATTATATAGAGTGATTACAACAGAAGCGGCAGAAGAAACAATCCCATATTCAATGTCCTGAAGAAACACTGTAGACCATTACAGGAAGGGCGAAGCAGAAAAACACATACTGAGACTGGTTCTGATAGTAGAGATTGTCACACTCCGAGAGCTTAGAAGAAAACATGGCAACCCAATTTGTACACGCTTTTCACTAATATAAAATAAAATCCCTCTAAACAAAACCATCCCATTAAAAGGGAAACCATCGATACTACCCAACCAGGCAGTGCCCATAATGATGGAAGGTGTCTCCTTGGATCTACTCTCAGTATACGGCCTCTTTTGACCCTCCTGGGTATACTGTAATAAGTGTTTGAAGGTTTTTCAGACCCACCAATCCATCTTGAGGAAAGAAAGTGATGTTGCACCGAATCCATTATGTAATGTCTCAAGTTCCTTTTTCCTTAAAAAAAAGATGGGTGACAAATTTTATTAAGATTAAATTCCAAAATCCATTCTAAGATGGAGAAATCAATTATGAGGACCACAGCCAACCTCTCCCTGTTCCATATCTCTTTGGAAAACACAAAAAGATGCCTCAAGTTTGCTAGCTTAAATTTCAAATTGTTTATTGTAAATTTGTAATAACAAAAATCCTCCACGGGAATGAATATAGTGAAGGTATCTGATATGTGATGTCAACAAGTTTCTTATTTATTTATTTATTTTATATTTCAGAAAAAAAAAACAAATTTCGTTTTTAGAAATTCCGTGGTTGAATACCTAATGTTTATATGAAGATTCTATGAGAAAGAAAGAGGCATAAAATGAAACTTCAAGGAAAAAAATTAAAATACATCTTGTGCAAAAGCTAATGGGACATGTACACACGCCCAAGGTAAGAAATAAGAATGGACAAACAAAAACTGGCAGTGAAATTACAATGCTTCAGAAATTCTCCTGGATGAGCATGTATTTACATGCTCCATAATTTGACTTTCAACCCATTCCAGATCTTCAAAAATGTCAATGAAAGTCCGGAAGTCAACTACTTTACTAGTCTGATGCATACATACCACATGTAAGTTATCCTCTATTTTTCTAAGAAACAACACACAAGTATCTTAATTGATGCATCCTATCAATATTTTCAAGACTCATCACACAACCAAACCAACAATACCATGAAATTACTGTGACCTTATATGATGGGTTGTACACACACACGCCTAAAAGACATGTTAATCTTTAGGAATACCCAAAAGATCTCATAAGCAGGAGAACAATCTAAAATAGTAAGAGAAAAGTACATAGAAAAAAACCAACTTTGAATTTTTGAGTGCCAAGAAAATCAAGTATCCCAATACAACAATCAGCCAAAATCTCATAGAATGGACAATGTTGTTCTCAAAATGTAAGGTCTCTACTTTTCTGATGTTTAGGTTTCTCAACACCAACCCTTTTAACATTTTGATGAACATGTTCACCTTCATATCGGAAATCATAAATAGTTGCTACACAAGACTGAACCTCTTTAAGGTTAACTTTGGATGTTTTTAAGGCATTCAATCATTTAAAAATCATCAAATCTTCAAAAAAAAAAAAAAAATCCCATTTTTATTGTATAATTGAAGCATTTGCACGAATTGAATCAACCAAACACATAAACAAAAACGGATTACTGAAAAAATCAAAATCAAATGACGGATCCACCTCTACGAAACCCAATCACTCAAAAAGAAAATCGAACAACTTCAACACTACAAAAGCAAAAGGTGGAGAACTTGATAGAGAGAGAGAGAGAGAGGGGTAGTTAGGGTTACGCCGTGGAGACGGGAGCCGGCGTTGATGCGTTCGATCCAGAGGGAACGCATGTCGCGCTTCTTGTTGCGGCGGTCCCTGTATGAGTACTGCAGCCCCTTCTCCACCCTCTCCCGAGCGATCCTTATGCAGTTCTTCGCCCTCCCCCTGAACCCCTTCGCCAGCTTCAGGATTCGATCCTTATTCATCTCTCTCGATCGATCGAAACCCTAACCTTAGTTTAAGCTTTCCCTCAAAAAAACCCTAGCTTAAGCTCTCACTCTCTGTTTGAAGGGTGGGAGGTCTCACTGTAAGATCCCAGATATGATCCCAGATATGGATATCAGTCTATTTAATCCAAAAATATCCGTATCTAATATATATTATAAAATTATATATATTTGAATTATATATTACACGTATTATTATCTTGTATGATTAAATACAGTGATAATATATTATAATACTATTAAATTTTCAATGTATAATATTTGAAAAAGAGAACAAGTTTTAAAAATCTCAATTTTAATATGGACATCTCTTTAAAATATCACTTGATTATCTAAATTAATGTCAATATTTAAATATGTCAATTATCCGAAAAATATCCCTATTCAATCTGTATCCGAAGGGATCCGAATTCAAAAATTAATATACGTATCCGAATCCGAAAGTTAGGATATGGATATTAGTATATCCGATTCGTATCCGTCTGATTGACAGGCTTAGTTATACAGTCTTTTTGACCATCTAAATTACAATCCTATACAAATCCAGTGAAACATACGTATCGTTAAGATGTGACATGTGTATCATTAAATTTATGTGTTAAATGCATATAACCAAATAAAAATTAGCGTATATCCATATTACCCCCTCATTTTATCGAATATCCATATAACTCTTGAACTGTTACATGGTTAAGTATTTTGTCCATTTAATTAACTTTTCGTCAAAAACAAAGTACATGTCAGGAATATTCCGTCAGTTGTTACAGGAGTTAATTCACATATTCATATAACCCCTTAATTTTGTTCTAAAAATTCAAAAGGATCCAAATATATTACCAAATGCTCTTCCTGAGATATTGTTATCTAGAGTTAATTCAAATATTCATATCACCATCTGATTTGTTCAAAAAATTTAAAAAGACCCACTTTTTTATTTCACATATTCATATAACCCCCTACTTTATATAAAAAATGCAAAAAGACCCATTTGATTCTTTCTTCTTTCCCAATGGTCATTTTTCTGACTGTTACAGGAGTTAAAATACCTTTCTTGGAAGGGAGAGGTGACGATGATGGCAGCTTTGTTACAGAGAGGCAGAGAGAGGTAGCTCTTTGAGAAAGAGAGGTGGAGAGAGGTTGGGAATAGTGAGAGAGGTAGAGAGAGTGTTTGGAGAGGCGACGCTGTTTGGAAGAGATGGCGCTGTTTGGGAGAGATGGCGATATTTCGGAGATTAGGTTTAGATTGTGAGTGAGAGAAGTAGAGAGAGGTCAATTCATGGATTTTAGGTTTAGGTTTAGGTTTTGAGTGGAGGGTAATTTGAACTTTTTTACAACTCAGGTTAAATCAACGATCGCATTAGTTAATTAAGGTAACAGGATTGCATATAACATAATAATTGAAAGGGTTACATGGATATTCAATGAAATGAGAGGGTAATATAGATATACGCTAACTTTCAGGGGGTTATATGTATTTGACCCTAGATTTCTCACCATCATGTTTATTAAACCCACTACCTAATATTTTCATGTGGTACATGACGACGATGGCGAGGAGAGAGGGAGTGAGAGAAGGGAGATAAATAAAGAAAAGGGAAAAATCTTCTTAACTCCTTGAAATCTTTTTGAAATCACAAAAAGTCTATCTAAAGTCAGAAAATCATCCTAAGTCCCCATAAAGTGTATATGGTTAACGAATTTAGTTCCCTGGTCAAGAGTATATTGAAATAAGTCCTCAAAAACTTACTAAAATTTAATTCAGTCCCTACAAACTTTATTAAATCAGATTTAGTTCTTTTGTAAGACAAAAATACCCCCGTCATTTTTCAACATTCCCCATCTCCTGAAATGTCATCCTCATCTGTAAAAAAAAAAAATGATCAAACCTCATTTGATCTCTAAAATTGAGTCATTTTTCAACATTTTCACCTCCTTAATCTCATTACAGAGACTGAACAAAAAAAATTACAGCTTCATCAACTCCATTACAAAATCCGTAGAGTAAACAATTTAAAAACCCAATCAAAATTCTATAATACATTCTTAACTCAAAATTAATAGCAATAAAAAGCATAACACCTTGATTATAAAACTATAATTTGTTTAATAAAATTTAAATAAATCAATATATATTTTTAGATAATCACATGGATTTTTTTGTAATTTTAAAAAGATTTCATGGAGTTAAGACGATTTTTAAATTTCACAATGACTTTTTTCGATTTTCATAAGTTTTCAAGGAGTTATATCGATTTTTTTTAACAAAGAAAATAAATTTTAAAATGGTATAACAGTAATTTATCATGCATGGTTAGGGTTAACCACACATCTGATTAGTTATAGGGACTAAAATAAATATTATCTAATAAGATAGAGACATGAGAGAATTTATCAAATTTGTAGGGACTTTTTCTCATTTTTATAGAGCTAGATCGACTTTTCATGAGATAGAGAGATGGGGTGGTGGGTTTGGTGTTTCAAATTACTTATATTTATAAGGCGGTGGGTCTAGAAAATTTTTAAAAATCTAGTGGGTACAGTGAAATATGTGGTGGGTTTATCTGTTCCTTGTTAATACTTGCATCTCGAAACTCCAATGCAAACTTACCTAAAAAGAAAGTTAGGAGACAACCATTTCTGCCATCTCTCACAATTTCTAATGTATTTTACATTTTTTAAAGATATAATATTGCCTAAAAATATACATTTTAAAAATAAAATGAACTCTAATGAATCAAATAAATACCCTTTCATATTTTTAACTTAATTTGCGTAGAATAGGTCAAGAGAAGATGGAGACTACTTGACTATTACAACAATTTTTCATCCTCCAAAATTCCTCCAAAAGTTGTTCATAAGAACTTATGCAGTCATGCTAAACTCATATGTTTCTGAACCACTCAATGAAGAGAACCCACATGTTGAAACTGTAGTTTTGGCCAACTGAAAGTGTTTAAATCCATCTTAAAAAACAAAAAGATAATGGCATGCATCATGCTTAGAAATCTAGGCTGAAATTGATGGCATCTCCTGTATAACATTTCCCTGCTATTCTTTCTCAGGTACTTAAGGTCTCATTCTCATTCTACTTGAATGATCAGAAAAATTGTATTTGGAATCCTCGATTTCTGTGTCCATCCTCATACATTCTAGACCAAATTTCTTCTTCCACGGAACCTACCATAAGTCCATAACTGGATTCTTAGAAATGAAGAATTCTCTCTCTGGACCTAAGTTACCAAACAGATCCTTAGGATCACTCAAGTCAGAGAAACAAAAACATGTCTCTCATATGTAATTGAAAGATGATATTCTAAAAAAAAAAAAAAAGACAATGACATTTAATGTACTCTGAGTTCGAATCGTGTAATCCCTAATGCCTGAATTGGAAGACGCTTACAAAAGTATTAGCTGACGTTCGCAACACCGACAATGTATGCGTTCCAAGCATCGGCCTGTTGGAAGAATGTGTGCTCCTCATACTTGACGTCTTCAGACGCATAATATCTCTCTGAATTCTTGTTATCTCCTTCTGTGTTGGTCTCTGGCATTTCTCTGATCCAAAAATGTACTGATTGGAATCCAGCCTCCTCCAAGCATTCCTTGATTTCAGGTAATGACCATCTGCAGGTACGGAAGCAACACTGATATCTAAAAAGCATATATGCAGAGGGGAAAATATAATGGATTGACCATTAATTCCATTTATCAATTGCATTTGTGGAAGAAGAGATTGGGTAAGACACACATCAATATGAACTTGTGTATGATTTACATGACTAGTCATTGAAACGGAAACAAAAATATCATGTTATCACTAGAAAAATTAAAAAAAAGAAAAACATGGAATCCATGGAGGTGCAAAACAACCAACATACTGAAAACTGGGATTTCCAAAATGTTCCAGGCTTTTTTGGCCTTGCATGTTTAAAGGTTGCTCACTTTCAGTGATAATGTTATCAATCAGGAAATAAGCCGGCTCAGTTAACTCCTTTTCCTGGAATTTTCACATAATCAAGGAATGTTGAATCAAAATAAAAGATGCTGGATAACGATAATCGATCGAGTAAACAACATAGATAGAGATTATAGATAGAGACATGATGAGAAAAGCCAAGCAAATTACAGAAATTTTTTTGATGATTAAGAGTACTAGAACCAAGCTAACTCAAAGAAGACGCAGCAACCGGATAGGTATTTAATGCAATAACATTCAACTCTAGATGGAAATCCAAACTACATGGCTTCACAATATAAACACATTACTGTCCGTAATGATATCTTCATTCTTCAATAGAGCTTAGGATCCATAATAAATTATAAACAATTTCATACCCATTGAACACGAGATTGAAGCACAATGACTTACAGGCGCCAATTGTATGAAAAAGCATGGCGGATAGTTCTGTTCTTTCCAATATTGAAATGGAGGCTTATTCTTGTAGTACGGTTCACAATGTCAAAGTCTTCCTGCTCCCAAACATACTGCAGAGGGACATGAATCATTTGAAAATCAAGAAAACCAAACAATGGAGATGACATGGGTGCAAGAAGAATTTACTTAAGCTTTACTTCTTGAAAGAAAACACATTAGTTTGTCAACAATTCAAGTATTTCTATCTGATAAAAACCTCATAAATAGCTATAAATCTTCAACATAAAATCTAGAATATACCAAGAAGCCAGGGAATCGCCTTTGGAGCCGCAGCTTACGCTCTGAAGAAACACCCCCATATAAATCCATCACAAAAATTCCACCCCTCTTAGAAAGTACATCGAGGGCATGCCTGAAATACACAACCAGGTCTCTGCGGCTTTGAAGGCAGCAGCAACTGTAATTGAACGCGCACACTATATCTCTAGCGGGATATGAACATTCCCTCTTCAAAATTCCCTCCTCGGTATCAATTGAGCTATTGGGGCACTCTTGATCATTAGAATTATTTGAACCCGCATTGTTGTCATTCAAAGTTAAGTTTTCCAACGCAATTTCGGGTTTGTATTTGACCAGAAGCGCCTCAGAGGGTCGCAAAACATTGCCATGAAACAGAGAGAGTCTTGAATATCCATCAGAGCCAACCTTGTTCAGGTTGTTCTCGCTGCACCAATTGAGCGCCTCAACGTCCAAATCAACGCCAATCGCTGTTCTTCTCGGATCGCTCCTCAGCCACTCTGTGCTGTTATTATACAACTTGAACATACACATCATAACAAGACCAATGAAAAAAAATGCATGTTGGACCTCTCAAAATCTTTAGAAAAAAATAAAAAAAATCTGGGAAAGAATTGGGATCTTGAAAAGGAAAATCCTCTCAAAACCCTAAAATAAATCCTAAATAAGATATTTTGGTGCTCCAAAAAAATTGAAAAAATATCCAAATGAACTAAAACCCTTGAAAACCCCTAAAGAAACACTACCATAGAAATCCATAAAAATGTGATTTTGAAAGGACTAAACCCCATCAAAACCTCTAAAACAAGACATTGGACATCTAAAAAAAAAGAAAAATTGAAACTTTAAAAAGAGAAAAAAAATCCTACCATAAACCCTAAAGAAACCCCAATAAAAGACGAATTAGAACTCCAAAAAAACCCCAAAAAATCCAAAAAAAAAAGAAAAAAAAATGTGATGTTTAAGAGGGTACCTGAGAAGGGCAGTCCCGCAGAAGTCCTCCTGAAAATGGAGTGGGAACCTCCCGCCGACGTACGTCAAGAAGAACTTCTGTAGGTAGCTTATGTCCCCCTTCGGCGACTGCACCAAAAAAAAAAAAAAAAAAAATCGAAAAAAAATCATTAAAAAATAAAACACAAGAAACCCTAGAAACCCATTTCGGGGGACGACGGGATTCGCTCGCCTGGACGGATTTCTGGTACAGATCGAACTTGGAGGGTACAGCGATCGAACGGTCATCAACTTCTTCTCTTCTTCTTCTACTTCTTCTTCTTCTTCTTCTTCGGATTTTGACGGGAGAGAATAAGCGGAGGACGGCAAGGCGTCGTCGAAGGAGTCTTGGTGAGGGAATCGGTGCTTCTGAGGCCGTTGCGGCGGGTGCTTCCCGCGCTGTTTTTTTCCCATTTTGCCCCTAGACGTGGGAGGCGAGTGGGCGGGGAGTTAAAAGGGGGTGATAGGGGTGGTTTGGTCATTTTGGGGATTGGGCTGGTTTTTGGCCGTCTGATCAGGATCGGATGGATGAATCAATGGAGGGTGAGGATGGGCTCTTACCAAGTTGGACTTCGTGCAATAAAAAATGCAGTCCTGTGTAAGTAGTTAGAAATACATGTATATATCATTAATTTTATTTTTATATTTATTAGAAATTTATTCATTCAATTCAAAATTAAAACAATATATAATTTTTATCAAAACATAAATATTTATTATTTGAAAAAAAAATGTGTGGTTTATGTTTTGTATTATAAACATGACTAGATGTAATATTTTTCAACACTTTTTTTTTACCGTCCTAATTACAATTTTATATACCTTGTTAGTCTCTTATACTCAATTTAATTAGAAAATTTTTACCATTTTTTTAAAATGACATCATTCACTTCATTAAATTATACACTTCACCTTTTATAAAATTATATTTTTTATTAGATGATGTATAAAAAAATTTAAAAGGGAAAAACATATAGCCCTCTCAAATTTTGCAAACATTCATATTGACCACTCTTTTCTTTTTTAAAATCCATATGTCTCCTCATTTAAAAAAAATTTCCTTTTATTTTTTAAGAATATTAGCAGAATATTTAGTGGAGAGAAAATCCAAATAACCCCCTGTAAACTGCATGAAATTTATATAACCCCTTAATTTTTCTTGAAATCCATATAACTACCTGAAAACATATATGTAAATCTAAATAGTCCTGTGAGTTAAATTTTCGTTGATAGATTAAGATTATTAAGTGAATATTCTGTCTGGTTAACATTGATTGAAAACATAGTATATCAAAACCTCCTACAATATGTTAAAAATGTAAAAAATCATCTATAAATGATGATTTTACCTTTCAAGATAGGGTTTTATAATCAATCCCGAGAGGTAAAATAGTCATATACATAAGGTTTTTCGCATTTTTAACAAATTGTAAAGGTTTTTAATATACTTGTGTTTTCAATTAGAATTAATAAAACAGAATAATCACATAATATTCTTTATCTCAACGGTTTATAAGAATCTACATAAATGTTTTCAAGAGGTTATATGGACTTTAGAAAAAATCTGATTTCATATAGTTTACATGAGATTATTTGGATTTTTCCCTTTACAAAATTCAAAATGGATTTTTAATTTTAAGTCCCTGTAAACATATCTATTTAAGGATCGGTCCCTCGCTTCTTTATATATATTTTTTAGATTTTTAGTTTTAAGTCTATGTAAACTATATGATTTAGTGATCGATCCATCTCCTCTTCATATTTTGATTTAAGTCCTCAGATTTTAAGGGTATGTTTCTTTTTAGTCCCTCTCAGAGACTAAAAAGAAAATCAAATAATTTAGGGATAGGTCCCTGGGAGGGACTAAAAAGAAACATACCCTTTAAATCTATGGACTTAAATCAAAATATGAAGAAGTGAAGGATCGATCACTAAATCATATAGTTTACAGGGACTTAAAATTTATGAAATGTGATTTTATTTTTAAGTCCCTATAAACTATGTTATTTAGTGATCGGACCTTGAATATAAATCCAGGTTCACTCGTCGGGCCAAAGATATTGGATCGAGTTCACCTAGCCCGAACCCAACCCAACCCAACCCAAGTTTTCTTCGTCCTATAAATAAACCCAAACGCGAGACATATCGATCGCTGCTCTCTCGCGTACGCCTCGAATGGATCCGCCGGAGAACAAACCACCATCCGAACCACCGCCCCAGACGGCGGAGACACCCTCCCATCCTCCGCCACAACCATCCCCACCACCTCCCTCCGCCGCTCCCACGACCCCCGAAGTCCCCCCTCCTACGCCCACACCTCCCCAACCAAACCCCTCCCAAACCCACCACCACCACCAACAACAACAACAACCGACGCCACTACATCAGCAGACCCTCCAAAACTCTAATGCGAGACCCCCTTCTCGTCCCCCTTATCCCCACTTCTCGCAGAACCCTCCGTCCCCAACGCAGAGAGCCACCGGCGGTCTCGCTATCGGAGTCCCGGCCCACCACCGGCCCGCGCAGCCGCAGCCGCCGCCGACGTCCTCTTCCTCCCCCTCCATCCCCTCCTTCGGGCCGTCACCGTTCTCCGGGCCGGGGCGGGGACCCGTCACGCTGCAGGAATCCAATGCCCAGGTGGGGGGTTTGATTAGGTTTTGGGTTTTTGAGGTTCAAGATTTGATCTTTTGTGGTTTTTGTTTGATGGGTTTGTGTGCGTTTTAGGGGAGGCAAGCCATTCAGGGATATCAGAATATTGGGATGATTGGGTCGTTGAGCACGCCTTCGTCGATGTGGCAGAGTGGGATTGGTGGGCATTCCCAGCAGAGGGCGGGGCTTCAGCCATCGCGGTCGATGCCGCCCCCGAGTAGTCAGTCTCTGGCCGGCCAAGCAAGTTCTCTACTTTGTTTTGGAGCTTCTTCTAACTTTTTATTAATAGAAATTGTTTCCTTTCATAATATGTTTTGAATGCAACTATTCATTTGACGTGTTCTTGTTTGATGTGTGTTTGTTGAAGATTCTAGTTGTGTCGAGCATAGTCATACACTACTCTGAACTTCCGAATTCATTGGCTGAACATATTTTTGTTCGTCAAACTGTACATTTAGTACATTCAAAATCCAAATATTCATCTAGTTTGAATCATTCATCACATTTTTCGTAATTAAAAAAAAAATCTAATCCTAACTGTTGCTGTTGTATTCACACCCTACAAGAATTTTTTTTGTCATGTATTTCTCTTGCTAATGTCTAGAAAAATAGTCTAATTATTTCTATGCCCTTTATCGCACTTATCCCTTGTGATTAAGAATGTTTACGTACCATACTGAACAAAATACTTACCAAAAATTTGCTGAACTCGAACTTTGTCATTGTGGTGTTGAGATGTTCAGATAAAGAAACTATATGGGTGATGGTTTTTTTTTTTTTTTGGTAGAAGATTTTGATGACCTTGTAATGAAGGGATGAAGATGAACTCTTGTCGTGTTATTCTAAAATTAGTAAAATGCCTACCTTGTTATTGTCAATTACTCAATCATTTTTACGTACTTCCTGCGAAAGGAGTGATCACCTTCTGACCCTTGCTAAGGAACTACACGGGAAAGTTTGAGAATGCTAAGTGGGCTATTAGTTGGTGGTGTGTGCATGGAGGCATAGAAGAGGCAATGTAAAATAAAAATCTTCATTTTAGCGTGATGCTGCCCAATAAGATCTCAGCAGCTTCAAGGAATAACAACAGGAGAAATTTTAACAGAGTTGAAGGCATAGATGAAAAATGTGTGAACTGAAATGGTGTAGAAGAATGGGTCAATCATGCATAATGGTTTAATGAATGGAAAATAGGATATGATAGATTAGCAAAGTTGAGGATGGGAGAAGTAGGAAGGAATACTTTATATGCACAGGAAGTAGTTTTTGAAGTTTAATTGAAAGAAAAGGAAGAGAGGTGAAAATTTAGTTGTAGAAAATTATGAAATAGAGCTGGTTTTTAAAGACTTTGTAGATGCAAGGTAGTGCCACTAATTTCGTTATATATAAATTTTTGAAGGAAGATAGGAACTTCATTAATTTCATTATAATTAGGATTACTACAGAAGTAAAGAAAAGGAGAAAAAAGATAGGTTGAGTAGGGGCACCATAAGTGTTCTCACCCCCATCAACTCCAAACAGACTAGGACGGTGATGATTGACCACACTTAAAAGTCTCTCTCATTTATGATTTATGTGATATATTCCTTGTGAGTGTGCATATCGAGCACTTTTTTCTAGAGTTTTCTCCTAGACAAGGACAATTATGACTTACCATACTGGATTCTAGCACTCATCACACAATGAATTGCATACCTTCTAAATTCAAATCCCACCCCTGACAAGGTGTGAGGGTGACCATTTTCAAAATGAAAAAAAAAAAAAGAACTTGTGCCACATATATCGAAGATTTTTTTTTTTTGACAAAGAATGTATTTTTCGAATTCCACAAATTTTGTTTGTTTACATGAATATCCTTTTTTATACAGAAATTTCAAAGTCCTGGCATGGTACGACTTTCATCCATTGGTTCTCCCTCACCTGGCATGCCACATGGTTCCCAGGCCTTCCAGCCACCTCGAATGCCGTCATCTCTTGGAAAACCAACACAAGGAACCTCTTTGTCTTCGCCTTCTTTCAGGATGCCGACACAAACCATTCAGCAAAGATCGCACCTTCCTCAAACGCAGCATCATATGCCTTCCTCTCCACAATTACACCAACGGCAACAATCGGTGTCCCAATCACATCAATCACAGGAACACCATGGTCAACAATTTCCACCACCGAGGGTGCAGCAAGCCACATCTCATCAACAGCCGGCCTTCCGAATGCCTGGTAATTTAAGTCAGAAATCACTTGCTCCAGTGACTGCTCAACCCAGCATGGTTCAATCTGCGCTTCAAACTCTAGCTGGGACTGATGATGAAGCTGAGTTTGGTAATCATATACTTGGCAAACGGAGCATCCATGACTTGGTTGCCCAGGTGAGACTCCCATTAGTTAGCCTTTGCTTTATTGTGGAGTAGCTTTGTTACTGTTTTATTGTGGAGTAGCTTTGTTACTGTCATGTCATTCTGCATCATAGGATATGGTGAACTCATATTGCATAAAATGGATTTATCAGTGTGATGTGTACCACAGATTATCAAGGAAAAGGGTAGAGAAACCAAACTTTATTTTTATTCTTTTCTATATGTGATAAAGTTGTGGGCCAAAAATACCCGAAACACCACGAATACATAAAAAAAGGAAGAAAAAAGAGAGTGAGGTTTCAGATTATAGTCTCAAAAATAGTTCATAGCTAATCAATCAGTCAATCCACTATTAATGCCTCATAGATGTAGTTGTGTAATATGAAGACCAACTTTCCTTTGTCATATAATTACTGAGCGTGTGATTCTTTTTGTTAAACTTTTACTCAAAAGTAGCATAGTTGTCTGATCTTGAAATTGCATCTGATTGGTTTTCATTTTACATGATCATCATTATATCGCATATTTATCGATTACGTTAATGTTTTCACTGGTCAAATCATGTCCTCAAAAATTAGTAATTGGTCAATGTATGAGATGTTGTCTGCTTGCAATTATTTTTACTGTTATCTTTGTAAGGATAATTTTGAATCAAGCATACTTGTGCTATAAGCCAAACGGTGACACTGTCAATTCTGATAAGCTTTAGATGTTGGATGGTTGCTTCATACATTTTGTCCTTGTTGGGACTGGGAGAGCACTGCTAGAAGACCAGGCCAATGTAATGGAAGTGAATAATATTTGACCTTTATATGATATGTATAATGTATGCTATGTAGATTGCATGACTTTATGTTCCCCTAGAGGTCGGGAAGTTGGATTTTGTGTCATGAAGCAAACTAAATTCTGGCACCATCTTGTGGGAGGTTGGTGTGGGGTTTTGGTTAGACATTTTGTGTGTCATGGTTCCTTTAAAACTGAAGTTCCCCAGGATATTTGATGTGGTGGTGGAGAAAGGGGATTGGGTATGCTGAGTTTTGGAACCTGAATGCTGGGGACGGGTGGGAGGTGCTACCTAATATGGTGAAATGGAATCTGTGGCTAAGGGAGGGCTTCACTTTTTTTTTGGGCGGGTTTGGTCTCCTCGATGAGAGAAGAAGCACCTCCGATTTCACGCACCAAGGTGCCTCTCAAGCTCCAAAGTTTTTTTGGCTCATGTGCCAAGAAAGAATCCTCACAAAGACATACATAGCGTTATGGATCCAAGGAGAATCTCATCACATGCGTTTTATGTAATGGAGAGCAGGAGATGGTTGTCCCTCTTTTTTTCTTTTTAGGTGCTCGATGGCGAAAGACTTGTGGTCTTTTCTAGGGCATGCAACAGGTACGAACGGGCAGGTGGACGACCTTGATCAGCTGTGGAGGGTTGGAGAAGTGTTGAAGGTGCAAGGGGACAGAAGCAAGATAACCAGATCTTGCAATCCATCATGCTGGCCGGAGTCTGGGCGTTATGGCTTACAAGGAATAAAGTGATATTCAAAGGGCAACAGCTAATGCTGAGAATATAAAGGAAATGACATGGAGATTTATCAAAGATTGAGGCCTCTACTGCGCAGGAGCGAGTCGGGTGGAGTTGGCAGATTGCGAATAGAGTAAATGGGATGGGTGTCTGTAATGGTACCACTCTCTTCTATTGGTGGTGCTCATTCATGCTTTTGGGGTGTGGGTTTGTAATGGAGTATTGTTGTTTTCTTCTGACAAGTTGTACCTCAATTATTTAATGAATCACAGTGGTATTTTACACCTTTTTCCAAAAAAAAAAAGAAAAGAAGCAAACTAAAATTAAATTTCAGGGACTACTTATTTCTTTTATAATTTTTTTGGCACTTTAGTCGCAAATTATGATGTTCAGGTTGGAGAAGTTCCAATTGCATTTGGAAACCAACCTGCCTAACATCCCCTCATAATGACTACATTGAATCCATCTCTTAATATATGATGAAATCTTCATGAACAGTACTTTAATTTTGCTTGATAAATTTGATACATGTAGCTGCATTTCTTGGACAGGTTGATCCATCCGAGAAGTTGGAACCTGAGGTTGAGGATGTTCTTGTGGAGATCGCAGATGATTTTGTTGCATCAGTGAGTTACTTGACATGTCTGGACTTTGCCAGTGACTTTGAATGTTGGCATGCTGTATATCTTCATTGATCTTAATATCAGATTAACGAGTTCATTGGGTTTGAGAAGTTGTTAGCAGGATTCATATGCAGACTTATTTGATGGAATATGTCTGAATGCCTATATGTTGGAGTATCTATAAATCACTTGCATATATGTGCCTTCATATTTGTATGTCGTATGCTCGCTAAAAGGGTAATGTACACTTAGTATGTAAGCCGTTGTTACACACAACCTGTGCTCCCTTTTGTTCAAGTGATTTTGTTTTTCTATTCGAAAATGCAAGTGAAAGCGTTGTGCATTTGTGATTGGAGTTCTCTGTTTCTTACGTTCACTGTTACTTGTATGATGCAACCTTTCACTTTGGTTAATCGTCCGTTCTCTTGTTTGATCAATGTTCAATAACATTGTGAAAATATGTTTAACACGTCATGTGAGTGATCCTTTTCTTTCTTCCAACAGATAACAACATTTGCATGCTCTTTGGCCAAGCACCGCAAATCAACAATGCTTGAAGCAAAGGACGTGCTTCTCCATTTAGGTAGTTATTTCATATCATACGAAATATGATCTGGGCCTTTATTCTGTTGGCTTTCCATCAACTTTTGTTATATTATTATTATCCAGAGAGAAACTGGAACATGACACTCCCTGGGTATGGTGGTGATGAGATCAAGACCTTTAAGAAACCGGTAAGAAGTTTTTGCTAATATCATTTAATGCAAGATTACAGTGAAGCCAAGAGAGAGAGCTCTATAGCGCATTAGCGCAGGCTCTTTGGCCTTTCCATAACAATGAAAAAAATCTTTTCATTGCTTTTGCAGACTGTAAATGATGTTCACAAGGAACGGCTGACAGTGGTACGTTTATGTTTCCATATTTTGAGCTTCCTCTCCTATTTGAAATGTCTAAATTCACACTGTTTGCGTACCTCTGCAGATCAAGAAATCGATTGGAGGAGCTACCGAAGCAGGGAATCCAAAGAGAGATACTGCACAGGTCACTGGAAATCCAAAAGCTAATTTGGCTAGGGCAAATGTCACCTGAAATTGCTGTGTAGCTGCATCAGTTTTTTTTTTGGATCGAAAGGTGCTTCTCGGGAAAGTTTGCCTTATTTTGAAAGCTTGTCCTGAATGTAAGTCCCTTAAAAAAAAAGTCACTTTAAACTGTTTTGTTGTTTTGATTTCTTATTTTTTTGTATAATTTTGTGCTGATCCAGCTGGCATAAATATTTTACAGAATGACAGTGCAAGTGAAAGGGGAACAATGACTGGGAACATCAGGGATGCACAGTGATATTTTGAATCAATGCAGTTTTTTAGTGTGAAACACAAAAGGAGATGAAGAAATCTTGAAAATTTTGCATTCAATGAAGAAAGTTTTTGTGGAGGGTTAAATTTTGTCAAAGAAACTATGGATTCATGTACCTTAGTTTCTGTGATTTGCTGAGAATCATGTTAAAATTATGGTTGTTTTTTTGTTCTGTGTTTATATTTTGTAGACATCTCTTATTGTTAATGTTTAATGTGTTTCTTCAGTTAAGGATTAGATGAAGAGTTTTCTTCATGTTAATCAAGTTTGTGATTAATTTTAATTATATTTTCTTCATCCACATTCTGATCTATCCAATCTAAGTTTGTCTAATAAATGAGGAAGCAATCAAAGTCTTTCCGGATTTTAATATACATAAAACACTTAAATTGATCCAAATTTTAATTTTTTTTAAAAAGGAAAAAGATGTCCAGCTCCAGCCTCGTCGCTCTCGCCGCATATATTTAGATATATTAGCATTTTGTTTTGTTAAAAAAAGAAAAATATACACACTTATTTAAGTACACACTTAGGTAAACTAGCATATTCTTTTCTTTTTGAAAAATGAAAAAACTTTTAAATTTCAAATACTGTGCTAATAGAGTATATACTACACTATCACATTATAGTATTATACATTCCAATTGCATAGTGTATAGGTGGCTGAGGATCCATTTTTGGGCTACAAACAAGGTTGCAGAATGGATTGAATGTATCGGTGCGTATTTAGTTTTCCCAAGTCATTTCTGTATACTGATTTGCATTTTTCTAAAAATATGTAATTGTCTAATGCACGTATATACTTAAAAAATGAACCATATATATAAATAAATAAATAGCATGCATTTTATTTGGATTCAGAATTCGCTACAAAAAGAGTACACAACAACAAATGAGGTGCAGCATGGGAAAAAGAACAAACAAATAATACAACTTGAATGGGAAAACACAATGTCACTGAAACAATTGGAGTGAATCAGTTTAGAATTTCACTCAATCAGACTGGTCTATAAAAAGGAACAAACATAGAGGGAGAAGGCTTCACTGACATGGCTTACTTTGGCAATCCAGTTTCAGCATTCAGCAGAGCTTGATCATCACCACTAAGCAAAACAGGACCACCGCCCAGTCTCGTGCATATAAAATAGTTGATATCTCCAGTATACTTTTGGGGTGGAGCATTTGTTTTAACTTCTGCTGGGGGAAGCAAGGCTTCAATATCTTTCCTTGAATGCAAACCAGCTTCTTGTAAAATTGAGGTATCCCCTAACACATAACTGGGGGAGGGGAGCAAAAACACACATCATATCAAGACTCGCTAAAAGGTGTCCGGAAATTAAGAAGAAATACAAAATCAGAGACTGAAATGCACCTGTCCAGTTCTTTTTCGGAAGGTGGAGGGAAATAGAAGAGCATTCTCTGAAGCAGAAGATGAGCAACCTTTCTGTTTGGCGCAATTAGAACAGCGTTTGGCCCTGCATCATACGTGTATGCTACCTGCAATGGCATTTATAAAATTTATTTAACATGATAACCCCATCTTTATAGGCAGACAACAGAATTTCAGATGTCCAATATGATGAAATACAATCAATAAATTTCAGCTAGTATACCAAAAATTGAGTTTTGGACTTTTGGTATAGATTTTCTTATTAAAAAAACGAGCTCTAGTATAATAAACCATATGTCCTAACTAAGGTAGATATTCAATTTGGTTTGAAAAAATATCTCACTTGCTCAGAAATGCTTATGTAAGTGTTCCACAACTGTAACCATATTCTCATAATCAGTCATCCGACTTTTACCAAAAAATAGTGGTTTTAAGGTAGAAAGAACAATTTGCAAATGATCGAATTAAAATAGCATTTTCGTCACTATGGATGCCATGTAAATGTAACCGTGAACCAAGATTCATAAAACTATCAAGGAAGATGATAAATCACACCTGAGGTGTTCCTTCAAACTGATTCCATCTCTCCACCAAGCCAATTATCCTGCCCCACAACATAAAATCAGTTTCTTGGGAACACATCTTAAATTCCTATAAACAATCTGATCTCCCTCTGTATGTCTTGGAAGTTTCTATAGTCCAGGAGCCTAATAAACAAACATGTACGGTGGACTAGGAAACAGAGTTGAACATGCCTGTGGGATGTGTCATTCATATAAAATATAGGTGGGGAAGTATCCAAGCAAACAGCATGGAACTGATTGCTATCTGCACAGGTCAGCTTCGCAAATGACGGAAAATCACGTTTTTTAATAGCTTCTTCCATTTGTATGAGGCGCCTTGGGACAACCACCTGCAAAAAGATCATGAAGAATGGCAGATTTTCCTCAGCATGAGGCATATTATATTTAAATTATAAGTGAGAAACATACTATGATGTGATGGCAGCACACAGAGCCATTATCACATGTAAGTTTTCATATAGGATTCTGTATGCAACTAGCATAAAATTGAGTACTTTAATATGAAACTCCACACTGAAAATATCAAACATATTGAGATAGTGAAGGAGAGCAGAAAATTAAGGAATGAAAAATACCTGGGACCGGTATTGTAGTAGACTACTTGTTTCAACACTCTCACGCATACCAGTAGTGCTGCTGGTTTCCTTTTGTCTTGAGCTCACCTGGAATTGGGAAAGTTAAAATCATCTAATGAAAATCGTCGATCTTATTTGTTTTGAATTTACATAAAGAAGCATGCAAATGGATCATTTTTTTCAAAACATATCAATCATAAAACTGGGGAGTCTGAAGTGAAATGGATTGAACCATAAATTGTAGGATCTTAGAACTTAAAAATAACCCCACATGACATTTTTGATAATTTAAAACTCCAAACCTACAATGAGTCCATGACCATTAAAATAACATCCATGCCAGTCATATTTAAAGAACCATAGGAGAAATGCCTAATGATATTACATAGTGGAAGGCAGCAGATTGTAAAATAATTGGCATTTTGCAAACCAGAGATCAAAGCAAGCTGACAAGCATCCACAAAAAGCTTGAAGAACACAATTGAATAGATAACAGTATGAGCGTCAGGTCTAGGATAATAATAAATAATAAATAATAATTGAAAGAATATACCATACCACTGCAATAAGAATAACAAGATCCTCCCAATGTGTTTCATTAGCAAGTTGAACTGCAATGCTGTCACTTCCATCCTCTTTCTGAGATCACGAAAAGACAAAACATTATCACTTAATCTTGAATAAATGAGACGCTCAGCTCGCAAAAAAGATAAACTCAAAAAACCACCTTACATTTCCCATAGCCCATTTGACAAACCCACCATACAAACTGCGACAGGCACTGCCTGATCCTTGCCTACAATTACAATAAATCCAAAGTTTTAAACAAAGAATAAAATTTAAATAAATAAATCTCATTATTCAAATATATAGGAGTTTGAATTTTATAAATAGTAAAAGAGGACAACTCAAATGAATGAATGAAAGTATAAGTCTTCAAGATGTGCAATGGAGGGCAACCAGTCTTCAAGAACAGTACTTGAAGCAATACGTGCAAATGAAATGAATGTAGAAGTCAAATAGGACACATCAACACAGACGACCTGGAATTCCGCAAAAAAACTCTTAATTCTTGAAGACTAACCTTGCAACAGAGGACAACTCAGTAGTCTCTTCTTTGACATTCATCAACTTTGCAAGGGCAAAAACTGCACATAAATAGTGTAACCTGTGGTTAGACTTGCAAGCTCTACATTTAATTTCATAAATACTCATAACCAGCACCAGGAACAGTAAAAATCTCCCTTCTTTACATTATAGAATTTGCGGGAGCAGGAGAGCTAATTGAAGTGTGGCAACTAAATAAAATAAGCAATATGTTAATTACCCAACTTAAACTGCAGTTTCCACACTTTCTGATACAGAATAAGCATATTTTGAGGGACACAGTAAAAGGCCATTCAATTAGAGATAAAATCAATATATGAGCGACGGTGGAAGGTGATGCAGGATAGAAAATCATAGACGTAGATCACGAAGAATAGACTATGGAGTACGCCTTCATATACAAAGCTTTGTTTGCATAGTTCAATGGTATAGGAAGAGAGTTCCTACTTTTCATCAAAAACAGGTTATGACCCACAGACCAATGTACCCAGATAAACAAAATGTCATCATCAAATACATCACAAAAAAATTTGACATTTGCGCGTTTCAAGCGAGTAAGAGATACATTACCAAGACAAGCGAAACCGGCCGCAGAAGAGGCCAATCCGGCTGCGGTGGGGAAGTTATTGAACGAGGCAATGTGAACATGCAGTCCCTCCCAATCCTCTCTCTTGATACATATTCCCCTCTCCTCATCCTTCACATCTTCCGCTCGCCGTCTGATCTCCCTCAGACAGCTCTGATACCGACCTCCCGACAACAGAATCTCCTAATCAAAAAAAAAAAAAAAATTTAATCAAAACACAACAATTCAACACAAACTAAAGCATCACAAAAGATTCCAAGATCCCGAATTCGATGTACCTTCCCATTGAGCCACATCCGATCGCGGTCGAACGAAGGGCTGACGGCGACGGTGGTGGTGGCGGAGAGGTGGGAGGGGTCTAGGGTTACGCTGATGCTGTCATTGACGGGAAGGATTAGGGTTTCGTCGCGCTTCCCCCAGTACTTGATCACGGCGATGTTCGTGGGCGATCTCGCCGTCGCCATTAACACCCACTTCTTCGATTCCTTCTCCCCCATTTTTTGTCTTTTGAGCGAAAATTTGAACGACAGAATCACCGGATCTCGATCGATTCAGGGATTCTAAACCTCAATAGCTTCGATTGGAAATTTTTGAAGCCACAAAAAGCCGTTTTTGATCGGAAAACTTTCAACAAAAAGATGATGAGATTGATTTCTCTTCGAAAACTAAAACATGTTTTTTCGATCGAAATAAAACATGTATAATAATAAATTTTAAAGAAATTCGGTCGAATCGCTTAAAAGTGCGAGTTTTGGCTTTAATTTGATTTTCTTCTCGTATTTGCAGAAGCAGAAAGTGAAGATGGAGAGACGTGATGAAATTACATAAATACCCTTCACGTCCATTGAAGCTGTCTCCGTGTAAAGTTGCACTCGTTTTGTTTCTCCTAAACGAACGGTTGTTGATGATGAAGTAAACAGTTTTAGATCGGATTGGATGGATGTGATGGAGTGGGTCATCGAACTATACACATCGAACGAGCGTAACCTTAACGCATTTTTTAAGGGCAGCTCTATCCCCACAATGCAGTTTGCTATCCCCCAAACCAACTGATCCCACAAGCCAGACTCATTGAAAAACCTGATCCCACCATCATTTATATCATAAACAACTTAAACTTTGATCCCACCACTCCCTGTTTTCTCCACGCCAACCAGACGATTATAAAAAATAAAGCTGCGGTCCTCTGTGATCCACAAAGCACATAAAGATATTTGTCTTTTTTTTTCTTGAATAAAAAAATCTATTTAAGATTTGAGATAGAAACCATAAATGTGGATTTAAATATTGATTATTAAAAAAAAAAAAAAAGGTTTGGGATAGAAACTCTGGGTTTGGGATAGAACGTGGATTGAAACCTAGGATTTGGGAATTGAAATTGAATGTGGATAGAAATATAGGGTTTGGAATCAAATGTGGATTGAAAGATTGGTTATTAAAAAAAAAAAACTCATGGTTTAGGATGAAAATCTAGGGTTTGGGATAGAATATGGATAGAAAGATTAGTTATTCAAAAAAAAAAATTGATTTGGGATAGAATGAGGATTGAAACCTAGAGTTTGAGATAGAATGTGGATGGAAACCTAAGGGTTGAAATAAAATGTGGATTGAAATATTGGTTATTAAAAAAAAATTATGGTTTAGGATAGAAAACCATGGCTTTTCATAGAAAGTTAGGGTTATTTTTGGATTGGACTGGATTGTATTTAGTGTTTAATATTATATATATATATATATATATATATATATATATATATATATATATATATATTGTTGACAACTTTTGCATTTTATTGTTAATGAAACCCATAGGGTTACTTAATTTGGTAGAGTGAATGAATAGAGTGATAATTCATGTCTAAGATGGGGAATCATTGTTCTTGATAAAAGCATTTCAATTGCCATCACTTAGAATGATTATATCATCATATTCATAAGTCATTACTCTTAGAATACTTAATTTTGATTTATCTTAATAATTAATCAACTTTGAACGAAGATTAACATGATAATGGAATTGGTGCTCCTAAAATACTTGAATTTATCGATCACATGTTGTCTCACCTTGTTCACTTATTGTGTGCCTTTATAGAATGTATTGATTGTTTACAATTATTTGCTATATAATTGATTATAGATTTTCAATCCTCTTTATGTAGGATAGCCCCTAAACAAGAAATTGACTCAAATGGTCTCTACAGATGTTCATATGGTATACTGTTGGATTATTGCTATTTTTAGTGTAACTAAGTATATGAATTCCTTCTTTTGATATGGAACTTGTTTATTTATAGTTTAAGGCAAATGTGAGGCAACATCTTCAGTCGTTACTAGATAGGAGGACAACTATTTCTTCTGCACAATCCAGCATCCAGATGTGCTTCAATACTTGGACAATGTCACACCACTTCCCGACGCACCAAGGGTGGAACAACGGTCAAAGTAAAGATATGATCGGCACGAAATACTTTAGAACACCTTTATTATCACTTTTAAGTTGGCTCATGTGTCAATTAGTATTTGTCTTATTTTGTTAGAGGGGAGACCAAATCCCAAGAATATGGCATTGATTTAGTTTTGCATGGCCCAAAATGGCTTCATATTTCTAAGAAATGCCTTATTTAAAATGTGTGTAAATGGTCGCTATTGGTTGGGGATATTAAAAATGTGTGCAGAAGTAAATAATTGTAATGAATGCTTTGTTTAAAATGTGTATGAATAGTCAAAATTAAGATGCGAATGATTGATGAAGAAATGTTTAAAATGAATTTGGAACATAAAGCTTTTTTTTTTAATCCTCTTGTTCAACTAATGTATGTGAGGATCCAATCATCATGAAAAAATGTGATAGTTTTGAATATCACGTTGTAAGAGCATAGGTTTTAATTTATCTCTTAGCTTGTGTATTTGTTTCGTTCTTTTCATTAGGTTCATCT
The DNA here is from genome assembly GCA_030737835.1 of Acorus gramineus. Classification (NCBI taxonomy): domain Eukaryota; kingdom Viridiplantae; phylum Streptophyta; class Magnoliopsida; order Acorales; family Acoraceae; genus Acorus; species Acorus gramineus. The sequence continues at coordinate 5,017,747 of CM060855.1, read as the reverse complement.
TTGTAATAGGAACTATTAATCATTACTTTAGATTGTCGAGTATTATCACTAGTTTGCCTTCGGGACCCACAAATTGAAAGTATTTTATTTTGTTCATCAATATGATTATGTGACTTTTTAGTTAAAACATAGATTGCTACATTGTAAAAGTTTGACGAGTCTTCCGTCGTCAGAGATCCCCGACTGACCTGTTGTCTTCCTCTAGTACGCATATTCGACCTCAGGGTTGTCGAATGCCTTCCAAAATGCAGGTTGCATGTTGGTTTGTTTGATGGGTCTCCCGTTGCCCATGACTCCTCAGGTCGACTGATTTGTTGTCGTCCCCAATACATATGTTCAATTTCAGGGTTGTTGAACGACTTTCAGAACACAGGCTGCCTGTTGGTTTGTTCGACGGGTCTCCTATCGCTTGTAACCCCCCAGGTCGACTGACCTGTTGTCGTTTGCCAATACATATGTTTGACTTCAGGGTTGTAAAATGACTTTCAGACCACAAGCTACCTATTATTTTGTTCGACAGGTCTACTGTCGCTCGTGACCCTCCAGCTAGACTGACCTGTTATCGTCCTATAATACATATGTTCGACTTTAAGGCTGTCGAATGACTTCCAGAACACGCCTTTGAAAATGTAGGGAGGTCAACTGTTTTCATTTTGGTTCAGGTGGTGGGGATGGCCTTTTTAAGTTTTTGGGCTGGTGGGGAGAGAAGGTGGGGTTAATGGATTTCAAAACCAAATAGTATGTTTTATATTTTTTTAGGTTGGGGGGGACAGCAACTTGCATAGTGGGGATAGAGCTGCCCTTTTTTAAAACACTATTGTTATGGTTATCACAGGCAACTAGGAGAATCTGGAAGAAATAATCACGTGTTATCACGTGATTTTAAATTTTAATGGCAATTTGTTTTGGAAAAATGTTAAATTTAACCCCTCGGTCCTAAAATATAGTATTATAGTCCTCACTTTCTTCTTTAAACAAAGTTAAAGACATCTACTTCCCTACAAACATAAGCAATCACATATATAAGTGTATATCAAAGTTGAGGTAGATGTAAGTCTTGAAAACTCATAAAAATCCAACCTTGGGTTGATTTTTCATGTAAATTTGATAGAATATTCCTTGAATATTATGATATATGTTAAGATTAACTAAGATAGGTTAGATTGGGTTTAAACTTCATTGCTGACAGAAATGTATATAAATTTTTCAATGACTTGTACATCCACCCTAATTTTGACAGGGAATGATTATCCATATTTGCGAGAACGTAAATGTCCTTTTTAAAACTTTTAAATAATACACTTATTTAACTATGCATGTATTTCTATAAAAAAAAAATGTAATACATATCTAATAAATTTCATAATAGTGTTGTTATCTGGCTCCAGAAATTAGGTTTCACTGATGATCCCCAATAGGTGACATTCTCATATTAGTTCCCTGTTTGACTTTTTCAAACAATAAAAAAGACAATGACATTACTACCCTTCAGAGGTTTTTAAAAACGCGGATTATTGAAACTTCTCTGATTGAACAAATTTCAAAAAAAAATTTATGACCTAAGGTTTCCGAATTCGGCGAATCTAGACTAACGAAAAAAAGAAAAAAATTATGACAATCAAGAGTTCATATCATCTGATTTTCATCCCCAAACAATCATAAACAATAGAGAAGAAAACAAATTAGATTTCTTCCCACAATGAAACCTTCCCGTCTAGTTTTTTTTTTCTGCGACATACAGGACCGTTAAAAGACATTTTTACACTTCTTGAAAAATGAAATTATTGATTTAAAAAATTAAATCCATTTAAAGAATATGTGTTTCATATACATGTATCTGAAATCCAAAATGATTATTTGTTTATCTAGGTTTGAGAAAAATAATATTTGACATTGTGCATTTGTTTTAGGTTTTCCAATGTATCTATATTTGAGAAAAAAATATTTAACATTGTTCATTTGTTTTAGGTTTTCTTGTGCACATTGTTCATTTTCTGAGTCTGAAAATAAATGATGTAACGAATATTACATTCAAATACATGTATCTAAAAAATCTGAAACAAATATCGAATTCATATACATGTACCTGAATTCGATATTTGTTTTCAGTTTCACCAATCAATCTGAAACTAAAAATTGTCAATCGTGATTTTTTTTTCGGTCCAAAAAAGCCTAACCTGGATGGATCACCAATGCTTGCACCACAATCAGTTCACACACAAAAAAAAATCGTGTAATTCTTCTCTTCACCGAACAAATCTGAATCAAAAAATCTAAAACAAATATTAAATTCAGATAAAATTCGATATTTATTTTTAGTTCTACCGATTAATCTAAAACTAAAAATTGTAAATCGTGACTTTTTTTAGGGTCCAAAAAAGTCTAACGTGGATGGATCACCATTGTTTGCACCACAATTAGTTCGCACAAAAAAAAAATCGTGTAATTTTTCTCTTTTCCATCGAACAAATCTGAATCAAAAAATAAAATTGATATTTGTTTTTGTTTCAACCAATCATTCTATATCAAGAAATGATAAATCGTGATTTTCTTTATCGTCCAATTTGAATTGATATCTTCAAAAGAGAAAGGATATCTCAAATCATAACCACCTCAGAATTAACCGAGACGGTTATAGAAAGTTCAATTCGATTAATTCAATTAGTTAGAGGAGGTAATATGAGTAATTCAAACTTACCACCTCATGGGACTTGAGATAAGATCTACCAATTGAGATCCAAAAATCATTATTAATTTCATAAATTCACTAATAAAATGTATATAGATGCATATACTTCAATATAATAAATATAAGTGACTAACAAGATAATTTGAGTGTATTTATTGTTTCGTTTTTATTAATTCAGCATGAGATTTTGAACCATGTATCTCGGGATTGCAAACTCCTTTTCTGGTGAGTAAATTTTTTTGTTTCTTGATCAAAATTTTTCTTACTAACAGAAAGCAAGATTTGAATCCAAATCCCCACACTAAAGAGTGAAAAATGGATACTCCCTCCCATCCTAAAAAAACTCTTCCACTAACTTACTGAAATGAACCCAATTCAACTCGCCTTTTGGACAAATTCAAGTTGAGATTTTGGGCGCCGCTAATTGAAAGGATTCCACTAAGGCTGGCCAGTTGGAAGGGCGGTCCGTTAGCCAGAACAAGAGTGGGGAGGGCCTTGGTGTCCTCGACCTCCAGGACATGAACAGGGCTCTACTGTCTCGATGGCTCGGGCGATGGTTGGCTGACGGAGCCAAACAAGCCTGGGTTCATGGATAAAGATCGGGAGACAACCCTTGGCCTGCAATCACTGTGCATACCTCATCAATCTGCAAGGGAGTGTTGTGTATGATTTGCTGCCCGAGCTCTCCCCCACGCTTCTATGGAAGATCGGAGATGGAGAACGTATCCATTTTTGGCCCTGGGTGATTGCGACGGGCAGAGCAGGTTCATTGCATTCCTTCTGGTCTGGCTCGGGCGAAGCCCCACAATTCGAGCACCTCCTTGTGGGCTTGGACTCCTGGAGTACTGGAGTGTTTAGTAATTACTTGACAGATCACTACAATGCACAAATTTGCCAAAACCAGATCATAGTAAAAGCTAAAATCAAGTAGAAACTTGATTAAAATAGTGCTGAGTTTTCAGTGTGGGGACACACTCATTTTTCAAGTACTCAGAAAGATTGAATCAACTTCCCTAAAACAATAGGCAACTGCAGGGTGGTCGAAGTCTAACTAAGTCTAACTGTAATTTGCCTTGAAGGGAGAGTTGAAGACCAAAACTTCTCCTAGAGCCTTCTTTGGTGTGACAATATATGAAGTCAAGTTGGGATAGGGCAAATGAAAGTAGAAACGGAGTTTAGATTTTTGGAATGGATGCTAATATGAAGGGGTGAGATGGAATGTTACAAACAAGATGGTTATTGCTTATGTTTCTATAAATAAAAAAAATAAATTAAAATTAACCAAAACACGGAGTGCAAATACTTAAAAGAAGATGCCAAATAGAATGAGACCATTAATCTTGTTGACAGAAAGATCATTGATGAAACACAAAAAGAGTTCAGAGATGCTAAATAGAATCAACAATAGATAATGGTGCTTTGTACTTACAGATAATCTAAAATTTCCAATGCGAGAAAGCTCATTAGGGATCAGACCATTGAAATTGTTTGAGGACAGATTCCTGCAGAAGCCAGCAACAGAATCTACAGTAAACCTTATCGGCTAATGATATGGACTGTTAAGTGCATTGCATAGATAGTACAAGTACAGAGGAATACTGCAGTGCAAATCTAAAACACTCACCTTTAGGAACAGATAACAACAGTGGATGCTAAAAGGAAATGGTGAGGCAGGTCACTGATTTATGAATAGCAAAGCAGACAATGCCTAAATTTCTTGGATAAATCAAGTGCACAAGGATTGCTCCATCCAGAGGCATAGTAGAGTTATTTGTAAGTCTTAACTCATAATACTGTAAGAACAGAGAATCAATGAGATAATAGATTAAAAAAAACAGAATTGAAGAGGAAGAAAAAAACAAGCACACATTGTAAAAAAAAATTCCCAGGCCATCCATGTTAGAGAATATCTGAAGCAGATACCATGGTTTCACATGCTTCAGAAGCAGCAGGTGGTATCATTGTTGGTTACATCTGCAAAGATAAAACCATTGATTAATAGGTGGGTATGATATTGAATTACATCATAAAGAGAAGGAAAGGGGAGTACCACGAAAGAGGCAAAAGAACTGCTGCATTCAATATTAAACTCCTCCTTATCTACTATCATTTCCATTCATTCAAAACGCCCAGCCTTTCATACATTCTATATTTCTTTCTTCAAATGCTCCTTCCAAAGTGACATTTGTTTTCTCTCACTTTCTACCTTTCAAATTTCAAGCAATTCACAAAATATTTTGCTATTCCTCAATATTTTATCAATGTATGGACATCCAAAGAGGAAGAGAAAAACAAAGATATCATTTGATACATCAATTGATATCTGGATCAATGGCTTTTAACCATCAAAAGAGAATAATTATTGAATAGATCAAAAAATTGTTTACAACAGTAATTTGATGATAATGTGATGCTCAAAATGCCAAAAAACTGTATGATTGAACTCCAAGAAATGAATCTTATTGTATACGTCAAGATAGCGCATGATAAGCTTTGCTCTCCTGCTCTGGGGGTGCTTGTGCAATCCCCAAAAAATTTATGTTTCTGAAGACATACAATACAAAATCATTCGGTAATATAGCCTGTATAAATCTTTGATAAAATCCTTTGAGCTGCACCTTCCTAATTGGCAACTCCACCAATCAAGGGATTATGAGCATCCTGCATGTTCAGCACAAAAGAGACATTAGGCACTGGAACAGCATTACTAAAACCCAACAGCATCATTCCAATATCATCTTGCACCAATATCATGGATAAAAAAAACAAATTTATGTATTGTAAGAGGGAGCCATTTATAAATGTGTTTGGATATGTCACAAAGAAAATTGCTAAATGAACATAGGAACTTTCAACCAGCATGATGCTTTACACAAACATGAGCAGGTACAGTAGTAACAGTACCAACATGGGAACAATGGCATATGAGCAGGTACAGTATCAACAAATGCCATATAAACCATTCCTCAGCCTTCTTGTTGTACCTAAGCTTCTTCTTCTTCTTCTTCCTCCTATATTTTTTTTGAGAAAATTACAGGAGCCGTCTTATTATAAAAGGAGTGTCCCTGAACAAAGGGAGACAAGGGATCTCCGGACAATAAAATTAAAAGATAAGAGGAAAATAAAATAAATAAAGAGAGATGAGTCTCTCGGTATTGGGGAAAACCCCTGGAACCGAGCTTCACCTCTCAAACCATAAATTCTCCATAATTATAGATGGTGTACTCCTAACATCGATATTACCCAATCTATTAGGCTTGAGGAAATTGTCGACCAAGTGTTTTCCGAAGAGATCCTCTTTTGAATGAAGATGTGCTCGTTGTGCATTATCAATAAGCATCGACAAATTTGGATAAGCCATTGAAATTTTGGAAGATTGCTACAATCTCCTCGCGTTCGCTCTTCTTGAACCACAACCACATTCCTTCAATATCATTAAGAGAACATTGTGACCCAAGAGCCCTTCCCACACCTTCTCATATTTTAGCTCCTAAAGAAAAGGTGGTCTCTTGTTTCCTCTTCCATATCATAAAGCTCACAAATAACCAGTTGGCTTTGGTTAGAACCTCGTCTAACGTAAGCAACCACATGTCCACATGAAGCATCGAATCTTCAAAGGAGAGAGGAAACCTCAAATGAGACGCTCACAAATACCCCAAATGTTGTACCTAGTCACTAGAATATGTTACAGCTAGGCTTAGTTTCATTTTAGGTCAAGATTTGTTCTCATCATCTAATATAATATAAACCCAATTCTGTGAACAATTGAGATGGGTATGTCACATTTTTTTCCTGCGAATCTCAACTCCTGCTACAGATCTCATTTCACTCCGTAAATGTTGGGAAGAAGAAGAAGACAATACAAGGATATCACAAGGAAGTTCCCCATTACAGGACTCTATTGAAGGGTCGTCCGGGATGGGGGAATAAAACTACTCCTGAATTGCAAGGACACCCCTTGAGAACACCACGGAGCTAGTAACATATATTTGTATTCACTTTGGATTATTTCTGGCAACTATAATTTTCCTTCCTGAGCATCATTACAAATCACACCTAGTTCAACTTAGTTTACAAACATTTCTATAAACACTGCTTGCTGTCCTTCCAAATCTCTACCCGGATCATACCTTCATACAAAGAAAATTTGTAGATGAAAGAATAATTAACCCAATTTACTAAAACTTATATCTCAAATAAATTTCATGGCAACCACAGTATCCATCCCATCTAGTCAATGTGACACAAAATATAACTGCTTTGCTTTAACTTACAAGAAGAAAAATGTGTCCAGAGTGCCTAAATGTCATTCAAGATGGAACTGAATACAGAATAGAATAGCACTAACTGACCATAGACTTCATATGCATGTTTTATGTAGAAACAAGTCAGTGAGGTAAAGCATGCATTGAAACAAATAACAAGGTAAATGTAAGCAAAAATAAATAAAGAAAATAAATGCAAGGAACAGGCTCAGTAATAACTATTTCAGTTTATACATGGACATTACAAATAATCATGCAATGCAGCATGAATTGTCTGTTTCTTCTAATACCAACTTTCTCGGCCTCCATAGAAGTATTATAATGGGGTTTTGAGTATGAATTATCTTGCGTATAATTTCCATACCATATAATTCTTTCCTTGTATAATTATCTTAGAGCAATTTAAAGTACTCAGACTATCAGGACAAAGTGCTGGGTTCGAGTCCTGAGAACAGCCACTTGGGAGAAAAAAGAGAGACACTTGGGGCTTGCAAAACTGCTCTGGGTGCACTTCCTTATCAGATAATTCCTTGTATGATTATATGTTTGGCGATTCATACTTACCAACAAAATCAAACAAACTTGTCAAAAACTATTAGCAGACAAACAAAATTCTCCAACAGCAGCAGCAGTATTTGACAAGGAAATACTTTCATGTATTATGGGAAGTATCACAGAGTCTCAATCTGCGATGTGCTACTGTATCACCTCGTAATTACAAGCATATATCACAGTACCATTTTAAATGTCTAACTTATGTATTGTTGGGTTGTTTTAGTTGAGTAACAATGCTATATTTTTTTTTCTATCACCATAAATTGTAGATTTTTGACTCAGGAAAATGTTTTCCTGTTTCGACAATGTGATACTACATGAAATTAGTATACTGCTAACAAACCAGAGATATATTTTTTGAATGCAAGGTAGTGAAAAATCAGAGATACATCATCATAAGGGGATCAGTGCATTATCTTCATGAAGAATTTAACACCGTCTCGTTTTCATCTCACACTCTACAGACTGTTCACACTTCACACGCATTTCAAACAATGAAAAATTCCATCAACACTTCAAAGAACTACAAAAGTGAATTCATAATGGATTTTATAACCAATGATGTCAATTGCAAAGATATAGTAAAAGGAATTTTCAAAGAGACCAGTTGAATAAAAAAATCAAAACAAATCTACAAGAAAGCTTATGCATCAGCATACTGCATACCTGTTGCATCTTCACAATATCGTTGATCCGATACAACAAAAGAATCGTGTCCTGATCTAAGAGCCTGACATCTCAGGAAGTATGGCAATCTTCTGCAAGAATGAATGAATGAATATTTGATCAAAAATAATTATGCCTGTCAACTGATGTTTGACAAGAAATATTCAGACGCATGAACATCCTCTGTCACCAATCTCTGAAGGTCCCTTTTTATGTTTAGTCCTGAAGGCGATCAAGGGAGTGGAGAACTATACCAAGTACTCCACAACACATCAAATTGATGGGAGAGAATCATCATGAGGCACTTGACTGCTCAATTTCAATCAAGTCCTCACTTCCCAAATTATCTTGAGGTAAACAATCAGAATCACCAAGAACTTCTTCATCTAAATACCGCGCTGCTTGAATCCTGCAGTCCTCACCAAGTCGCTTAAACAATATCCCTTGAGTACACGGATCTGGCTCAATTCCTTGATCAACCATTTGAGCATACATCCAAATGGCCTCTTTCCAATTGCCCATGTTGCAGTTTGCATCTATCAAAAAAGTGTAAGTGTACTTGTTTGGTGACAACCCTTTCTCCTGCATCTCAGTAAAAAGCTCATAAGCCTTTGTGATCTGCTCTGCACTACATAACCCATATATAACTGCATTATACGTAATTTCATTGGGCACCAGACCCTTCTCCACCATCTCCGAGAAGTAAAACAACACACCATCAATCTTTCCCTTCCTAGCATGAGCATGAATCAAGACAGTATATGTCACAACCGAAGGAAAGACACCCATGCCCACCATCTCATTGAACACCTCCCTCGCTTCTCGAAGAAACCCCCTCTCGGAGTGTGCATGGATGATGCACGTATATGTCACATTGTCTGGTACTAACCCTTCCTTCACCATCTTCTGCAACAACAGATACACCATCTCCAAGCTCCCCACCTTGTACAGCCCATCAATGAGAACATTGTATGTGACCAAGTTGGGATGCAAACCCATCAAGATCATCTCCTCCCGCAGCCGGAATGCCTCATGAGCCATACCAATCCTCATCTCCCCACATATCAAGGCTGTGTACGCAATGGGATCAGGCTTCAGCCCCTTCCCCAACATCTCATCAAAGAACCCCTTCGCCGCCTCAAGGTCCCCTGCCTTGGAACTCCCACTCACAAGGGTAGTGTAGGTCTTCACATCAGGCTGCACCCCAAACCAAGCCATCTCGTCTTTGAGCTTCCGTGCACCCTCCAAGTCCCCCACTCGACAGAGCCCATCCATGACAGTATTGAAAGTCACAATATTCGGCTCAAGCCTAAGAAACTCCAACCCATTGAACAGCCTCAAAGCCTCCTCAACATTTCCAACCCTACAGCACCCATAAATCAAAGAATTATACGAAACTATATCCGGCATCAAATCCCTTTTCATCATATCAGATAACCACCGCATGGCCTCCGCAACCTTCCCCTTCTTGCAGAGCCAATATATACACATATTGTAAGTCCACAATGTCAAAGAAACTCCTCTCCTCAACATCTCATCCACCAAACCGCGAGCTTTATCGAAGTCACCCATACTAAAACACCCGTAAATAATTGGGTTATAAGTGACAGCTGATACTTCCAAACCATGATCTGACATTTCTTCAATCAACGCCTCCGCTATCCCCAAATTGCCACTCTTCGACAATCCATTAATCAACACATTGTAAGTGATACTACTTGGGGAGACACCGTTCCTTTGCATCTCCGATAACAGGTCGAGAGCCCGCAACAGCTCCCCTTCCTTACAGTACAAATCAAGCATTGTATTGTAGGTGATTATCGACGGTCCGATCCCGTGATGGACCATTGCCTCATAAACCGCACTCGCCATATCGGACAGTCCTTCGTCCCTCAAATTCCTCAGCAACCAATTGCAGTACTTCACATCCGGCACCAACCCGTTGTAGACCATCTTATAGAAGGTCGACAGAGACCGCCGCGTCATCGAATTCTTCCCGTACACATACAACACGAGATCGAGGAGGAGCTTCAATGCCGGCTCGGCCACCGCGCCGCGGCGTTCGACGAGGAGGTCGACGACGCCGTGGAGGCCGAGCGAGAGCGCCCGGTCGACGAAGGACCGGGCGGGGCCGACGAATCCCGAGGCGGCGAGGATCTCGAGTACCGCAACGAAGGCGGCGGCGGAGCCGGCCCGGTCGAAGCGGGGGTGGGCCTCGGACCACCGGAAGAACCGGACGACGATGACGGGCCTCGCGCGGATCGATCGGATGGCGCGCAGGAAGAGCTTATGGTCGGAGACGATCGGCTCCAGCTTGAGAGGGTTGGAGCGGAGGCTCTCGCAGATTAGGGTTTCGAGGGAGGAGTCGGACTGAGGGATCGAGAGGTGGCGGTGGAGGAAGAGGCGGAGCTTGGGAGAGGTGGTTCTTAGGGTTCTGTAGGCCCTTATAGAGGGTGTGAAGAGCATCTGGATCTCAGAATGGGAAACATTAGGGTTAGGGTTTCGATTAGGGTTTCTTTCGTCTTCTCTTGGCGGCCATTAGAGGCGAAGAAGAAGAAGAAGAAGAAGAGAGAGAGAGAGAGAGAGACTGAGCCTACTAAACTGACTGAGGTCCACCAGAAGAGGTGCGATCTGAGCCGTTGATGGGGTTGAGGTGGACTTTGATGAGTGATCTGGGCCGTCCATTCGGTGGAACACGTGCGTCTCGCATACCCCCTCATTTCGAAACCTGTGGGTTTTGTGGTATCGTCAAGTTGTCTTAACATGTGATTAGAGATAAAGCCATCTACGTCCCTATAAACATAATCAATCTCATACAAGTCCCTATTAAAATTATAAGAGAAATACAAGTCATTGAAAACACATGGAACTCAATTAAACCATTATCATCATTGAATTAAATGTTCATCAAAATTTAATATAATATTATCAAAATATTCTATTATTAAATAACTGTATAAGACATTATTTGGAAGAGTAAAAAAATTGAGGGTGTTCATTTCATGGCATAGGTCATAGTTAACATGAGAGGTTGGGTTAGGATTAATAATCGTTAACAGAAATGTAAATAGATAAATCCCTACTAAAATTAAGACAGACATACGAGTCCCTGAAAACTTAGGAAAATCCAATTATCATCCTTAAGTTAAATTTCTATCCAAACTTAACAGAATATTCTCGGAATATTCCATCACATATAATTGTGTAGACATTAAAATCCTTATAAACAGTCATAAAGACAAATTAGTCCCTGTAAAAGGCAAAATTGCCCCTAAAAGACTTTCACATTAAATTGTGTACACATTGCAGTCCCTATAAATAATCATAAAAATAAATTAGTCCCCGCAAAAGATAAAATTACCCCTAAAAGACCTTTACATTTAATTGAATAGACATTACAGTCCTTATAAACAATCCTAAAGACAAATTGGTCCCTGTAAAAGATAAAAATACCCCTGAAGGATTTTTACATTTAATTGTGTAAACATTGCAGTCCTTATAACAATCATAAAGACAAATAATATAATTTATTTTTTTATTTTTTTATCTTCTATCACATTGCTCACTCCATCTGAAGATCTCAATTTGGATGTAAAAAAAATATTTTAACCTGTAGAATGCATTCTTTTTACCTTTTTGTTTGTAGGGAAGTAAAAAAAGTAGCATGAGTTTATTAAAATTCTCTCTGTAAAAGATAAAAATACCCCTAAAGGATTTTTACATTTAATTGTGTAGACATTGCAGTCCTTATAACAATCATAAAGACAAATAATATAATTTATTTTTTTATCTTCTATCCCATTTCTAACACTCCACCTGAAGATCTCAATTTAGATGTAAAAAAAATATTTTAACCTATAGAATGCGCTCTTTTTATTTTTTGATTTGGTAATCAAAGCCTTTCTATGGATTAACATTGATACCTGCCAATTATTTTAAACATATTTCTATAAGATTTGAATTAGTTTATCTGAACCTTGCTGTATTACTTAAATTTAACTATCTTTGAAGATAATCTTAATATTTAAAATTTAAATAACTTGCATGCTCTTTCTATAACTTATGAACATTTAATTATTTTCTAGTTGTATCATATTTCAAGTCCTTTTTTGCTTTTCTTTTTTTTTTTTACTTTTTTGTTTATTTTGTGTTTGGATCAACCGTCCAAATTATCCTATTTAATCAAACAAAAACAACAGTTACTGTTTATATATAGTATGTTAATTATGTGAAAAAAATACCTTATAGATATAAAAATATCTAATTTAAATATTAATAATATATGTGAATGTTTAAAGAAAGTATATGGATATTAAATTACAAAAGCTGAGGCACAATTTTTTATCATTTTATGGATTTAGGAGTACTACTATCTATTGAATGAAATCTTCTCATTGTGTGGTATCATATAGTAGATTTACATGTTTAACTTATATGATCATTAGAGTAAGGGTTAAAAATCAATGATGGAGAAAATTTTGCCTTTAGACATCGAGACACCCCTTTTAGTTGGTAGTATTTTAACCTTTGTTTGAACAGCGACATAAATTATTCATGTTTAGATAAAAAAAATGAATTATTTACTATTTTATTGTATTTTTAATTTAATTATTCTTGTTTTTTTTTTAAGAAATATTTAATTATTCTTGTTAAAAAAATAAAATAATAAAATTTATTATTTTTTTGTTGTTCTTGGATAAATTGTGAATAAAAAATAAATAAGATGTTGATAAATAATTATAATAAGTTACAAATAATTTAACATGTGAATCTTTTAATTTATAAGAGACGAAGGCCTATGATTTAATTTGTAAATTTCCCTTGTACCAATGAAAATAACACAATTCTCAAAACGGCCTGGAATATCAATATTGATTTATTTTCATATATTTTGACATAACTATGCCCACATATTCATTACAAACGGTAGACATAACGATGCCCACAATATCGATTTATTCATAGCTATGCCCACATATTTTTTTTATATGCAAACGGTAGACACGAGCCTTAATTGTATTATTCAAGGACGATGCTATACCCACATATTCATTGCAAATAAAAAATGTTTTGGGTTTATTCATCCCTATACCACCCTATATCCCCACCTATTCCACTACCCAAACAAATACCTAGAGCTTCTTAGAAAGTGTTTTAAGTAGAGCATTGGAAAATGGGTTTCAAAATAATCTTTTCACTTGGAACTACTTTTGCCCAGACATATACTTCTATTTTTTTCTGAAAAAATATTCTCTATTGTGTATAACTAAAAGCTCATTTTCTTTCTCTACTTTTCAAATTTTTGGATGTTTTTGAAGACACATTCAAATTACTTATAAATCCTGCAAAAGCAAAATCATGCACAAATGTTTTCATATCCTTAGATGACATTTGGAAACAAGATTGGATTATGCTTTATGAGAATCAATTTTCAAACATGAAAAAGGTATGATAATTTCAAAGAATCAAACTATGTTCTCAAATGCACCCTAGACCACTTACATCTCATTCTTGATTTTAAGGGTGTGTTTGGTAACAAAAGAAAAGCGGATTTGAACTTCTTTAAAAGCTAAAAGCTGCTATCAAACTGGTCAGCTTACATGCATCTTCGTTACTAGATTTTGTCAAAAAATTGTCTCTTGAAATCTGTGTTTCATAAAGCAGTCATCATCATTATATTCTCAAAAGATGTGCATAAAACAATTAAAAAACAACTTTTCAAAATGTGTTTCCAAACACACCCTTAATCAATGAGGATACCTACATTCTAATCTTTAACAGGGCTCAGGTGGAAAATTCAATATCTATATATGATCCATGGGTCAAGTATATGGGCAACTTTATAGGCTGCCAAGCAACCCAGAAGTTTTTTTTCTTTGTGAAATACAGTAGGCGTGAGCCCCGACAACAATGAGGAGTATCTTTTGATCGCTTATGAAGTCTTACAAAGCACAGTTGATATGGCTCTTAGGCGTCGCCTAAGAATTGCCTTCACAATTATGCCACTCCCTCAAATATAAGATGAGGTTCACTTCAGAGATCCCCCGTCTCCTTTTTGTTTGAGAAGCAACATTTCTTAATATGAAGCTCCAATCTTCTTTCCAAAATTAATAATATATATGCATGTGATGAGAAATATATAAGCCACTTTCGTGCCGACCAAACCTAAGTGACTGCCACAACTAGGAGTCTAGGATCATTCCTTGGTCTGTATATGCATCCAGATACTTCACATACAGCTTCTTTAGGTCACCTTACTATGCACAAATGAGCTCGCCTCAGTTTGTTTGGAAAGAAGCAATGTTCATCATTTATAACAATTTTTTTAGAAATGAAGTCAGACTACAACATATACTTGACAAGCATATAGTCATAGGTGTTGCAATAACTTATTTGTTAGCAGAAACAATGGAAGATGGGATAAAAAAAAGAAAAGATATTGCACTTACCAAATTTAAAAATTGTGAGCATTGACGATTTCAAGATGAGACACTGGCTTGTCTGGCTTTGTTGGACCATCCAAGCAAATTTGAGTTGTCAGTTGTAGCGGCCTCCAACTGGAAATGAATTTATAATGAAGTGGACAGTATGGTTTTACATCTGAATGTGGCTTGTCCAGGCATTCCAGAGCTATTGTCCAATTACTATCGGTGCAAAAAGAAAGAATGAAATAGCTGCCTCATATAGAGAAGATATCATTAGCATGAAATGAAAGTTTATAGAGTAAATGATACCACACAGACAAATGCAGACCTCAACATAAATTGGTTTTTTTTTTTCTTTAATTGGATAAATTCACATATGTTTAGCATATCAGTTCAATGTTTCTTGTGCAAGTCTGAAATTCAACACCAGAATTAGCTTGTATTCAGAAATACAGTGAAGATTAACACATAAAGCTTCATCAGGAAAGGAAAAGAGAAAAAAAATATGATTCAAATTTTGCGAAGAAAGTGGTTTACCATTCCTAGTCGTTGGGGAGAAATGTAATTGTCAAACCGGAAATACCTCATGCAACCAGCAAAAATCTAGCTATGAAGCAACACTGCTCAACAACTTCAAAGTCCAGCATATATAGTAGTAGAGAACAGCTTTTCATTGTTTCTAAGTTCACTATTAGCAAAGTAAGCAACAAATCACAGGCGCAGAACAAATAAAAGAAAAGCTGTCAAGTGTCAATAATAGAAATAACTGAATGAAAGAGCATTCAACAAGTGAGAACATGAGACAGTATGAGAAACAAAGCACAAGAAGTAACCACCAGTGCTGTTACACTGGAACAATTATCAACTTATATGACTGTGCATGATGCGAAAGCTCTGCAAATTATTGTCTGAAGTTCCTGAATTCTTGAATTGCATGGATGCAAATACACAATACAAGGACACCTCTGAAAGCCATAGAATATTAAAATGCACACAACAAGTCTAAATGCTATCCCTAAGATAGCATCTGTCAAGCAGGTAATGACTAGTCTGGACTTCTCTAAAGATGCATGCAAAAAAGACAATATAATCAAGTTTCGTCATATTATAAGACCCTCAAACTTCCAGTTTTGCTTAAAAGTGTGGCTGTTATCACGTTCAGGAAAGGATAGTCAAGGTGTAAATCAGAAAATGATTCAAACAGTAGGTCTAAATAAGTTATTTTTATGAATGTGAATTCTAGATCTGTTCATATACTAACATCCTGAATTTTTTCTGATTTTAAGAGTTGTGATGGTCTCATTTAGGCAGAACATAAGGCTCTCAGTGGAGAAGGGAGCGGGAGCCTTAGAAAGGAACTCGTACGCCTGTGAACAAAATATAAAAAAATCCACTTCTCACAAATATCTATGATACTCCATACTATATCTATTCTTAACATGCATTTATAGGGGAGTGTGCTAGTGATTCATGAGTAATCCAGTAGTATAGGGTGCTTGTCGGTAGATCACCCTTCTACCAGAGCTTTGTTTTTCCACTGTTTGTTTGTATGTTCCAAATTGGGCACTTGTTCCTATTTAATAGAAGATGAATGCCTACCGTTTATTTCAAAAAAAAAAAAAAAATATGCATTTACAGAGTTCATGTAGAAATATTGGCTTCTGAACACATTTTACCAATGCATCTTCAAAATTGGATGACCTTCCAAATTTGTTCCTGAATTAATAAGTATTCCACTGCTTCAGGCAATTCAATGCATTCATGAAGAAAAAAGAATATTTATGAGCATCTATTGTAGTCAAACATACATGTGCCCCCTGTCATGCGTCACACAAGAGCTATGAGGAACATTGCAATGCATTACAATAGAAAAAGAACAGTAAACAGCACTACCAAGTACCAATCCAACTTTTCCCATTTTTCCATTAATGCATATAGTTATTGCTTTCTACAAGCAGTTGTAACAACTCATTGGATACATTAAACACTAAGTAAAATTGAGAGCCCATAATACAAATAAATTATGGTATAGGCCAAGAAAGTCCGCGCTGAATGATAGGATGAATAACCTTGATGGAAAAAAAATTGTCACCAGTAGTCGTTGCATGAACAAACCCCATCTTGAAAATGGTGAAACCTCTTTGTGTCACGTGCAATGATCAACCGCCCAACGATCTTCGAAATGATCTTCAGCGCATTGTGACAGTCCCCACATACACGAAGGTTTTTAATTATCCGGATCGGTGTACGGGGAGAGGTAGTCATGAGACCATAAGAAAGAGCCAGCCTCTCGCTATGGTAAAGCAAAGCCTCCTCTTTCGACTCTTGGTCCACATCATGCAACACAAACCTTGTTTCGGGAACATAACCAGCCTCCCTCATCAACCCGCACAAGCTCCTTACTCGGTCATAGATCTTGTCTGTCTCAGGGTGAGATTTGTCCCCTGCCCTGTACTCATGAACCCTGCTTCGAAGTTGTAAAAGATCAGTGGATTTCTTCCTCTCCTTCTCCAAATCCGAAGCTTTCAAAGGCAAAATACCTGCCTTCATTTGGTCTGTTAACCTCAAAGCATCAATTTCCAAAATGATGTCCACACAACGATCCCCAAGTTCCGTGTTCCCTTGCACTCGACAAAGATTCATCAAAGTTTCCCAAACAGCAATGCTCGGTTCAATGGGCATCTTGTCGATGAACTCCAAAGCTTCATCCACATAACCCGACCTCCCAAGCATGTCGACAACGCCCACATAATGCTCCATGCCAGGAGATATACCATAATCTTTTTGCATTGATTCAAAATGGAGCATCCCCTCATCAACAGCACCAAGAGAAGCACAGGCAGAGAATACAGTGATAAAAAGAAGCCCATCAGGACTCAACCCCGCCTGCTTAAATCGAGAGAAGACATCAATCGCATCCTCTCCAAGGCCATTTTCAGTAAGTCCAGATATCATAGTATCCCACGAAGTCAAATTACGTTCTGGTATCCTCTCAAAAAGTTCGCTCGCATCAGAAATCGACCCACATTTCAGATAAGCCTCCAAAATCTTGTTATAGACTCTGACATCAATCTCCAACCCCGAACCCATGATGGAATCGTGCACCGCCTTCGTTTCTTCAAGGGACTTATCATCACCACAGGCCTTCAACAGCTGAAAAAATCTATACATATCAACTACAACACCCCGACTCCGGAGCAAACCAAGAAGCTCCACAGCTTCTTTAACCTTACCCTCCTTGCAGAGCTCATCCAGCTTATCAGGGGTGTCCACGGCTACCGCCTCATATTCCGGCCCCCCGGCGCCAGACACATTCGAATCATAGTGGAGGCTATTCCCAGAATACCCATTCGGAGTCTGCTGAGCATTCTCAACACCTCCCTGACCATAACCCCCATATGGGTTCTTCCCAGAATACCCACTTGGATCCTGTGACTCTTCCCTGCAATACCCACCTGGATTTCCCCCAAAGTTCCCGTTTTTATCCCCAAAACACCCACTTTCGCCCACCGGAGACCGTCCCCTCCACGACCCACTGGGGTTCTGTTGCCAATTAGGGTTTTCAGTGTTTCCCCTGCTGTAAAACCCTCCATCGACGTGGTCGTGGTGAAACCCTTCTGGGCTAGGGTTTCCGTAGGTTTCAGGGAGCGGTTGGAGATCGGCGGCTGTGTTGATGAGCCTGGACGAAAGTAGGGTTTTGAAGGGACGTGAGAGGGAGGGAGAGGGAGGGCTCACCTTGAAGAGGTGCGAGATTGATCTGCTTGTGAAGGTGATCGCTCTCCTTCTGTACATTATCGTAAACCCTAGCAGAGTTGATTCTTTGTCACGGACAAGTAGGGATTTTTATTTTTTAGGGTTTTGCAGAGCCCACAAAGCCTTTACGAATAGGTTCTTAGTGACCTGGGTTTTGTTAAATGACTAAATTACCCTTGTTTATATAGAACCATGGAGGAGGAATAAAGAAAAATAGAACTAAAAAGTTGTTTGTTTTCAAAAAAATATGGAGATATAACTATATCAGAATATGTGAGAATAGGCTGACATTAATATTATAGGTCTTTTGGAATCAGGGGCTGACCCAAGAGGGGGGCGGCTAGGGTTTGGAATCACCAAAAATTGAAATAGGTAGGTAATTTGTCAATATATAGAGGTGTGGAATAATTAAAATGAGTGGGTTTGAAATTGGAGAATGTTATATTCAATCTTGTTTGTATCTTGATTAACATTTAAATATTTGATTTTTTTTTAATAGAAAATGAAATACATGCTTATATGAAATAAATGCATATATTTAATTTATGTTATTTTATAATAGTGTATAGGACAGTAAAATATATACTGAGTTAGTCAATTTGTATACTATGTTATGCGTGATAAATGTAAATATGGTTGCAAAATGGACTTAGTGTGTTAGTGCCTATTAAAAACTTTGAGATTTGGAGTGGTGAGCATTTTTAAAAACATATTGTGAAAAACTTTATTTTCAAGAGAATATCGGTATCTGGTTTTGAAAGGTTAAAAAATAACTGATCTAGCTTTTTTTAGAGATCCTTTTTTGTATATTTTGATTTTCATGAATTTTGTTTAAAATATCTTCTCAAAATGTAGACTTAAAGGATATCCTAGCTTGTATGTTTTTGTGATCAGTTATTTTCTTAATATTCATTTTTTATATTTTTGAAACTTCATTTTTTTTTATTTTTTGCGGTGGAAATAACGAGATTTCAAAATTTTTATTAAATCTTCTATAAATTATTCTAAATCACAAAATGCATGAAAAGAAGTAAAAAAAAAAAATCAATCTGAGTCATCATTACTTCAAGGACTCGATCATCATCTAACTGTTTTAATTTTGTCTTAAATTCATATATTTAAAATTATTCCTTTTATCTTATTCTAAGTCTATTGATCCCCTGGCCCGCTCTTGTTTTAATTCCTGGGTCCGCCTCTGTTTGGAATTGTGTTATCTTATCTAATATATTCCACTAGTAAAAAAAGGTCTACATGTTCAATCATATGTCATCACCTCTATTAAATTAGGAGATCTACATGTCAAAACAAATTTTCATCTTTTTGGTCCGACAATGTTCTTCATGTTCTTATCAAGTTACTGCTATTTTTTATGTTGAGAAGTTAATACTATTTATTCATGTTTGTTGTTACGCGCATTGCTCGTGCCCTTGACTAGTCTATATTCTATACCTAAAAACAACAGAAGAGGACAAAAGTTTTCGACCTATCTGCTCAATGAGGACAATCCGGGTTATTTCGGCCCCCAGGTCCATGATATTTTAGAACTAGATCCCTCAAAATTTGGGACAATTTTGTCTAACATCCTCGGTTATTTGCGGATAAGTCCCCAAGGTCTCCGATATTTATGATCAGGTCTCTCTAAAATCCATCAATTTGTCCCCTTTTATGAGATATTTGAAGTTTCGCCCTCAATTTTTACTAGTTTCAATCAGACCCCTATCTGTGTTACAAAAACATCATTGATTCATATTTATAAAAAGGTATGTGGTCTCAAAATATCACTTGCCGAACTTCAAATCTTATCGAAATTTTTTTTAAAACATTAAGATGCCCATAAAATTATAAATATATATTTTAATCTAATTATTTGAACTCATAAAGTTTACCTATGATATTAGTTGGTAAAATTCTATTTTATTTAACTATAAGCCCAAGATAATATGTATGTATACGCTTTCTTAATATAGCTTATGAATTAGGACATACTCCACAATTTAGTCATTTATGTAAAAAATAACATCATTTGTTTATGCCTTTGAAACTTTGATATCATCATGTACTTTAAAGTCTAAAAAATAATATAAACTTCATTTGTCATATTATAAATGTATTTTATTAACTCACACCAAGGGATTTTAGTTTTCATATTTTTGTGTGTATTACTCATGTATAGGGATTTTATTTTTCATATTTTGTTTATAGGAATTTTATTTTTGATGCATATACAACTCATATAGGGTGGTTTAATGAATGTTTTATAAAACTTCTCCATTATCTTTTTATTAATAAGTAATTTGTAAACCTTTTCAATTGTCTTTCTATTGAAATGTAATTTTATTTTTTTCATCCCACATAGCGAACTTCTATTTATGTAGTCATGTTATAATTTAATTAAGATATAACGACTACTATTTATTTTCATTGCAAATGGTAAAATAACATAATGGCTGGTTTTGAAAATTATAAGCTTATTTTGAAATAACTTTCTTTTTTAGATAATAAGCATTTTTATTTCGCTAATCATTACGTATATGTGATTAGTAATTAACACGCGTATTAGTGCATGCTTTAACTAGTAGTAATAGTAACTCTATATAAAGCCGCACAGCAGGCAGGTCTTCGTCGACCTGCTCAATGAGACATATGAGGCATTTGACAGTTAGACCCCCAGGTTTTGAAAGTTTTATAACAGGACCCCTATATGTGTTATAAATAAGTCCCTCATATTTATAACCAGGTCCCTAAAAAAATGGCTGATTTTGTCTTTTCCTGGGATTTCTTCAGATCCACCCCAGGTTCTACCAGTTTCACAACTAGACCATATCTATGTTGCAACTAGGTCCCTGATCCAAATTTCAAGAATTATAAGAAGGTCCCTAATCTTAAAACATGACTTTTCAGACTTCAAATTTCATGAAACTTCATCCAAAGATTTTTTTTAAGCCGTGTTCTCTCTCATTCAAGGCAGGTGTTTGCAGTTGAACACCATTACTTTCAATAACATTTTCCAAAAATTTCACTTGGTTGTTCGTCAATGATTTAGATTCTACATCTATATACAGAAACCAAGAACCTTTGATGCAATCAAAAGCACTTTTAATCAACATGGAATCAGATAAATGATAGTGGAATCCTTTGCGCTTTACCTGCAAGAAATAGAAAATTTTCAATTGATAAATTGATAAATTAAATATATTTGGTAAGACTACCAGGATATGACGTTTTACTTTGGCAAGAAATTAACATTAAGTCTGAAAGAAATCTACATTCATAAAAGTTTTAAAAAAATTGTGTAGGACAATAACTTTTCAATCGAACACTATCATGATGTTATGGATTACAGAAAACAAGAAGATATTCATAGAAAAAGATACCTATAAAATTATGAAATATAAATATTTTAGTCATATTAATAAATACAAAAATTACAAATAGAATCAGATCCATATGTTGTTTTTTTTATTGATTTTGATGTATATGTATTAATTTTTCTATAGATGTGAAACTAAGTATTTTTTAAATTTTTTTTAGGGTAGTGTCTTTTTTTTATATATATTAGTAATATATGATGGATTTTAGTTAAATTTTTTTTTCAAATCACGTAAATTTTCATCTCATATAATTACGATTTTGCTTTCATTTTCTCTACTTTTGATTCGTGACAGAGTAATCTTCAATGTATAACACATAGAAATTATCCACAACCTCATATCTAGCATTCATTTTAATGTACCACGATACTACCAAATTTTCATATAGTTAGACATATTGTTAATTTTACGAAATGAAAATGTTACTTCTGTAATTTCAGAAGCAAGAGACTCGTGTTTATAAGCTGTCATTATACGTGTCCTATTTTTTTCTGCTGCTCTTCACGATGTTTGATGTACATTGTTTAATATGCAAAAAATTTTCTTCTCCGTTAACAAATATAAATAATATATAATAAATCAACATAAAAAAACATAATTATATTTTATTATGATATTTAAATATTAAAGTTATAAAAATTTGTGCATCTTATTTTCTAAACTTGAAGAAATTGATTGTATAAGAAACTCACCCCCCTTATTATTTTTAAACTTTAAGCATTATTTACCTGAAATCTGTTTGCAATAAATTATTATAGTAAAATTATTTAGTTGCAAGATTACATAAACAGCTTCATGCAGAATATAGATTGAAATTCTAAAATTATGAAAATAATTTCACGCACTATGTAGATTTGGGAGTAATTTAGTTTTATACATATTAAAAATATAAATTTGAAATTCTAAAAATAATATATCACTTTAATATTGGGTTTAATGTGAAAAATGAGTCTTTAAGCATAATTGTAAAAACAGCAATACTCTAAAGATTTCTATTAAAAATGTACTTTTATATACAAAATATAATTTATCAAAACGCGCCTTAGCACCTACAAATAGACTAGTATCTTTTAAAACGAATAAACATCCAGAATTAGGCAGTCAGAAATATTAATTCATTCATTCTAAATATACTCAAATATGATATATTATATATTTTAATCACAAATTTTAAATTTATTCATCTTATAAGATTGCCTCAAAAGTTTCCTTATCTATCAAAGAGATGAAATTCCATAATGTATAATTAATTTTATTTTATTTTTTAAAATTCAAATATGATATGCTCTGGATTTACATTACCAATTAAAACAAAGATAAGCTGACAAACGAAAGAAACGCGTGTCAATGACAGTTATAAATATTAATTTCTAACTTTTCAGTATTTAGCGCGCATAGATTGATATATCTGAGTACATTTATACTTTTTTTACTCAGCACAAACAATGACAATTGTTTCATTTGCTTTTACAAGCTCATTATCCAAATTTTAATATGAAAAAATATATAATTTTTTAAACATATTCCTTCTAAAAACATATATATGATACATTACACAATTACATTTTTTTTTAACTTACCAAATGCATCACAATTCATAAAAGTTTCTACATCTAAGTTCTCATTATTGTTGTGAGACTAACATTTTAATTATCCACCTAATTTGTTTTTTGTTTTTTTACATGTACCCTAATTACGATATTCGAATTTCAAATTATCTCAAATATTTTTAAAAAATTATCACAAATAACATTCCTTTTCATTTTAAAATAAATATTATGGCACTTCTGGCATCCTTAGGATATATCTGTAATTTTCAAAAAAATGCGTGGGCTTTCCAAAAATTCAGTGTCAAAACGAAACTTAATAATAAGATATAAATAAGGTGTAAAAAATTGATTTGATATGTGAGCTCTATTGATGTATAAGATGTGATAGGTGGATCCATTTATACAAGTGGAGGAATAACACAATTTCATCAGTGGACTTGGAATACAATACTAGCTTATTCTCTTCTTATTCCGCATACTTATACCCCCTTATTTCCTCTACCCAAACACCTTTTTGTTTTATTCTCCTCTATTCCTCCCTATTCCACTCTTATTCACGTAGCCAAACAGCCCCTTACTGTGTCACACAAGCAAGTCACTTGATTCGCCAAATAGTCCCACTATGCACAAAGACGAAACTACCCTCACCATCCCCACCGTACCTTCCGTACGTACCCCCGGATACGGACAGTATCATGAAAAGACAAACATACCCCTATAATCCCAGTTCAATTGAACGAGAGCCAGAGGTCAACATAGTCCACGAAAACTTTACACACTCCCATTGTAGCGACACGTGCAGGCCCACTTGGAGACCGCGTGACACGTGTCCGAGACGTGTCAACAGACCTCACGCGGGGTCCGTCAAAGTGAACTTCGGACGCCAAATATTTTATGAAATCCGGTTAAATTGAATGTCCCCCGTGAAAGGGAGGGGCAAAACGGGAAATTCAAATTGTAGGGGACATATAAAAGGCCCCCTTGTTGAGTCCAACCACGAAAAGCTCTGCTTCGCCTTCAAATCTCTCTCTCTCTCTCTTCAATCGCTCAATGAGAGGAGCGTTTGGAGTGGCGAATGATCGATTGAACTTCCGATCTCTCTCGATCGTCTCCGTTGTTCGGGATCAGAAGCTTTGGTCGTGAATCAGATCGAAAGGTGATTTTTCGCTCCATCTCTCTTTCTCTTCGTGTTTCCTGTTAGGATTTGGCGGATTTTTTTAAGGTTTATGAGTTGATTTGAAGTTGCGATTGCGCGGGAACCACCGATTTCGATCCTCTCCGATGCGCCGGGTGAGGATTTCGTATCGTTTTTTTATTTTTTTTTGTTGGTCTTTGAAAGCTTTTCATCGTTTTCCGAAGATCGGGCCAAAAATACTCTCACGTTTTTGAAAGAGAAAGAGCTTTCCCGGCGTCCGAATGGTTTTTTTTTTTTTTTTTTGTTAGCACCACACCTGGTCACGTACGGACCACGCTCATCGCAGACGAAAACAGAAGGTCACCATTTCGTACATAAATTACCATTTGTGCCACTAAATCGTTATGTTTTCTTTTAAATTTTTTTGAAGGCTTTTCGGAAAAACAGACCAAAAATTCAGACGTCTTGGCCTTTTTTTTAGCTACATTGTGCTTTTGGTTAACGTCACCTCCGGTTCCTTACTGATCACGCTCATTTTAGTAGGTAAAAAACAGACACTTGGGCGTTTGGTTACGCGTTGAGGCGCGCTTTTGTTTTTTGAAAAGCTAAAAAGCTAAAATCGTGCACAGTTTTTTACAGAATCGGAAGCTGAATTCCTTTTAATTTTTTCCTCGAAATCTGTGTTTTAAAAAGCTTAAAAACAACGTTTTTTTTATCAGAATCGATTTTTTGAATTGAAAAACAACTTTCTCTGTCAAACATTAAACTCTTTTCAAATATTGATTCCTGATTTAAAAAAAAATATCTTAAAAAAATCAAGGTCTAAAATCATCTTAAAAAGCAGCTTTATTTCAAAAGCTACTTTTCAATCTTTATTTTTAAACGGACCCTTAATTTGTACGTAGGGAAAAATCCACATGACTCCTGACTTTTTTTTTGAGGTACTGAAAATATTTTTATAAATTCAAATAAATCATTTAATTGAATTTTTGTTATATATATAAAAAATATAAAATGTATTAAAAATGTAAAAAATATTTTTTAAATGATATTTTTATTAATCTATTCAAAAAAATAAAATCATTAGGTAAAATCATCATCACTTAAATAGGGTTGTTTTGTATTTTTAATGTAAAGATTTTTCAGTAATTAAATTAAATAAAATATTTATAAAATATTCATCAATCAATAAAAGTAGTCAACAAAAATTGACATAATAAGTTATTTAAATTTATATAGATATTTTTAAGAGTCACGTGGATTTAAAAAAAAAAAAAAAAATGTTACATAGATTTCATATAGTTTGCCGGGGTTATCTGAACCAACCCCCCCGCCTGAAATTACCATTTCGGCCACCTGCTATTTTTTTTTATACGGCCGCCCTTTCTTTTTTTGTCCATACCTCTTTTTTCCCAAAAGTGGAAAAGCATCTTTGCCAACAAAGTCCTTGTAGGGTCCTGTCAGACCCTTGTTTTTCAAATAGATCCTTTTTGTCGCCTGAAATTACCATTTCGGCCACCTGCTATTTTTTTTTATACGGCCGCCCTTTCTTTTTTTGTCCATACCTCTTTTTTCCCAAAAGTGGAAAAGCATCTTTGCCAACAAAGTCCTTGTAGGGTCCTGTCAGACCCTTGTTTTTCAAATAGATCCTTTTTGTCTTTTTATATGTAGTGGGTTTGGATATGCTGGTGATTGTACCGACATGCTTTCAAATCAGCCATTGCTAACAGTTCCACCAACATCTTCAGCCCTCCATCACACCCCGCCTCGTCCATCGGACGGCGTAGATTGACATGCACCTGTCCCACGTGTATACCAACTTCCCCTCCTCTAGCTTGAAATTTTACATACACGCCCTGATAAAATGCACAATGTGCTTCACCCATTGTATGAAAGTCGTGTTAGTACTTAGTAATCTGATTATATGTATAATATATCTGATCTGATTTGAATTCGATCTGAGTTGGACCCGATCTGATGGACCCAAACAAACAAACAGGTCCGATCCGGGTCCACCCCGCCCCGACCCGTTGGACTCGAGACCTGATTGTTTTATTAAAATATGCTCATATATTATAAGACCATTAGTATTAGTTGATACATAATTTTATTTTTTACTTAACTTATTTTTGTATCTACAAGTTCATAAATCATAATCATAACAAGCCTATAAATCAGTTTGTTTTGGACAATTAACTTATTAGCTTTTGAATTTGTATGATTAATTAGTTTGTTGCATGATTTATGTTTATTATTTAGGTTAATATGTTAGTGTTTATTGTTTTGAATGTTGTTTAGGTTAATATTGAGGTTAGTTATGTTTATTATTTAAGTTAATATGTTTTTTTATGTTAGTGATTATTGTTTTGGATGTTGTTTAATAATTCATTTACTTCTTTTGAATTGTATAAAATTATATTCAAACATAGTCTCATTAACAATAATGTTTTATTATAAAAAAATTTAAATAGAATGATAAGGCAAACAAATACATGAGCTCTTCTCTCTTTTTTTTTTTTACCCAACCATCCGGGTTGGGTCGGGTCCGGACCCTACCAGGGTCCGACGGGTCCGGGTCCGGGTCCGGTCCACCCCGATCCGACCCGAACCCGACCGGTTGTAGTACTTAGTAGTGGGTTTATTAGTTGCAGGTCCCTAGAATCATCTTTAATTAGGAATAATTCTTCTGATTCTATGAACTCGTTTTTTATTTTATTTTTTATTTGAAGAAAATCTTCCTAACTCTCTTAAATCTTCTTTAAATCACATAAAATTTATCTAAAGTCAGAAAATCATTCTAGATCCTTATAAAGTATATATGGTAGTATATTGAAATAAACTTACTAAAATTATATTCAGTCCTTACAAACTTTATTAAATCAGATTTAGTTTTTTTGTAAGACAAAAATACCCCTGTCATTTTTCAACATCCTCATCTTTTGAAATGTCATTTTCATCTATAAAAAAAAATATATCGATCAAACCTCATTTGATCTATAAAATTGAATCATTTTTTAACATTTTCATCTCCTTAATCTTATTACAAAGACTGAACAAAAAAAAATTACAGCTTTATCAACTCCATTACAAAATCAATAGAAAAAACAATTTAAAAACTTAATCAAAATTCTATATTACATTCTTAACTCAAAATTAGTAGCAATAAAAAGCATAACACCTTGATTACAAAACTATAATTTATTTAATAAAATTTAAATAAATCAGTATATATTTTTAGATAATCGCATGAATTTTTTATGATTTTAAGAAGATTTCAGATAGTTGAGACGATTTTTAAATTTTACAGGGGTTTTTTTTTATTTTTAAAAGTTTTCAAGGAGTTATATTGATTTTTTTTTTAAAAAAAATAAATTTTAAAAAAGTATAACAGGAGTTATATAGGGTTAATTACAAATCTGTTAATTATAGGGATTAAAATAAATATTATTTAATAAAATAGGGATCTAATAGAATTAATCAATTTTACATAATTTTTTTTTATTTTTATAAATTTTTAAAAAGCTAGATGGATTTTTCCTTTTTATTTTTGTTGGTCTTTGAAAGCTTTTCCATCGTTTTTCCACGTTTTTTAAAGAGAAAAAGTTTTCCCGGCGTCCGAATGGGTTTTTTTGTTATCACCACACCCTGGTCACGTACGGACCACGCTCATCGCATACGAAAACAGAAGGTTACCATTTCGTACATAATTTACCATTTCAACCACTAAATCGTTATGTTTTTTTTTTAAATTTTTTTGAAGGCTTTTCGAAAAAAACAGACCAGGGTGCTTTTGGTTAACGTCACCTCCGGTTCATTACGGATCACGCTCATTTTAGTCGGGGAAAAAAGACACTACTTTCTTAACATATATATAACCCTAAAATACATATATGTAAATTAAAATAATCCTTTAAAAATGCTCATGTATGTTTAAATAATTTATTAAATTAAATTTTCATTGTATATAAAAAAGTTTAAAATATGTTAAAAATGTAAAAAATGCTTTTTTAAATGATATTTTTATTAATCTAAATAAGTTTTTATAATATATTCAAAGAAGTAAATCATTAGGTAAAATCATCATCAATTGTATTTATAGAATTAGTAGGTTTTTTTCATTTTTAACGTATTGTAAGGATTTTTTGATATATTATGTTTTCAGTAATCAAATAAAATATTTTCAAAATATTCATCATCAGTCAATAAAAGTTTGATGTAATTAATTTATTTAAATTTATATAAATGTTTTTAAAAATTATATAGACTTTAAAATAATAAAATTTATGCGAATATTTAAAATCCCACGACACCCTTTCCTTCCCCCCCCTGCCACTGTTATTTTTTCTTTTACGGCCGCCCTTTCTTTTTTTGTCTATACCTCTTTTTTTCCCAAAAGTGGAAAAGCATCTTTGCCAACTAAGTCCTTGTAATGTCCTCTCAAGTGTCAGACCCTTGTTTTTTAAATAGGTCCTTTTGGTCTTTTTATATGTAGTGGGTTTAGATAAGCTGGTGATTGTACCGACATGCTTTCAAATCAGCCAACGGATATTCCCACCACCCCATTTATATTAAACACCACCCTTTATTTACAATATTGCCATTCAAACATAATTCCCAAAAATGCATTAAGGGCACCACCCTCCCCTTCTCACCACCCCAAGTAATTGAATAAGTCAATCCCACCACCCTAAGTAATTGGCATAAGTTAGACACATGGAATGTCTACATAATTATATTTTCTAGATAATGGCTTTATCGATGAAAACAAAAAAAAAACATGTAGGTTCTGGAATGAGTTAGACACATAGAGTGTCTACATAATTATATTTATTAGACAATTCTTATGTCGATGAACAAGAAAAAAAAAAATCATGTAGGTTCTGGAATGAGTTAGACACATAGGATGTCTATATAATTATATTTCCTAGACAATGGCCATGTCGATAAAAATAGAAAAAAAAAAAAACTTTATGTTCTGGAATGAGTTAAAGACATAGGGTGTCTACATAATTATATTTATTAGACAATTCTTATGTCGATAGACATAGAAAAAAAATCCTATAGGTTCTGGAATACGTTAGACACATGAGATGTCTACATAATTATATTTCCTAGACAATGACCCCGTCGATGGAAACAGAAAAAAAAAACATGTACGTTTTCGAATGAGTTAGACACATGAAGTGTCTATATAATTATATTTTCTAGACAATATCCATGTCGATGGAAACAGAAAAAAATCTGTAGGTTCTGGAATGAGTTATAGTTGTGTGTTTAACTACACCAATGTCAATGGTTGTAGTAATTGGAGACGGTTACTGTCGAATACATAAATGTATGAAGCTTTAATGTTGTTTTTTGAAATGATAGACACATTGTGTATTGAGTATATGTGTATTGTTAGACAATTTGCGTGTCAATTCCTGCATAAATCAAGTTATTTCATAAAACATAAGAAGAAAAAAAAATCATAAATTCAACAAGAGTTACTTATCCACACTTAGGTCTCTTCAATTAATCCATTGATAAACATTGATAACACTTAAAGTCATATTTGCAAAGAAAACCATCTAATGTTTGATCAAAACCAACATTCAAAGCACCGGCGGATGTCCAATACAAAGCGGAGGTGGACGTCGACGGAGGTCGGGATTTGCTCTTGCACTGGCGAATGTTGATGACAAAGCCGAGGAGGCTGTCAACGGAAGTTGGGATCCATTTTTGCACCGATGGATGTTGAGGACGAAGTGGAAGTGGACGTCGATGGAGGTCAGGATCCATTCTTGCACCGATGGATGTCGACGACGAAGCTGGAATGAGAAGAGAAAGGAGAAATAAAAAAGAGAGAAGAAAGATGCATGTTTTAGAAAATGAGAAGGTGGTGAACTTTGAGTCTTTAGTAAGAAATTTTTATAAGGTGGTGAACTTAGAAATAAACCAAATTATAGGTTGTGGGGTAAAAAAGGTGGTGCTCAAAATAAAATGGGTGGTGGGACTATCCGTGTCAGCCATTCCTAGGCTTTTTTGAAATGGGAATATGATTTATTATTAAATATATATTTATTTAAATATAAGTGAATATAAATAATAATAAAATAATTTTATATTTGATTGTGTTTTGAATTATTTTTATTCGTAAACATAAAAATAAATGTTTTATTATTTGAATAAAATGTGAATAAAGTATGGATAAAGATTTATAAAAAATGAAAAAATAATGATAGTTGATTTTACAGGTGATTTATAAGAGGTGATGACAGTTGATTTGACAGTGGGTCCACATATTCTTTGGATGAAATAACTTAGGATAACTTTAATTCCAGGGATTGATTGAAATCCATATACCACTTTATACTAGTTTATTCTGACATATTTTATCAGGGGTTATCCGGGATTTCCAAACATCCTTTATCCCTTATCCGTGGTTATCCGGGGATTTATTCCCAAAACAGTTCCACCAACATCCTCAGCCCTCCATCACACCACGCCTCGTCCATCGGACGGTGTATACCAACGTCCACTCCTTTAGCTTGAAATTTTATGTGCACGCCCTCATAAAATGTACAATGGGCTTCACCCATTGTGTTAGTACTTATATTAGGTGGGTTTATTAGTTGCAGGTCCCTAGAATCATCTTTATATAGGGATAAATCCCCTGATTCTATGAACTCGTTTTAAAGATTGTTTAGAATTAATTATTAGCTAAAAAATATATTTATGTGTGTTATGAAAGTACACCGTTCTGAAATATTGTTCCAAATGTGTTCCAAGTCTTCGCCAAAATCAAGTCTTACTCCCATGTTAATTCATTTCACATAATATTTATGTTATATATTAAAATGATATAAAGATTATATATTTTTACTTTTTTCCTAATGAAGAGGAAATTGTAATCAAATCTCCCGCGTTCAAAAACAAAGTCAATCATATTTTTAAAATCTCTACTTCCCCATCATATCATACGTATACTTATGGGGGCTGTCTGGGTGGAGTAATAAGAAGGGAATAAGTAAGAATATGTATGGAATAAGAAAAAAATAAGAATAAGTAAGAATAT
Organism: Acorus gramineus; assembly: GCA_030737835.1. Lineage (NCBI taxonomy): Eukaryota > Viridiplantae > Streptophyta > Magnoliopsida > Acorales > Acoraceae > Acorus > Acorus gramineus. The sequence continues at coordinate 4,986,281 of CM060855.1, read as the reverse complement.
GTATAGAATAAGAATATGAGAGGAATAAGATGGTGTTTGGGTGAGGGGAATAAGATGGTATTTGAATGTCGGAATAAGAAAGAATAAATGTGTATAGTAATACCTCATTATCTATGGAATGGAATTAGTCTATTCCAACAATAATCACAAGTGGGTTTCACATTTTTTGTTTTGTTTCATTTTAAATCATCTGTCATCACCTCTAATACATCAATGGATCCACATGTTAAATCAATTTTTTACACTTTATTCACATTTTATTTTTCATCAACCAAACACTCCAACTTTTATTATCGCGTTTTCTAACGAGAATAACTGAAAGCACAACCAAACAGAAACCACTTATTCCATTGATAAAGTCAACAATTTTTAGAATAGTTATAAAGCAAAGAATAACTTATGCCTTTATCCAGATCTAAGTTTGTAACATTTGGAGGAAGTTCACAAATAAAAAATTGTGATTTGAATATTTTTGCATAAATAGTAAATTGCATAGGGGTTTTATGTAAATGACCCAACTCTCAAGCTAATTTGATTGTCCACTCTTTTCTTTCAGTCATGAGTTCCCCAGCTCGTTCAGAGACCATCGACATGGACCTCCTCACCTCCGACGCCAACAACAACTCCTCCTCCTCCTCCTCCCCCTCTCCCCCTCCCACCACCACCACCAACCTGACCCACCAGTCCTCCATCTACTCCCTGACCCTCGACGAGCTCCAAAACGCCGTCTGCGAGCCGGGGAAGACCTTCGGCTCCATGAACATGGACGAGTTCCTCACCAACATCTGGTCCGTCGAAGAATCCCAACAGACCCACCAATCCAACGCTCCCGATGACGACAACGGACCCATCATCGACGAGCCGCTCTCTTTGCCTCCACCGCTAAGCGGGAAGACCGTCGATGAGGTCTGGGCGGAGATCCACCATCCATCAGACGGTCCAAATTACAACCACCACCACCAACACCAGAGGGAGCTCACGTTCGGGGAGATGACGTTGGAGGACTTCTTGATACGGGCAGGGGTGGTTCGGGGAGGGTACAATTGTAATAACACCGACAATGCGGCGGCGCGTCAGTATGGGTTCCCGGAATTCAATTTTGGGGGGGATTGTTACCAGCAGGGGGAGAGTTCTAGAAGCAATGGTGGTGGTGGTGGTGGTGGGGGGTATTGTTTTGGGCCGACGAGCCCGGTTGAATCGGACGGTCTTGGAGGGGGACAGGTGGAGAATTGTGCGGTGGGGATGGTAGGGGTGGAGGTGGTGGCGGGGCCGGGGGGAGGGGGGAGGAAGAGAGGAGGGGGAGGAGGGGTGGTGGAGAGGAGGCAGAGGAGGATGATCAAGAACAGGGAGTCCGCCGCCAGGTCTCGCGCGCGCAAACAAGTAAGTATTAATTTTTGGTTTATTTTTTTTTTTAAAAAAACAGTTTATAAATTATCTCTGCATATCTCGTGTTTGTTGTGTTGCATTTGGTTGCTCTTTGGATTAGGCCTGTCAACGGTTCGGTCCGGGTGGATCCGGACCCGACCCATTTCATTGTTGAGTTCTTCAGGTCGGATCCATATCGAGTCTCGGGTCGGGTCGACCCATTAACAAGTTCAGGTCAGACAAAGAGAAGTTCAAAAACTTTTTCAGGGCCTACAATGGTTTCATTTTTTTCTTTTTAATAGAGTTTAATGTATTATAAACAGTTTTTCACTATTTTGATTTTTAAATGTTTTATGAGAGAACATTTGGAATACGGTTTGAATTATTATGCTTTTACGTGAAGTCAAAAGGTTGTAAAAATATTTCAAATGTTTAAAATTTTAAATTATTATTTAATATTTAGTTATAAGTGTTTGGTTGAATTATGAGTGTTATGTTGGATCATAAATTAAAAAAAATTACATAATCTTTGGACTGAGTCAATCGGGTCCATAGAATCGAGTCAGGGTGGACCCAGACCATACCCATTTTGATTGTCGAATTCTTCGGGTCTGGTATTTACGCCTTTTATCAGGTCGGGTCCAGGTCGACCAGCGATCCGTTAACAGGCCTATTTTGGATGTCATGTTTAAATACAAAATAGCCTTTGGAATACTGCGGAATTAGACAGAAAATGTAATTTTTTTTATTTGGATGTGATGAATGTCTTGGTATAACCTATGTTTGAATTAACTGGTATAAAATGGTGTATGAATTTCAGGTAACCCTTTGAATTAAATTATTTCAGGTATTCAATACAAAAGAAAATGTGGGTTTATTATTAAATCAATTGTTTTCATTTCTTATAAATCAAATGTTCAATAAACTGTCATCATTTTTTCACCTTTTATAAATTATTATCCACGCTTTATTCATATTTTATCCAAACAACAAAATTTTTATTATTATGTTTTTTTAACGAGAACAATCCAAAACACAAAAACAAAAAATCACTTTATCTTTATATATACTATAATAGCCATAAATTTGATAATAACTTAATTCTCTATCTAAACGGGGGTTAGTGTTTTTTTTTTTTTTAACACACAATTTTTTTTTTTCGTTGGAAATCCTCACAAACAATCTCACATATAGTTCATATATATACTTTCGTAACAATCCAACGAGATATGGAGATATCTCTCCATGTATATACCTTAATTTTTTAATATATGTTAAAAATAGATATTTTCAATTTGAATGGTTGATATATATTTTTTATCAAAATATATACTTTGTTGGACAGAATTTATTATTTAAAAAAATTAAAATATGTATATGGATTGTCCGTGAGACATTATTGTTGTTTTTTTTTAATGGATTTCATTTTGACATATGGTCTATCAGTTTTCATGATTTATTATTAATTTGCTGGCTGGTTGTTGTCTTTTTGAGTTCAATACATTTTTATTTTTATTTTTTAATATTGAAATGAGTCGAAGATGGTAAATTTGCAATCAAGTTGAATAGAATATGTTCTTTATTTAGAGTCCTTGTCCAGTTACTAAAAAGTCTGACTACTTAGCTTTTTTTTAAATTTAACTTACATATCATCCTATCTTCTTCTTTTATTAATGATCTACGTCAATTTGTATCTATAAAATATATATTTTTTTAATACATTAAAGGGTTTGAATTCTTATTTTATTGCCTGATGTTGTCCTGTTTATATTTTAACCAAAGTTCACTTGCAATTATTGGTGTTTTAAACTGTCTTTTTTGACCTACGTAGGTTTAGTTGACAAAGTACAGAGAAATTATTTGTTGAGTTGTTGGTCAAAACTATTTTCAAGCTTTGAAAAGCACCCACTTTGACCAGTAATCTTGGGCACTCGTTATTTTATGTCATATATTAATAGATCATTGAAGATGGTGGAAACATTTTACACTACACCAAAAGCACAAACATCTTCTACAGCCTACAGTTTGTAACAAATTTTTCTCGTTTTGGTGTATGATGGAGATATATAATCACACACTCATCTTTTAGGACCTCTAAAAAGTTCCCTTTTGTCATAAAGAAAAAAATAAGTCACAAAAAAGTCCCCATCAATTTTACTTTTTCACGAGAGCATATTAAGGAGATTTTGTATATTAAAGGGAAAAACCAAATAACCCCTTGTAAACTACTTGGAATCCATATAACCTCACTGACTTTTTTTAAAGTTCATGTAACCCTCTAAAAACACCCATGTAAACCCAAGTAATTCCATGAGTTAAACTTCCGTTAATAAATGAAAAATATTATGCGAATATTTAGTTTGGTTAACCCTAACTAAAAATACAATATATAAAAAAAACTCCTATAATATGTTAAAATTGTGAAAAACTTTTGTAAATGATGATTTTATCTCTTTGGATAGATTTTTATCTGGAGGGGTAAAATCATCATTTACAGATAATTTTCTGCATTTTTAACACACTGTAGTGGTTTTTTGGTGTATTATGTTTTCAATTAGGGTTAACTGGACAAAAAATTCACAGAATAATCATAATCTGTCAACGAAAATTTAACTCAGGTGCGTATTTGAATTTAGACAAGTGTTTTTAGGGGGTTATATGAATTTCAGACATTTTACAGAGGTATTTTTAGATCCGCGTTTCTTTGTTTTTTAGGATTCAGATCCGCGATGGAGTGATTTTGGCGTGAATCCAAAGAAAATTTGATGTTTTGGCGTTTAAGACGCATTTTACGTGTTTCCTTACAAAAATATCAGGGTTTAAAAAACTCTGAAAACAATGTTTTTCAAATGCCGGGTTCGGGGATGGCTTTTTAAGAAAGCTAGAAAAGCTAAAATGCAAATTGAAACAAAAATTTCATGGTGGGGTATGAAACTCTCACATTTATTTATTTTATTTTGTGTAAAAAAAAACTAAAATTTTTAAAGCTATTAAAGTGCTTTTCAAAAGTTTAAAATTTTACTTCTGAAGGAAACATAATAATAAAGGTTGGAGTATTTAGTTGACGAGGAATAAAATGTGAATAAGGTGTAAAAAGTTGATTTGACATATGGGCTCCATTGATATATAAGAGGTGATGATAAATGATTTGATGTAATGACATATAATTTGATAGGTGAGTCCCCTTATATCAGTGACAGAATAACACAATTCCATTAGGGGACTTGAAATACAAATACCAGTTTATTCTCACCTAATTCTATATAACTATAATTTCTTATTCTCTTTATTCAAACACTTTTTTTTTCCTTATTCCTCTCTTATTCCTTTAGCCAAACAGCCCGTAGGATATATAATTGTATTGGTTTGACTACGGAAGTCTGTTGAAACGACTGTCCGCGGATTCTCTGGATGCCACGTGTCATGGGTCCCACTCTTTTATATCCACGTGGCATTAAAAGAGACCTCTCGAACCAAAAATCCACGTGGAATCAAATTTATGCATGGCTTCCACGTCCGTTTATACGTAACATGTATAAATCCTACTTATTAGATTATATTTGCCCTTTTTAAATAGGAAAAATTCATATAACCCCCCTGTAATCTCAATATATCCATAGAATCCCTGTAAACATATCATAAATGCAAATAACCCCTGCAGTTAAAGAATCTTTAACAGAGTTGAAATATTTTAAACATTTTTCGTTATCTAAACCATGATTAACAAATATGTATTCTTTTAACTCCTGAAAAACAGTCAATAGTTCAAACAAAAACCCTCATATTTTTAATTTTACACTCTTTTAGGATTTTTTTTGAAGTATTGGTTATTTTCATAGGGTTAAAAAAATATATATTTGTTAATCATGATTTAGATAATGAAATATGTTCAAAATATTCTAACTTTGTTAAAAAAAAAATTTAACTGTGGGGGGTTATTTGCATATGTTGTGTTTACAGAGGGGTATATGAATTTATTGAGATTAGAGGGGTTATATACATTTTTCCCTTTTAAATATATATATAAATAAATCTTTGGAGTTTGAGATTTTTTAAACACGTGCCATACATGACATGAAACGGGTCGATAGGGAAGGCTAAGTTTGAGCACATATTTTAATTTTTTCATGATGAATTCCTGTCTATAAATACCCCCCCTACACTTAGAGACCATCTGAGAGATTTAGTTCTTTTTAGAGTGTTGTTTAGGGAGAGAAAAAGAAAGGGAAAAAAAAAATGGTGGAGAGGCGTTTGATTTTCCCAAATCAGAGGGCTAAGGATCTCTACAACCTTCTTATTGAAGAGGTTTTTCTCTTGATTTTGCTGCTTTTATATGGTTATATGCTTATTTTTCTTATTTCATATCATCTTTCATTTGATAAGTTTTGGACTGTTTGATTCATTCAAACACGAAACTAATAACACAAAAAAACAAGCAGATGATTCAGTGATTTACCTTTCTTTTTTAACCGGGTGATTATTGTCGTTTCTTTTTTGCTTTATTATCTCTCCCTCGAATTTTGTAAGCCGAATTCAGTAATGAAATCAAGAAAAATGATACAAACCCTAGATATTTTATTTTAGTTGTGGTTTATAGCATATTATATTTTCAGCATTTTTTATGATATGATGTTTTTTGGGGTGGAGGTGACAAAAAGAATTTGTTTTTAAACATGACTAATTTTTATATATGATGATGATATATATATAACAAAAAAATGATGCAGGCGTATACTGTAGAGCTGGAGGCGGAGCTGAGCATGCTGAAGGAGGAGAACCGCCGTCTCAAACAGATCCAGGTATTCATTTAATTAATTTCTTATACTTCAATATATATAGATATATAAAATCTGAAACATAAGGGCCATAGATTTTGTATTTCTTCATTTATATGTATGCACAAAGTAACCACTGCTTTTATTATGTTCAAATCTGAAAATATCTTTGGAACTGGATCAATGAATTGTGAAAGTGATATTTGGATCATCTTAGAAAAATTATGGTTTTTTTTTTTTTTTTTAAAGTATAGGTATGACTCTTATTATACAAATGTAATTCATATCAATTAAATTGGTGATTGGTGCTGATGATGATATTGTTGGTACATTTAAAATGAAAACGGAATATTGAACATGTTGAAACATATATTTGTCAATATATCATTAATTGATATTTGTATGAATTTCACTAGCTAATATTGATTTGATTCAATTAAAATTTATCTGCTAACTAATAAAAAAACTTTGCTTTTTGGGGGGGTGGATGAATTTAGCAGTATACCAACATCCCCTTTTTTTTCGTTGCTCTAAAAAATACCTCTTTTAACATTCCGGTTGAACCTTTGTAATGAAAAATGTTATATTCAGTTCATTTTACAGTCAATCCAAAACACAGATAGCACATGTTTCTATTTTTTTCAAAAATAAATATATTTCATCTAATAAGGTATGTATTTTTATAAAATGTGAAGTATATATACTCTAATGAATTGAATGATATAATTTAATATCATTTATAGAAAATGTAAAAAAATATTAATGAGATATATATACACCTCGATACAGTGAGTAGGAGAAGTTAATAAGATACATATTCCTGTAAAAATGATTGCATGTAACATAATTCTTTTGTAATGCGCTCATAATGAATTTGCTATGATTTTGAACAGGCTGAAATGATGCAGAGGCGCCGCCAAATGGTAATCACTATTAGACATATTTTAGGCCTCATTTGTGGTAATCACTACACACTTTTTAAGTCTCATTTTAATATGAACTGTGATTTAATCCCCGTCACTTAAGCTGATATGTGCATACGGATCGAATATGTATTGCTGTTCAAAATTAGTATCCGTATTTGATCCAAAAATCTAGATTCAAATCCAGACGATTATTCAAGATATTCGAAACATTTATTTAGATGAATAAGGGTACAACTTAACTCAAATTTCCAATAACTGAATAATGAATTATTATAATATACATAAAATCTATAAATAAATTAAAATAATAAATAATCATATAATACTATTTCAGATATGAATACCTGTCTCATATTAAATAATTCACATACAATTGTAGATTTAGGTTTTTAGATATTATTTTAAAAATTTTGGATCGGTCACATATAATATTTTTTGAAATATTAGACAAAATTCGAAGAGAATGAGAGAAAGTTAGAGAATTTGAGTCAAAGGGAAATAATGGAAAGTAGAATATTTTTCATTTGATCAACTTTCATGGTGTTTATACATGTGATGGATAAATTCACCATCACTTTCCTTCAAAAATTTCACCCACAGGCAAAGGAAATTTTTTTTCAATACTTTTCTTAACAAGACAAAATAGGAGACAGAGAGCGATGAAAAATATTTTTCTTTCATTGTTTAACACAAACACTAGATTTTTAAATTGTCAAAAGAAAAATTTTCACTTTCAATTATTTTCCCTCATTTTTGCTTTGGGAAAAATCCAAATAACCCTCCTGTAAACTGTCTAAAATCCATATACCCCCCCCATTTTTTCAAGTCCATATAACCCCCTAAAGAAAAATTCTATGTAAATTCACATAACCATCTAAGTTAAATTTCCGTTGATTGATGAAGAATATTATGTAAATATTATGTTCTGTTAATCTGACTGAAAACACAGTATATTAAAAACCTCCTCTAATTCATTAAAAATGCGATTTTACCTATGTTCTCCACCAGGGTTAACCAAACATTTTCAACTCATTGTTGGAGGGTTTTGGTATGCTATGGTCTCAATCAGGGTTAATCAAACAGAATATTCATAAAATAATTTCAATCTGTTAACGAAAACTAAACTCAGAGGATTATTTAGATTTACACAGGTATTGTTTTCAGGAGGTTACATGAACTTTATGAAAAAGTCGTATCTTAGACAACTTACACAGGGCTATTTGGATTTTTCCCTTTCCCTTCAGCACAAACACGCCTTTAATTACTTGTTGATAAATTGTTGTGAGCAGTTACTGGCGGCGTTGGAGAAGGAAGAAGAAGAGCAGCAGGCGAAGAAGAAGCAGAAAAGAAAAGGGGGGAAGCAACTCCGCCGCTGCAACAGCGGACCATTGTGATGGTGATGATGGTGATGGTGTGATGAATGATGATTTGGGTCCAATAACAAGACCAATATTACTTGGTCTCTATATGATGGTCATTAGGGTTCTGTTATGTGGGTCAGTTTTTTTTTTTGTTGTTGTTGTTGTTGGGTGTTGAATGGTTGGAATTTTGTATTGACATACAAAACTGTGAAGAGGAGAGCAATAAAAATGAAAAAAAAAAAAATGGTCCGGAGTCTCTGTTGGAAGATCTATTTCAAAATCAGATCAAATTAACATGCAGTAGACCAAAAACAGAAAAGATGGTCGGGATGGAGACATGTGGTACGCTGTCTTAAGAATAGAATTGTCCTCTCAACGCGCAGGGTTTTCGATGATCTGCTCTTTGGACACAACCATTCAGTCTCGTTGATCTTCTTCTCTCTCGTGTAGCATGAAGAACCGGTCGTTGATTTGAGTAATCGCTAAAAGAACAAAAATATTTTTGGAAAAGAGAGACTTAAGAATGCATCTTTAAACAGAAGCCCAAAAGAAGAGACCAGTTGGAGACGACACTCCACTTAGCGACATTGCGTCACTTATGCAGTCCGACTGAGAAGACGCTCCTCTTCATGTGGCAGTTACGATATGAGCCAAATGCAAATGCAATTCACGAGCCTTTGCCCCATTTGGGACCCTACCCAAACACCAACACTCATATATTTCAAATAAGCAATGTGGGACTAATATGTTTGTGAAATGTCAAGAGACAAATAAGCAATGTGGGACTAATATGTTTGTGAAATGTCAAGAGACAAATAGAGGGAACACATTTCCCTCTAAAAGCATTTTAAAATTTTGAAGCTTTTGAAAACACAAAATGGGGGAGAAACCCAGAACTCGTATAAAGTTTCTAACAGTCTCATGTGTACTTTTATTTACCTTGCATTTTCTTTCCATGCACTCACTCTGGGCAAGTGAAAGCCAACTAAAACTTACCATTCGAATATTTGGTATTGCATTTTATTATCTTTATTTTCTTGTGTTCTTATAATTAATTTTGTACTTGGATCACATGATCTAAAACATAAGATAACTTTTTTAAAAAAAAAATATCAAGTCTACCTTTTTTATTAATGGAACATTAATACTGTTGAATTTGATTTTATGAATTTTTTTGTTTTTAAATTTTTGGGAAAAGCAGTTGTAAAAGTTGTTCATATTTTATAAAATGCATTAAAAAATGGGTATAAAATATGTTTCACTTTTTATCTAGAACAAAATATCCTCACATTTTCTCTTAAAATGAAGACAATTGTCCATGCTATTTCTCTTTTTTTCTTATGCTATATGGGATAACATGTAATTTGACATAACTATTTCCTTATCCCAACCCCTTATACCAATGCCAAACCAGGCCATAGAGTTAATTTTAAATAACATCACAAACTTTAAGGCCCCATCTGATTCGTGTCATTTTTTTTAGATGAAATTACTTTATTAGGAATCAGTTTACCAGGAATTATTTTACCTGGAATTCTGATTCCTTCAGACTGTTTGGTATAACATTTATCCCTACTTCTGTTTTAATTCTCACAAATGTAATTATAGACAAAATGATGAACTTTTTATCCTTAAAATTAAGACAACTTATCATCACAATCTCGAGTCCTTACCAAACTAACCCTTAATGTGTAATTTAGTTTGTTCTCCTCTAGCCAAGAAGGTATACCCAAAAAAAAAAAAAAAAAATCTTCAGACAAAAAAAAAAATTACATAACAATAAATTCTGGGGAAAAAAAAAATGAATCATTTCATTATGGGCTTCTCAGTAAAAGTGATGAAAGCATTTTTGGCATTTCTACATCTGAAGGGTACTTCGGTTATATAAATTACTAATTTAGATTTTATTAATGGTTCAGGGAACTTATTCTAATACTATTTTTTAAAGATTCTATTAACTAAATAGAATATTTTTAAAAAATACTTTTTGTACTAACAAAATGTTAATTGAAGGACAAAAAGTTATTTGAACCGTGAATGATTTATTGGTGGTGTTGATGTGTAAGATGTCACATAATGACATAATTTACCCTCAAACATCATATGAGCGCATGTCACCTGACACTGCAATATTTAAAGTCTGGGGCTTTTAAAACATAAATGATGTGGACCACACAAGCAGACAATAGGCACATGACATGGGGCATGTTTTTTGGGCTTATCTATCAAACATGAAATAAAATGAGTTTGGACCCGGCCAAGACTTAATTAAGTCATGTTAGTACCACACCACACAACCTATCAATCAAATTACATTGCCTATAAATTGAACTATACGGTTTAATTGTTGGGTATATGTTCACTCTCTTATTGGATACTAATAAAATTTAGGTATTTATGTTTTATTCAATAGCTGATTGGATCCATTAAGAAAGTAAAACGTACATTCAACAATTGACTGTGCAGTTCAATTCATAGACAGTTAATTCGATTAATGAGTTATGTAGTTCAGTACTGACAGGATGACTCAAATAAAATGCATGCAAACGCTGCCATCCCCCCTAAATTCAATTCAACGGTTTAGATTTTGCCATGAGTACGGTCAAGGGCACACGAGAAACAACTTCTCATTTTATGTGTTAAATGTATTAGGGATAATTTAATCATTTCAATTTTTTTTATTTCTGTACTATAAATATTGGGTACAAATCTTAATAATATTACAGTTCATTCTCTTCATTTTTTAATTCTAACATTATGATTTTTCCATCCAATCGCCTCTTCTTCTTTTTACAAGGGAACATCCAAGTGAACCATGTAAACTTTCTGAAATCTATATAACCTTCTGACTTTTCCTAAAATCCATATAATCCCCTCAAAACACTTATGTGAATAATCTATTGAGTTAAACTTTCGTTGACAATTAAGGAATATTATACGAATATTCTATTGATTAATCAGACTGAAAACACAATATACCAAAAACCTTTTATAATGTGTTAAAAATGTAAAAAACCCTCTGTAAATGATGAGTTTTATAAATAAAACCATATTCAGAGGGGTAAAATCATCATTATAAAGAATTATTTTTTATATTTTTAACACATTGCAGGGTTTTTTTGACATACTATGTGTTCAGCCAGGAGTAATGAGATACAATATTAATATAATAATCTTAATCTATCAACGAAAATTTAACCCAATATAACTATTTTAATTTACATAAGTTTCATTCTTAACTTAAATAGTTAAGGGATCTTTCGGTTTCATTCATATTCCGATCAAAAACTTTATTTCTTAAAAGGGTTTAATCCCCTTTACCTCTCAATGACACATTTGAGGAAGAATATAAATTCTCGTGATTTGTATCCTAGGATCAATTCAATTAGAAATTGAATCCAAAATGTTGGATTATGGAATTGCGAAGCATAATTTTTGTTGAGTTAAATCAACTCTTCCAATTAAATGAGTATGAGTAAAGGATCCATGGAGAAAGATTCAAAAGTGGATTTCTAATCGTAACTAGATCTTCAATTTTTTTGTTGTAAGGGGGAGATTGAAGCAAAATAGCTAGAAAACGACGGCTTTAGTAGGGGATAAACCTGAGTTGAGCTCACGAGCCTCAACGAGTCTAGTGTTCTTCTTTATTTTAGAGCTTTTAGGGGTTGAAAACAAAATTTTAACCTAAATGAACTAAGTTCATGAGCCTAAATGAGCATAACTTTGTATTAGTTTAATGTTTTAATTTTATAAAGAAGTTGAGTTAAGCTACAACTAAATTTTTTATAACACAAACGAGTCAAGTTTGAACATAAAATGAAGCTCGATCCAGGTCCCGAGCTTAACCGAGCTTTAAAAATTATTCAAGCTCTCACGTTTATCTAATTGAATGAGCTTCAACGAGCTCAAACCGAGCCCTGGACTTCAGGGGGTTATATGAATTTTAGAAAAATTCAGGGGTTTATATGGATTTCAGGCGGTTTGCAAGGGGTACATGGATTTTTCCCTTCTTAAACATTTTCTTCTCTCGTTCTCTCGAAGGTTTTATTTTTTATTTTTTTTTTGTTTTTTGTGCGTGTTGGAGCTGCCGATCGATCGATCGATCGATCAATCATGGCCGACCAAAGTAATGCCGACTCCCGTTTCCACCTCACCATCACCACCAAAGGTAACCCTAATATCTGCTCCGCTGCTGATCTTCGTCTCTGACTGGAAACCCTAGTTTTCTGTCATGTTTTTTATGGCTTTATAAATCTGTTCAGCAAATCTTGATTTTTGGGGCAGGTAGGGTTTTGATTGGGTATTTTAGGGTTCTGTGAATTATCGTTTATATTAGGCACAATTTTTTTCAACTCCAGTATATGTACGTATTTTTATAAAAACTGAAACATTACTCTAAGAAATAGTATGGATGTATTTATAAAAAATATAAAAAACAAAATATATATCTAATTAATATGTTTTTTTTATCGATGCATATAGGATATGGATTGAGGCTAAAACAAAAAAAAAATTATGTAACAGTACTCTTATATTTCCCTTTCAAAGAAACTTGATTTAATTTTTTTTTTTTGGTTCTCATCAAGTTCAGATATGGAGGCCACATTGGCAATGGCTTCAGCGAGACGACGCGTCCACTCCTCAAGGTGAAGAGGCTCTCCAACAAGGCCATCTTGCCTTTGAGGGCTTCCCCTCTCTCCATTGGTTATGATCTCTCCAGGTACTTCAAACATTCTTCAAACGTGTCCGGATCCAGTTAGGACTGACTTCGATCAATATCGAACTACACAGTCAATTATTAGATTTAATGTCATTCCATGCATTTCGATCCAGAGGTTTTGTAGTTACATTTGAAAGCTGTGCAATTTAACATTGATGGTATCAAACCTGACTGGATCCGGACTCAAATACCCATTTTGAAATGACTCCATTCGATGTGTCAGCGCGATAGAGACCAAGGTACCTGCCAGAGGGAAGGCTCTCGTCCCCACCGACCTCAGCATTGCCATCCCCGAAAACACTTACACACGAATCGGTAATTTTTATTTTGGGAAAAATTTAAATAACCCCCTATAAACGGTCTAAAATCCATATAATTTCTTAAAAACACTTGTGTAAATCCAAATTACTTAAAACTTTCTTTGACATGTGAAAAATATTCTGTTAATATTCCGCGTGATTAACCCTGGTAAACACATTGTAAGGGGTCCTTGGCATTCTGTGTTTTCAGACAGGGTTAACTAAACAGAATATTCTTTATTTGTCAACAAAAGTTTAACTCAATGATACATATGAGTTTGTAAGTGGTTATATAAATTTCAGAAAAAGTCAAGTAGTTAAATGAATATCTAATAGTTTACAAGGGATTACATGGATTTTTTCTGGTTTAAATTGGGTTTTCTGAAACGGGTTTCATATGTTAGCTCCTCGATCGGGGCTGGCGTGGAAGCACTCGATCGCCGTTGGAGTGGGCGTGGTGGATGTGGACTGCAGAGGAGCTATTGGGGTGATTTTGTTCAATCAATCGGATGTGGATTTCAAGGTGAAGCCCAGGACCGGATTGCACAGCTCATCATCGAGAGGATCATGACACTAGAGCTCGTGGAGGTCGATGATCTGGATTCGACTGTGAGGAGTGTTGGAGGGTTTGGATGTACCGGAGTTAGACAGAAAAATGCGGGTAAGCAGTGATTGTGATATGAGCATTGGTGTGTCGTTTTTTCTGTTCGGTTTGGGCGAGGTCATTTGTCGAACATTTTGTTTGAGATCATATGCATTTGTGTTATCAGATTTTAGCTTTTATTTGCTGGTCATGGTGCCTGTTTTACTTGTATGTGCATTTGGGTTGAATATTTGTACCAACACATTATACGTCTGCCTCTCCGGTTCGCACCCTTCCAAGACCATCCTTCCCCACAAGCCCCTCGGCGATCAAGCTCTCTGGTGGCAGAGCTCTCTGATCACACCGTGTTATATGTCGTCACATTCTACGAGCAACCTTTACTCACCATTTCATCGAACCAAAAGAAGGTACGCATTATTCATTTTTTTTACTTATCCCTACACAACCAAACATCAAATCAAAAGAATTCATGAGAAAAGAAGCAGACAAACCGATTCACCTGCCACTGAGAGACTATGAATTCACAAAGTCCCTTTTGTGTCTCATCCTGTATTATGAGTAGCACTGCCAAAAAACAAGAGCAGAATGATCATGTGCACATTCCATGGAGGGTTATATAACTTCAAAGGTAATGCCACTGATAGTAATCACTGAATCAACAACAACTACTACTACTACTACTCAAACAGGTGAAGCTCCTGACCGGGTGATTGGATTTGGGAGAATGGAAGTTCAGTAGCTGTCTTCGTCTGTTTCAGGCCTTCGTAGGTAGTATCGCAGACAGTTTGTCAAAACCTGATATTTTCAGAACCCTAGTCAGTAAGAGTCAGTGGCAATGCATCCAAGGTAATATTCAGGACAGCTATGTGAACAACATTCAAATGTGGCATCCCAAACTGGAAGAATTTGTCACTTTCATAGGTTGAGAAGAGATATAAAAAATTATATAACTACGATGGTTGCCAATATCAATTCCGTTACGATTTTAATATCAATTGGTTTCATGTAAACATATAATTTAGAATAGTTATTAAAATAATTTACAATGTCATGGCACATAAATTGTGTTCACGACCTATCTCACGCATCCAATGTGTAAAAAGATTCAGAAAATTATTTTTCAATTTTGGACACACAGGACATGTCCGTGTGTCATGAAGTGTCACATATGATATGCATCAGACACAGACAATATGTTCATTGAAGTGTACATGATTTCGAGGTGGTGTTGATGTGTAAGATGTCACATGATTCACCCTCAACATCATATGAATGCACAGTTAACTGGCACTGCAATTTTTTAAAGGTGTTACTGATGCTTGGTTGTGCCCATCGCCGTGAATTTGATTGCGCAAAAGGTCATATGAAAATGCCGTGGTTATCAAGTGTGAGAGTGATGTGCATATGGTATTTTGAAACTTAATCTTTGATGTTGTTTGGAAGGTTACGCAATGTTAACCATGAGATGTAACATCTGGATCAACACCATGTCAAATGCTATGAGAAAAAAGGTATAGGATGACAAATATTCTATGGGATACCATCATATTGGAATGATATTGCATAGAACAAGTGCCATGAATTTTTTTACCATGAAATTATTTCCATGAAGAATTACCTGTGATAAAGAATCATTTAAGGCTGCACCTCTGTAACTGACATGAAATTTATCCTTTGCTACCAAACCCTGGAGGTTAAAAAAATTATAAGCAGGCAGATGGGCTTAAAATTATGGTAGGGGAAATAAGGTTAAAGTTGTCACGAGACAATGTGGACATACTTCTGTGTCAATCTCTGCAGATTCCACATTGATGTTGATATCTGCCATAATTTTGATGATTTCCAGCAATAGTCCTGGCCGATCAGCTGTCTCTATGGAAAGCAAGCTGTTGATGGTAAAAAAAAAAAGATGCGGAATTAAACCTTGAAATCACCATTGGCAATGGCTGAGATTTAAAAAAATTATACACACAAACAAATGTAAAGAATATACATCAATGAGGGTTGCTGGACTAATTGATGTAATTTCCAACCAAATAAACAACTCAACTCTATTAAACCCGGTTATGATCATCACTCTAGGGTCTAGGCCAACACAAGAAAAAGGTAATCACCATATACAATTGAACACTGAACTTCCTCCCTCCCTCCCTATAAGCACTTGTTGACTATAACAAATAATATGAAAAATGCACGAAAACAAAAATGATTATACTGCCGTTGCATAAAGGTTACAAACCTTCTTTTGGAGCCATCATCTGTAACATGGATATGTGTTGCAATGTCAATATCGAGCTGCCAATAATAGTATTTACAGGTCAGTATCCCTTCAACAGGAAAGATCATGACTTCCAATACAGATAAGAAAATTGGAATCTTCAAATCATTGGTGCAATGTTGTCACTTGTACATAAAGAAAAACCCAAGTATGCATTTAAAGAGTTTCTATTGCAATAGAGATTATTATAATAATATAAGTTCCTGTTTTTATTATAATAACAAAGAGTTTCCATTCTCTCATAATCGAGCTCAACACAAACATATAATAAAAAAATTGAAAGAGAATCACTGCTTTGCCCAAAGTTTGTGTTGAGCTCGATTAGGATAGAATGGAAACATGAAGAAGAACCTTAAAATGAAGATGAATAGAAGTATCACTGTTTGCCCAAACTTTGTGTTGAGCTCATAGGAAAGGCTTATATAAACTGTGAGGTGTAAACCTCTGCAAATTGAAGGTTCTTTGTCAAAGTTTCAAGGTGCAATGGGTAAATATCGCCTCGACGCATGATGGTATGAAGGATGATCTTCTGTGTCTTATTAAAATTCATACTAAGTTGGAAGTGTTGATATTCTTAAACATGTACAGCATCATTTTCTGCATTTTCCTACTCTGGTGATTTTGCACCACATCAAAAACAGCAAATACAATTATTGCATCTTAAAAAAAGGAGCAGCATTTGCCAGGCTGCGTCATTGAAAGGGCATAAAAAATGCAATATTAGAAGAGAAAGCATGACTTGGAAATTCAGAATATTAGATCCAAAGATAAGAACTCATGGCATAAAATCTCATGCTTATGTGTCCTATTACCTTTTTTTCTGGAGCTTTTATCCCAAATGCCTCACCCATTGCCAGCTGTTCACTGGATTCCTGAGATAAAAGTAACAGAAATCTTAAGAAGTCTGTAGGTCGTGGAAGCATCACTAGCAGAGGATCAAAGTATTAAAGTGAAGCACTCAATCAAGAACATACTGGATGATACTTCAGAAGATTATTGATGATGGTTAGACGGATCCTTTCAAGCAGGTCAGGTTCTTCAACCTTGCGTCCAGTGCCCCTATATGTTGATCAAGGATAACACTTAGATGCCAAACATCTCATATGAAGCTTCTATGATTCGAAGCACAAGAGGTAGACTATACTAACTAACACCCATATTTACTTATGAAACATTCATGTTACATTCATTCATCCATCAAGTTTGCACATGAACAGTTATATACTGATACTATACGAAGGAAGAAAAAAAAGATTGCAGGATGAATGTACATTGGCCAACAAATCAATTACGTTATCCATGCGGGACAAAACCATAGTCTTGACATGTCCTTCAAATGATTTCGTTGGTAACAGGCTGATCATTGACCAGACGAAACTCGCATTAAATTATAACATCTAACCATTTCTTCCAAGAATTAGTCTCCATATATTTTCCAAGAACTGGGCCGTCCGAGGAGAAACAGAGTTTTGGGAGGTTCGAGTGCGCCGCAACCTAAACGATGACGAGATAGATGCTTACTTGTCTCTCTTAGAGATTCTTCAAGCGCGGGTAGCAGACCCAACCAAGGAGGATCAACCAATATGGAGGCCTAAGCCGGTCGAGGGGTTTTCGGTGCGGAGCGGGTATCATTGGTTAAGGAGGGGCATCCCGACCACTGCGGTCACAGCCACAAAACACAAGGAGGTGTGGAGATCGCATATTCCATTGAAAGTGAAAGCCTTCATGTGGATTGTTTATCTCGGAAAAGTCCTTACTCAAGACCGCATTGCCCATTGGGCACCTCAAACGGACTTAAGATGTGTGATGTGTGGCAATGAGGATGAGACTCTGAATCATTTATTCATTTCTTGTACAATGGCACGGAAGGTATGGGAGTGGCTTCATGAGGCGACGAGTATGAGGTGTGATTTCTCGACGACAGAGGAGATGTGGGAGGCAGGGCGGGAGTTACGTAGAACAGGAGACAGAAGTGCGTGGGCCAAGCTCTCTCAAATGTATGTTCCGGCTACGGTGTGGGCGATATGGATCTTGCGAAATGGAGTCATATTTCGAGGTGAAACCCTTTACGCGGAGAACGTGTGGGAGTCCACAATCAGATCCATTCGAGATTGGGGAACGCAATGTGTGGGAGCGTCGTCCGTTTGTATGCAGGGTCGTCAGCTAGTTATCCATGAGTGATCCCTTTTCATGTGGTGTTCGGTTGGAATCTTCCCAACCGGACCATTCTGTGTTTATTTATTAATGTATTCCCATTTAGGCAATTATCCCTATAAATGATAAATGCCTACCGATCAGTTTCAACAAAAAAATATTTTCCAAGAACTAACTAAAATTTAAAAGGAATGAACTATTCGAGCCAGTGGCAGAAAGCCAGACTCGTCCTGGCTGTCATTAGCACAAAACTAACTGAAGAACAGCCAAGTTAGGATAGGTTAATTTTTGGGGCATATATGTGGATCATCAACAAGGCTGATTAGGATTTCCAAAGAACTTCACATAAGATTTTGTGGTTTGGTGCCCACTTTTACTCTGAAGAAGAAGCAGAAATAAGGAAGATTCAGAATCAATATGATAGGATTAGAAATGGAGTTTGATTAAGCAAAAGAACATGTCGAGAAGTGACAAAAGGTTTATGCCACATAACTCAACAACTGATGCAATAAAAGGGCCACTGAACACTCACCGACGCGTTATGAAAAACTTTGTTTGCGTCACTGAACCCTCAGTGGAAACAGTGCCCTTGGACACCTCCAGACCAAGGTCTTTAAGGGCCTTCATCTGCAGATACACGAATATGAAGCATCATGTAATGATTACCACTAACAAACTCATCAAACATGCATTTTAGCATAATTCTTTGTATATTTTTATATACATATAAGCCAACCTGCAATACTTAAAAACATTCTTCATGGACAAATTTATAAATAATTCCTATGTAAGACAGTGTCAATGCTCAAAAAGTTGTGACAGCTTCCGCCATCATTCACATCGCATTTCCAGTCAAAGTGAAGCAGTGCATGAGGTGAATAAGCAATTAGATTTGCAGACAGTGGGAACACACAGTAGAGCTCATTAATGAACATGGACTTACATTTATTTGACCAACAATTAAACTCCGAAATGTCAAGGCATGTCGATTCAATTAAGCATGTGATGCCCGCTCATAACAATTCACTGAATGGGACTAAATATCTAAAATTCTTCCAGAAAATCTCTTCTATCTTGAGCAGCCAATTATTAAAAATTAGCAACTGTGTTGAAGAAAACTCTGTGCTTAGTCTTTCTATTTTGAGCATGTAAGTACATCAGACTAATGTATATAAAGTTGTTCTATACTATTAAACCATCATCACTATCTTGTCTACACTATTAGGTAACAGTTAGATTCAGAAAATAATTTGAAGAATACCTTGTGCAATTGCTTCTATCGATTATTCAAACAAACAATAGCAGAATAACAAGGTAAGAATTCCCATGGAATGCAAAGAGCAAGTAATGCCACACAATGTGTGATATTGTGTGGGTGCAGCATAGGATGTTTTCACAGAAATAGTACAAAATTTTCACATAGTCAACTCACCGTATCAATAAGAGCCCCCAAACGGTCACCAAAACTGAGTTGTACAATAGTTGCATTAGAGTCAGAGTCTTGATCTATTAGAACTATTGGCATTGGAACGGAATCAACGCCCTCATCAGATGCCTGTCATTGTATATTTGTAAAATTGATAACAATAACAAAATTAGTCAGTAATATTATGCATATCAAACTTGGAGATGATGTAAAAATGCTTAACAAGACATAAAAACCATAGTTCAGCCGGAGAATAAGCACATTCACACAAGCCACCTTCCCAGGGAAATATATTAAAATGGATGGAAGAAATCCATGCGTGAAAATCAGATGCACACCTCCTTCTATCCACATTCAAGGAAGTCATTGCCCAGGTCACACACTATATATTAAATCATGCAATGGAGATGATAAGCCTGTCTGGGTCCAATGTAAGTTACTCGGCTAGTCCCAATATATTATGACCTAAGCCGATTCAAGGACAGGACAAATGTTGCAAATGTTTACAGGGGTACTCTCAAGTATATACTCTAGTACAAATATATTTTGCATTTCACAGAATGACTACTTCTTGGCAATGCATTGAAGTCAATACTATGACAGTCATTCGCGGCTCTAGATGTTGGCATGTGCATGGAAAATTGAGCTACCATATATTATAATGGCTAATGTTAAAAAAATTATCCCCAAAAATGGCATAGCTTCATGTGAAAATACTTGCTCGTAGACAAAATTGAGCAGAATTTACGCAAATTATAGGAGGTAAATTGCTTCAACCTAGAAAATGCATGTAGAGGTGAACAACCGGCAAAAATATAATCATAAGACTAGAATAGAAAGACCATTGGCAGAGAACAAGATCAAAGACCAATTCCCATTTTAAAAACAATTGCTAATCTATACAATAAACATGTTCAGACGCATAGTTGTGAATAATTAGTAGCAAAACCAGAATAGAAAAGAAACTAGACAAAACTTCCAACGCTAACCGTAGGTGAGGAGCCCATTATATCAGCTGAATTGATTGAAGACTGCCAGATGCTTCTACTGCATGATTGTAGAAAGACTTAGTGAGTCAACTTCTAGTGCAAAAAATCATTAGCGATAGAAACATACATTAAGCAATTAATGCAGGATATAAATTATACATGATACTAAGATCCGTGTGATATATGAAAAATAATATACATTCCATATTTGATATTCCATTAGTTCATGATGGTATATCAAGCGTAAACACATATTGACTATCAGGAAATAAAACCTCCTTGATCCAAATAAACATTCAAAAACATGTCTCTTGCCGAACTATCACAGATCCACTCAAAATCAAAACAAAAAAGACAATATACGAACAACACGTTGTATCGATAACTCGATATCCAATAAATCCGATCTGAATCAATCAAAGCAGAAAACAAGCACTGAAAAATCATTCAAGAGACCGAACAAGAAACACTTCGTAAATCAAAACAATAGATGTCATAAAAATAAATACACCGAAATAACACCAATTACGATCCAAAAATCGAAAAAAAATAAAGAATCGAAGCTCACTCTCTCAGATTCCCCGACAATCCGTCGCGAGCAAATCCGTAGCGGAGGACGTCGATCTTCCGGCTCGGGAGGCCGCGAGAGGGGGAGAGCAGCCCTGGCCGCGAAGAAACCCTAAATCGGCGGAGAAGACCGAGAGAAGACGACGAGGCGACCGCCATGACTCTCTCTCTCTCTCTCTCTCTGTGAAGATTTTTGGGTGAGCTTCACATAAGAATGCGATGAATTGATTTGTTTCTATTTATATATTCGAAAATTGACGCACAAACGCGCAGTATCAATTGGGAGACCTCGTTTTCGCGGGCCCCGGCACGCCACGTCAGCTATTCTGACGTTGTGCAGTGACTTTTGTTATTTCAACCCCCATCAACTCCCACCCCCACTCTTTAATTATTATTATTATTTTATTATTATTATTATTATTATTTTAATCTTAATCCATCCCTGACTAACAGAGCATCCACGAGGGATCGCTCATAAAGGCGTGATAAATGGCATCACTACTGACGAGGGAGGAGGAGGAGGAGGAGCGGAGGTTGTTGAAGATGGAGGCGATAACGAGACGTTGCAAGGAGAGTTGGGGGAGGCTGGTCCTCTCGAAGAGCAGATCGAGGGGTGTTTGTTGGTTGGCGACGTTGATGGGGTGGGCGGCGGTGACGGCGACCTCTTCCTTCCCCATCGGCGGCGATGCCGTCCACCACGTCTTCACAAGCGACCCCTCGTGGATGCTCCGCTGGTCGAGGGAGGGTTAGAATCACAAAAAAAAAAAAATTAAGAGGTGGGTGGAGGAGTTGATGGGGTTGAAATAACCGCCCCTTTGTTTTAATGCAATAACCTTAATGAAATAACCTTAAAATCCAACTCGGGTGGGTTGGGTTCAGATTGACTCCAACCCGAATTCCAAACTACTCAATTCTAACCTGATCCAATCCGATTTTCAATCCAAATTGGACCAACCCGACCCAATCCGGATTTCTAACATGATGTGCAAATAAAATAAATCAACCCGACCCAACCCGTAAGATTAGCTAGGTTTACCTAAAATTTGGACTACCTAGATTGGAAGCTACAGAATGAACGGTCATGATTTTTTTTTAACTATTAATTTATGGGTTCGGGTTAGGTCGGTTGTGAGTGAGGCCAACCTAAACCCAACCCGATTTGTGAGTCAACCCGAACCCGAACCCGAACCCGAACCCAATTTGATCAACCCAACTCATATAAAAATCAAGTTCAACCCATTGGGTTTGGATTCAACCGGACCCAAGTTGCAGCCCTACCCGAATCTCTTCCTCACTACATTTTTTCTTAACACATTACCTATGGGTGGGGAGTCAAATTTATTCCCTACATCTAAAAAAGACTATATTGCTCAATTCCCCTTCTTTCAGTTTTTGTTTCTTTTTGTGGGCATATTAGGTATTTTCCTACATGAAATTTGTTTTATTCATTATAAATAATTTTTCATGTTTTTGAATTTTTAATTTACTTTTAATTAATTTTTATTCATCATTAATCATTTTTTTTTAAATAATTTTTTTTCCAAGTCAATATTCGATAAGTTTTAGAATATGCTTTTATTCATTTGATATTTAGACATCTTGTAATTTATATATATGAATTGAAGTAAATTGGTCATTTAGAATGAAGATATAGTAAGAATGAGAAAGCTTTGGGAGTGATAAAAAAAAAAGCTCTCTACATGTTATAGAGAGAATTTTTTTTTCCCACGATGTAAGAAAATATTATAGAGGCTTTTGGAGATGCTCTAATACAATTGGAGTTGATTCGGCTTTTTAATTAATAAAAAAGCTCCAATATGTTATTAAATGAGTTTCATGTTTAATTAAAAAGTTACTTACAGATTTTATTGTAAAAAAATTATTTTTTAAAAAACGTAGAAAATGTGCTTTGCAATAATCAAATTTTATTTAAACCACTTTATTTAAAATCTTATTTTTCAAACGTGTTTCTAAATGGTACCTAAGACGGAAAGGCCCTTCGATTTTCTTATAATTGCTATATTGGGAAGTGATCAAAGGCTTTGGAGGGCGGGGGTGGGTTAGTTTCACATGTTGTTCAATAAAAACATGCCACGTAGATGTGAAAAAATAATTCTATTAAAATGTTACTATTTGTAATGCACCCACTGGTCAGTTAACACAGAGTTTATCAGTGATTAAAACACAGAAGATCTCATTCCCTCCCCCTTATTCATCTCCCACCCGCTCTCCTTCACGATCGCACATCATAACGGCTATAAAAATCATCGCCATCACATCTATCACACCACCTCCCTCTTACGTTGCACCAATTCATCACATCAGATGAAGGTTGCCAGTAGAGAGGAAGGAGGGTGGAGGCGACCGGTTGAGGTCATTGGGAGAGAGAAAAAGAGAAAGAGGTAGAGAGACCATCTCCCGTCGTCCTCCCTCAGTGACCTCCGCCCTCTTCTACTCCCCCACTGCCCTCACCCCTCTCTCAATTTCTCTATCTCTCTCTCTTCTTCTCTCTCCCCCTCTCCCTCTCCTCCCATCGTCGTTGTCACTTTCCTTCGCCCGTCCCCCCTCCCCCACTCTCACTTTCCTTTTCTCCTTCTTTCTTCTTCTCTCTATCCTTTTTTTTCTTCCACATTGCGATCCCACCCCCAAAAATAGTTTTTTGGGGTGGGATTGCAACATGATGGGGTTGTTTTAACCTCCTTTAAAAAAAACTCGAACAGAGCAAGAGAGATGGGCTAGGTTGGATTTTGAGTTTCATGCCTATGCTCAGTAACAGTCTAACCAAGTAGTCATCATTACCGTGGAATACACATGATTTGAGAGTTGAGATCATATATAAAACTACATATTTTTATTTGAATTTTGTGTTTATTTATCAAATATATAATTTTAGTTTCATAATTATGTAAATTCTAAGCTTAAAATTTAAACTTGACATCAAAATTGCAACCGTCCTTTCAAAATAACAATCATGATTTGTAGCTCCATCAAACACTTATGTAAATTGAGTCTTAAGCAATTGTGTACCAAGAATGAAAAAAAAAACTATTAAGTAATTTAAAAATTATTATAAATTGGTGATCACCTTCAGCAGTTCTGATATATTAATTTAAATCAATTAAACAGAATCATATACCAAAAAAAAAAAAAACAATCAATTAAACAAAATCACGCTTTAACATTCATACATCAATATCATTTTTGACATGCATTCTCCATGTGAACAACCTTCTAAATTTGTTTTTTTATATTGATTTTAAATCAATTGAACAAAATCACACTTTAACATTCATACATCAATATTCTTGTTATCATGCATTCTTCGTGTGAACAATCTTCTTATTTATTTATTTATAATTAAGATGGCCTCCCACTCTGAATAAATAGTTCAAATTGCATTTCACTTGCTATAGTTATTATTTTTTATTAATCCATTAATGGACTAATATTGATCCATACCCCTTAATGAATATGACCATGAGTTGTTTGACACTATAAAGATCCAACTTTTTTTTTTTATAACATATTGTTAATATTTAACCTTTATAATTTGGTTATCATGCTGTAAATTTTCAATGTAGAAATTAGAAGGATACAACATTCCCTCTCACTCTCTTTTATACACATTTCTTAGATTTTTTTTTTGAAATGTTGTAATTCTTTGATGATATAACTCTCCTTAAAATCTACACATAATACATCATAATACCATCAATTACATGGCATGCTTGGAAACAAATTTTTAAGAAATCATTTAAATCTGATGCCATATTTGTTGATAAAACATAAATGATTTTCTTAAATTCATTTTCTAATATAGGGAATCGCATCTTAGAAAGAAATTGACAACTGTAAATCTGGAATCTATCATTCCATATTTAAAATTTACAGTGAAAATGTGGTGTTTATCTTTCTGTTCTTGTATCACCCTGTCTTTAAAAGTAGTGCAGATGAATATCAGAGAAAAAATTCAAGAACTTGAATGACCAAAAGGAAGAACAAGAAGAGATGCAATGCAAAAAACAGGTAAAATTCATATCAAGCTCCTATTTTTTATATATAACATGAATGTTTATATATTATGTATTCTATATCATACATGTTTGCCAATCCATTGAAATAAACTCTTGAAACAATCCCATGAATATCCAATTTTTTAAAACTTTTGTTTAGTTATACACAAGCATTATCACTCTAAAAAAAAATAAAAAATTATGGGATAAATATCATTCTATCCCCGCAATCAGCTCAAGGTTCATGTACAACAGGACATTGCTCAAGGATCAACAAAAATGTGCGTTCAACTCCACAATGAGCTCATAATCTTAATCCAAGGTTTGGTTTGAAAGGGAATTATGTGCTGATGTATAAATAAATATTATATTTTGTAAAGTGACGTGAGACTAAACCATAAAGTGAGTATTCAACTTTCTCACCTCCTATGGGTTTGTTGGGTTATTAATGGAATTAAACTACATGGACATTCACCTCACTCACCCATATAACCTACTGAGATATTAGGTAGCACAGTCCAATTCCTAATGAACTATTATGTTGTTCATACCTTACTAAACATATGAAGGATTTTTGTTGATGTGCAAGATAAATATTTTATTATGTATTTCTTCGTATACGAGGAACAAAATATTGTATTTATACAGGTGAGACAACTATGACATTTTTGTTTCTATTTCAAGGGCTGTGAAAAAACTCTAATTTTATCAATTTGTTTGATGTTAGTAATAAGTTGTATAATATATAATATTTTTTGATGAAGTTTTGTACATCCCCTTATTCCTTGATTTAGTAAAATAGAATAGCTGCCAATACATGCAAAAGCTTCTATGAACATGCAATCCTAACATGGCATGTTTTCATCACACGTGCATTCATACAAGATCAAGAACACTAAATATATATTTATATATAGTTAATAAAAAAGAAAAGTCAAACATTGTCAAACTGAGAAGGAAGTCAACGAATGAAGGTCAAACAAAGTCAACGCAGTAAAAAAAATGAGTGCAGCCCACAATTTAATCGAACCGCACAAAACACTTCGCACGTGCGCACGTGCCACCTCGGTCGGCTTGGGTCCACCTATTTAGAGCCGTAGAAGCACAAGAAATCCACTTATCAGAGACGTCCGATCGATGGCTCACGCTTCTCATAATGCTTCGTTCGTTGATATTTCACATCCAACGGTCGAGACTCCTCTAAATGGGATGTTCTATTATACTGTATTCTCACCGGGGGTGACCGCACTCGCAATACAGGCTGCTTGTTCTTTTACCCCCAATTTTTTAGGTTTTCCGACGTCGGAAGTTCTTTTTACGCGAAATTAAAAAAAAAAAAATCAATCTTCTCGAAACCCTAATTCGATAGCATTTCCATCGAATTCGAGCGTCGGATTAGCTCAGATACGACCCGATCGTCAAATGTCGGTATGTTTTATTCGCGACTCCTCTGTTTTGTCGAGTTCGTGCTTATGCTGACCAAACCCTAGAATCTAGGAGGGTTTGGTCTGAGTGTCTAGAGTTGGCCTTTTGAGTTGGGTCTTGAAACCAAGCATTCTGTAGGGATTTGTCCAACCAATGATTTGCTGCTGAATTATGTTAATTTTTTTTTTGATTGGCTAATCAATCGGGGATTTTGATTGTGTTGCGTTTTAGTTGTTCTTTTTGTGCTCAATATGGTTGTTATAGCTTGTGGAGCTTCTCGATTGAGTTGGGTTTTGATGAAGGCGTTGACTTTGTATGTGATTTGTCAAATTCAGCTCTTGTTTGGGTAATTAGTTTTTGTACTTTAGTTTGGGGGTTTTGCATCGTTTGATTTTCGTTGAAGTGATTTTTTTTTGAGTCATGGAAAGTTTTCTAATCGGTTTTATATTTAGTACTGTAGACTTTGAGTGATGGAATTTTTGGGTAGTGTTTGTGACTTGAAAACTTGAAATTTGATTAATTTTCAGCAGATCTACAATGCAAGTAAAAATTGTTTTTTTTTTTAAAAAGGGTTTGATGAAGTTATGCTTCATTATTTTTCGCTTTCATGTGCAGGTCAAACCTTTATTTTAATTGTCATACAATCAATTGGTACTGATACATTTTTAATTGTACTAAGTGTTTTTGAATCCTTGTATACTTGAATTTGATACATTTTTAACAAATCTATAATGCAAGTGAAAGAATTTTTCAAAAGGTCTTGAGGAAGTCATGCTTCTGTTTTTTCACTTTCATATGCATGCCCGAAAAGCTCGCTTTTTATGTCTCACAGTCAAGTGATACTTTTTTTTAAATTTTTTTTCAATGATCAGCAAATTTGATTAGTTTTCCCTCCCTCAATATTTTGACCCAAATCCTTTGATTGCTTGGTTTTGGAACCATGGTAGGTCCTCTGGGAGTTCACAGTTTTTAGGTTAGCATTGTTGCCTATCATATTCCAAAAAGTGGCCTGGGCATCTGCTTAGGTGCCCTCCTAAGTTTTCCTATTATCATTGAAATTCGGGCATTATATCATTAATATAATGAACAAATGCTCCCGGTACAAAGGAGATGAGGGATCTCCAATGTTAGAACATCCACCTACATAGGTGAACATTTACCCATCAGATTTTATTTCAGAGGAACTCCAAGATCATCTCTTCCTATTTTGGTAACACCTAGGTGCCTTCCTAGGACACCGCATAGCGCCTAGGTGCTAGGCCTCCCTTGGTCACCTCAGGGAAGCCCAACATATTTTAAAACACTGATCCCTACATTTCCTTTAATGGAATTTTATTCAGGATTTCGGCATTGTATAGATGATGGCGTGTCAATAGGAAGTTAAACTTGGATGTGGGACATTGATACTAATTTGAATTAATGGCGGGGAGTACGAGATTCGAATTGGCTTCGAGTAGTCCAGAGGGATCGGCCTTTGGGACCTCATATCCAAATGCGCAGAGGGGCATGTACTCTGCTGCCAGCTTGGACAGATCTGGAAGCTTCCGAGAGAGCATCGAAAACCGCACTCTGAATCCCGGGCCTGCTCAATCCAGAGGCAGTGGTGGGGCCCTTTCAGGTGAAATACCGTCTCTGTCCCAATATATGTCTTTGGAGCAGATGTCTTTGGGTGAGCAGAAATACACTCGCACAGGAGAGTTGAGGAGGGCTCTCAATGTATCTCTCGGGGCCACATCAGAGGAGCACCTGTACATACAATCTAATAAACCTATCCCACCGGTTTCATCGGAAGAACTTAAACGCTTTAAAGCAAGTGTTTTTGAAAGTTCTGCACGGGCCAGGTACTTCAGTCATGCTTTTGTTTGGTGATTGAAATTTACATGGAATTTTGCAACTTGCAATCATGTCAGTATTGCTGTCAAACTTCGTCAAGTCTGGGAAATAAGTCTTCATTGTAGTTGCAATGATCTCTAGTTTAATATTTGGGTTCAGTGCTCAAATTCCAGTTTATACTTGCAAAAGAAAATATTGATCAGATATCTAGCATTTGTGGAAACCTGGTACTGTGAGTACAATATTATTAAGAGAGCTTAACTCAAGATTCAGTCACAGGTTGACCTCTTTCGTCATATGTTTGTTTGCATGTGCTACATTTGCTACATGCTTTATATGTAATCTCTTTACAGGTAAGTTGTATCAGACACCCATAAATTTTATATGAATTTTTACTTCTCTGCCTTGCA
The DNA here is from genome assembly GCA_030737835.1 of Acorus gramineus. Taxonomy (NCBI): domain Eukaryota; kingdom Viridiplantae; phylum Streptophyta; class Magnoliopsida; order Acorales; family Acoraceae; genus Acorus; species Acorus gramineus. The sequence goes on along the minus strand of CM060855.1, from coordinate 4,957,136 downwards.
TCTGATCCAATTTATGCTTCCTGTAGAAAATTGCATTTAAGCATTTCGCGCTATTGATGTATGGCCTCTTCTTATTTAGGCTGTCTTGGATCATCTTATGATTTCCTATTTGCAAAGAACCATAATATGTTAAAAAATGAAAAATATCTGGTCATTGTAATGGCCTGATATTCCAAAACTTTATGGTGTGTTGTATTGTCCATCATTGGAACTTGGGATTGGTTAGTATTTGACTAGAACAAGTGATTATTGCATGATAGTTTTGCTATTTTGCTGAATCTATAGCTTCTGTCGAGCAGGGATAGAGTGAAATTACTGAATGACTACATAAGTAAATTGGATAAATACCGGCAAACCATTCTATCAAGGAAACGGCCGCGGAATGATATTCAACCAAGCGAAAGGTCAGGTGGTGTGAACTTGTCGAAGATTGGAAGTCATGCTCATCAAAACCCTCCAGACATTCTAGGTCAAAGACTTGACGATCGAGCCAAGAGTGCTGTTCCAAATAAACGTGCTCGCTCATCAGTGGCGGAAGTACGGGTTTGTATTTGCATTTCTATATTATAATTCATAGGGCTTGTTTCGAGGTTGTTTAACTTCTATTTTGCTAGATAAATTTGTTTCATTGTCATTTAAAATGTCTCTGTCATCCATTCTTCACAGATCATTGTGCCTCTTCATCCATGTAAAGAGTTCTCATCATTTCATACTAAAGCTTTTGTGTTCATTTATCTGGCTCTTTTGAAAAGAAAAAAAAAACTGCAAAAGAACATTTGTGTTTCCTATTTTGTTTGATTCCGTGCGCTGTTTGGTGGAGAACCAATATTTTTTTACGTGTATTCCCAGATTACTTGAAATAACGATGGTCTCTTCATTTCAGTCAGAAGGCCGTACTACTGCACTCTCCCGGCAAGCTGCTGTCATGGACAAAGACAAAAATATGCTCAGGCCACCTGTGCTTGTCGAAGACAAGATCCGGGGCCTCCCTGCTGGAGGCGATGGATGGGATAAGAAAATGAAAAGGAAACGTTCTGTGGGAGCAGTGGTTTCAAGATCCGCGGATGGTGAACGTGAACTCAAACAAGTGGTGCAACAGAGGCTTACCAATGAGACTCGATCACGGCCTTGCGATGGCCCAGGATTCAGGTTTATTGCATATATGATAAATCATGGTTGGTCTTGAGTAATCTAATGTCTTAGGTTTGGCATAAGAAACACCGTATCCAACACCTCTAGAAGGATTTATATTTTGATGAAAAAACACATAAATGTGTCAGTATCTAACACAAGTACATGCATTTCTCCAGCAAGGTTAATCTAGAACGCAAACTGTTTTGATACACAAATTTTGCTATTTTCTATGGGAGGTGGGGAAGAGAGAACACAAAGAAGAGATCATATTTGGAATCTTTTCTTTAATAGGTTGTGTTGTGTGTGATTGTTCTTGTAGAAAGTGTGTCAGTGCCATGAATGTGAGAATGTACTCTTCATTATTCAACATATCCACCCCTTGAATTGCAGAATCACTGTACTTTACTATTAGGAATGGGTCACGCTTTGCAGGAAAAAATCCTTGCGAACTCATTTTTAGTTTGACTTGAATATAATTTATCATTGATTTTGATATTGGCTTAAGATGATGAGCTGATCATTATATTTGTATTGGCTTGTCCACCTGGTTCGGGTTTAGGTTGATTCCTCAATTATGACCTAAATATGTTGGAACTTATACAGTAGTGCATATCTTTGTGTAGTTTCTTTTTCTAATATCCGGTGAAAAATTTCCTCCATGCTAGATATGCAATGCAAGATCAATAATTGGGTTGCAATCGTTATGACATAGCTTTTCAATGCTTGATTTGCCTACTTGGATCATACCATTAACCGGCATTGAGTAGTTCCATATTTACACCGTTGATTATAATCAATGAGTTATCGTTTGTCCGGCAGATCTGGATCTTCCAATGGAATCATCGGGATCAACAAGTTGGATGGAAGTTCTCAACCTAATGTCTCTAATGTCCGTAGCATGCCAAGAAATGACTTAGAAGGTATCTCTATCCCGTGTGACAGAAGGGATGCTGGATTGGAGAAGGAACGCCTCGTACCTAGGGGAACCAAGTATGTATTAAAGAGTCTCATTTATTTTTTTGTCCAATGCTAATTATCGGCTGTGTATTATATATATATATATAACTATTCATTGTTTAGAGGTTCTTTTCCTGTAAGATTATATGATGTTTCTTCATGGAAGTTCTCACCATGAATTCATCTAACCAACACTACCTTTTCAGGATGAGTGTTCGTGAGGATGGTCAGGCGGGGAGTCCTGGGCCCATGACGAAAGGGAAAGGGTCCAGGGCACCTCGAAGTGGATCAAGCTTGGTAGCAAACACAACTTCTAATATCTCACGCACATCAGGAGCTCTCGATGCGTGGGAACAGCCTCCATGCCTAAGCAAAGTCCAACCTCTTATTGGGCCAAACAATCGCAAGCGTCCAATGCCTACAGGCTCATCTTCACCCCCTGTAACTCAATGGGGAGGTCAACGGCCACAAAAGAGTTCCCGCACGAGGAGAACGAACTTGGTTTCTCCTGTCTCAAATCAAGAGGATCCGCAGATGTTACATGATGAGTTTCCGGTGCCAGAAGCTGGACCTAAATTACCACCTGTTGAGGGCAGTGGGCCATTGCTTTCTAGAGTCATGTCTGCTGGTGCGTCCCAGTATAGGCTGAAACTTGATAATGCTCCTTCTCCAGCTGGGCCTTCAGAAAGTGAGGAATCAGGTGCTGCTGAAATGAAATCCAAGGAGAAAGGAGTTGAGAATGGAGAAGATGATGATGGGACGGTGAATGAGGTTCAAAAAGCGGCATCCTTTTTGTTGCCTACAAAGAAGAACAAGCTTATCAAAGAAGATATAGGAGATGGAGTTCGGAGGCAAGGAAGGAGTGGCAGGGTTTCAGCACAGGGCAGGACATGCTTGCCCTTAGCTAGAGAAAAACTAGAAAAAACAGCCATGACAAAACCACTACGGAGTGGTAGGCCTGAAAAGGGTGAAAGGTATCTTTCGCCCTCTCCCTTACTCTCTTCTCCTCTCCTCTTTCTCTGTAGGGTTAGTGTCCCATAGGTGTTAAATCATTAAACTGACCAAGTCTTAATTATGGAAACAGCAAGGTAGGCCGTCCACCTTCGAAAAAAGCATCTGATAGAAAGACTTTTCATCGTATTGGGGTTATTGGGAATAGTGGGTCTTCTGAGTTCATAGGTACTATGTGGAAACTCTTCAGTTGACTTCAGTTCAGATACCATTTCCTTTATCTAGTTAATGAAATAAAGTCGGTTGATTTTGTTTTATTTCCCAGGTGAATCAGAAGATGATCGTGAAGAACTTCTTGAAGCTGCTACTTCTGCCTGGAATGCCAGCTGTGGGCATCTGAACTTTTAACATTTTCTTTTAACTTAAGTGTTTTTCCCCTTTTATCATTCCTTTTATTCTCTCTTTACATAGTAACACATGATTCTGCAGATGATGCCTGCTTTGGTTTATTCTGGAAGAACATGGAACCTTATTTTTCTTTTCTCAGTTCAGATGACATGACCCACCTTAAACAACAAGTAAGAACGAAAATCGTACAATTATTTTTCCATTAATTCATGATGCTGTCTATTGTTTATTACTTGTGAAGCTTCATGCATCTCTAACAATTAAATTATATGCGGTGGAGCTTGGTGATAGTTAAATTTTCCTGGCATTTTGGGCAGTTAAATTTTGCGGTGGAGCTTGGTGATAGTTTAGATCACATGCTCTGTGCTGATGATGATCTAAGGGTACGGTCGACAATCCCACTCTTGTATAGATTTCCTCTACTACTAAATTAATAACCGAAGCTCGGTTTGCAACATCCTTGTATCTTGAGTTCCTTATTAATTATATAAAATTGAATTTTCTTTAATATTGAAAAGCAACGCATGCCTTAAATTTTTTCCTTTCTTTTGGATATAGGTTGTGTTGTCCACTGAATTTTATTGTTTATGGAAACACCCAAAATAAGAGGGGGACCCCTTGCCTAATGACCTCATCTAATATATGACCCTTAAAGTATAACCCTACACCCTTGCTTCACTACAAAATTACTGATCCTGTTGATCTTCACAGTACTGACCCTCACATTGTGGTTACAACAAGCTCTTAAGTTAGCAAGCACGCCTTCTCAAATATTTTCCATGTAACACCATTTATGTTGGAATTTTTTCGTTTTTATCCAACTGTACAACAATAAATCCCAGCAAAGAGCATGTGGTATCAATTATTTTAAAGTTCCCCATCATTTCTATCTCCTTTTTGTGTTGATCTTTTGGAAGGATTTTCACATTTGCTGGACTGAAATGAACCCTATTGTCTTGCCCCCCAAAATTATTTAGCCGTTTTTCTTCTTAATCTATTTTTTTTCCTTATACAGCAACCCGAAAAAAGAAGGAAAAGAACAAAAACAATGACTTTCTTCAACAGTATTTAGTCAAACCAGTTGATTTCTTCATAAAAAAGGACCAGTGCTAGTTTAATTTCTATTTGGATATATTTTTTTCTGCCAAGCAACATGTTTCCGTGAGTACGCCATTCTCAAAAACTATCATTTTATTTTTCTTATGTAGGGTGAGCTCGTGCACAACATAACAGATTCCTCATTAGTTTCTCTTTCTGGAGAAAGACAAGTAAGTCAAGCAAATGCTGCTGCACAAGGTGGGCTGAACATGTCTGCCAAGATTATATGTTTGGATGGTGAATCACAGAGAGTTGATAAATTAGATGGTAGGTTGGGAACTGAAAGACTGTTTGAGAAGATTATTCCATTATCACAAAGGCTTCTTGCTGCTTTCATCATTGAAGATGAAATGGACGAGGTTGATCACAAAATGGAACAGAGAGATACATACATGCATTTTACAGTTGATGAATCTTCCTACGGCATGAGCAGCCATGTTGAAAGGGGGCCTAAAGAGTCATACAGAATTGATTCTGAACTTGAGTTGGAATTTGACCCTAGGGTCCAAAAGAGTTGTTCTTGTAATGGGAGTACTACCTCCAACAGCTTTAGGAGTCCCCTTCAAAATCTTTTGTACAACAATGAGCAGTGGCAGGAAAATGATGTTTCTGTAAATTCAGAATTTGGAAATGGTTCTGGTCTAAGTCAAGATAATATCCACCGGGCTCAACCAGTGGCTATGAATTCGCCTGGTATTTGTTCACATGAATGCCAATATCAACAGATGTCTTTAGATGAAAGGATCATGATGGAGCTGCACAGTATTGGATTGTTCCCTGATGCGGTGGTATGCATTTTTCAAGCACAATCTTATTCTTTTTAAAGTAATTGTTTTCCATTTTCAATTATGAGTAAGATTTTGTTTTTGCATCAGAGAAATCTTATGTATATGAGTACTATTAGTCGGCCGGGGCCTATTTTTTTTAAAAAAACTTTTTATGATCCTCTCATTTTCTTAGTTTAAAATTTCATGTCTGGTCTTCGTGACCTCACAAGCCAAGTCCTAAGGTCAGGTAGAGCAAGTCAGAGCATTATGCACAACCATGTCTAGAGTGCCTAATGATCCACATGCTTTATTTTTGAATAAATGCCTGACAACTAGGGGCATTAAATGGGGAGGTGATCCGTAGCCGTTAAATCCTAAATCATATCCATGTAACGGTAACATTGCCACTTGGACTACATCATGAACACAGTTTTGTTCAACTGATCAGTTATCATTCGGTAGTACCTTTTATTGCATATTCATCATATTGTTAGTGAGGTTTTACTGTCTATTCTCTGGACATATTCTAGCTGTTCTAAATTTTTCTCGTTGGATAAACATAAAAAATTTGTGTGTCAGGTAGTTATTATTTTCAGAAACTGTTCTCTCTGTTTAACTATTATTGTTTTTTTTCTTTTCTGCTTGTGATGTTCCAGCCTGATCTTGCTGAAGGAGATGATGATGACGAGATCAGCAAAGAAATCACAGAACTCAAATTGCGTCTTTACCATCAGGTCCTTTATATGCTCGTACTTTTTATTAGTACATTATTCTGTTCGTCAACTTGAATAAATTTCTTGAAATTCTAGATTATGCCTTTATGGTTATCCCGGTGTTTTTTTTTTTAATAAAAGATAGGAGTAATCATATTGGATCAAATGACGCCCCTTGAACAAGATGGAGATGAGGGAAATCCAAAAAAAAAAAAAAAAGCCAAATGGAAAAACAAAAGGAAGAAAAACTTGAGAAGAACTAGCCTAAGATCCCAAAAAATAAGAGCTACACCCCTATCCCATTATTCTCCATAATTCTTGATCAAGAATTCCCTAAGGGGATGGTGATCCTAAGAGCCCAACTCCTTGGTGTTCTTAACATAAACTCTTTTCCTATGAAAGAGGCATCCATTACTAGTGAGCTATATACTCCAGCATGCCGCGTGGGGCATAAACACTTGGAACTTCACCATATTGTTTTGATCAACCCTTTACCTTCTACTCCGAGACTGATCCCATATGACTTCCAAGTTGTTGAAACCGCATGTCATATCAAGTGATAACCCGACCATGTTCCGTATTCTAGCACCATGTGGGCAAGAATAAAAGGGGTGATATCTCATTTCTTCATCCACACTGTATATTTCACATACTATGTCCCCATCATTCACTTTGCTTTATTTGTCTTCGTGAGAACCTTATCTTATGAAAGCAACCACATGAAGCACCGAATCTTCAAAGGGGAATTGATTTTCTGAATTTGATGAAATATCTAGAGGACATCATTTGTGAAGGATCTAAGTTAAGCTTTTTGTAATATTACTTAATGGAGAAACCAATTTGGGGAGCCAAGTCTTGAACCCATAGCTCAATGATTGACAATGAAATTTGCAACCCTGAGGTCCTAGCTCAAACGCTCTCCTTCGATAGATGCTAAAACCAACATGACCACCATTTTAAGATTTCGATGAAACCTAGGACACCAAATAATTGTGTTGTTACCACAAGTAAAAGAATCACAAATCAAATCAGTATTTATTTAACGCCAATCTGTACAGGTTGGGATAGGTCATCCTGATGTCACCCAGCTTTACTACAATTATAACCTTAACCTACTGAACTTATCCCTCTATTTGAGGTTAGTTTATGGAATTTTACTTTGTTCTTTTCTTTTTATCAAGTGTAAGAAACTGTAGAAATGCATTGATTTCTTAATCTTCAGATTTACTTTTTCCAAATTCCACAAATGCTTTTTAATAAAGGATATGTCAATATTTTTTGGGTTAGTGGATAGGGCAATATTACATTAACTGAATGAACATAAGCCCCTCTTACAATGGAGACGAAGGACCTCTGATAATAATAAAAAAAATCACAAATGTTTTTTTTTTTTGAAGGAAAAAGAAATCATAAATATTAATTGTTTAATTTGTGTATCCTTCATGTTTAATTGAAAATTGTAGAAATTGTTTTGTCATAGAACCCTTAAAGATTTCTAATATTGCGTGCTCATATAAATGGCGATCTGACTGTTCAATAAAGCACATAAATCCCCTGACTGTCTCTTATTAATGTTCTGCTGGTTATATTATTAGAATTTAGATGCCTCTCATTTCTATCATTGAGAATTACCTTAATGTTTGTTTCCATCTTTTTATTTTTGGGGAGGATTGGGGAAGAACTCATTTCATCGTTCTACTGCAGGTTAGGAAAATGAAAGAGCCATTAAGCAAATTAGAGGATTCTATCAAAGGTCGAAGGGAGCTGGAAGAAAGGTAGGTTTCTCACACTTAGGATGTGGTAGTTTAGTTCTTTTGTACTAATCAAATATTTGTTTATGTTGTGCAGGAATCTTGAACAACTTGCCATCAGAATACTTGTTGATATGGCATACAAGAAGCTTATGGTAATTATATGTTTCTTTATTCTTCACTAATTGCGTAAGATGATGAAGATGTGTTCCTATAGGGAAGACTTTGAGGGTAGTAGTTGTTGTTGCTGACATCTATTACTTCAACAGGCTTGTCGGGGTCATAAGGGTGGAGTTAACAAGGCCTCGAAACAAGTTGCATTGGCTTTTGCTAAGCGAACTCTTGAGAGATGTCGAAGATATGAGGATGCAGGTGGAAGTTGTTTTACTGAGCCTGTTTTTCGTGACGCTATGTTCTCTGTACCTCTACAAAGTGGTGAGACAAATTGCATTGATGGAATAAGCACAAAAACGCCTGCAAATCCTTATACTGATGCTCATAGTTTCCAGATGCAATCATGGCCATCAGGTACGTCCGTAGCTTTCTGTGATTAATGCATTTCTCGATTGCATGATTTTTTTTCATCAGATGACTTATTTTATATGGATTGATTATATATTTCCTGCATGCAGCTGCAGGTCATGTTTCAGACTTGGTTGATAGGAATGGCCTAACTAATCCCAAGTCTGAGAGGGGATTATTGGATGCATCTCAGGTTCTCACTCACTTATCTGACCAGACTTTTTCCAAATATGAATCCATACCAAACAGAGGGAAAAAGAGGGAAGTGTTGCTTGATGATGTTGTTGGAAATGCTGGTCCAAGAATCACTTCAACTCTTGCAAATGCTCTGTCAGGTGGGGCAAAGGGTAAGAGAAGTGATCGTGAAAGGGATCAAAATAAAGATTTGTCCACAAGAAATCCTTTGGCTAAAGCTGGCCGTCCATCGTTGAGTGGCAGTGGCAGGGGTGAACGTAAAGCTAAAAGTAAGCCTAAGCAAAAGACAGCTCAGTTATCTGCCTCAGCACATGGTCTTCTTGTCAAACCTCAAGAATCAACTGACTCAGTGTTGCAAACAGCAAGAACAGTGTCCAACTGCGACAGTAAAATGAACTTAGAAGTGGGAGTGTCGGGCTCAAATAGCGTCGCCCAAGATTTATCCAAACAAAATGAAGAATCTCTCGACTTTTCAAGCCTGCTAAATGGATCTGATGATATTGTTGGTCAAAATCAGGATCTTGACACGTGGTTGAATGTTGACGTTGATGGCATGCAAGACTGTGAATTAGCGGGGGGTCTGGATATTCCCATGGATGATCTTACTCAACTGAAATTTTTCTGAGGACAGCCTGCCATACACCACTGTGCAGATTCATGACTATATATGAATGTCAGTGTCATGGACTGGATAATACTGATTATTCAAGATTATCTGTCAAAGCAGCTTAGAACATGTAACTAGTGTAGTCCATTCTTTTGTATATCTCGTTAAGTAAAAAATCGTAACAGATCTGAAATTGTTTGTTCAAGCCGAGGCACTGCTCTTGTAGGAAATATAGTCGTTGGAACCTTCATTTATCGTTTTAAGTAAATATTCCTTGTAATCTCTTCCTTATGTTACTGCTGTCTCTCAATGTCAGTGCAAATTGCACATTCATTTTGTTTCTCAAGGTTTCTTTGGGTCATTATGAGCATTATGAAACCTAATTCTATGCGTGTTTTGTTTCTATACCTATTATCATTATAAGTGTTAAGTGGATATTTGTCTATGATTATAACCTCTCTGTCACGGGTATTTCTAAAACCAGAAATGATCAAGGATTTCAAGAGCATCTGTCCTTGCTTCGAAGCTTATATCATGTGGAGCTTGTAGTTTTACGACTTCTGTCAGCATCCATTCATTTCCAGGCTTGGTAGACTTTGACTCATAACTTTTTTTCATATTTTCTATCTGATATTTGCTACTTCCATTTGGCAGGTCCTGGCTTGACCAGATGAAAATCTTTTGGGTTTTATTTGAGACTCGGTATTTGATATTTGATCAGCAATGGTGTCAACTGCTCTCCATTCGGTTAGTTCAAGGATCTTTACAATGTACTTATTATACTTATTATTAATGATGGTATTTTTCAATTACTTTACTTTATTGTTCGTTCTTTGTTCCTTTTTTCAGTAGATTTTCTTGAGGATTAATATTTTTGAAACAGAATAGCATTTTTAATAGCATATTGTAATTACTGGTTATCATTGCTGATGGGGTTTTCACTTGATTGTTTATTATTATTGTTGTTTTTTTTAGGAAAGAAAGGAGAATCTTATTTAAAAAGAAACCCCGGGTAGAAGGAGATGAGGGATCTCCTTACACTAGATGTGATGGAAAGGAGAAGGGAAATAAAAAAAACAAGAAATAAAAAAGATTAAAGATCTCATTTTGAGTCTGCTCATGCCATGACTCGTTTATTGAAATTCAATGCTCTTGTTCTTCCTGTGTGTCAAAACATCCAAAGAAGTCAAGTTTCTGTCAAGGCCTGGATGTTATTCTCGGTCGGCATATATTGTTATTTGCTGCATTGTTCATGGTTTCCACTTGAATTAACTGGTCTATGGAGAATGGTTTCTGTTAGATTCAGGTAGGGGAAGAAAATTAACAAGTGAAGAAAACTTTCAGTTTTTCAATGCCATTACAAATTAAGCAAAACTTCACATGTTATGTCATTAAAATATTAGAAGCATTGAAATTAGCCTAGGCAAGTGTCTCTTTGAGTTCACTTTCTGTCTTCATCTCTTCTTATTCTCTTTTAACGTGGAATTTTCGCCGGATAGATTTGATATAATGCAATGTAGCTCCCAGTTAAACAACAACAACAAAAAAAATATTTCATGTTATGTAATCCATTAAAAGATTGTAAAATGTAGGGCTACTTTTTTTTATTTTTTTTTTGGGGGGGGGGGGGGGACTGGGTGGGTGGGTTTACAAGGAACTCTTATTTGAGTCTGGAATTAGCACAAATTTTCCTCTGTTGGATTATGTGAAACCCAAAGAAATTAAAATATGTTGATTCAGTTTTTTTTTTTTACTTTTCTTTTTTTGGTTTCTCCTGTCCATAAATTAACAGTGCTAAATCTCTTGCTCCCTTTTGGATAAAGTTAAATGGAGGGTGATTCTTGATCTTAACATTCATTGTTCCAGGATGATCCAGATAACTAGTAAGTCCACTAATAAGACATTCATTAATTGTGTGTGTATATTTGTAGTAGGAAGGGTATTTTTTCATTTATTTATTAATTTGTTAATTTTTCTTATTATTGAATTTTGAAGATGCTAGTGTTTCCCAAGATGATATTGATAAGTCTCTTTTGCATACTAATACGTTTCATTGGAGTGAATTTTTTTCTCCTGAAAATATACATACTTAGCTAGGTAAAGTATATATTTATTTTTGAAAAAAATTAACCTATTAATACCTGGTTGTGGCAAACCTGGTGGTGTGTCAAGTAGGCGGACACATCCCCCTTAAAAGGCACAGGGGTATTTATGTAATAGTAAAAATAAGAGGGGTAATTTAAAAAATACGGGTTTTAAGAGGGGTATATATGCAAAACAAAACCTTTTTTTTTAGCAATAGTAAGGGCATTTAGGTCAATATACATATAGAGCCGGATCTTTTATAAAAATGCATATATAATTAGATAAGATTTTTGTTTGCTTGTTTGTCTTTCTCTGTTTATATAAATACTTGTTTTTCTTGTTTGTCGTGGGTCCAATTTAGAACTGATAGTAAAAAAGATTTTATTTTATAAAATCAATTTTAAGATAATAGGTTCCAAACGGGCATTTGGGTTCAAATTTTAGGTTTAATGTTTTGAAAGTCAGCAAAACAAATTCTATTTAAAATTGTATAAAAGTGACTTTTACTTAATCAATATGGAGCACTATCATCCAGATGTATCTATTAGGGTTTTTTTTTCAAACTTAAAAATATAACTATTGAAGTTTATACATTTCTTTCAAGAATAAACATATTAATCTCTTATCCACTTGTGCATAAACCATTTGTATATCCTTTGTTCATGAGTCACATCGCAGGCACTATAAATATTGCATTTCACAGCATTATTTCTCATGGATTTAGTTATTTTTACTTAGTAAGTTTGGAGTACAATAAAATATCTCCTTTATTTTTCAAAAAAGGTTCCCCAAGAATCAGACAGGGTTGTTTTCATCTTGTCAAACTAATTGAAAAAAATGAGATGCATATCTTCCCTTCCCTTACTTTGCTATCTTTGATTTCTTGATGTGGATTAGGTGGATTCTTTCACTATCATGTTAGTCAAATCCATCAATAATTTTAGATCTTTCAAAATTTTGTCTGGTTTAGTCATATTTTTTACATTAACTAATGATAATGTCTCTATATGTGTAATGTTTTGGTGGATGTTGTCCTTATCTATTACTAACTTTATGTCAATTATTTGAAAAAATTACGGATCTACTCTGAATTAAAAAGATATGATATTATGCCAGAATGATTTTAAAGCAAATACAGAGATCAAGGTATCCAATTCTGAAACATATATAAATTAGGTTTATATTATAAAATTATATGTGTTTGTAACATGCTGTTTTGTTTTAGTTAATGTATGATATAATTTTTAAAACTTGAACTATTGCATTCCCTTTTTATGATTTATAAAAGAGGCAAGAAGTATAGAGTTTTGATTTCAGCCCTTTTTTTCCCAATTACACTATCTATCATCCTTAATAAAAAAATGTATCACCTAAATTAAACATGTCAATTATTTTATATATATATATATATATTTGTTCTAAATTTGAATAGAACCTGATTTGAATATTAATATCTGTGTCTGAAAAATTACGAGCTGATAAGATTGACAGGTTTTATGTTAGCTCATCAGATGCTGGTTGTAGTAGACCAAAGTAGAGTTTCATATGGAATAAGATCTTACAAATATATAAATAACAAAAATAATAGTTCTCTACATAAAGTATATTACCCTTATGAATTGTATAATAAATGCTTGAGCCGACAAACTCATTGAACAATCTCAGTCTATGTTCAAAAGAAAAATGTTACATTCAATCAAACTACAGTCAATTTTGCAATTTGAACATACTTTGTTTGATGAAATACATATTTTCACTAAATAAAAAAAAATCACATACTCGATTGAATCGAATGCATACATTTTTACACTTTTCCTAATAGAGCATATCTTCATATGCTAGACTGCTATTATATTAGAGATATCATATACTGAGTTATAACAGCAGAAATGACTGATTCTATCAGCACCCATAATTAGATGCATCAGTAAAGTATCTGGCATACTTTTGGATCCTAACATTTGTACACTGTGTTTGGTCTTGTGTACTGCACATGTATAGTGCAGTTCAGGTTCAGTCAGGAGACACAAACACATGCAATATGTTTGTCCAAGAAAGCATTGGATCCTGACACTTTTTTTGGTTGTTTATTCAGACTAATTCAGGCTGCCAAATGGACCCAACCCCAGTTTAAAACACAGCACTGAATCAAGCAACACATGGCCCCTGAGCAGGCTCAGTAAGGTCCACAAAGCAGTCTCTGATGGACACCTCAACTGGCCTGAATAAAATTTTTAGGGACCTTTTTTTTAAAAAAAATTGTTTAAGTGTATACATTACATAAAATAACAGCATGTTTTTTTTATTATTTAACAACGCTTTCTAGGGTCAGATTTTAGCACATGTAGAACAATGGTGAAAAACTAATTCAAACAAAAAACACACAAAAAGATATTTACATGGTTGAACAAATTTTCTTATGAATCATTTACTATCACCTAATAATGAAAATATATAATGTTTCTCAATCTCTCTCTCCTTACTTCCCATTTCTCTCAGGGCCCGTTTGGATAGACGACGTTTTGACATCATCTACAACCTTGACACATTGAAACGCAAAAACTCCCATGCAAACAGTTGAAGGCGTTGAGAATATAATGCAAACAGTTGAAGCCGTTGGCAATGTTAAAAATACGCGTCCCGATCTCCCCCAAAAAATGTTTTTGAGAACGCGAGATAAATGCTCGATCAATTAAGGGAGTGATTGTATGAGTACATCTCTACACTTTTATTCAAATTTCACATGTCCACCCATTGGGAAGGTGGTTCCCCCAATAGTAAGGGTATTATGATAAATAATCCTTACAGCGTTGGGAACGCAATTTGTATTGCCAAACACCCATTCAACATTATTGAAAAACTTACCTGACACGCCTAGGTGCCCCCTCGCATTTCTACCTTCTGTATGACAAACACACTTTTTTTCGCCTCCTATCCAAACACTGCCTTAAAACAACTTCGAACGTAATCTCTCTAAAAAAAATCTCTCTTTATTCTAACAAGAAATAAATTAAACAAATAAAAATTTAAAAAACTATTATACCATTTGAAAAAAATGTGAGCACTCAGCACCTCATTGTAAAATGTAAGACATCTCACTTTTCACATTCATAAAGAAATATAATAAACAAGGGAGAAATTTAGAATGTAAGACATCTCACTATTCACATTCATAAAGAAATATAATAAAACAAGGGAGAAATTCAAATAACCCCATGTAAACTGACTTTTCCTAAATTTCATATAAGCCCATGAAAACACTTATGTAAATCCAAATAACCACCTGAATTAAACTTTTATTGATAGAAACGAAATATTATGTGAATATTTCGTTTGGTTAAGCGTAATTGAAAACACAGCATACCAAAAACTTCTTATAATCTGTTAAAAATGTGAAAAACCTTATGTAATAATAATTTTATCCCTCCGAATATATTATAAAACTTTAACTGGAATGACAAAATCATCATTTATAGAAGATTTTTCACATTTTTAACACATTATAAGAGTTTTTTTTATATACTATGTTTTTAACCATGTTAATCAAACAGAATATTCCTCATCTGTCAATAAAAATTTAACTCAAGGGATTATTTAAATTTATGTTGATGTTTTTAGAGGGTTATATGAATTTTTCTTTAAAAACAAACCTTGTCAGTAAAATAGATAGAATAGCATATAATAATAATAATAAATAAATAAATAAACTCATGAAAGTTACCATTGAACTTGGTAACTGGAGTCAAATCAAAATGATCATAATTTTGATCAATAATTCCAATGTAGATGATTAATTTCTACATCAACACATGTACATGTGACCCTTATAGATCAATCTTTCCACAAATGCAAGTTCAAATTAATTGAAAACCAGTTTGTAAATACAAAAAAACAGGAGGCCATTGTTAATCAAATAGTATTGAACATACACATTCAACAGAGCATAAGATTATCAAATCAAACAGAAAAAATAAAATACCCATATAAGTTAGTTGGACCAATCCCTACAATATACACATTACTAATTAATATAAAATTTAAAAACCAAAACCACTCCACCTTTTCTTCATATCAATCCAAAGATGCAGATTTCACACCCACAAACACATAGAGAGGAAAAATAAATAATTGAACAGATAGAGAAGCTGCTTTTTTTTTTTTTTTTAATATTTGTTCTTCTTGGCCACCTCTAACAAATATAATAATCTTTTCTTTGTAACTGCTCAATAAGTGATGACCCAACAACCACCCCATTTGTTTCCTTTGTTTTGTTCTCAACCTCTTCAAAAATATATTTTTTTCTCTTTGAATACATGAAGATGAGTCACTCCACATTATGTTTGATTTAGTGCCTCTCCCTCCTCTCTTTGGACTCCACTTTGTTGTTGCTTGGAGAACTTTAGTTGGAAAGAAAAATCTGCTTCAGCTACTGATCTTACTCTCAGAAATTTGAGAAATGATGGTTGTGTGGAGATGGTTGAACAATTTGTAGGCCTGTTGTCTGGCTTGTACTCTCTTCGGTGATCGAGTTCCTGATCAATGAAAACATACATTAATCACGTATAAAACTCGGCCTTCAAACACATAATCTTGTGTCCGAATAAGGAATTACAGAACAACTTATCATTTTTGTTATAAAAAAGTCCACATAGAACACATAAAATTGTCTTGATTCTAAATGAAATTAGAGATTTTTTTGTTCTGTATAAAGGTTAAAATAGCATTTATATTGATTTAGATAATGTAAGCACAAAATAAATAGACTTTTTATCCTCTAAAATTAGGATAACTTGCCATCAAACCCTTGTCGCATTGCATAACTATGCCCTAGCGTTTCACCAAAACAATCTATGTTGAAATTGTAAATACTTTAGAGCTTACTCAGCATATCATGTTTGTTTACAAAAAATCAAGATAAAAGTCTAGAAAATTGTCCTAAATTTGAATGAAAAGTAGATTTTTTTTTGTTATATTTATCCTTATTTTGAAAATGTAAATAAAGATAAAATCGATATATTTTTAATCCTCTAAAACTAATATAACTTATCCTCAAAATCTTATTCCATTGTAAAACTAAACCTGAGTGTTTGTCATCTAAACAATTTATGTGGAAAATTGGAAATCAATCAGAGCTTACTCGCGAGGGCGGGATGCCCACAATGAACTGAGGGCGCGGAGTCGGTGGTTGTACTCTCCGATCGCTAGAAAACATCGTGCCGCTTGGCGAATTGTCAATATCCGGCGCATTTGGTGGAGGGTCTGCTGTCTTAAATTATCAGCCTGAAGAAAATCATACAATAAACTAGGTCTTAGGGTAGGGTCACGATGTTTCGATAAGCATTGCTGAATACAGAAGAAAAAAAAATTATTGGCGGCAAGACCCATGCTTATTTTATGTAGTGAACCATATATCCAACACCATCTTAGTATATAAAATGAAAACTAAAATAATGAAAAATGGACACCACCATATAAAAACATAGGTTATAAAGGAACTAAGGAAAAATTATTCACAGCAGACTAAGACATGTTTATTTTATGAATTTAATTACATAACTGATGCCACCTTTGAATATAAAATGAAGATTAATATAATGAAATATATAGGTACCAAACATATACAACATAGTTTATAAAGGAAATGTAAAATGAAAATACCTTGAAATGTATGGAAGTTGTCATATTCGTGGCACTTGGACTCTTTTAATCATACATCACAATACTCCCAATAATTTATTTAATCACACACTACACCATTTTTTTATTTTTTATTTAATTTTTTTTCTATATATGGTGGGCCATAAATAAAAAGGAAAAAACAACCGATCAAGCGATCGTGATCAATGTTAAATAATGTCAAATACACATTAATTTTTTAAGCTTGGTTAGTCATGAAGTCTCTATCCAAATTGAAAGTTAGGTAGTTGGGTCCCTTTCTTACAGTGTTTTGATTGCAACCTCAAATAGCCTTTGTTTTTTTAAATGTATACTCAAACCATATGATGAAAAAGGGAGAGACAAATGGAGGCACTATTTGAAGATTTGTATGGGTCAGTTGTAAGTACAAAATTGGAGAAAGGGAGATCTCAAACAAAAACCCTACCATGCTTGACTTTATGCAATATCTATACATATATATATATGTGTATATATATATATGTTGTGGGGTTGCACTTTGCACAAATCTAATTTACACATTTGCCACCCTTTCTCTTTCATCCTTTCTTTTTCTTTTGTTTTTTAAAGAGTGGGGTCCATCACGATAGCAAACAAAAAAAAAGTTTTAGGTGGCCCCAGTTTTAAATATCTGGAAAATCAGGCCTCCAAAAGAGGGTGATTCAATAGTAGGCTTAGTTTGTCTTATTAGTAGGTACTACAGTTACATGAACATTCAATAGAAAGACAAAAAGGGAAGGAAAAAAAGGTTTTGAAGTACAAACTTTTAATAGTTTCAAGGATTGGGAAGGAAGACCATGGATATGAACTCTTTTAAGTTTTGAAAAAAAAAGAAGAAAAACTAACATGTGTTTTAAGAAAAGAAAAAAAAGGTTGATTTGAGTGTAAAGTGTGCAGTCAAGTGCACCTAGATTATATGGCACTAACTTGTCATGTTATATTATGTTAGCATCATATAAACTGGATCAATTTGTGCATTTCACAGTCGATGAAATCATCGAAAATGTTTTTTTCCCCATATATTAGACATTTACCGCGCTTTTTTTTTCTTTGACATGGTGTCAAATAAATTCCAAAATTTTGTGAAAAATGGCTAAATAATCCTGATAATGGTGTCAAATAAATTCCTAGCATAAAAGAATCAATTTGACTACCTAAATTGTGACAAACACATATTCGTGGACTCACTAAGGCAAACATGCATGGAAGTCCCACTTCAACTTCTCACATTAATTTAAGGTTATTTTCAATATCTCCAAGTCTATCGGCCGACATAAACATGACCCAAAGATTCATTAAGACACACTTAGATTAAAACAATCATGCCATCATATGTTAGTATGCACTTCATGAATAGAAAAGCTAGTAGAAAGCAGTAAGAAATGTAGGCAAAAACGAGAAGCCGAACCTGTCGAACGAAGCCTTCGAGATTTGAGAGCTTGCCTAAGGCCATGGCCATCTGACCCATGTAGTTCCCCATATTGGCTGGTCCATCACTAAGAGACCCTGTTGCGACTGTGTCCGCCAACGAT
The DNA here is from genome assembly GCA_030737835.1 of Acorus gramineus. Classification (NCBI taxonomy): domain Eukaryota; kingdom Viridiplantae; phylum Streptophyta; class Magnoliopsida; order Acorales; family Acoraceae; genus Acorus; species Acorus gramineus. The sequence continues at coordinate 4,938,740 of CM060855.1, read as the reverse complement.
TGGTGGAGCTGCTCAAGCCCCTGCGAGAGCGCCTCCTCCGCTTGTTGCGAAGACTGTTGTAGGTTGCATATACCCACGATTTGTTGCTCCGTCAACGGGTCCAATTGCGGCATCAATACCTGCTTAATTAGATTGCATCACATAAAACTCCGCTTTTGGAAAATTGGATGAGCCTCACAATAATTAGGTTGAGATTACGGACCTTGATGAGATCGGACGGACGGAAGCCACCCATCCATAGGAAGCAACGCTCGGCAGGGGTGGCCCACATGCCCGTGATGAGGTGGAATACGTCGGATCGGGCGGTCGAACATTTGAGGTGGAAGACCTCGTCATGGTGGGCGAGACACTCATCGACAATCACCCTAAGGTCACCGTCCGACAAGTGGGCTTGGAGCCCTCCCCGGAGCTCCGACATGTGCTTTTGGTCCTCCTCCAACCATCTTCCATATTCCATGTCGAAGATCGCCGCCGCTGATAATTAGCAATATGAACCAAACATTTCATTCAACATAGACAAAGTACATTTTCACAAAAATATGGACTTTGGAAAGCAATTTTTTTTTTTTGCGCATTCTCCAAAAACCTTATACTTGTCAGATATTGGATGGATGATTATCTGCATGTCCTTAAAAGATCAAATATATATTGCATTTATATGACTGTAAAAATCACGTACCAATACGCTCAATTCCAACATTGCACAAGCAAAATATGTATGAATTAAGTTTGCAATCTTAAAAAGGGTTCATTATAACTAAATAATGAACACATGATTGATGAACATTAGTGGTTCAGAGGGCTTATGTTAAGAGATTTACCAGAGCTAACATTTCCACCTGCACCACCACCTCCACCAGCTAAGAAAAGACCCTTCACACACCCAACAAAAAAAAGGACAAACAAAAACAAATGCATTGTTACAATAACAAAAAAAAAATATCCAAAGACACATTAGCCAAAAAAATATACAATCTCAAAATTTGTTGTACTTCAAAACATGTAATTATATATAAACCTGAGACCTCGCCCTCTGAAGCTCTTGTTCTAATTGGGTCAGTTTTATCCTACTAGTCTCTAGTTGTTGCACATAAGCCTGTCAAAGTGAACAAACAATAAATAAAATATAACAAACACTTAACATAAAAAATAAAAATGTTTTTCGATCGCATCACATCTATCCATTCCGTCTTATCATAACTTCAATATCGATGGATGTGATGCAATGGTGTTCCCCATGATTTGATCCCTTGACTTCTTTCAAGGGAAGGGGAGGTGCTTACTGACTAAACCAAAGCTCAGTTCGCCAAACTCAGTAAAAATTGATATAAATATACAATGAACATAATGAATAAGAGACCTTCTTCCTCAAACGGCTCTTCCTTGCAGCCTCTCTATTCTGTGCTAAGCGTCTGAGTGTCTGATCAAACAATCACAAAAACAAACAGACAATGAATCACAAGAGAAGACCAATTTCTTCAATACTAATGGCACGTGTGGATTGCATGCATGCATGGGTTGGTGTTGGTTATTAAAATTTGTCTCCACACGTGTACCACATATGAATGTGCTTTTGGACTGCTTTGGACACACGTGTGAGTTTTTTTTTTTTTTTTGACTGACTGACTGACCTTGGCATCTAATGGTTTCCCATCTTTTTCTGAGGCTGAACCAGGTCCCTTTCTCTGCAACAGTAAAACCATAACTTGTCTTCACATGTACCCTAATGTAATTATTGATACCAATCAAGGGCAAAATTAACAAAACTTTAATGAAAAAAACTTGTACTATATATAATATGGCCAAAAAGCAAGGTAGGACCAACATATGGGTTTTCCTGGGGTGGGGGCTGATAAGAATATGTTACAAAGAGACATGACATCCAAACAGGATTAATAATGATTAAGGCTCCTCTTTCATCATGGTAGTACTGTAACTCTATGAGTTTTTGGGAAGTGGGTCTGTTTTTATATTTTATTTTTCAGATGGGAGGGGTAGTAATAAATTTGTTAAAAAAGATTCTGTTCTTTTTTCTTGGTATTTGTGTTGATGATCTGCTATTCTATGATACTGTGGATGTCTCTAGTATTAATAAATATAACTCTTGATGGCAACAAGACAATGAGCTTCTTGAAATCTGTGACTTTGAAGAGATTTTCAAATGATGGCAGGGTTGTAATGATGTGAGGGGAAAAGAAAAACAATAACAAAGAACTTGACTTGTCTTAAATTCTTTTCTTTATGTGTTATTGGGATTTGTGGATTCAATTAAAAAAAAAACAAAAAACAAAAACAGTGGTAGTGAATTTGAACAAAGTTTGAATTTTTTTTTTTTGTTTACCTTGTCTGGGACCCTGGGCTGATGATTTGCTCCTCCTGTTGTGGAGGCATCAAAGGCCATCTCAACCTGTTTGAGCTGCTGTAGCTCACTAGACTGGGCTGAAGCTTTTGTACTAATTGGGGAATCAGAGTTTGCTGGATGGTGATGCTGAGAATCCCCTCTGCAGGAGTGTGTGTTCTGAGCAGATCCTGAATCAGTGCTCCCTCCTGATTGTGAACTCCCCTATGGACCACCATGCATTTAAAATATATAAGAATATATATATATATAAACAGAGAAGGAAAATATGGGTTTTCATTAACTTGGTCAAAACAACAAAAAAAACATGGGCCATTTGGATATTTTTAGATGATTCTGTAATGAAACTTAAAGAATGGAAGTCAAGGATCAAGACACAAGTGAAAAAAATGTATGGTTTTGCAGTAACTTTGTCAATTATATGTAAAAAAAACATGTCAGATGACAAAAATGTAGTAAAAATTGGATTTTTAGATTTAAAGAGTCCAAGTTAGGAAATGAAATAGTGAGAATTCAACGCATGCACAACTAAAGGTCATGTCAGATTAAAAGGGTTTTCCAATGGCTTATCAAAAACATCTGAAAAAAGTCAGATGAAAAAGAAGAGACTCATTTAAATATCTAAAAAAATGTCAGATAAAAAATGGAGTAAAAATGGATTTTTTAGTTTTAGATGATCCTGTAATGAAATTTAAAGAACCCAAGTCAGGGAAGTTTACAACAGTGAGAATTCAACACATGCATAACTAAAGACCATGTCGGATTAAAAAAAAATGTGTGTTTTCAATATTTTGTCAAATACATCTTAAAAAGTCAGATAGAAAGAGACCCATTAAAATGTTCAACAGTGATATTCCTAGATTATCCTGTATTAAAAACCTAACCAAAGTGAGAAATTTGGAATAGTGGGAATTCTAGTCACACAAATAAAAAAACATGTCAGATAAAAGAAAGAAAATATATGGGTTTTCAGTACTTATTAGTCAAAAACATCTAAAAAAACATGCAGTTTAAAAAAATGGAGTAAAAATTGGATTTTTAGATGAATGGATGATCTTGTGATGAAATTTGAAGAACCCAACTCAGAAATAGTTTAGAACAGTCTAAAGACCATGTCAGATTAAAAAAACAGGAGTTAAAAAAATATGGGTTTTCAATAACTACTAAAAAAACATCTAAAAATAAGTCAGATCAAAAAAAGAAGACCCATTTAAAATTTTCAATAGTGAGAGAGATTGAATTCAATACACACATACTCTGGGAGTCTGAGTCTGCTGGAACCTCATTGGCCATGAAGGGAAGATTTCAAGTGTGGGAGGTCTGGTTGCATAAAAAGCTGCAATTGTAAATCAATGAAGCCTTACTCAGAATCAAAACTGTGTGTTTGTGTTTTTGATTGTGTGTTTGTGTTTGTGTGTGATAGAGATTGGAAATAAAGACAGACCCAGATGTCAGAATGTCAAAAAGGACACCAAAACACACACCCCCAAAAAGCCTTTCATTACTATGTTTGATGCCTCACACCATTCAAGTTCTTTGAAGGCTTGTAGAATTATTTCCACAGCTGAAATAGTAAGAAAGGCTGAGAGAGGGGGATGGGGGGACCTCTTTTTTGTTGTTTGTTACAAGTCTCTCCCTCTCTCTGCCTCTCCTTCTGTGTGTTTTTGATGGGGTTGTTCAAAAAGGACTTGAAAAATGTCAGCAAAGTGTGTAGAGAGAGAAAGATAGAGAGAGAGAGAGAGGCCTACGTTTTCTCTCTCCATCACTTCTAATACCAACAACTCCTTGCATGAGAGCTTCCTCCAACTCCCCAAAATAAGCTGATCCTTCTTGGTCGCTGACCAACCACCCCAAACAGAAACACTTACACATATCAGTTACAACTTACTTTCAAAACAAACCATGTAAAAAAAAATTGAAGATTGAATAACAGTTAGCATGGGTTGAGAAAAAAAACAAAAAAAACATGTAACACAAAAAAAAAAGGACCCATCAAAGTATTGATTTTGAATGAGGGGTCTATTTGATAAGAGAAAAGATTGGAGTACAAGAAATTTGTGGCAGAAGGAGTGATGCCATGGACTCCTCCTCCATATGAAAAGTTGTGATTTGATGGTCCTGAATCTGCCATGCAAAACCAATTCCTCTCCTCCTCCTCTTCATACCATCTCTAAAGAAACAATCAAAAGGTTCCAACTTCACAACAGCTTCTCTGGCAAGAGAGAAGAATAAAAACAAGGAATATTAAGAGAAACCCCATTGAAGATAACAAGCAAATAAGAGCACCCATGCAAAGGTGTTGACTTTATGGATAAAGCTTGAACCTTTGGTGGTCTTTCTTCTTCTTCTTCTTCTTCTTCTTCTAATGGGTGTGTCTCTGTATACAACTTCACAACAGCTTCTCTGGCAAGAGAAAAGAAAAAAAAACATGGAATTTTAAGAGACACCCATTGAAGATAACAAGCAAATAAGAGTACCCATTTGAGGATACCATGCAAAGGTGTTGACTTTATGGGTGAAAGCTTGAACCTTTGGTGTTCTTCTTCTTCTGCTAATGGTTGTGTCTCTGTTGGGGTTTTTATCAGAGAGTCTTCACTTTCTCTGTATGTTGTCTTTTGAGTAATAATAATACTGGGTCTCTGGAATTGATCCTTGGTTCAGAAGATCTTGTCCTTGCAGACATGTCTCAAAGGTGTGGGTCTGTAGAGAGAGAAAGAAAGATAGAGAAGGGAGAGGAAAACATAATATATATATATATATATATATAATATAAAATATTGAATGACAATAGAAATAGAGAGGTGGGGGCCCCTTTGTGGGGCCGGAACCCACTGGAATCACTGACTGCTATACCCCACCCCTCCCTCAACCGACTGAGCACTTTCATTGGGTGTCTGTGTATATATATATATATATAATAAATATACAAATTAATAAAAAATGAGAACATTATTACACTTGGTATTTGTTATGTAGTTTTGTATATGTTAATGGTATATAATGAAATACATATCTCATTAGATGAGATATGTATCTCACTAAAAAATTTTATAATTTATAAAAATGAGTTCATGTGATTTGTTTAAGTATATATTTTATTTTATTTTATAAAAATAAGATATATACTTGAATACATATTTTTGTATTTTTTATTAATCAAAGTGTATACTTGTTAAATTGAGTATACTCAATTAGAGATTTATATACTCAATTAAGATTGAATGAATACATAGATGAGTAGCCTTAAAAACAAGCCTAAAATAGTTAGATAAAATACAAGAAATACTAAAATAGTCATCCAATCATTCATTATTCGTAACCTAATAACTATTTGTTCCAGAAAATTAATCTCACGAAACATTGTATCATGTCTCATATGAGGTTAGAGTATAAATTAAAATGCTAGCTTAACATTCATTAATCTCATTCTCCTTCTCTATCCAGTAAAATTGTATTTGGAATCACCATTTTTATTCTACAGCATTCCAAATAATATTTTTTCTTTCACGTAATCTATTATAACTGAATTATATTAGGAATAATAAATTCTCATTCTGAATCAGGGTTACCAAACAAACCCTAAATACTACCTGATATACTATAAAAAAATGAGAATATGTATTCATGCATTACAAAAAATGCTAAACAAACATGAAACTGGTACCATACCCATTCTTGTGACATTTCACTTTCATCAGTATTTGATTAGATGACTTCAATAGAATAACATCATAACATAACTCAAAATTGATGTTATCTTATTGTTTGTTTAGCATTATTATATACATTTTGTGTCTATCCACACTACGCCTGTGGTGTAATCTTTTAGTTGATTTTTAAGGGTTAACCCTGAATTTTTTTTTCTAAATCTACATAATAAGGTCAAAGAATCACTAACTCCATCTTTAATTGGAGTTGGAAGTTTCTCATAACACTTTGTATTTTATAGATTTTTTTTTTCCACACATCTCTTTAGATGTGGGATCTCTCAAGAATAAAAAATTCTTTATAAGAAAAAAAAAAAAAGGGGTCGCTATTACATAGTGCAGTCGCACATGCATTTTCATATATGTCTAACCTGATACATTGCTCATTAAACAAAATATTTTATTCTTCAATGAGTGAGTTCTCATTATTCATTAGTATATATATATTTTTTTTGAAAAATATATGTTTACTTATAAAAAATTATATATGTAAAAAAATTCAATACATGAAAATCCAATACATGTAAGAACCATAGATGAGGTTATATGCAAAATCCAATACATTTTTCAATTACAAAACAAACTCCAAAACAAACTTCAAACCCCAAAGAAAGGGACCCACCAACAAATATTTTTGAAAAGAAAACAAAACCTCTAACCTGAAGTTCCTTGTCCTCTTTCACATTGTACTCCCCCACCTTAAAAGGATGAGTTCACTTTGACAACTCAGGTCTCTCTTTTTTTTTTCTTTGAAAAATGTACATAATGTGCACTGCATTTTCTGCACAAACCCCGTCTCAACCAATGCATTAACATTAACATCATTGCATTAATTAATAAATAAAACTCAAAAAACACCCACCACAATCAACCCCACCTATTGAAACAAAACAAAAAAATCAACCCCACCCATTATTCTTTTTAATTGTGGCACTTGAAATGGATTTGTTTGTTATTTATTAATCCTTTTTGTTGATGGGTCAACATCCTTGCCTTGTCAGTACCTAAAAAAATAAAAAAATAAAAGCCATTTCCACACATATAGAGAGATTCTCTTTCCACAAAGGGGGATGCCTTTGTTTCAGTGACATCTCCTTTGGGAAGGGGTTGGAGTCCTCCATGGAAACTATTTAGGGGCACCTTCTATTCCACTTGGGGGCATGGAAGGGGTCTCTTTAGATCATAATATAATGTGTGTTGTAATATATATAGATGAAGGGGATAGAGTGAGGGAGTGGTCATTTTCAAAATATGGATGTTTGTGAAAATAAATTTTAATGGTGGATCTATCTTTCACCATTGTTGGTAATATGCCTTTCACACCAAATTATTCCTCCTTGGAAACCAATGACAAGGCTATCTGTGACAGAGAAATTGGAAATTGTTAATTTTTAGGTGATCCAAAACAAGGTGGTTGCTATATCCAGCTTCACTTGCAGTCACATTTCACTTTTCACTGATAATATATATGTTTCGTTAGATGAAACATATAATTTTTTATTAAAAGGCGTATACAATTGTTTGGAGCCTGTATTTCATATTCTTTAACACGATTGTATCTAACATTATTCTTTATAAATTTGGATCGGCAAGGTAGATTATAAAAAACGTCTTCCCGGATGGAAATGTTTCATAGAAAATTTAGATCTCCATGGATTTTGTAAAACTAGCAATAGATTGTTCAATCACAGTTATAAAGAAGAGGTGAATCATAGATTTTTAAGAAGGGAAGACCTTAATCTTTCATTTCTTATTGTTAATGCCAATACTTCCAGCCATGAAAGATGCCACCATCAAAGTGGTTAGTAATCCTGTTAATTAAACCATAGCCCTTTTTAATAAAAAGTATGAATGAATCATACCTGCTTCCAAAAATTTTGATTGATAAACTGAATGTGTGTATCCATAAGACTCATTTTTCTAATGAAAGAAGTATGGACAAGGATAACAACACTCAATGACTAAAAAAGAAAAAAAGAAGCATGTTTAGATGGCCTCTGGGAGTTATTAAATCAACTGTCCTTTCAGCCCCATTTGGTAGCTATTGTCAAATTGATTTTGCTCTTGCAAATATAATTTTTCAGATAATCAATTTTGTGTTTTTTTTAATTTCTTCTTTTAGTTCCACTTTTTTATTATATGTGTTAAAAGTTACCAAAATATTTTTTTTGTGAAAAAAACTTCCATAATCATTTATTTAATCAATTTAAAGCAGAAACAATTGGTATCAAATACTAAATGTAGGAGCCCAAACTTTAATAGCTATAGACATAAACTCTGTTTTATCTCTACTCAAATATACCTTGCAAATGAAAATTGTCACCTAGAGAGAGGGGGATCAATAAATTTTGAAATCTCAACTATTCTTCTCATACACAATTGACTCAGTTACAAGTTATTTATTAGATATATGATTTACCTAAACAAATATATATTAGGATGGAAGAGTATATACTCGATTAGGAAAAATGCAAAAACTATATGCATTCAATTTAATCAAACATATATTTCATTGTTTTTGTGAAAATATATATTTCATTAGACAAATATATTAAACAACTTCAAAAAAATATTTCAAAACATGTTGGGACTACAATTTTAAATGCATGTTATTGCCCCCAATATTTATCAGTCAAATATGTGCAAACACTCTCAAAGGAATATGTATATAGACATATACCAATATCTAATATAATTAATTCTAAAAAGTTCTATGTGATGCTTTAAATTGGTTAAATAACTTTTGTATCACCAAACCATATCTTGATAGATAATAATTACAAGACTTGCAGATGCACATACAAATGCTGCAATTGCTCCATTGAAGAAACATGAGAGCATAAGCTAAAGACATGAATGAGAAACAAGAGGGAAAAAGAAGAAGAATATGGGAACATGTTTCTCCTTAAATGTGGAAAGAGACACACATGCCTCTTAACATTAAGGCATGTTTCAAGTAGCTCTTCAACCCAGTGGCCATCACCATCTATTGCCACTCCCAAATCCAGTTCGACTACATTCTCAAAACCAAAGGAACCCATAGAGCCATAATCAATCTGCCTATCATCTGAATCATATAGCAATGACAGATTACTCAGCGATGGAAAGTGCATGACAACAGTCTTCAAGTCTACATTTTCATCCACATAATGAAATGTCACCCCTAATCCGAAGCTTCCTCAGCTTAGATGATTTTGATATTATACGATAGAATTTTGGCCACATCACCATGGTATGTATAACATCAACAACCTCTAGATGCTCTGTGCTCTCACCAACATTAAAATGGATGGCATCGAAAATCTGATCCATATGGCAGACATTGACAAGCTCTAGTTGGCTCAAGGAAAACTTTTCAATGCGTTGAAAATGAGGAGTGAAGAATCACTTAGTAGGAAAACTTTCAGATGATCTGCTTCTAGTATGAACTTATCCAAGTGCATTGATTCAACTTGTAAAGTCTTTAATGTTGGGATGCTGAGATCTATTGTTTCTATCTTCTCGAAACTATCAAGAATCACATCCTCTATCATTGGGCAGGCAGTGGAGAAGGAGACTTGAATCCAAGGTTGAGATACTGAAGTGCCTGAGAGTGAGGGATTTCAAGAATGAGAATTTAAGGTAAGAGTGAACTCTTGTGATGGAATTATGAGCCAGTGTTAATGTTTCAAGCTTCTACTCACACATCTCTAGGAAATTCACATTTAGAGTTGTTCGAATTATAAAAAAAAGATTTTGCAAGGTGTCTCTAGTATACATGAGCCAGGCGATCACAGGGGCTTTCGAGAACTCTACATTATTCATAGAAATTGAGAGGCACTCAAGATTGGTAGTTTGGAATATAGTATGTGTAATAATAAGCTCTAAAGATCTGGGTGTGAAGTTTTGATACACTGGCCAATCTTTGGAATTGAAAGAGAGGGTGTGAAGATTTTCTTGCGAGCCTCACACCATTTCGGATTGATGGCTGAGGCAACCACCACATGTCGGGTAGATCCTATCAGGGATAGAATGTTCCCAATAGCTCCAACTGGAAAGTTCTCAATTTTTTTTTTGAGAGGATGAAGGTTATCTATTAATGATAGTAAATTGAACTCACTAATTTTAACAGAACGACCAAAGTATATTATACCTAAAGATAAAATTCTGTTGAGAACAATGGTGGATTTCATTATAAACAAAATTCCATGGTGGATTCCATTATAAACAGAATTTTATCCTCAGGTGTAGAATACTTTGGTGGTTCTGTTGAAATCAGTGAGTTCAATTTATGATCATTAATGGAGAACCTTCATCCTCTCAAAAAACTAAAAATTGAGAACCTTCTAGTTGAAACTATTAGGAACATTTGTTAGGATTTGCTTGAGATGTGGTGGTTGCCTCAGCCACTAGTCTGAAATGGCGTGAGACTCGCAAGAAAATCTCCACACCCTCTCTTTTAATATCAAGGATTGGCTTGTCTATCAAAACCTCACACCCAAATTTATAGAGAACATTATTACACATACTATATTACAAATTACCGGTCTTCAGTGCCTCTCGATTTCTCTGTTTGGTGTGGAGTTCTGGGTGACCCCTGTGATCGCCTGACTCATGTACACTAGAGACACCTTGTGAAGTCTTTTTTTTTAACGTTTGAACAGCTTCGAATGTGAATGCATTGGAGATGTGCGGGTGGAAGCTTGAAACATTAACACGACTCATAATTCCATTACAAGAGTTCACTCTTTTAATCTTTCACTCTCAAGCACGCCAATATTGTAACACCTTAAATTTCCATTCTCGAAATCCCTCACTCTCAAGCACGTCAATATCTCGGCCTTGGATCTAAGTGTGCTTTTCACTGCCTGCCCAATGATAGAGGATTTGTTAATTTCTTGACAATTTGGAGAATATAGAAACAGTAGATCTCAGCATCCCAACATTGAAGACTTTACAAGTTGAATCGATGCACTTGGATAAGTTTATACTAGAAGCAGATCATCTGAAAGTCTTCCTACTAAGTGATTCTTCGCTGACTCATTTTCAGCACATTGAAAAGTTTTCCTTGATCCAACTGGAGCTTGTCAATGTCTGTGTACTAATCAGATTATCGATGCTATACATTTTGATATTGGTGAGAGCGTAGAGCATATGGAGGTTGTCGATGTTACACATTTCATGGTCATGTGGCCAAAATTCTATCATATGATATAAAAATCATCTAAGCTGAGGAAGCTTCGGATTTATGGTGACATACTTCATTGTGTCGATGAAAATGTGGACTTGAAGATTGTTGCCATAAAGGGTCATCTAGAAAACAGGAGCATACAAAGAACTCAAGGAGGCAATATGAAAAAAACAAAATCATTCAACAAAGATATGTCAAATCGCTTTACAAAACCAACAGACCCATCTGAAAAACCATAATATCCTAAAAAAAAAAACCACAAAGAACCTATTCATCAAAATAAAACACCAAATTTACAAGATCAAACTATGTTTTCACGATATCTTCAAAACCAACAAAATGTGGATCATGAAAGATCTAAGAATATTCGAAGATGCATATACCTCTTCCTCACTTGGTAGTGCAAAACCAACCAAAGAAAAGAGAGAAAATATGAAACCCTAAGCCTAGAAAATGTAAAACCCTTGGAGTGATTTGGGGAAGAGGGGCAATCTTATGTAGGGTAGATAAGATATGATTTTGGATAAGATTTATTTGGATTTCAATAGAGATTTGTCACGTATGAAGATAAGATTTTGTGCCATATGGAGTGAGCTCAGATTGGTTCAGATTAAGCACTTAAAAATTCTATGATGTAGAGATTGATAAACGATTTATGTAAGTTGTGAATCCTTAAAAAATACAAAACCATGAATAAAAAAAAAAGAGAGAGATTTTTCTCATCTTATTCTGATTTGTTTGCAGAAAATAGCCTATTTATTTGAAATATTTAAGAAAACATTTGCCTCCCTTTATTACAGAACCAAAAAATGTTTTGAAAAGTCACCTCAAAAAAAGGTTATGTCGGTAAGTCATTTCGCGGTGCAACGTAGCTAAAGAAGGTCTCTCTATTACTGATGATCGTGACCGTTCATTTAGGCCGGGTTATACCTTACGATGGTCCTCGATAAGAAAATAGCGACATGGGCCGAGGAGTGTCGTTAACACACATTTCATTTTCAATCCCAATTCCAGTTACATGTATGTTTAATTAGTGCCATGTGTTAACAAAAAAATCATATGTAAAAAGGGATTTTACCCCTCCATATAGTATTTTATAATCCATTCAGAGGGTAAAATCATCATGTACAAAAGATTCTTTATATTTTTAACAAATTATATAAGATTTTTAATATTCTGTGTTTTCGATCAAGGTTAACAAACATTCATCTGTCAATGAAAGTTTTAACTCAGAGGTTACTTGAATTTGCATAGGTATTTTAAAGAGATTATACGAACTTTAAGAAAAGTCAGAGGATTATATAAATTTCTAACAATTTACAAGAGGGTTATTTGGATATTTCCCAAAAAAAAAAAAAAAAACACTTTGAAATGAACAACCTTTTCATATGAGACTAGTTGTAAAGAAAATTTGTTTCCGCATGGTTCCTTAGATCATAATTTCAGGGCCTGAAATAGTGTGTGCTCTGTAAACTCTTATTTATTAATTCCAGGAGGCCCTATAATTATTGTCCCCTAAAACAAAGTTCATAAGTTGTAATATAAAAGTCTGGTCATCCAAAAAATCCACAAAATAGTTTGGTGATGTTCTAAGAAACATTGAAAACCACATCATAGTTCAGTGATGTACACCAGAATTTTAAGTTTCTGGCTCAGTGACTATACACCAATATAGTTTGAAATGAAGAACCAGATCACATCAACAATATCTTCCAAATCGGGGAATCATGTGAGTTGTCAATTTTGTTGTCCAAATACAAGGACACATCAATACAATATGGAGAAAAAACACATGAATGATGTTTTGCATATATAAATAGATACATTACATTATACAGACAAGCCTGACAAAAATACCTCATCAAAGGATCAAAGGCGAATTGAATGGTCAATCATGTACACCAGAGCAGATGCCATTAATCTATGGATATAGAACTCTGGGGATTATGTGCCAGTCAAGAATTAGTGAATTGGGTTTCAGCTGTTGCTCACTGATTTAGAAGATCCAGCACTGCTAGTTGTCATAAAAGATTCTCCGCAACCACACTGACCTTTTGAGTTTGGATTGATGAATATGAACTCAGACCTGCACAACAACAAAGATGGCTGTGAAAAATGATAAAAGCATACAATGTTCTCCACACATTAAGTGCCAACTGCATGGCATCCGTGACGAACGCTTTGTTACCATATACTCCAATCTATTGATTAATTAACAAATGAAATGCATACTTTTCATTAAAAAGTTTAATTCACATACAAATCATGTCTCATTACCAATACATTCTAATTCAATAATTTACATCAAATGAATTAAATATGTACTGTGTACATGATACATATTTTATTTGTGCAATAGATTTCTTTCATGGAATGGTAGGCATAAGCCTTGAATGATCAAAATCAAAGCAAATGCCCATTTGTGCAATAAAACCAAAAAGGAAAAATTGATCAACCAGACTTTGTGTGCTAACTGTCAATTTTTAATGTTCTGCGTAAATTCAAATATTAATTTCAGATGTCTAATGTTTTAATGTTATAACATCATTGAGAAACATGTATTTGGTTTAATATTAATGATGTCATAAGTAATATTTGGTTTAATATTAATGATGTCATAAGTAATTATTCTATTTTTCATAATTTTTAATTTTCAGAGCTTTTCGTAATCCTAACCCAAATAATACTGAATTGTGAATATCTATCCTCACTGAATTATTCCCGAATTCCGAATTTGTGACAAGGGTGGAATGTCAATGCTTTAAGCATTGCCTCCTAGTTAAGTGGAAGATGTGCAGATGTGAGCAAGTAAAATGGATGTCTTACCTGAGCTTGTCATCTACAAAATCCATCTTGGTTCCAATCACGTGCATGAGTGCTTTTGGATCGATCAATATCTTGATGCCCTTGTCCTCTACCAGCTCATCAAACTTCCCTTTCTCATCTGCGGGACAAATGTAATCACACGGGCATGAGTTTCATGGTCAGAATACCTCAGATAAAACTAACACGCTAGTTGTTGTGCTGTAATACAAAAAAAAATGTAACAAGTAGCTCACGGTCACAGGTTTGGTTAGGGGTGGTAAACGAGCCGGGCAACTTGGGCTCGGCTCGGTTAAAACTTGTTTAGGCTCGTTAGTTTAGACAAATGGGCCGAGCTTGAACACTTTTTAAAGCTCGGTTTGTAAACGAGCCAAGCCTGAGCCAAGCCCGAGCCCGAGCTTATGTTATTTTCACATGTATAAGGTGTTGTGATTTGTGAAATGTGACTTCTCAAATACTAAACAAAGTTTTTTTTTTTAGCTAAACGAGCTCGAGCGGAGCCTTGGCTCGAGCTTTGGCTTGGCTCGTTTAACAAACGAGCTGAGCTGAGCTTCAACCGAACTTTTTACGAGCCGAGCTTGAACACGAAATTAAGTTCGGTTCCGAGCGGAGCTGAGCCTGATACTAAACGAGCCGAGCCTGAACAGGTCAAGGCTCGGCTCGTTTACCACCCCTAGGTTTGGTTGCAATTTGTTTAGGCTACACAAAGATTACATATATTGCAGTTCAATGATAGCATCAAATGGCCAAAACTTAATTTTAATTTTAAGCCAATTAAACGTTATTTGACAAGTTGAAACCTCAGTTTTTTGCTGAAACTAAGTCGAACAGTCAGTCATGCCACTAAATTTCTATACTTCCTAAACACCAAAAGGAGGTATTATCACCTCTCATTTTCATTTTTTCCCTTTCTCTTGGAAGAAGAAGAGGAGTAGAATACGCCCAAGATATAAGTAAACTTAGATTTTAGAAACAGCCAAGACCAAGATAGAAAGGGAAACAAGATGCCATCCGGCATGTCAAAGAGATTCCAATAACAAGAGTAGAGTAAACCAAGTTGCAATTTTATGGCACAGGGTGGGAGGAACTAATCAGGATGGTGGAGGAAGAGAGTCAGCCCCGGTGCATGATGAGGGACTTCAATGTGGTCAGATATGCGGAAGAGACAAGCTCTGGTTCTGCTCTTACTCTGGCAGTGGAAGACCTCTTCTCCTGGATTTCCTCGGAGAAAATGGAGGAGATCATATTTCGCAATCAAAGTTCACCTGGCACAACGTGAGGGAAGTTCCAATCTTTTACAAGCTGGACAGGGCCTTCACAGGTGATGCATGCGTGGAAAATTACAGCTAGCTCAGTCAATAAATCTACCTAGACCATGTTCTCAACCATGTTACAATTCTGCTAGATGCAGGCTGAGCATCCAGACTCCAATTTTATGTTTGAGAGTTGGTGGCTTATAATGCAGCAGGAGGAGAGAGAGTGGATGGAGAAATCAAGAGCTCTTAGGCTCAAGAATGAGATAGTGATGCTAAATTTTTCCATAGAATGCTAGCAACCATAGAAGGAATAATGCAATCAAGAATATAAAGAGAGGTGAGGAATTGGTTGAAGATCACTAGCAAGCTGAAAGAGAGATTGAAGCTCGCTTCCATAACCTATTCTCAATGTAAAGAGGATGGCATCCTGAGGGAAGTATCACACATTGAAGAGGATTTCTGTTATACGGAGGGAGAATTTCAAGAGCCAGGTTGGGGTGTGATGATTATGAAATCTAAAACGCAGCCTCCTAGATGAAGAGAAAAAGTTCCCTTGGTCATATGGTTTTCCATTTGAAATTCTATCAAACTTCTTTTCATTTTCTCAATGGTGCTTAAACATCCACCAATCATGCTTCCTTTTTCTAATTCTTTATTCTCCATCCGATTACATTTTCCACAAAAAAAAAATCCAATATAATTCTCACCATTAAAAAAACACCAACAGGGTCACACTTCAATCCAATTTCCAATTCTTAATCATTCCACCAACTTTGTTTCCTTCCATGGAGGACTCGTTTGCTATTCGGGACTCCCATCAAGCTCCCAAAAATTGAACCCTTGGAATAAGACAGTCCAGTAGATATCACCAAAGTAAAGCATTTTTTTTTTATACTTTAAATGACAATTGAGAGTTCTTGACTCACCAAACTAGCAGTAAAACCTAGGGAACACCTCCCACCTCTGTGAAAGAGGTCAAGGGATCAAATCCTTGGAAACACCATTCTTTAAAAAAAAAACTAGCAGTAAAACCAACAAAAGCTCAAACACCCAAAACATAACCAAATATGGTATTGAAAATTCAACAATTTTTGGTAGCAATGAAGACATTGAAGAATTTTAGAGATCAGATGTGCGTTCTTCCTCCATAAGTAGCCTTGCACAATTTTAATCATCTTGACCCAATCCTTTAGTAATGAATAACACAAGGTGCATTACTGTTGAAGCTTCATATCAATTTATGAAGGGTGTTGTGTGGTTCTTACAAACTACAACCACAGCCATGTGACATAAAATCGGAAAGGATTACCGACTCATTTTGGGCATGGAGATCGATTCTTAATCATTTCATCAACTTTGTTTCTTTCCATGAAAGCATCACTATTGTTATTCAGGACCCAACCCAAACCACCCCCCCCCCCCCCCCCGCATCATGCTATGAAAACTCCATTACC
This sequence comes from Acorus gramineus, assembly GCA_030737835.1. Classification (NCBI taxonomy): domain Eukaryota; kingdom Viridiplantae; phylum Streptophyta; class Magnoliopsida; order Acorales; family Acoraceae; genus Acorus; species Acorus gramineus. The sequence continues at coordinate 4,921,971 of CM060855.1, read as the reverse complement.
CTCTGAAAAATGTCATTCCAATAGCAATCATGAAAGCATGGTTTTTAGCGATTTAAATCAGAGGTGCTCTTCTTCCTCCAATGAAGACATTGCAGAATCTTTGAAATCAGAGGTGCTCTTCTTCCTCCATAAGCACTAAGCAGCCATTCTAAAATTTTAATTCATCTTGACTTTCAACGGCCCCTCATTTCACATAACGGCAATGCATCAAACACTACCACTTCATGACAAATCAACAAAATCATACAAAGAGATTAAACAATTCCATCCAAAAACTAGAGCACAACAAAAGTCTGGGTTTGGTCAGTACCATCAGTATTCAATATAAGAGTGACACATGTACCCAACAATTCACTATGCAGTTCGATTCATAGGCTGGGGTCCAATTGTTGGGTAAACTCAGACCTTACTAGATCCACGCTCGATTAAACATAACAAATTTGGTACTAAAAATTATCATTTTTCAATAGCAATAAAGACATTAAGACGTTCTATTTGTCCAATTCATCTTGATATTCAAAGGGACTGCATTTCATATGTTGTACAAACAATATCAAAATCACACAAACAAATCCAACGATTCCATCAAAATTAACCATTCAAGACGCCGTGAAAGAGAAATCGACGAGATCAATAGAGACCTGCGTAGTTGAGGGTGTAGGAGAGGCCGTTGCATCCCCGGGACTTCACGCCGAGCTTCAAGAAAGACCTCTGCCGGAGGCTCAGCAGCCGCCGTATCCTCTCCGCCGCCGCGTCCGTCAGGCTCAACGCCTGCCTCCGCACGGTCGGAGAGCCCGCCGACCTCTCCGCCGCCTCCGCCATTGCTTTCATCGCCGTCGAAGCCATTCTCTCTCTCTCTCTAAAGACGGGGGCGTGTACCGGATTTTATAGAGAGATGGTGGCGTGTACCGGCGGTTTATTTATTTGAACGATTTCGACCAGTGAAAACTTGGCACGTGGTTGTGTTGCAAGGTAAACATCTAACCGTGGTTTTCAAACTTTTTTAGAAATAATATAAATTGAAAAATCCATACAGCTCCTTGTAAATTACATAAAATTCATCTAATCCTCTTATTTTTCCATAAATCTATATAACAAAAGACATTTGTGAATTCAAATAACTCAATAAGTAAAAATTTTGTTGACAAGTTTAGATTACTTAGCTAATATTACTCTGACTAAGAATACAGTATATCAAAAAACCCTTACAATGATGATTTTACCTCTTTGTGATAGATTATATTCGTTAAATATCTGTAAAATATTCCTCATTTGTCAATAAAAGTTTAGTTCAGGGGGTTATATTTACGCATAATATTTTTTATTTGTCAATAAAAATTTAATTCATGGGGTTATTTGGATTTACATAGTATTTTTAGAGGGTTATATGGACTTTAAAAAAAGTCTGAGAGTTATTTGGATTTTTTTTCTAATATAAATCCCATTTAATGATAAAATATGTACGTTGTTTTATTACAAATTGAATGAAACTAAAGTTAACAAATATAAAAAAATTTAAAAATATATTCGCTTAAAGATATATATATCTCGCTGAACTATTTTAATAAATGAAAAAAAAAATTAAGAAGATATTCAGCTTAGGAGATATATATTTCAATGGACGATTATGGAGGTACATGGATTGTTTAGTAGGGGTGGTAAACGAGCCGAACGAGCCGAGCTTTGACTTGTTCATGCTTGGTTCGTTTAGTATCAGGCTCAGCTCGGGCTCGGCTCGGTTCGGGAACGAGCTTCATTTTGTGTTCAAGCTCGGCTCGTTGGGCTCGTGAAAAGCTCGGTTAAAGCTCGGCTCGGCTCGTTTGTTAAACAAGCCAAGCTGAAGCTCGAATCAAGGCTCGGCTCGAGCTCGTTTAGCTAAAAAAAATCTTGTTTAGCATTTAAGAAGTCACATTTCATAAATCACAACACCTTATACATGTGAAAGTAACATAAGCTCGGGCTCGGACTCGGCTCGTTAACCTTTTTTCAGTTAAGTAAACGAGTTCGTCTAAGCTCGGGCTCGGCTCGTTTACAAATCGAGCTTTAAAAATTGTTCAAGCTCGGCTCGTTTGTCTAATCGAACGAGCCTGAGCGAGCTTTAATCGAGCCGAGCCCGAGCTGCTCGGCTCGTTTACCAGCCCTAATTGTTCGTGGAAATTATTTGTAACGCCTTTTCTTGGTTTTCTTTTAAATTTTTTTTTTTTCATGCGACTCACTTGTATCTTACACGTGCCTTTAAACATTTATCCAAAATACAAACCTGATTATCTATTTAACCACCATGAACCTATTAACTGGGGTGCCTCTATTTGTGCTCTTTGAATTTATTTGCGTGCTCAGATATGAAAACTCAAAAATTATTTAAATTTATTTGATTTACATATCCTTTGCAAGAGAAGACAATGATAGGAGCAGGTGGACAACGGATGGAGAGGAGTGACAAACCACAACGAGTAGGAGTGGGGGACCGACGAGGAAGAGGTGATCCAGCAAGAAAACTTTGCGTTCCACGAAGAGTGTGTGCAAACATACTTAGATCAAGCATAGGGGCGTGCAGACATGTACATTACAAGGGGTGCAAATAGATGCATCCCATTTAATCAATACATAGCTCAGTTACTCAAATATTTTAGTCAATTGTCATCGATTTGGCATCTTTTTTGGGACTTGATACACTCTGATTGCGTTTGGATGTGAGGTTGAAACGCTAAGATTATTAGAATATTGTATTTCAAATTCAGCTTTTCAAAAACGTTGTTTTATTAGTTTTTCAACCACAAGATTTTTTGACATAAGAAAGAAAGATAGTGGTTTGAAAAGCTAAATGCTGAAAATGTATTTGGATCCGAATTTGAGAATTTTTAATTTTTCAAATGTAGAATCTAGTTAAACTCATATCCAAATGAGTCTATTGAGCCTCATCTACAAATTGAAGGCAATTCCCTAACCACCTATACACTTCACCAATTTGTAATGCAGTGCATACTCCATTAATACAGTGTATGGAAATTTTTTTTTAATAAAATAAAAATATGTTTTGTTTTATCAGTTTATTTAGTTTTATGCTTCACTTTTCATAATAATATATACTTTATTTAACTTTATCAAAATCTAATTTTTTTAATTAAGATTTTATTTGAATTTTTAAAATTTAATAGGTAAATATCGATATAGCTTCATGAAAAGTTAATTAAATCAGTTTTAACCCCTATAAAATTGAAAAATCACCACAAGTCCCTAAAAAATATGTATATTTAACAAATTTAGTCCCTAGCATTCATTGCTTGGTCGGTTGTCCCGGCAGGGACTTGGATCATATGGTGCACTTGGAATGAGGCCGTGTTCAAGGGAGCGCGAGTGTATGTAGAGAACATAAAGGGCACCGCGATGGCATTCATACAATCATGGACGTGTGAGCTGGTTGGAGTGCGCGGACTGCGCTTTAGTGGAGGCACCATCAAGCTCAGTTCATAGGTGGCACTGGTCTCGGAGGTCACGTTTGATGAGTAGATATCCCATCTTCCCTAGGACCCCCAATTATCATTTGCTTTCTACTTTATAGTTGTATGTCAGCATATTTCTTTATTATTCTTATCTTACATTCAGATTTGTACTAATCTTTTTGTTAATGAAAATGATTGGTGGCATGTCTACTTTTTTCACAAAAAAATAAAATAAAAAAATCCATGAGTTAAATGGTTCTAATAAATATATTCAAATAAGTTTCTACAAAATTTGAAAAACCCGATTTAGTCATTTTAATCAGAAAAATGCCCCTACCTTTTTCAAAAAAATCTCCTGCTTTTCTATACTAACCAACTGTTAAAAAATGGGGGGGGTGTCAATATAACTCTTGGAAATTTGCGAAAATCGAAAAAAATCCATGTAAAATCAGTAAATCCTTTTAAAATCAACCACAAATATGGTTAGTGTATTATATCAATTTTATCAAATAAGTTTTAAAATGGTATTACAGTAATTTATCATATATGATCAGAGTCAACAACATATCTGATTAGTTTTGCTAACAGTAGGGACTAAAATAAATTTTGTGTAATAAGATATTTTTCAATTTTTATAAGTTTTTAGAGAGCTATATCAACTTTTCAAATATAAGAGATGAGGGCATTCAGATAATTTTAATGTATAGTCATGCTTAACCATGTACCTGATTAGTTGAGATCACCTTAAGGATTCAAATGATATTTTTCTAATAACATAAGAACCTGTAACGATTTTTCTATTTAACATAGACTAAAATGGAATTAGCTAATTTTTCAAAGAGTTGAATAGATTTTCTTTTCAATTTAATACTGAGACAGATAAATTTAAAATTAATCACACTATTTTTAATCTTAATATTAGAAAGATATATAATTTAAAATTGGGTTAAAGACATCTAAATCCCTACAAATATGGGAAAACCCATATAAGTCCTTGTTAAAGTTGAGACAGACGTACGAGTCCCTGAAAACTCACAAAAATCCAATTATCATCCCTCAGTTAAATTTTCATCCAAATGTAAAAATCCTTTAAGGGCATTTTTGTCTTTTACAGAGACCAATTTGTCTTTACGATTGTTTATAAGGACTATAATGTCTATCCAATTAAATTTAAAAGTTTTTCAGGGACAATTTTATTTTTTGCAATGACTAATTTGTCTTTATGATTGTTTATAGGGACTGCAATGTATACACAATTTAATGTAAAAGTCTTTTAGGGGCAATTTTGTGTTTTGCAGAGACTAATTTGTCTTTATTATTATTGTTTATAGGGACTTCAATGTCTACACAATTATATGTGATGAAATATTTTAAGAATATTCTATTAAGTTTGGATGGAAATTTAATTCAGGGATATTAATTGGGTTTTTTAGCGTTTGCAGGGACTCGTATGTCTATCCCAACTTTAGAAGGGATTTATATGGGTTTTTCCATGTTTGTAGGAACTTAAATGTCTTTAACCCTTTAAAATTCTAATTTTATCTTACATTATCAATTAAATTTTATTGTAGTCTTATTTACTTCTAACACTGAATTTTATTTTTTTTTTCAAATAAATATGGGACTCTGATTAAACTTGCGATTAAAAAATAATAATCGCAGGTTTGCCCTTATTTATTTCCCTCCTTTTTCAAGGTCCTCTCTCTCTCTCTCTCTCTCTCCACCTGAAGAGCTCCCAAGGATCTCCAATGGCGAAATCCTCCGCATCGGATCTCCTCCTCCTCTTCCTCTTGATCGGAATCTCCACGTTCCCTGGATCTGCGACGGCCATGTTTTCCGGCGGTTACCGCTACTCGATCGGCGACCACGTCCCCCTCTACGTGAACAAGGTCGGCCCAACCAAGAATCCGAGGTAACTCTCTGATCTGTCACCGTTTCCTTTGGGTTTCGAGTCTCGATCGTGTTTTCTTGCGAGCGAGTCCTTGATGAATTAGGATCTGTGTTTGGATTTCTAGGTTTTGTTTTTGCCCGAATTGAAAGAATGACTATACTATCAGTGAGAGCTCTGTTTGTTTGATTATTTGAAGATACGAGATTTTGAATTATAACTTGCGGTGATTTCTATATATATAAGGAACTTGTCCATGTTGATATTGAGAAAAATTGAGTTTTAAATTAAATCACGGCATTTTTTTTATGAATTTATTTGTTTCTATATGGATTTCCTTTTTTTTTTGTTTTTGAATATTTTGGGTATCTAAAAATCTAATTTGAAAGCATTATCGGATAAACCATGATCTTGTGACCGTCTTTAATCCAGTGAGATGACTGAGGCTTTACTTTGTCTTGGACCATATGTTGTATTTGTTTTGGTTAATGCTTCACAGTTATATTATTATGAATTTTTAATGATTAAATGATCCCCACGTAAGATGATAAACCGATGTTGCGAAAATGTGGCAATATATGCACATTTTAAGCAAATTAACTGTGTTCAAAGGTTGGTTGGTTGGTGTGAATAGAAGATCAGGAATAGTGTTGTTGGGTGTCAACCAAAACATGGTGATTACATCATGATTCATAAACAGGCCAAATCGTAATGCATACGAGGGCTGTAGGGAACCCGCTTGTTCTTTTAATCCTTACTTTTCTCCATCAAGTCATGCTTTTAGTTTTAACAAAAAATATGTTTACATTTTATTGCAGTGAGACGTACCAGTATTATGATTTGCCATTTTGTCGACCAGGTTTGCCTTTATTTATTTATTTATTGTTTAAATTGATCCCTTCATCTACAAGCCAACTTTTGTTTTTTCATTATATTTGAATACAGAGAAAATGACCCGTAAGTTCGAATGGCTTGGGGAAGTGCTGAATGGGGATCGTTTGATGGACTCCCTCTATAGGTTGAATTTTAGGGAGGAAAAGAAGGATGTAGCACTTTGTAAGAAGATTCTGTCAATAAAGGAAGTTGAGAGTTTTAGAGATGCCGTAAAAAGAGATTATTACTATCAAATGTGCTACGATGATTTACCCGTGTGGGGTTACATTGGGAGAGTCAGCAAGAGTGAGATGATTATTGATGAGGCAAGCAGAGAGCCCCACTATCTCCTTTTCACGCACATTACATTCAATGTTCTTTATAATCAGGATCAAGTGATTGAGGTGCGTGTGTTCAGTGACCCTGACCGTGTGGTAGATATTACTGATGAATTTAAACGTGAGGTTGAATTCACTTACTCAGTGAAATGGGAACCAACCAGCCTTTCGTTCACAGAACGAATGAATAGATACTGGAGAGACATTCAATGGCTAGGGAATAAGGATACACATATCCCCTATCTTATCAACTCAGCAGTCTCTATTGCATTTTTAATGTTTGCCCTTGGTACAGTTCTCATACGGGCTGTAAAGACAGATATCAACAGGTAATGAACAGCTTTTAGAAATGACATTAGAGGTCTTTTTCCATTTTAAAAAAAAACTTAATACACGTGTATCTATTATTTCTTCAGGCACACTGCTATTGGTGAAGAAGATGAAGAGGAGAGTGGTTGGAAACGTATTAGTGCGGATGTCTTTAGATTTCCGCAACACAAGGCCTCATTCTGTGCTCTCGTAGGCACCGGCACTCAGTTGCTCACCATGTAAGCTACTCATCTATAAGATTGTAAAATATCATTGCTTTTATGCAATTCTAATGAATGCTACTCTTGGTATCTTTAGGGTTTTCATTGTGATCATTCTGGCATTTGTGGGTGTTTATCATCCATACAGTCGTGGGACGCTTTTCACATCTCTACTTGTAGGTTTTGCACTTACATCTGCGGTTGCTGGGTACACTTCTTGCTCATTATACATTCAGTTGGAAGGATCAAGATTGGTAACAATCTTTACTTTTCTGCTTTATTTGTAAATTATTGTTTTGTTACCCCCTCCCCCTCCCTCACAATAATTATTGGAATTACTTTGCATTACAGAGAGATGTGCTTCTGACTTGGTTCCTATTCACCAGCCCAGTGTTTGCAACGCATGCTGTCTTGAATATGATCTCTGCAGCTTCGAATGCCACTTCTGCACTCCCATTTGGCACCATAGCCGTGATCATTCTCATATGGGCACTCATCACGACTCCATTGCTTGGATTGGGTTATGTGTTTGGGAAGGTTTTGAATCCAAAATTCGAACCTCCCTGTTCTACAAATAAGATCCCAAGACCGATTCCGAAGATAGCTTGGTACAGAAGCACATTCTTCCAGTTCATAGGTACTGGTTTTCTACCACTGAGTGCAGCTTCTATCGTACTACCTACCATTATACAGAGTATATGGGGACTTAAATCACTCCCAGTGTACGGCGAATTATTCATCATGTTTGTCATACTTGCTGTTATATCTGCTTTCTTGAGCATCGTTTGCACGTACTTTCAGCTTTGTGGGGAAGACCATGATTGGTGGTGGAGGTATGTTCGATTATGTTGTGCCTTTCTATATTGTTAGCTGTTGCCTTAATTGCCATTCTTATTTTAATTGTAATCATGCTTCAGTTCATAGAATTGATTTTGGATTTCTATGTCATTCAGAAGGCGTCTTTATTGTAATCACCATATGAATAAAACCCCCAAAATTATGATGGTTAGACAAACAATAGTTGGACGTCTGCAGTACTGTGCAAAAGTAAAACTGTTATGAAACACCAGGAACATATGTATCAAACGACACTTTATTTTCCACATCGTGAAGCCTATTAATCCCATATGGCAACCTTTTCTTGTCATTTTTATGGTAATGTATAGAATACAATTTTAGCCAGAAGATAAGAAGAAATAATAGAATAGTCAGCATTGATGGACAAGAGATATTTAAGAGAGAATCTTTCCATTGTTTGAGATTCATTATCTATGAGGATGGTGGAATTGAAGAGGACATCTTTCATAGATTAAACATGAAGATCAAAGTGTAGTAGTGTGACTGGTAAGAGAAGATACAGTCGTCTATAAAAAGGCCCCCTGGGAGAAGGTGTAGGCAAAAACAAACTTAAGGAAGGGCACATTAACTATACAATTTTCAGATAACGTGATCCTTAAATGAATTAAATGGTGAAAAAGAATTTATGTAGCCAACCCAAGTTTTTGGTAGAAAGGCTTTGTTATTGTTGTTGAGCATGTGACGCTCAGAAGTTTTTGTTGACTGTAAATTTCCTCATCAATGATGCCATGAAAAATTTGAAGGCATTCATTTCATAGGAAGGGAGGGAATGATATGCAATGTCTCTTTTTAAAGTGGCTCATATCATCAATGAATTCAAGCAAACTAGCTATGCATTATGGTTGGTTAAATAACAAATACCCTTCAAAAACATGTTATTTGTTTTTATATACCACTACACAAAACATATTTAATTTTATACCATTGAAATCTTAATCAATGGGAATGCATGTCATTTCATCATCTATTATAATCAAAATATAACTTGACTAGAGTTAAACTCTAAAATCTGCATTTCTCTCTAAACATGAGATTGCATTCGTGCTGATGCAGATCTGTGATATGTGGGGGGTCGCCTGCTGTCTTCATGTTCATCTACTGCTGTTGCTACTACTTCATTGGGACGGACATGTCGGGGCTTCTGCAAGGCTCCATCTACATGGGCTACACTGCCTGCGCATGTTATGCGCTGTTTCTCATGCTCGGGACGCTCTCCTTCCGCTCCACGTTGTGTTTCGTCCGTTACATCTACTCAGCCAGCAAATGCGACTGATACATCTAATTTGATTTCCACTTCTGGGATTGAAAGAGATCGTAAATCCACCAAAGTCTCTGTGACTATATTGGTATATACTACATTATGAAAAACATAGAAAATATGTTTATTTCATCCACAAGGGTAAATGATCTTTGAAGATGTTCTCCAGCAAATTCACTTACTCACTTACTGTTGAAAGTGCACCACTAAGTGCACTCAAAAGAGAGAATGTTTCAACAATGCTTATGGAAGTATTGGTATTTTAAAAAAGTCATGATTTTTAAATAGGGAGTCAAACACATTTACAATAATTCAACGATTAAAAAATTAATAAAATAATACTTTTTAAAAACTGAATTTATAATATAAGTTTTTAAGAATTTTAGCGTTTCAATCACGTATCCATGCACCACCAATAAGTGTCATTTTACATAAACTTTTAAATACAAAATCTTTTGTAATTCTACCCAACCTTTATGTTTTTTATTTTTTTAGCGTATAAGCCACGTGTCTCTTCCTTTTAAATATTTATAATAGTTAAAAGTCGATATAAAATTTGTATTTATGTTCATCTTTATGTACGTTCATTAATTACATTTTGGTGTACCTTGTCAAAAAATCTCAACTGTTCCAAATAAGTACATTTGTCATGAAATATAAAACAAAATTAGGACACTGTCGTATTCAGTCATTCGTATCATCATTCTTTCCTTCAGAAAAAAAAAAAAAAAAAAAGACATTAGTATTAAATTTTTTATATGTTATGCATTTTTTGACTTGATAAAATATATTATTTTTCATTTTGTCTTAGACACTACTTTATAACTTATAAGTGAATCAAAATATAAGTAAAAAAAATTATTTTCTCACTGTAAAACTATTTCCAAAGGTTTTAACATATTAAAATCTATAAAATAGAGAAGTGTAGTGTGTGAGTGCATCAGCATCCAAAAAATTATTCTCCAAATGCTCCTCTACCTAACTTGGTGAAACCATGCCACCACCACAAGGAAAATGATATGTCCATGTATCTGAACTTTTTTTTTTAGCTAAACGAGCCCAAGCCGAGCCGAGTCTTGGCTCGTTTAACAAACGAGTTGAGCTTCAACTGAACTTTTCACGAGCCGAGTTTGAACACGAAATTAAGTTCGGTTCCGAGCGGAGCCAAGCCTGAACAGGTCAAGGCTCGGCTCATTTACCACCCGTAGGATTGGTTGCAATTTGTTTAGGCTACACAAAGATTACATATATTGCAGTTCAATGATAGCATCAAATGGCCAAAACTTAATTTTAATTTTAAGCCAATTAAACGTTATTTGACAAGTTGAAACCTCAGTTTTTTGCTGAAACTAAGTCGAACAGTCAGTCATGCCACTAAATTTCTATACTTCCTAAACACCAAAAGGGGGTATTATCACCTCTCATTTTCATTTTTTCCCTTTCTCTTGGAAGAAGAAGAGGAGTAGAATGCACCCAAGATATAAGTAAACTTAGATTTTAGAAACAGCCAAGACCAAGATTGAAAGGGAAACAAGATGCCATCCGGCATGTCAAAGAGATTCCGATAACAAGAGTAGAGTAAACCAAGTTGCAATTTTATGGCACAGGGTGGGAGGAACTAATCAGGATGGTGGAGGAAGAGAGTCAGCCCCGGTACATGATGAAGGACTTCAATGTGGTCAGATATGCGGAAGAGACAAGCTCTGGTTCTGCTCTTACTCCGGCAGTGGAAGACCTCTTCTCCTGGATTTCCTCGGAGAAATGGAGGAGATCATATTTCGCAATCAAAGTTCACCTGGCACAACGTGAGGGAAGTTCCAATCTTTTACAAGCTGGACAGGGCCTTCACAGGTGATGGGTGCATGGAAAATTACAGCTAGCTCAGTCAATAAATCTACCTAGACCATGTTCTCAACCATGTTACAATTCTGCTAGATGCAGGCTGAGCATCCAGACTCCAATTTTATGTTTGAGAGTTGGTGGCTTATAATGCAGCAGGAGGAGAGAGAGTGGATGGAGAAATCAAGAGCTCTTAGACTCAAGAATCAGATAGTGATGCTAAATTTTTCAATAGAATGCTAGCAACCGTAGAAGGAATAATGCAATCAAGAATATAAAGAGAGGTGAGGAATAGGTTGAAGATCACTAGCAAGCTGAAAGAGAGATTGAAGCTCGCTTCCATAACCTATTCTAAATGTAAAGAGGATGGCAGAGGGAAGTATCACACATTGAAGAGGATTTCTGTTATACGGTGGGAGAATTTCAAGAGCCAGGTTGGGGTGTGATGATTATGAAATCTAAAAAGCAGCCTCCTAGATGAAGAGAGAAAGTTCCCTTGGTCATATGGTTTTCCATTTGAAATTCTATCAAACTTCTTTTCATTTTCTCAATGGTGCTTAAACATCCACCAATCATGCTTCCTTTTTCTAATTCTTTTTTTTCCATCCAATTACATTTTCCACAAAAAAAAAATCCAATATAATTCTCACCATTAAAAAAACACCAACAGGGTCACACTTCAATCCAATTTCCAATTCTTAATCATTCCACCAACTTTGTTTCCTTCCATGGAGGACTCGTTTGCTATTCGGGACTCCCATCAAGCTCCCAAAAATTGAACCCTTGGAATAAGACGATCCAGTAGATATCACCAAAGTAAAGCATTTTTTTTATATACTTTAAATGATAATTGAGAGTTCTTGACTCACCAAACTAGCAGTAAAACCTAGGGAACACCTCCCACCTCTGTGAAAGAGGTCATGGGATCAAATCCTTGAAAACACCATTCTTTAAAAAAAAAAACTAGCAGTAAAACCAACAAAAGCTCAAACACCCGAAACATAACCAAATATGGTATTGAAAATTGAACAATTTTTGGTAGCAATGAAGACATTGAAGAATTTTAGAGATCAGATGTGCGTTCTTCCTCCATAAGTAGCCTTGCACAATTTTAATCATCTTGACCCAATCCTTTAGTAATGAATAACACAAGGTGCATTACTGTTGAAGCTTCATATCAATTTATGAAGGGTGTTGTGTGGTTTTTACAAAACACAACCACAGCCATGTGACATAAAATCGAAAGGATTACCGACTCATTTTGGGCATGGAGATCGATTCTTAATCATTTCATCAACTTTGTTTCTTTCCATGAAAGCATCACTATTGTTATTCAGGACCCAACCCAACACCCCCCCCCCCCCGCATCATGCTATGAAAACTCCATTACCCTCTGAAAAAATGACATTCCAATAGCAATCATGAAAGCATGGTTTTTAGCGATTTAAATGACAATGTGGTTGTTCTTGACAAAAAAAAAAAAAAAACCCATAAAAAAGGAACAAAAATCAAAACTTCTTTTTTTAAAGGAAAAGGTAGACTAGCCGCCACAATTCATTAAAATCAGGAACAAGTCAAAACCAAAAAAAATTAAGAAAAACTCCCCCTCCTCCCAAATGGGGGTAGCATGTATAGCTACTGCCCCAGCCTGGGATAAACAGCAAACATGAGCACTCCTCAATAAATAGCAAAAAAATTACAAACAACCAAACCATTTTTTTTTATATAAAACTGTAGCATCCTACCCCTAACAAACATCCTACAGTATTTATATAAAACTGTAGCAGCCTGGAATATAAAACTGTAGCACTCCTCGTGACTATGTGCCTGAACATATAAGAAAAGCACATAAACAAAAGAAAATATAACCGATTATGGTACTTGAAACTTGAACGAATTTCAATAACAATGAAGACATTGCAGAATCTTTGAAATCAGAGGTGCTCTTCTTCCTCCATAAGCAGCCATTCTAAAATTTTAATTCATCTTGACTTTCAAAGGCCCCTCATTTCACATAATGGCAATGCATCAAACACTACCACTTCATGAAAATCAACAAAATCATACAAAGAGATTAAACAATTCCATCCAAAAACTAGAGCACAACAAAAGTCTGGGTTTGGTCAGTACCATCAGTATTCAATATAAGAGTGACACATGTACCCAACAATTCACTATGCAGTTCGATTCATAGGCTGGGGTCCAATTGTTGGGTAAACTCAGACCTTACTAGATCCACGCTCGATTAAACATAACAAATTTGGTACTAAAAATTATCATTTTTCAATAGCAATAAAGACATTAAGACGTTCTATTTGTCCAATTCATCTTGATATTCAAAGGGACTGCATTTCATATGTCGTACAAACAACATTTGGATCAAAAGACGAAAACAAGCAAAATCACACAAACAAATCCAACGATTCCATCAAAATTAACCATTCAAGACGCCGTGAAAGAGAAATCGACGAGATCAATAGAGACCTGCGTAGTTGAGGGTGTAGGAGAGGCCGTTGCATCCCCGGGACTTCACGCCGAGCTTCAAGAAAGACCTCTGCCGGAGGCTCAGCAGCCGCCGTATCCTCTCCGCCGCCGCGTCCGTCAGGCTCAACGCCTGCCTCCGCACGGTCGGAGAGCCCGCCGACCTCTCCGCCGCCTCCGCCATTGCTTTCATCGCCGTCGAAGCCATTCTCTCTCTCTCTCTCTAAAGACGGGGGCGTCGGCATTTTATAGAGAGATGGTGGCGTGTACCGGCGGTTTATTTATTTGAACGATTTCGACCAGTGAAAACTTGGCACGTGGTTGTGTTGCAAGGTAAACATCTAACCGTGGTTTTCAAACTTTTTTAGAAATAATATAAATTGAAAAATCCATACAGCTCCTTGTAAATTACATAAAATTCATCTAATCCTCTTATTTTTCCATAAATCTATATAACAAAAGACATTTGTGAATTCAAATAATTCAATAAGTAAAAATTTTGTTGACAAGTTTAGTTACTTAGCTAATATTACTCTGACTAAGAATACAGTATATCAAAAAACCCTTACAATGATGATTTTACCTCTTTGTGATAGATTATATTCGTTAAATATCTGTAAAATATTCCTCATTTGTCAATAAAAGTTTAGTTCAGGGGGTTATATTTACGCATAATATTTTTTATTTGTCAATAAAAATTTAATTCATGGGGTTATTTGGATTTACATAGTATTTTTAGAGGGTCATATGGACTTTAGAAAAAGTCAGGGGGTTATTTAGATTTTTTTTTCTAATATAAATCCCATTTAATGATAAAATATGTACGTTGTTTTATTACAAATTGAATGAAACCAAAGTTAACAAATATAAAAAAATTTAAAAATATATTCGCTTAAAGATATATATATCTCGCTGAACTATTTTAATAAATGAAAAAAAAAATTAAGAAGATATTCAGCTTAGGAGATATATATTTCAATGGACGATTATGGAGGAACATGGATTCTTCGTGGGAACTATTTGTAACGCCTTTTCTTGGTTTTCTTTTAAATTTTAATTTTTTCACGTGACTCACTTGTATCTTGCACGTGCCTTTAAACATTTATCCAAAATACAAACCCGATTATCTATTTAACCACCATGAACCTATTAACTGGGGTGCCTCTATTTGTGCTCTTTGAATTTATTTGCGTGCCCGGATATGAAAACCCAAAAATTATTTAAATTTATTTGATTTGCATATCCTTTGCGAGAGAAGACAATGGTAGGAGCAGGTGAACGACAGAGAGGAGTGACGAACCACAAGGAGTAGGAGTAGGGGACCGACGAGGAAGAGGTGATCCAGCAAGAAAACTTTGTATTCCACGAAGAGTGTGTGCAAACATACTTATATCAAGCATAGGGGCGTGCAGACATATACAGTACAAGGGAGTGCAAATAGATGCATCCCATTTAATCAATGCATAGCCCGGTTACTCAAATATTTTAGTCAATTGTCATCGATTCGGCACCTATTTTGGGACTTGATACACTCTGATGGCGTTTGAATGTGAGGTTGACGTTAAAATTATTAGAATATTGTATTTCAAATTCAGCTTTTTAAAAACGTTATTTTATTAGTTTTTCAATCACAAGATTTTTGGGCATAAGAAAGAAAGATAGTGGTTTGAAAAGCTAAATGCTGAAAATGTATTTGAATCCGAGTTTGAGAATTTTTAGCTTTTCAAACGCAGAATCTACTTAAACTCATTTTCAAATGAGTCTATTTAGCCTCATCTATAAATTGAAGGCAATTCCCTAACCACCTATACACTTCACCATTTTCTAATGCAGTATATACTCTATTAATGCAGTGTATGGAAAAAAAATTAATAAAATAAAAATATGTTTTGTTTTCTCAATTTATTTAGCTATATGCTTCACTTTTCATAATAATATATATTTCATTTGACTTTATCAAAATCTAATCTTTTTTATTAAGATTTTATTTGAATTTTTAAAATTTAATAGGTAAAAATCGATATAGCTTCATGAAAAGTTAATCAAATCAGTTTTAACCCCTGTAAAATTGAAAAATCGTCACAAGTCTCTAGAAAATATGTATATTTAACAAATTTAGTCCCTAGCATTCATTGCTTGGTCGGTTGTCCCGATAGGGGCTTGGATCATATGGTGCACTTGGAATGAGGCCGTGTTCAAGGGAGCGCGAGTGTATGTAGAGAACATGAAGGGCACCGTGATGGCGTTCATACAATCATGGGCGTGTGAGTTGGTTGGAGTGCGAGGAGTACGCTTTAGTGGAGGCGCCATCGAGCTTAGTTCATAGGTGGCACTGGTCTCGGAGGTGAGGTTTGATGAGTAGATATCCCATCTTCCCTAGGACCTTTAATTATCATTTGCTTTCTACTTTATAGTTGTATGGTGGCATATTTCTCTATTCCTCTCGTCTCCCATTCAGATTTATATTAATCTTTTCGTTAATGAAAATGATTGGTGACGTGTGTCTATTTTTTTATAAGAAAAAAAAAAAGTTCATGAGTTAAATTGCTCCAATAAATACATTCAAATAAATCTCTACAAAAAATAAAAAATCTGATTTAGTCATTTTGATCATAAAAATGCCTCTACCTTTTTCAAAAAAATCTTCAGCTTTTATATACTAACCAATTGTAAAAAAGGGGGGGGGGGGGGTCAATATAACTCTTGGAAACTTACGAAAATTGAAAAAAACCCATGTAAAATCAGTAAATCCCCTTAAAATCAACCACAAATCTGGTTAGTGTATTATAGCAATTTTATCAAATAAATTTTAAAATGGTATTATAATAATTTATCATATATGATTAGAGTTAACAACATATCTGATTAGTTTCGCTTACGGTAGGGACTAAAATAAATTTTGTCTAATAAGATATTTTTCAATTTTTATAAGTTTCTAGAGAGCTATATCAATTTTTCAAATATAAGAGATGAGGGCATTCAGGTAATTTTAATGTATAGTCATGCTTAACCATGTACCTGATTAGTTGAGATCACCTTAAGGACTCAAATGATATTTTTCTAATAACATAGGAACCTGCAACGATTTTTCTATTTTACATGGACTAAAACCGAATTAGCTAACTTTTCAAAGAGTTACATAGATTTTTTTCCAATTTAATACTGAGACAGATAAATTTAAAATTAATCACACTATTTTTAATCTTAATATTAGAAAGATATATAATTTAAAATTATAATTTTATCTTACATTATCTATTAAATTTTATTGTAATCTTATTTACTTCTAACACTAAATTTTATTTTTTTTTCAAATAAATATGGGACTCTGATTAAACTTGCGATTAAAAAATAAAGGGAATTTTACATTTATACCCCTGTAAAATATGATATTTTGCGTTATACCCCCCTTAAAAAGCTAATTGCATCTATACCCCTGAAAAAATCTTTCGTGTTGCAACTGTGCCCCTGGGGTTAAGTTCCATCGGATAAGAGTTGAATATACTGGGAATATTCCATTAACGGCGGTAAATGTAAAATGAATTGACCAAACTACCCTTCTGACCATAGGGGCTTGAAAAATTGCATTTATACCCCTGTGTCCGTCTAAAATTGCATCTATGCCCCTGTGTCTGCCTGATACCCCTTTTTCTCATCTTCTTCAATGATTGATTGAAAACCTTATAATTATTCAAAAGACTATGATAGATAGTGTTTATTTGGGTTTCACTTACAGATTTTATTTTCCATAACAGAAAATCTATCAACAAACACTATTTCAATCATATAACCTTATAAGAAAATAATCACAAAATTCATTTTGAAATAAAAAGGCAATGACTAATTGCCCTCAAAAAATTATGAAGTGTTAACTCTAGTTCCTTTCATTCTTTTTGAAACCAAAAGTTAGGCATTTCATTCTAAAGTGAAAAACAAAAGAAAAAACATTACTAAAATAATTTTTTTTGTTATGGTTGTTCATTTAAATTAAAAACATATTACAAAAAATAACATAATACAAAACTTTAACTATTAGGATTTCTATTTATTTATTAATTTGATCTTCTGTATAAATAACACAATAGTATTAAATAGGAATTAAATGAAATAATCAAAATTACATGTTACAAAAAAAAAAAAACATAACGTGTTTGAAGACTTTTAATATCAAATTATATCTTCAATTTTATGTGAACATCATGTCAAGAGTGAGTTTTGCAACCTCGAGACCTATTGAAACTCTTTTTTCTCACTTTTTCAACATAAAAATAAAATATACTAGGATCTAGCTAAATTCTTCATGTTGAAAACCTTACAATTATTCAAAAGACTAAGATAGATAGTGTTTATTTGGGTTTCATTGATAGATATTATTTTTCATAACAGAAAATATCAACAAATACTATTTCAATCATATAACCATACCAGAAAATAAGGCATAATCATCTTGACTATCACAGTGAAAAAAATATAAAAATTTTATGTCAGATGATCCTCAACATGTAGAATAAGCACCAATTAGCAGAATGCACCACATGGAGACAAAAAAACACCGATTGATTGTAGGATGAACAAAAGTAAAAAACCATAAATTTTATTTCAATGTTGAGATTCCACGAACAAAAATAAAAAGACAATAGAATCTCTAGTTAGCATAATGGGAACCATATGGAACTCAACAATGATCCACTCCAAGCATAGAAAAAACAAGTAGAAATTTGATACTTTTTAGATAAACTATTTATACAACTGTCTTGATTTTAAAGTTGATATTACAAATGTTTCAAGAAAAAAAATAGATCTATGTATATTTGTCTATTCAGCTACTTATTTTTACTGTTTAATAAACAAGATCACAATGATATGTGAAATATTTAAGCATTGAAAAATACAACAAGACATATGTTCTCTTATATGTTCTTTTTCCTGAGCCTTTATCAATCTTTCAAAACCCTCCATACCTAAAAATTAGATCAACATGAGTGTCCTATTCTAACTGCAATACAAAACAACATAACTTATATGTTCAGCCTTGGTAACGGAGACAGACGGAGGGGCACAGTTGTAACACGAAAGAAGTTTCCAGGGGTATAGAGGCAATTAACTTTTCAATGGGAGTATAACACAAAATACCATATTTAACAGGGGTATAAATGCAAAATTTTGTGGGAGTAAAAGAGACATTTCGTGGGATAGAGTTAGGTTCGTAACTATGGTTGGTTCAACCTTGGTAACGGAGACAGACGGAGGGGCACAATTGCAACATAAAAGATTTTTTCAGGGGTATAGATGCAATTAGCCTTTTAAGGAGGGTATAATACAAAATACCATATTTAACAGGGGTATAAATACAAAATTCTCAAACTAATAATCGCAGGTTTGCCCTTATTTATTTCCCTCCTTTTTAAAGGTCCTCTCTCTCTCTCTCTCTCCACCTGAAGAGCTCCCAAGGAGCTCCAATGGCGAAACCCTCCGCATCGGATCTCCTCCTCCTCTTCCTCTTGATCGGAATCTCCACGTTCCCTGGATCTGCGACGGCCATGTTTTCCGGCGGTTACCGCTACTCGATCGGCGACCACGTCCCCCTCTACGTGAACAAGGTCGGCCCAACCAAGAATCCGAGGTAACTCTCTGATCTGTCACCGTTTCCTTTGGGTTTCGAGTCTCGATCGTGTTTTCTTGCGAGCGAGTCCTTGATGAATTAGGATCTGTGTTTGGATTTCTAGGTTTTGTTTTTGCCCGAATTGAAAGAACGACTATCAGTGAGAGCTCTGTTTGTTTGATTATTTGAAGATACGAGATTTTGAATTATAACTTGCGGTGATTTCTATATATATATATGGAACTTGTCCATGTTGATATGGAGAAAAATTGAGTTTTAAATTATATTAAGGCGATTTTTTATGAATTTATTTGTTTCTATATGGATTTCCTTTTTTCTTTGTTTTTGAATATTTTGGGTATCTAAAAATCTAATTTGAAAGCATTATCGGATAAACAATGATCTTGTGACCGTCTTTAATCCAGTGAGATGACTGAGGCTTTACTTTGTCTTGGACCATATGTTGTATTTGTTTTGGTTAATGCTTCACAGTTATATTATTATGAATTTTTAATGATTAAATGATCCCCACGGAAGCTGATAAACCGATGTTGCGAAAATGTGGCAATATATGCACATTTTAAGCAAGTTAACTGTGTTCAAAGGTTGGTTGGTTGGTGTGAATAGAAGATCAGGAATAGTGTTGTTGGGTGTCAACCAAAACATGGTGATTACATCATGATTCATAAACAGGCCAAATCGTAATGCATACGAGGGCTGTAGGGAACCCGCTTGTTCTTTTAATCCTTACTTTTCTCCATCAAGTCATGCTTTTAGTTTTAACAAAAAATATGTTTACATTTTATTGCAGTGAGACGTACCAGTATTATGATTTGCCATTTTGTCGACCAGGTTTGCCTTTATTTATTTATTTATTGTTTAAATTGATCCCTTCATCTACAAGCCAACTTTTGTTTTTTCATTATATTTGAATACAGAGAAAATGACCCGTAAGTTCGAATGGCTTGGGGAAGTGCTGAATGGGGATCGTTTGATGGACTCCCTCTATAGGTTGAATTTTAGGGAGGAAAAGAAGGATGTAGCACTTTGTAAGAAGATTCTGTCAATAAAGGAAGTTGAGAGTTTTAGAGATGCCGTAAAAAGAGATTATTACTATCAAATGTGCTACGATGATTTACCCGTGTGGGGTTACATTGGGAGAGTCAGCAAGAGTGAGATGATTATTGATGAGGCAAGCAGAGAGCCCCACTATCTCCTTTTCACGCACATTACATTCAATGTTCTTTATAATCAGGATCAAGTGATTGAGGTGCGTGTGTTCAGTGACCCTGACCGTGTGGTAGATATTACTGATGAATTTAAACGTGAGGTTGAATTCACTTACTCAGTGAAATGGGAACCAACCAGCCTTTCGTTCACAGAACGAATGAATAGATACTGGAGAGACATTCAATGGCTAGGGAATAAGGATACACATATCCCCTATCTCATCAACTCAGCAGTCTCTATTGCATTTTTAATGTTTTCCCTTGGTACAGTTCTCATACGGGCTGTAAAGACAGATATCAACAGGTAATGAACAGCTTTTAGAAATGACATTAGAGGTCTTTTTCCATTTTTAAAAAAACTTAATATATGTGTATCTATTATTTCTTCAGGCACACTGCTATTGGTGAAGAAGATGAAGAGGAGAGTGGTTGGAAACGTATTAGTGCAGATGTCTTTAGATTTCCGCAACACAAGGCCTCATTCTGTGCTCTCGTAGGCACCGGCACTCAGTTGCTCACCATGTAAGCTACTCATCTATAAGATTGTAAAATATCATTGCTTTTATGCAATTCTAATGAATGCTACTCTTGGCATCTTTAGGGTTTTCATTGTGATCATTCTGGCATTTGTGGGTGTTTATCATCCATACAGTCGTGGGACGCTTTTCACATCTCTACTTGTAGGTTTTGCCCTTACATCTGTGGTTGCTGGGTACACTTCTTGCTCATTATACATTCAGTTGGAAGGATCAAGATTGGTAACAATCTTTACTTTTCTGCTTTATTTGTAAATTATTGTTTTGTTACCCCCTCCCCCTCCCTCACAATAATTATTGGAATTACTTTGCATTACAGAGAGATGTGCTTCTGACTTGGTTCCTATTCACCAGCCCAGTGTTTGCAACGCATGCTGTCTTGAATATGATCTCTGCAGCTTCGAATGCCACTTCTGCACTCCCATTTGGCACCATAGCCGTGATCATTCTCATATGGGCACTCATCACGACTCCATTGCTTGGATTGGGTTATGTGTTTGGGAAGGTTTTGAATCCAAAATTTGAACCTCCCTGTTCTACAAATAAGATCCCAAGACCGATTCCGAAGATAGCTTGGTACAGAAGCACATTCTTCCAGTTCATAGGTACTGGTTTTCTACCACTGAGTGCAGTTTCTATCGTACTACCTACCATTATGCAGAGTATATGGGGACTTAAATCACTCCCAGTGTACGGCGAATTATTCATCATGTTTGTCATACTTGCTGTTATATCTGCTTTCTTGAGCATCGTTTGCACGTACTTTCAGCTTTGTGGGGAAGACCATGATTGGTGGTGGAGGTATGTTCGATTATGTTGTGCCTTTCTATATTGTTAGCTGTTGCCTTAATTGCCATTCTTATTTTAATTGTAATCATGCTTCAGTTCATAGAATTGATTTTGGATTTCTATGTCATTCAGAAGGCGTCTTTATTGTAATCACCATATGAATAAAACCCCAAAATTATGATGGTTAGACAAACAATAATTGGACGTCTGCAGTACTGTGCAAAAGTAAAACTGTTATGAAACACTGGGAACATACGTATCAAACGACACTTTATTTTCCACATCGTGAAGCCTATTAATCCCATATGGCAACCTTTTCTTGTCATTTTTATGGTAATGTATAGAATACAATTTTAGCCAGAAGATAAGAAGAAATAATAGAATAGTCAGCATTGATGGACAAGAGATATTTAAGAGAGAATCTTTCCATTGTTTAAGATTCATTATCTATGAGAAAGGTGGAATTGAAGAGGACATCTTTCATAGATTAAACATGAAGATTAAAGTGTAGTATTGTGACTGGTAAGAGAAGATACAGTCGTCTATAAAAAGGCCTCCTGGGAGAAGGTGTAGGCAAAAACAAACTTAAGGAAGGGCACATTAACTATACAATTTTCAGATAACATGATCCTTAAATGAATTAAATGGTGAAAAAGAATTTATGTAGCCAACCCAAATTTTTGGTAGAAAGGCTTTGTTATTGTTGTTGAGCATGTCATGCTCAGAAGTTTTTGTTGACTGTAAATTTCCTCATCAATGATGCCATGAAAAATTTAAGGCATTCATTTCATAGGAAGGGAGGGAATGATATGCAATATCTCTTTTTAAAGTGGCTCATATCATCAATGAATTCAAGCAAACTAGCTATGCATTATGGTTGGTTAAATAACAAATACCCTTCAAAAACATGTTATTTTTTTATATACCACTACACAGAACATATTTAAATTGATACCATTGAAATCTTATTCAATGGAAATACATGTCATTTCATCATCTATTATAATCAAAATCTAACTTGACTAGAGTTACACTCTAAAATCCGCATTTCTCTCTAAACCTGAGATCGCATTCGTGCTGATGCAGATCTGTGATATGTGGGGGGTCGCCTGCTGTCTTCATGTTCATCTACTGCTGTGGCTACTACTTCATCGGGACGGACATGTCGGGGCTTCTGCAGGGCTCCATCTACATGGGCTACACTGCCTGCGCGTGTTACGCGCTGTTTCTCATGCTCGGGACGCTCTCCTTCCGCTCCACGTTGTGCTTTGTCCGCTACATCTACTCGGCCAGCAAATGTGACTGATACATCTAATTTGATTTCCACTTCTGGGATTGAAAGAGATAGTAAATCCACCAAAGTCTCTGTGATTTGTGAGTATGTCATGCAAATCATAGGTGTTGGTGGTGGTGGATGGAATGGTTTTGTACAGGAGGCTTTTTGGTTAGAGTGAGAGTTTTTGTGATTCTTTTTTGTAATTTTCAGATGCTGTCAATTGATTTTTTTAGATGGGTGGATCAGGGGATTGGATGCTTACAGTTTAGGTCAAATGCTGCAGTGAGGGCTGTAATTGTGGATAGATGCTTATACACTCAGTTCTGTGTTACAGCCTCGTTTTCATGAATTGCCTAATGCAAAATATACTACACTATATTGATATATACTACAATATGAAAAAACATAGAAAATATGTTTATTTCACCCACAAGGGTAAATGATCTTTGAAGATGTTCCCCAGCAAATTCACTTACTGTTGAAAGTGCACCACTAAGTGCACTCAAAAGAGAGAATGTTTCGACAATGCTTTTTGGACGTATTGTTATTTTGAAAAAGTTATGATTTTTAAATGTGAAGTCAAACACATTTTCAACAATTCAACTATTGAAAAATTAATAAAATAATATTTTTTAAAAATTAAATTTATAATACAAGATTTTAAGAATTTTAACGTTTCAATCACACGTCTATGCACCACCAATAAGTGTCATTTTACCTAAATTTTTAAATACAAAATCCTTTGTAATTTTTAAGATAGCTAGAAGAGGAAGAAATTTTACTCAACCTTTATGTTTTTTTATTTTTTTAACGTATACGTGTCTCTTCCTTTTAAGTATTTATAATTTTTAAAAGTTGATATAAAATTTGTATTTATGTTGATCTTTTGTATGTTCATTAATTACATTATGGTGTACCTTGTCAAAAAATCTCAACCGTTCCAAATAAGTACATTTGTCATGAAATATAAAACAAAATTAGGACACTGTCGTATTCAGTCATTCATATCATCATTCTTTCCTTCAGAAAAAAAAAAAAACATTAGTATTAAATTTTTTATATGTTATGCATTTTTTGACTTGATAAAATATATTATTTTTCATTTTGTCTTAGACACTACTTTATAACTTATAAGTGAATCAAAATATAAGTAAAAAAAATTATTTTCTCACTGTAAAACTATTTCCAAAGGTTTTAACATATTAAAATCTATAAAATAGAGAAGTGTAGTGTGTGAGTACATCAGCATCCAAAAAATTATTCTCCAAATGCTCCTCTACCACCACCACAAGGAAAATGATATGTCCATGTATCTGAACTTTTTTTAAAATCAGACATTTTTTACATTGAAGTATACCTTATATGAAATAAAATATATTAAGATATAATAATATATTACACTTAATTTTTGTTTATAATCTAAAATTATAATAAAATATATATCTTATTAAATAAAATATATATCTCTTTAAATTTTTGAGATTTTTAGTTTTAAGTCCCCACAAATCATCATATTTAGTGATCGATCCCTCCCTTCTTCGTATTTAGGTTTTAGTCTCCAGATTTAAATGATAGTTCTTTTTTAATCCCTGAGAGGGACCTATTCATAAATTATTTAATTTATTTTTTAATCCCTATGAGGGACCTATCCATGAATTATCCTTTAAATCAGGGACTAAAACCTAAATACGAAGAAGGGAGGGATCGATCACTAAATATGATGATTTGTGGGGACTTAAAACTAAAAATCCCTAAATTTTTTCTTACATTTACTAAAATTAATTCCATTTAATTTAAAATGAAACGATATATTTACTATTATTAAAAAAATAAAAACATGTGTTGTCTGAGTTTTTGTTGATAAAAATGTCAAAATTTAACATTTTTCAAAATTATAGTAAAACTACATACATAAATACATTGTAACAGAGAGTATATACTATATACGACGAGACTGTAATTTATATGGCCCCTCCCCCATGTCAGTCAGTTTGCCTGGCAGTTGTGTATGTTTTGGAGCCCCACTCAAGAAATCAACGGCTGTCCCAAGTTCCTATCTTTCTCTCTCCATACGTCTCTCTCGATCTCTCTTTCGGTAGGGTGTGATAGAGACACAGAAGCCAACAAATGCTCTCTCTTTCAAACCCAGCTTTTACTCACACTCTGCTGCTGTTGCTCCCTGCCTCTCTTTAGCTCCCTCACAAGGTTTCTCTTTTTATTTCACTGCATCTGTTTTAACTCTCTTTTTTTTAATTGGGTTTCATTTGGAATTCTGTGGAGGGTTTTAGGCATTCGTTTTTTAAATGATTTGGGGGGTTGTTTTTTTACATGGGTTTTTGTTTTCTTGATTTGGGTCTTGCTTTTCCTTTCCATTTCAGTCTTGGGTTCTGATTTGTCTTAACTCTTTTTTTTTCTTTTTTTTTTAATTGGGTTTCATTTGGGTGTTTGTGGAGGGTTTTGGGCATTCGTTTTTAACTGATTTGGTTTTTTTTTTTTTAAAGGGTTTTTGTTTTCTTGATTTGGGTCTTGCTTTTCCTTTCCATTTCAGTTTTGGGTTCTGATTTGTTTCACGTTTGGGCTCTTCTTTTCATATGGGTTGTCAATTTTTCCCACTTTTTAAAAATCTTCTGATGTGGTTATTTTAATTTTCCATGTAATTGATGGGTTTTTTTTGGTAGGGTTTAGGTCTTGAAACACACATATTTTTTTGATAGTCTCATTGCATGCCTGTAATATCTCAAACCAAATGCTTCATCTCAATGTGAATGTCTGATCTCTGATTCAATGTAGATTCTTTAAGTCACATAAAAATATCAGTTTGTTTGGATAGTTTCAGTTTTGAGTGAGGGTCTTATGGCATGTCTTATTTCAGTTGTTTGAGGCGGCTGTGTGTTTGTCCATGGTTTATTGTTTTTTGGTATTGTAATTTGTTTTCACTGTGTATGTTCTCTTTGAATCATTTTGGTTAACTCACAATCAGTTGTTCTTTGAATTGATAATCAATAGATTGGCACTGGAGGAGGAGGTTTCTATGATGGAACCACAGACAATTTGGGTGATTGTACATTGAAAGCACTCATATTTGCGCATAATTTGGCTTTGGATTCACCCGTTTCAGATGGCAACAATTTTGCCATGTCTCACTCGCATGGACACTTGGGTTTCACTTAAAATCTCACCCAAATTTGGGAAAGTTTTATCAGAAGATTCACTTTGCAGACCGAATGCTCTCAGAGTGGTCTATTCGAGGCCAACCCATTTCAAATGTTCTGCGAAATCCCGCAGCGTGAGTCCGTATCACAGTAAAGACTCGTTCTTGGATCTCCATCCCGAAGTGTCCATGCTTCACGGAGAGGCAAATGAAACGGTTAATAGCCCAAGAAAAGATACTGAGAACTTGATGGACTCATCTGGTTCAGAGAAGTTAAACAATGATGCCAAGATCAAAGTTGTGGGTGTAGGAGGCGGTGGGTCAAATGCTGTTAATAGAATGATCGAGAGCTCCATGAAGGGCATCGATTTTTGGATTGTTAACACGGATGTACAGGCGATGAGGATGTCGCCTGTTTATCCAGAGAACCGGCTGCAGATAGGGCAGGAGCTGACAAGGGGACTTGGTGCCGGTGGGAATCCTGATATTGGAGCAAATGCTGCTAAGGAGAGCAAAGAGTTGATAGAGGAGGCTGTTTATGGTGCCGACATGGTTTTTGTGACAGTAAGCTCCATATTTTAGATTTTTATATTGTTTTGGTATCTTCATTTGCTTGCGGTCCTTGGGCAATAATTGTTGCATAGAATTCTGTATATTTATATTTGCCTGCAAACATTTCATCTATATGTATTTGTCAAACCCTGGACATTCAGTCCCATCATTTTATTTATGCTTTTAGCTCGGCATATTCTTTCTTAATCTATATCCTTTCATATATATTGCTAAAATCGAGCAATTTATAAGTTGCTTTTACCTGTGTGAATAATTCTCTATTATTATTAATTCATATTTGCATATACCGGATTTAGTTATTGGCATTGGTAGACTGGATCTGGTTATTGGCAATGCTCTACATTTCATTTAAGTGGGCTATTGAGTCACAAATTAAAACCAGAAACCATGAAAATATTGAAATTTCAGTGAAATTATGGTGAGAATTGGCATATCTTCTTATTCATCTTCGCAGTCCTAAAAATATTTACATATATCTTTTGCTTTTCTTAAAAAAATCCAAGTGATTGCCTGCTTTTCCCAGTCTTGTACCAGAACATTGCAATTTACAATATTTATGACTTGATTCATAGCATACCACTCTACTTTCCAAGTTATTGTGATAGGTTTTCCCAAAATAAAATGTTATTGTAATATGTGCATCTATCTAATAAAGATAATACCTGATTCAAGGGGGGTAAAAACCTCCATTGCTGATTCTTTTTTTTTTTGGGGAGGGGGTGGACCACTTAAGAGCTGAGAAACCAAAATATATCTCCATTCGACATTAATCACATTATGTAGAAAATACATATAGCTCTCCACTAATTCCTTAACCTCTAATTGCTACCTACTACCACACAACTATCCCGCTTCTAGCACATAACATACCGTTAACCCAGTTGATTGTAGTGCATTACATCGGTACAGACATAGTTTGCAGTTTTCAAGTTTGACAGCTGTATTGAATTGTCCTTCAAATATGGATTTACATCTATAACTCCAAAATGGGCTGTTTCTTCAACAAATAAAGGTCGATTTCTTACTTATTTGAACTTTCTATTGCTTTGTTAAATTGACCTAAAGTTGTATTTTGTTTTTATATTGTACTTGTCCAAACTATGCATTGGCATGCTGTGTTAGGTAGCAAGATCCACAAGTTCTATATCATACCAGTAAACTGTAAAAAATAATACATGTCCTATAGTACTGTCGTGTGCCAATGCCTTGAACTATTTTTTAACAAATGTTGAGATAATATGGATACCTTGTTTGTTTTACTTTGAAAATTTGATGATAGTATTATAATCATTGTGAACATAAATGTTGTCATTTATTTGCAAATGGGAGAGCATGATGTCCTAAGGAACTGACTGTATATATAATGAAATTTAACCATAAATGTATTCACAGGCTGGAATGGGCGGGGGAACTGGCACTGGTGCTGCTCCAGTGATTGCTGAAATTGCGAAATCTATGGGTATTCTGACTGTAGGAATTGTTACAACCCCTTTCTCTTTCGAAGGTCGAAGACGGGCCGTGCAAGCACAAGAAGGAATTGCAGCTTTGAGAAACAGTGTTGATACGCTGATTATCATTCCAAATGATAAGTTATTGACTGCTGTTTCTCCATCTACTCCTGTGACAGAAGCATTCAACTTGGCTGATGATATACTTAGGCAAGGTGTTCGTGGAATCTCTGATATAATCACGGTACGAGATGCTTGAGATCTTTGTAAGATCGTTATCTTGTAAACGTTGTGGTTTTCCATTGATGTCCTGTCTCTCACACATGCTTTTATTTAGAGTTATACCATTGGATGACTTATCGATTGGTTTTTCATGGTTACTATTGTAAAATATGTTTTATTATCACTATGGCTTATTTTTTCAGGATGTGAATAGAGTTCAATTGAAACATCTATGATCAAGGATCTGGTTGAAGTCATTTACAAATCATGTCATTTTTAAATAGGAAACAATTTCTTATCCATACATGTCCATGTAATTTTTTCATGATTATTTTCTGCTTGTTTTTCTATGGTAACAGAGACTGGTTGATGCAGTTATTTGCGGAAATTTGTTTAATTGGAGTCCCTGATAATTGTGGTTATGTCAATTGAAGGTTCCTGGACTAGTTAATGTTGATTTCGCTGATGTACGAGCTATCATGGCGGATGCAGGTTCATCATTGATGGGAATAGGAACTGCAACAGGTAATACCAGTATGTTCGTAAAAAAAATATATGATTAAATTAAGTAGAAGCTATGCTCATATTTTTAACTTTGTTTGACTGGTCTGATTAATATTTCTTGTTATTAGTTTTCTTTTTTTTCTATAATCATATTAAAAATGGGGCCTTCTGGCATTTGGTTAAACTGCTAATGGATCCTCGAATTTATCACATACAAGCAATGAGTCAATTGATTTTTTCTCAGGCTCTCATCTAAAACAAATCTTTATTTGCAGGCAAATCGAGGGCAAGGGATGCTGCTTTAAATGCCATCCAGTCTCCATTACTAGATATTGGAATTGAAAGGGCTACTGGCATAGTCTGGAATATAACTGGAGGAAGTGATCTGACTTTGTTTGAGGTAACTTTTTTAACTAAATATCCACCATGTATTCTTTATGGTTTCTTCTGTGTACACCCATTAAGTTGTACAGGTGATGTTTTTTTTTTCTCCACAGTTCTGAAGCCATTAATTTGTGTTTTGCTTTCTTCATGGATGGCAGGTTAATGCTGCAGCAGAAATTATATATGACCTTGTTGATCCAAGTGCAAACTTGATATTTGGGGCAGTTGTAGATCCATCACTCAGCGGGCAAGTAAGTTGGCAAATCCCCCAAAGTTGTCCACCCGTCTCAAATTGCAGATTATCTGTCAAATTTCTCTGATAAATGGTTTTAGTCCAATGACATTTGGATTGCCATGAATTTGGGCCTAGGCTTAAAAATGAATTGATGTGGTTTCTTCCACTATGGCAAATGAAAATTTTAGTATACGCATAAGTGCTCCCACATGTGGGGTTTGGTCCATAGGCACTTCTAAGTACATTAGGCGCCCTTTGGCAGTGGGGTTTGTTTTTTGGCCTAGTAAATACAATGTAGGGTCAGGTGTTCTAATACTCATGGGCTTAACCCACTTTTATCTTTGGAAATATAATGACTTATTACTCTTGTTATATGTATCATTTTCTCTCTTTATTCTTTGTTATAATCTTTGTCTAGGGCATCTGGTAATGCATTTAGCGCATCTGTTTTTTAATAAAGTGAATAGCGCAAACATGTTATCCAACGCCTCTCAGAAAGCAGGCTTAATTAAGAAGTTATTTACAGCTTTTAGTACAAAAATGTTGTTTTTTAAAAAGCACAGTAAATGCACTTTCTAGGAATCAAGTTTATTTAAGCCACTTTATTCAAAATCTTATTTTTCAAACATATTTCCAAACGCAAACTAAATCACTTTTATTTGCATCCCTCATTTGTTGAACTGCAAAATGATATACTATATAATATTCCAGTGTTATCAAGGCATTAATTTCATAACACTGATGCGATGTAGCAACAATGACTCCTTTTTGTATTGGGTCACCAAATAATATTGTTGTTTTTCCTTTCTATGCTTCCAGGTAAGCATAACTCTTATTGCTACTGGTTTCAAGAGGCAGGAAGAGCCAGAAGGGCGGACAACACAGGTAGTACTTGTTTCACAATCTTGGATGATAACATAATGTCAAAGTATAAAACCTACCCAGTTAGCTTAAACGTTTTAAACACATGAAATAAAAGCAGGATCTTGTCTTCCATGCAATAGCAGGCGCTGCAACTCGAAACAAGATTGAAAACAGCTTTTGACCGAAAAAGGGTTTTCAGCAAGTTTGATTTTGAAAATTGCTTGTTGAAGGGATCAAGAATCTTGCTTGATAGAAGATGCAAAAGATACAAAATCTTGACTTGCAAATCTAGTTATGGTCTGGTAAATAATCTAGTAGACAATATTTAAAATAAGTAATTACCAAACGATACACACACAAACACACACACAGACACACATATATATAATATGGGTAACTATGTTGACTGATTAAGGGATAAAAAATGGTATAACAAGTTTAGTTTTCAATTTGTTGAAGAGGGTCAAACATAGATTCTTAAAAAGCATTATTTGTGTAGCTCCTTGAAATTTAGTTTTTACCCCATTATAAATTGGTAGTTCTTTTGGAAAAATCTAAAAAAATAAAAATCAAATAAAAAGTTGTTTTGGTTCAGCTTCTTGAAATCCAAAATCTTCCCAAACATGTTACAGAACACAGATTAAGACAGCGTTTGAAAATGGGATTGATCAACATTTGGAGTTTCTGCTGTTGCAAGAATCACACTTGATTAAAACTCGTGTCCAAACTTCCCCAGCATTCCCAGCTTTTAAGTAAAAAAAAACAACTCTTTATAAAAAAAACAGCTTTTAAAAATGTTACAAAAGTATACTTTTGAGAAAGCTATTTTCAAAAACCGTTTTAAATGAAGAAGTTTTTTTCAAACTCATTTCCAAACGCAGCTTAAGTAGATCTTGTACTCCTATGCTCTCATTTCTACTAAAAGCCATCCTTCTTTGTGGAATTAGGGTTCTCAACCGGTTCAGGCGGAAAACATCAGGACCAACCGACGACAGTCCTCTTTCATGGAAGGAAGTCCGGTGGAGATTCCCGAATTTCTCAGAAAGAAAGGGCGATCTCGATATCCAAGAGTTTGATTGATGGGTTAGAAAGTTTTTTTTGTAGTATACATCATCTTGTATTTCTTTTGTCTGATGATATGTTCTCAGGAACTTAGAAAATCCACTCAGGTTGAGTTCTTGTAAGTGGTGAGAATGTTCTCTTGTTGTAGATCCTGAGTTTTAATTAAAAAAAAAAAGAAAAAAAGAGAAGCTGGTTAGGAGATATTCAAAGGCTCCTGGTGTTCTGCTTCTATTTCCATTTCTGAATTGGATAACAAAATTTGTGATAATTGATCCTATTGATTAAGCTAGTTCAACAAGCACTTTTTGTCACGCCCCGGGCGTCCCCGAGACGCGGCAAGTGTATATAAAATATCAGAATCTACACAGGAGGTCAATAATATCATACAAATGACACATAGACAACAAAAGCAGGGCTGACATGATATATACACCAAATGCGGATAACAAATGACTGAATCTGTAATCAAAACACACTACAGACTCCATACATAATCACATGTCCTGTGAGAGCCAATATACACACAAAGACGTCCGAATACAAAACAAACGCGTGCCCAAGCACGGAAAATAATACATACTGGTACAAGGGATGCTGATAGTCTCTGCAACTCGCGGGACGTGGCGCTACTCCGCTACTGATGAAGTCCCTCGGGGAGCTCCTCCTCCGGATCCGACTCAGACGACACTGTAGAAAAATATTATGCGAGGGGTGAGCCACACGCTCAGTGAACGGCACAACCCATGCATCACAGACAATATTTACCACAATTCCATTATTTATCCAGCCTCTGAGACATAACAACACGATCCAGTGATTCGTACTTCGCCGAACCACCACACCCTCACCCTCACCCATCAATGGGTGACATAGGTTATTGGGACTGATAATAATCCATTCACAAATCCAGTAGGTCGCTCATCGCCAACCCACTACACCCTCACCCTCACCCTCAAGGGGTGACATAGGATATTGGGACTAACAACACATAACCAGCGGGTCGCTTCCGCCAACCCACTACACCCTCACCCTCACCCTTCAATGGGTGACATAGGATTTTGGGACTAACAACACATAACCAGCGGGTCGCTTCCGCCAACCCGCTACACCCTCACCCTCACCCTTCAATGGGTGACATAGGATTTTGGGACTTACAAGTATCCAATCACAACTCCAGTGGGTCGCCACAACGCCGGCCCACCATACCCTCACCCTCACCTTTCAACAGGTGACATAGGCTCTTGGGACTGACTAGGCTGTTGGTCACCCTTGGTCCACCGATAGTCTCTCCTCACTCCGCGGTTGTTTGGCCACTCCCATGTTCAGCACAGTCCTTCATCAAACCAGGAGGCGCCTACTAGTGGGAGCCCCTGCACGGGACAACCTGTCTAACGCCGAGGTAGTCTCTAACGGATCCAACGCAGGGCAACAGAACAGCCTATCCATCGCATATGATCCACTCGGATCCGCAGACAACACATCATAACAACACTAATGTTCTGAATTCCTCAGAACCCACCAGGGCGCATAACTACGATGCGGGGAACATGCATAAGGTTATAACAAGGTGAAATATTCTTGGGGGAAGGCAACTCGGGAGGGCAGCGTGAGTTCCCGTTATAGGACACTCCGACAACCAAACAAGGAACACGGTGTACCCTAACCCGGGTCTCACCGCTGTCCTCGCAAGGCCCCTCCCCTAAAATAATCACTATAACATGCAATTCAACAAATACTAGTATTTAATTTAATAAATAAAACTAGTAGGACACATGCATAGGCCGGGTTTCCTAGCATGTAAACAGGGGACATGCTGCAAGGCTCATATGCATATCCTAAGGGGCAAGTCCCTAACATGCAAAGACTAGGGAAGCATGCATTCTACACATAAATTATACAATCATGGACTACATATTATTGCAGGTTAATATTCATCCAAGACGCCCCAGGAGAGGTCGGTATACGCCCAAGTGCGTATAACACCTCTCGACTGGGTTGGATTGTCCCACTCACCAGTGATCGGGGTCAACGCGCGACCGTCTGTCGAGATCTGCAAGACAGGTATTATTTGGTAAGTATTAATCCACAATTATCATTAAGTACATAATTAAACACCCCAAAACCCACAACAAGCATCCAACACTTCCCCAACAACTACCCGCGGCCTCGGCAACCACCCGCACGGCCCCCGGCAACCACCCGCACGGTCGGCCACCGCCCGGACGCGCCACCGCGGGCCCCGCACGCCTCGCGCCGGTCCGCGAGCACCCCGCGCGCCCCCGCACGCAGTGCCCCGCCTCGCGCGCACCCCGCGCGCACCTCCGCCACCTCGCCGCACCTCGCGCGCACCTCGCACGCACCTCGCACGCCTTGCAGCACCTCGCGCGCACCTCGCACGCCTTGCCGCACCTCGCGCGCACCTCGCACGCACCTCGCCGCACCTCGCGCACGCCTCGCGCACGCCTCGCGCACGGCTCCTTGCCCCGCGCCTCCTCCGCGCGCGCCCCAGCACCCGGCCAGCACCTCGGCCAGCCCCTCGCCAGTACCTCGCGCGTCCAGCACCTCGGCCAGCATCTCCGCGCGCACCTGCTCCACGCGCGCCACCTCGCGCAGCACCACCCGCGCGACCTGCTCCACGCGCGCCACCTCGCGCAGCAGCCTCTGCTCGCCCAGCACCAGCTTCTGCTCGCCCAGCACGACCAGCACCCTGCACCAGGCCCGCGCGCCCTCGCGCGCACGCCGCGCGTACGCGCGCCCGCGCACGCACGCGCGCCTGCCCGCGCGCACCCGACCTGGCGCTGCTGCTGCTCTGCCTGCTGCCCGAGAACACCCCCTGCAGCCCGAGCACCTCCAACCGCCCCTCCCACGGCCGCCGACCACTTCCGACCACCTCCAACCACCCCCGACAGCCTCCCACAGCCGCCGACCACCCCTCATACACAAATCCACACTCCTAGCATACATCTATGCAAGAAAAGTGAAGGAAAGGACCTTACCGAGGGGAGGAAGCGAAGTCCGGACGCTCTCCGCGCGCCGAAACCTTTCCCAAAGGCTCTCTTTCGCCCCGATCTACCACGGCCCTCGAAATGGCCTGAATCAGAGGACAAGGAGAGGGGGACGGAGTGGCTAGAGTCGTCGGAATTCGGATTTGAAGACACCGGAGCGTAGATCGGGACCCGATCTACACTTCCCGTGCTTTGGGTTTTCGATTTCGAGGGGTGGAGGGGGCTCAAACGGAAGAAAATCGGAGGAGAGGAGAGAGAGAGCTAGTCGGGAGAGACGATGAATAGTGTAGGGCGTATTTTCGATTTCTTTTAAGTAGAGCGCGACTTAAAAACCCGGATACGCCCCGGAACTGGGAAATTTTTGCAAACGATGCCAGAATTCAATGAAATTTTCGTGAGAGGTCAGAAATGGCACCAGGACACCAAATATGCAGTTAGATTTCCAATCGGAGTCCTCTAACTCAGGACGATAGCTAACAGTCCAAAAATACGCGGTTCCGATCGAAAAACCGGTAAAAACCGAAAACTGCCAGAACGCTCTAACGGTTACCAACAGGTTAAAAGTGACACATATATAACATTATTCCCCCCTTAGGAAATTTTGTCCCCAAAATTCGCCAAAAACATCTAGGAGGGGGAAAGATGTGGATACACGTCACACCTGGCATCCATGAGCTCTCAAGTGTCCTTAACACCGGAACGGTGCTGCCATCGCACCTCGACCAACTAAACGGTCTTCGTGCAGAGCCTCCTCACGCGGCGGTCCATGATCACAATCGACTGCTCCACGAATGACTGTCCGGCTCAGAGACGAGCGGCTCGAACGGGATGACGTGAGCAGGATCGTGGACACACCCTTCCCAACTGCGAACCCACCACTCCAAGACGGAGAGGTAAGAATTGGCGCTGAGGTGAGCCACCGAGTAAACTCCAGGAAGCTCTCCTCGCAAGACGGGGACCACTCGAACCGGACATCCTTCCAAGTAAGGCGGTTAAGAGGAACAGCTATCTTCGAGAGACCCTCGTCAAGCTTCCTGCAATAACCCGCCAAACTCGGGAAGCTCCGAATCCTAGCAGGGTTCGACGGTCGACGCCAATAAGACGCGACGAGCGTCTTGCCCGGGTCCACAGATATTCCTTTACCAGAAATCACCCAGCCCAAAAGGCCTTAACCACCAACCAAACTCACACCTAATCTTTCATCCATCACCAGCTGATGCTTCCAGGGTATCCCTTGACTGGGAAAAGAACCTTGGGAGGGCAGCATGAGGTCCCAATATAGGATACCCCGACAACCAAACAAGGAACACGAAGTACCCTAGCTCGGGTCTCAACGCTGACCTCACGCGGCCCCTTAAACCAGAAAAGGAACACTAGAAGAAGACATCATTCTTAAAGAACATTACCAACCTCACCGGATCATCTACATCTAGATAATCACCCACCGACATCCTTCCACATCCATCTCAAGACCGAACCCATCCTCCGTGGGAATGGTCGAACAGCAATTTGGGTCACGAGGCGACGTGTCCTTGTCTCATCCACACCCTCACTCCTATCAGGAGACATATTGGGACTTTGGGAGAGACTAGACTGTTCTACACCCCCGGTCCACCGGTAGCCTCTCCTCCACACCGTAGGCCGCCTGGTCCGCTCCCACAATTCAGCACAGTCCTTCTACCAAATCAGGAGGTGCCTACTGAGGGGAGCCCTCTGTCAGGAAGGCCTCTCTAACGCTGAGGAGTCCCTACTAGGGTCCAACGAAGGGGAGAACAATTCCGTACTCGCGACACCATCCATTTCAGGACTGAACCCAACATCATCGGGAACGGTCGAATAAACCATTTGGTCACGAGCGACCCGTCTTCGCCTCATCCACACCCTCACTCCCGAAAGGAGACATTTTGGGACTTTGGGAGAGACTTAGACTGCTCTCTACCCCTGGTCCACCGGTAGCCTCTCCCCGCTCCGTAGCTCGCCTGGTCCTCTGACCGGGAGCCTGTCTAACGCCGGGGCTGTACTACGCGGATCCGACGAAGGGGAGAGCGATTCCACGCTCGCGGCACCATTCATCAATCCTCTTCCGGGTTAGCCCCTACCTGGTATACTCCCAGGTTCAGTACCCCTCCGACTGCATCGGTGGTACCTACTGATGGGAACTCTCTACCAGGACGGCTACAACCCGGCTTCCTTAACTCAATCAATCGCTCTTGATTCTCACTCATCCATTAATCCATTTCCGGATTAGCCCCTACCTGACATACTCCCACGATCAGTACCCCTCCGACTGCATCGGCGGTACCTACGGATGAGAGCCTCCTGCCAGGACGGCTACAACCCGGCCTCTTTAACTCGAACAACCACATTCATTACCCGCTCAACAAGATAACACACACATGCTTAACAGCAACCAACACACATATATATATATATAGAGAGCTGGGAACAAAACATTACCTCGAACCATGACGCCCGAAACCTGCGCCTCCTCAGCCGAAAGCATTGCAACTCCGCCTTGAACAAACTGCGGCAGAGGAGCAAGAGCACGCCCCGCCGGCTGCCGCTGCTGAGGTAGCACACGGGGTCGGCCAGCATCAGGGCAATTGGATCTGATATGCCCGATGCGCTGACAATGGAAGCAACGCCGCCTCTCTGGTCGCCGGGACTGGATGGGCACTGCCGCAATGGGTGCTGGATCCCACTCTGGCACCACATCTGCTGGAGGAGAGGCAGCCGCTGACTGATCGAAACGGGGCCTCCTCCTCTTGCGCTGCCCCTGGTCCCGACTCCCGGAAGGACCCTGATCTGCAGAAAAGGTCGGAACCCCACCGATGATTCCGAGGTCTCGCTCGATTGTCTTCGCCCGAGACACCAAGTCCGAGAACCTCGAGAAAGCCTGGGAGGAGACATGCACCCGAATGGCGCTGCAGAGGCCAAGCTCGAAACGACGGCACCGCGCCTCTTCGTCCATCACCAAGGCTGGAGCAAATCTGGATAGCCTCGTGAAGCGCGTGGAGTAGTCGGCGACAGACATAGAGCCCTGCGTCAGCCGCACAAACTCCTGCACCACGATCTGCTGCGCCGAGAACGGGAAGTACTCCTCCAGGAAATATCTCTGAAATCCTGCCCAAGAAAGCTGCTCCACTCCCTCTGGAATGTCCACCACTCGGGTAGCCCACCAATCGGCAGCGCTACCCTTCAGCATGAAGGTGGCCAGGGAGACTCGCTGGCGATCGGTGCAAAGCATGGTCGAGAAGATCACCTCTACCTCCATCAACCATCGCTCTGGGGCAAGGGGATCCGCCAACTGGCCATAGAACTCGGGAGGATGGAGCTTCAAAAAGGCTGCGAGGCCACACTGCTGCACCCACGCTGCAGCCTCTAGTCCCACCTCCCTCGCCAGGGGATTCTGAACCCTCGCCGCTGGAATCACCACGGGGACTGGGGGTACTTCGGGTACCACAGACGGATCTGCTGCCAAGGGGACCTGTGGAAATGCATCACGGGCCGCCCTCAGCTCCCGGATCTCCCGCGCTTGCTCTACCAACGCTCTGGTCTGCGCCTCCAGTGCCCTAATCCGAGTCTCCACCGAATCCGCTGTCCAAGCGAACGCACGTTCCCGTGCGGGAGGCTCCTGCGCCGATCCTGGCCTCACAGCCGTGGACTCTCCAGTAGCATCCTCGCCTCTAGCAGGTCCGGAAACCTCCAAAGGTCGAGAGGGACCATGTCCGCGCCGTCCTCCACGAGGAGACATATCAGCAATCCTAAGAAAACCAGACACTAGGATCAGAATACTCATCTCGAAATCCTAGGACTCACTTCTACGAAAAGAAGACCATTGGCTCTGACAGGACCAGGCTCTGATACCACCAATTTGTCACGCCCCGGGCGTCCCCGAGACGCGGCAAGTGTATATAAAATATCAGAATCTACACAGGAGGTCAATAATATCATACAAATGACACATAGACAACAAAAGCAGGGCTGACATGATATATACACCAAATGCGGATAACAAATGACTGAATCTGTAATCAAAACACACTACAGACTCCATACATAATCACATGTCCTGT
The DNA here is from genome assembly GCA_030737835.1 of Acorus gramineus. Classification (NCBI taxonomy): domain Eukaryota; kingdom Viridiplantae; phylum Streptophyta; class Magnoliopsida; order Acorales; family Acoraceae; genus Acorus; species Acorus gramineus. The sequence goes on along the minus strand of CM060855.1, from coordinate 4,883,507 downwards.
GAGAGCCAATATACACACAAAGACGTCCAAATACAAAACAAACGCGTGCCCAAGCACGGAAAATAATACATACTGGTACAAGGGATGCTGATAGTCTCTGCAACTCGCGGGACGTGGCGCTACTCCGCTACTGATGAAGTCCCTCGGGGAGCTCCTCCTCCGGATCCGACTCAGACGACACTGTAGAAAAATATTATGCGAGGGGTGAGCCACACGCTCAGTGAACGGCACAACCCATGCATCACAGACAATATTTACCACAATTCCATTATTTATCCAGCCTCTGAGACATAACAACACGATCCAGTGATTCGTACTTCGCCGAACCACCACACCCTCACCCTCACCCATCAATGGGTGACATAGGTTATTGGGACTGATAATAATCCATTCACAAATCCAGTAGGTCGCTTCATCGCCAACCCACTACACCCTCACCCTCACCCTCAAGGGGTGACATAGGATATTGGGACTAACAACACATAACCAGCGGGTCGCTTCCGCCAACCCGCTACACCCTCACCCTCACCCTTCAATGGGTGACATAGGATATTGGGACTAACTACACACAACCAGCGGGTCGCTTCCGCCAACCCGCTACACCCTCACCCTCACCCTTCAACGGGTGACATAGGATTTTGGGACTTACAAGTATCCAATCACAAATCCAGTGGGTCGTCACAACGCCGGCCCACCATACCCTCACCCTCACCTTTCAACAGGTGACATAGGCTCTTGGGACTGACTAGGCTGTTGGTCACCCTTGGTCCACCGATAGTCTCTCCTCACTCCGCGGTTGTTTGGCCACTCCCATGTTCAGCACAGTCCTTCATCAAACCAGGAGGCGCCTACTAGTGGGAGCCCCTGCACGGGACAACCTGTCTAACGCCGAGGTAGTCTCTAACGGATCCAACGCAGGGCAACAGGACAGCCTATCCATCGCATATGATCCACTCGGATCCGCAGACAACACATCATAACAACACTAATGTTCTGAATTCCTCAGAACCCACCAGGGCGCATAACTACGATGCGGGGAACATGCATAAGGTTATAACAAGGTGAAATATTCTTGGGGGAAGGCAACTCGGGAGGGCAGCGTGAGTTCCCGTTATAGGACGCTCCGACAACCAAACAAGGAACACGGTGTACCCTAACCCGGGTCTCACCGCTGTCCTCGCAAGGCCCCTCCCCTAAAATAATCACTATAACATGCAATTCAACAGATACTAGTATTTAATTTAATAAATAAAACTAGTAGGACACATGCATAGGCCGGGTTTCCTAGCATGTAAACAGGGGACATGCTGCAAGGCTCATATGCATATCCTAAGGGGCAAGTCCCTAACATGCAAAGACTAGGGAAGCATGCATTCTACACATAAATTATACAATCATGGATACATATTATTGCAGGTTAATATTCATCCAAGACGCCCCAGGAGAGGTCGGTATACGCCCAAGTGCGTATAACACCTCTCGACTGGGTTGGATTGTCCCACTCACCAGTGATCGGGGTCAACGCGCGACCGTCTGTCGAGATCTGCAAGACAGGTATTATTGGTAAGTATTAATCCACAATTATCATTAAGTACATAATTAAACACCCCAAAACCCACAACAAGCATCCAACACCTCCCCAACAACTACCCGCGGCCTCGGCAACCACCCGCACGGCCCCCGACAACCACCCGCACGGCCGGCCACCGCCCGGACGCGCCACCGCGGGCCCCGCACGCCTCGCGCCGGTCCGCGAGCACCCCGCGCGCCCCCGCACGCAGTGCCCCGCCTCGCGCGCACCCCGCGCGCACCTCCGCCACCTCGCCGCACCTCGCGCGCACCTCGCACGCACCTCGCACGCCTTGCAGCACCTCGCGCGCACCTCGCACGCCTTGCCGCACCTCGCGCGCACCTCGCACGCACCTCGCCGCACCTCGCGCACGCCTCGCGCACGCCTCGCGCACGGCTCCTTGCCCCGCGCCTCCTCCGCGCGCGCCCCAGCACCCGGCCAGCACCTCGGCCAGCCCCTCGCCAGTACCTCGCGCGTCCAGCACCTCGGCCAGCATCTCCGCGCGCACCTGCTCCACGCGCGCCACCTCGCGCAGCACCACCCGCGCGACCTGCTCCACGCGCGCCACCTCGCGCAGCAGCCTCTGCTCGCCCAGCACCAGCTTCTGCTCGCCCAGCACGACCAGCACCCTGCACCAGGCCCGCGCGCCCTCGCGCGCACGCCGCGCGTACGCGCGCCCGCGCACGCACGCGCGCCTGCCCGCGCGCACCCGACCTGGCGCTGCTGCTGCTCTGCCTGCTGCCCGAGAACACCCCCTGCAGCCCGAGCACCTCCAACCGCCCCTCCCACGGCCGCCGACCACTTCCGACCACCTCCAACCACCCCCGACAGCCTCCCACAGCCGCCGACCACCCCTCATACACAAATCCACACTCCTAGCATACATCTATGCAAGAAAAGTGAAGGAAAGGACCTTACCGAGGGGAGGAAGCGAAGTCCGGACGCTCTCCGCGCGCCGAAACCTTTCCCAAAGGCTCTCTTTCGCCCCGATCTACCACGGCCCTCGAAATGGCCCGAATCAGAGGACAAAGAGAGGGGGACGGAGTGGCTAGAGTCGTCGGAATTCGGATTTGAAGACACCGGAGCGTAGATCGGGACCCGATCTACACTTCCCGTGCTTTGGGTTTTCGATTTCGAGGGGTGGAGGGGGCTCAAACGGAAGAAAAACGGAGGAGAGGAGAGAGAGAGCTAGTCGGGAGAGACGATGAATAGTGTAGGGCGTATTTTCGATTTCTTTTAAGTAGAGCGCGACTTAAAAACCCGGATACGCCCCGGAACTGGGAAATTTTTGCAAACGATGCCAGAATTCAATGAAATTTTCGTGAGAGGTCAGAAATGGCACCAGGACACCAAATATGCAGTTAGATTTCCAATCGGAGTCCTCTAACTCAGGACGATAGCTAACAGTCCAAAAATACGCGGTTCCGATCGAAAAACCGGTAAAAACCAAAAACTGCCAGAACGCTCTAACGGTTACCAACAGGTTAAAAGTGACACATATATAACACTTTTTACCCCTCAATCAGCCTGTTATTATTTTTTTTTTTTTATCAATTGTGATGCATGTAATCATAGAAACAAGTGATGCAGAATAAGTGTAATAGAAATGCTCAAGAACATTGAATATATTAAATCAGCAGATTTTTTTTTTCTTATCTTCCTTTTGTCGCTATGTTATATTTTTTTAAAAAAAAAAAGAAAAAAGAAACAGGTTTAATAAGAAAAAAAAATGGTACATCAAAAGTGATAAAATGACTTTTAAAAAAAGTATATATTTTAGGATGTTACGTGAACATTTTATTTGATTAACCATGATTGAAAATATAAGGGGAAATTAATTAGGGGTCCCTGACCCTATATCCATAATAACAATAAGTCCCTGCAATGTTTTACCTTAATCATAAGTCCCCAGTCTCAAAACCTATTATCTTTAGGTCCCTCTGACTAACATCTTCTCAAACGTCCGTTAACAATACCTATTCTACCCTCCCAATTAAATCGACCTAGAGACCCTCGTCTCTACCCTTCTCTCCCCCCAAAAAAACTCTAGCCACTCCTCGTCGACCGTCGCTTCTCTTCCTTGTCGACTGCCGCTTCTCCTCCTCAACCGCTTCTCCATTGACGCTGCTACTCCTCCTTGACCGCTTCTCCTCGTCAACCACTTCTCAGCCGCTTCTCCTCGTTGACCGCTTCTTCTCCTCGATTGCTTCTCCCGTACTCACGGTGAAGGCCGCTACTAATCCCTCCCAAGGCGGCGCACCTTCTCCTCTGCGGTAAGGGTTGCCGCCTCCCCTGCTCACGGACAATATTTTTGTGGATGTTTATTTTTATGAAGTTTATTTTTGTGGATGTGAGATCTGTTTTTTGTGTTGAATTTTGATTTTTTTTTTTTTTTGGAAGTGGGTGTTGGATTATGGGAAGATCTTCTCGTTGTTCTAAAAGGGATTCAAGATCTGATTTAAGGAAACCAATTAAACTAGTCTGTGCCTAACATTTTTCAATATATGATTCACTATTACATTATTATTTTATATATTATTTACTTGGGATTCCTTTTACAGAGTTGGTGTTGTAGTTTTGATATTTTTATGAGGTTTATTTATTATTAAAAAACTTATGGTGGATTTGGTTATGAATACTGTGTAAGCATTTGGGTTGTTTGATAGTGATCTTCGCAAAATTAAGCCTTGAATGGGCATTTGATTCCTCTGTTTTGAAAATATAATGCAAACATCATGGAAGGTGTATATGAAAATATTCAAAATAAGTAGTTTTATTTGATTAATAAAACCTGGTTTATTCATCATCATTCTTATAAAGAGGTCAATTTTTCAAGCTCAGTCAAAATATCTTCGAAATATGTTCAGTACATATGTTGTAGACAATTTGGGGAATAGATTTTGTCTTGATTGATTGCGTTGTACTGTTTATAAATGTTCAAAAGTTTTATAGTTCTTTCATATGTGAATCTAAAATTCTATCTAAACAAATTCCTGTTTCATATCATAATACACCATGCTTTTTTTTAAAAAAATCCTAAAGTGGGCACATTACAACACACATTTACACATTTTGAATTCCCTTCCCCAAAAGAGAATACTAGTGTAAAAGCTCATGCACTAGAAACCAAGACTTCTGTGAAAAACCATACAAATTAAGGAAAGTTGATTAAATAAATTGTAGAATATAAGTCTAAATTTAATTAACATAAAACGATACGGAAATCTCGGTTCTTTAATTAACCTAAAGCATACGTAGTGATTCATACTAAATTTATTTGGTATAAGCCACTACGTATGTTATGTTTATCGAATTTTTCTTCTTCTTGTACACCGTTATTCTCTTCTTGTACATTTTTATGCTTCTTTGATACACTGTTATGCTTTATATGTACACTGGTAAATCATTATTCTAATTATGTAGTATGAGGGACTGTCCACCACTGTTTCTAACATTTTTTTTTCACGTTGTCAGGTTGAAATACAGCGAGCACCTCATAAAAGGAACGAACATGGATTTTGAACAAAAAGAGATTCCAAGGTTCCAAGGGGAGTATGCAATCAAAGTCATTCAAAAAGCTAAAGAGAGTGAGAATCGGATAAAGAAAATACAAAAAGACAGTGAAACATATAAAAAGCAAATGTGTTTGTAATATAATTTGGTGATGGTGTAATGTGTTGTACTATTTTACATCGGTGGTGGTGAAGTTTAATATGGTGCTGATGTTTTATATATTTTGAACAATATATTTTGAACAGTTTTTATCAGAAAATGTTTTAAATGCATGTTATGTACACTGTTATTCAATATGTGCACACTGTTGTGGATGCTACAGGTTTTCTATGTTATAATATGTACACTTCTATGCAGTATGTGTACCATGTTGTGGATGTTACAGGTTTGGTATTTGACATTGTGTACACTGTTATGTAGCATATGTACACTGTTATAGATGTTACAGATTCTGACTGTTATTGTTATAAATGTTACAGAATATGTCTGTTACATTGTGTACATTGTTATGGAGCATATGTACACTGTTATAGATGTTACAGGTCATGTCTATTACATTGTGTACACTGCTATGCAACATATGTACACTGTTGGGAGGCGGTCGGGGGAGGTTGGGGACGCAATGGGAGGTGCCGGAGGCACAGTGGAGGGAGCCAGTGGAAGTGGTCTCACATTCTCATCTTATGTTTGAGTTTTGGGAGAGAAAGAGACATGTTGGGGAAGAAGGAGAAAGCAAAGAGAAAGATTAAGTTGAGGGTAAAAGAGGAATAAAAACAATAGATTTGATGGAAAAAATGGAAGGACCTAAACAAAATACCATCACTAACTGAGGGATCTAAAGAAAACTTAAAACATTGCAGGGACTTATTGTTATTATGGATATAGGGTCAGGGACCCCTAATTAATTTTCCCAAAATATAATATAACAAAAAATTTCTATAATGTATTAAAAATGTAAAAAATTATATGTTCATGATGATTTTATCCCTTCTAATAAGGTTTTATAATCTTATTCAGTGAGGCGAAATCATCATTTATATAGGGTTTTTTTTACATTTTTAACACATTGTAGTTTTTTTTTATATTGTGTTTTCAATCATGGGATTATTTGGATTTACATATGTATTTAACACGAAAGTTTAACACAGGGAGTTATTTGAATTTACATAGATGTTTTGAGAGAGTTACATAAACTTTATTCAAGGGGTTACATGGATGTCAAACAGTTTGAAGGGGTTATTTGGATTTTTCCCAAAAAAAAACAAAGTAATATCACTTGATTTTAAAAAATGTTACATTCCGGCGATCACTTTTATGATTTTGACGCGTTTTAAATTTCTTTTGGAATATACATTGTTTACTAGTGAATGATATACACTAAAAAAAAAAAAAATACATATTCGAATAATTGAAAAAATATATATATATTTTTAAGTATATAACTCTTTTAATATAATATATCTATTAAAAAAATTTATATATTTAAGATGGTAGAGACGACCACATGAAAAACTGTGGATGGGAGAGAGAGAGAGTGCCCACCTTGTATTACCAAACTATGGTTTGATGGGAGCCCACCTTATATTACAAAACCATGGTTTTATGAGTATCAAACTGTTCAAACCTACCCCCACAGGAAGACCCCACCAAAAAAAAAAAAAAAATACAAAAAAAACAAAACAAAAGAAAAATAGAATCCAAAAGATAGGTGGTCAAATCAGTGCAGCTGTTAGCATCTCATGCAGAACCACACACAAAAAAAATAAAAAAAAAAATACTCATCAAATCTTCCAATTTATTGACCTCAGAGTGCCCACATAACCAACCTAACCTCAAATATATACATATAAATAATAATGAAATCGCTTTATTATTATTTTGCTTTTTCTCCCTCACCTTCGAATTTGTATTAGGAATCTAGTTAACAAAATTACAATGATAACATCCACCATTTTCAAATAATAATAAAATAATGCTTAGGACTAGTTTTATTTTTCAAAAATAATAATGTATATATTATTCTCAAGCAAATTGAATTGATTCATTTTTAACAAACATAAATAAAATTAATTAATATGATTTAAAAAATGTATAATAAATCATATCTTGCTTTACTTTCCATTGAATATTTCCAAAACCAAAAATAAAAAAATTCAGAAAACCATGATTGGTGCATGAGCCACACAATTTGCAACCCTAACATTAACCGACACGTTAACAAGTCTCACACCATATAAAAGAATCAGTCCACGTGCACCTCAAACAACCCACACACACAAAGAAGACTTCACAATGATCTTCCCTATAGAAGCACTCCCCATTGTTGATCCATCTCTCTTTGGGATGAACAACCAACAACAACAGCAGGAAGACCACCCAATCATGGTCCTCGGAATTCGTGCACCGTTGACGTCGACCACCTCGGAGACCGTGCGCCACCCCTCGGAGGCGGAGGATTCCGTGGGGGGATCGCCCGGTCCGTCTAGGAGGGCCGACCCACGGAAGGGATTTGTTATGGTATGGGACGTAAATGGACCTACAGAAGAGGGATGTCAGCAAGAGAGGCTGAAGAGGCACCAAGTCCAGATACCGGAGATGTGGGGCCAGGTGGAAGATTCCATGGGCCGGGCCGGCCTATGGAAGGGGTTTGCTATGGTACCGGACGTAGATGGACCTACAGAGGAGGGTTGCGTGCGGGAGAGGCTGAAGAGGCACCGGGTCGAGATGTCGGGCCGGGTCTGGATACCGGAGATGTGGGGCCAGGAGGAGCTAATGAATGAGTGGGCCGATTTTTCGAACTTCGATGGGTCGCTCGTGCCGAATGGGCTCATGTCGGCCCGTGAAGCGCTCATGGGCGGGCTGAAGAGGCAGCGGGCCGAGATGGTGGGCCGACGGGCTGGGTCGGGTGGGCTTCGGATCAAGAACCCATGTTGAGTGCGGACTGCGGAGGCCTATGAGGTTCATTTGATTTTGTTTTTTGTTTTTTTTTTATGAGATTTTGATTCTCATTGTTTGTTGACAATATGTGGAAAGAAATTGAAAAAAAACATAGAATAAACATTTGATATGATGTTTTTTTAATGACTGTCCTTGATGTGATTATATATATATATATTTTTCTATATTGAATTGGATTGATAAAAAAAAATTGATAATTAGTCTGACTGGAGAGGAGATTCACTATTTGAGAATATATTTCTCTATGTGTAGATATTTATATTCTGGGGGATTCAATTGTTAAGGATTTATATTTTTTAAAATTTTCAATTTTTTTTTTTTGTGATGAAATTTTTTTCTCATATTTTCTGAGGACTGTATTGAAAGAAATGAAACATGAATAAATGTATGATGTAATGATCTTCATTGTTTTATATGATTTTATGTATTTATATATTGAAATTTGTTTCTCATATTATCTAAGGATTGTTTTTTTTTTTTTTTTTTTGAAAGACGTAGAATATGTATTTGTATAGTAGATTGGAATTGCTAATTGTTCATAACCTTTGGGTGAGAAGGGGTTCATTATTTTGAGAGTATAATTTTATGTTGGAGAGATGTTCAATTATTGGAGTTTTACAAGTTTTTGTTAATTCTCAGTTTTTTCTATGATTAGAATTTTTTATCAAAAAAAAATAAAATTAAATGCTTGTTGGAAATATTATATTAGATAGCATTCAGTTGGTTTTAAAATAAAATATATATTTTTTTCAAATGTCAAGATGAACAAATAATTTGCTTCCTGAAGTTACCAAGAAATCAATTGTTAATGACACTCAAAACATCTTTTCAGTGACATTTTTAACAACCAAAATCTGCATTGCTATGCTTGCCACAACCCACCCATCTTTGGAAGGAATAAGTTGATCTATAATAGTGGATTTTTTTTAAATTAAGATATCTAATATAAGGTGATTAATACAATGTTTAGATTACCCTTAATGTCTTGGTGTCCTCAGTTCATCAACATTATTGGATGACATGAGAAACATGAAGAAGAGAAACTTTAGAGAGACAGAGAAAGAAAAAAGAAATTTTTTTATTATTTCTAACACCACCTATTATACTTGTTGCAAAGAGTGAGAGCAAGAGTAATAGTTTTATTATTTCAACACCACCTATTATACTTTTTGCAAAGGTGAAGAGTTTTTGCCCCCAAGAACCTCTATATTTGGATGGGAGAATAGGGAAAGAATAAAGAGAAGTAGGACCAAAAAATTGTTTATCCCTAAAGAATAGGGAGATACATTTATGTCAAAATAGATGAGAATAAACTGATATTGGTATTCTAGGCCTTCATGAAATTGTATTATTCCAATCAATCTAATTCGTTGGTATACAAAAGGGGTCCACATTTCAAATCACTCGTCATCATCTCTATTAAATTAGGGGACCCACATATCAAATAAGTTTTTTATCTTTTATAAATCCTTATTCGCATCTTCAGCTTTTTATTTACAACTTATTCTTATTATCAACCTAACAATAAAAAATTTATTATTATATTTTTTAATAAGAATAACAAAAAAAAACACAATAAAAAAATGACTTATTACATGTACTGAAACAGTTATCCATCCCACAAAACTTATTTCACTACCAAATAGGGATTAAAAAAATGCAGAAACAGCTAGATGGCACCTCTGATTGTCTGACTAACAAGAGTTCTTGTGATAATGTTTCATAATATTCTTTTGCTGGTCTGCTCCATGTCCACATATGGAAGACAGAACATTTTGATATGTATCATATTGTTTAAAATCATGGAATTACATTAGTTTTCCATTCATCAAATCTGTATGATAATATGAAATAGGGATACATCCATATAAACCCCCCAGTAAACTGTCCGAAATCAATCTAACCCCTTAACTTTCATGAAGTCATATAATCTCCTCAAAACACCTTTTGTAAATCCAAATAACCTCCTGATTTAAATTTTCATTGATAGATTAAGACTATGGTTACATAAATTTTAAAAAAAATCAGAGGATTATGTGAATTTCATACCGTTTATAAGAGATTATTTGAATATTTTCCTATAAAATATTATTTTTATGTTCTATTTTATCATTAATAAAAAACAATTGATCCATTTTCTAGTCCAATTCATTTCTTCTTGCACTATACAAGAGAGACTTTGAATGGTGGTACCAACATGAAAATTTGATTGTCAATGCGGCGTCCATCTTCTGTTATATAATACATTCAAAATAAGGGAAAATATATATTTAATCTGTTACCAAAAAGTTTCTGAAATAGTGTTCACAGAACATCTTTATGCATATGTCATGGATGATGAGCTTTGAAAATGATACATGTGACAAGGCCATAATGAGCTAAGCAAAGATTTTTCATATTGGCTGGACAGGATTTCTTGTTGGGAGTCATGTTGGGAGTCCATCAACATCTACATGTTGAAATACAAGACAAATTCAGATATTTTATATTTCTGTAAAACACAAAATAATACATATTTTAAAAACAGTAGGATCACAATAATTCAAAAAAATTATATTGAAGAAATAAATATCATTGATACATCACACACTGTCCAAGCTTTCAGCCCTCCAAAGAAGAGGATAAATGGATTTTAGAAACTCAAAATCTCTTATATATGTCCTTCATGACATGATAATTTAGTGTTAACTCTTTAATAACACATTATTCGTAGAAATACCTCAAATTTCCATACAAAAATTTACACACGCACGCATAAAAATAAAACAAGGTATGAAACAATGACACAGAATTCAATAACTCCAGTCATGATGAAATTCCAGACAATCTCCATATCTTTATAGTCCCATCGTCGCTCGCTGAAGCTAGGAGTTCCGGTTCCTGAGTCCATTAAAAACCATACAACACAGCAGTTTATATCTGACTCAAGCAGGTGTTGAATTAGACAAAATATGCAGTACATCGTTTACTGGCATGTTTTAAAATAATGGTTCCTTTGGTTTGCAAACCATCTCTTAGCATGTTGACATAAGTCTTGAATTCAAACCTTTGATATTGTTTGGAAACTGAACTTGAAAAAGACTCTCACTTAGATCAGCTTTTGAAATTAGTTTTTTAAAAAACATAGTTTTGTTAGATTTCTTAAGAGCTTTTTTTATGACTAAACGAGCTTCTTTTTATTTTCAGAAAACATAGTTTTGGAAAAGAGTTTGAAAAAGACTTTTTATTTTCTTCAAAAAAAAAAAAAGAAAGAAATTTTTATGAGTAAAAGCTATTTTTTAAAAGAGCTTCTGACGTTTGGATATGAGTTTGGATAAGTAAGATATTACAAAAGCAGAATCTCCAAAAGTTGTCAAAATTTGTTTTGAAACACTACATCACTCATGTTTGACCAGGGAAAAATACACTTTTTCCCACGACAGAAAAATATCTCGGGGTAAGAAAAAAAATTCCTCGTAAATGTGGTGGTAATTCCTTGTTCCCCAGCAAGTTAAAGATAAGCAGAAATCAATTAAAACGGCTTCCGATGGAACACCAGGGAAACACATACAATAATGGTTGGTATTGTTGCACTAAAAAAGAAAGAAAATCATCTTGGCTGTGGGGCTTGTGAGGTGGATGTTTGGTTTAAATTTTGGACATTCAAATGCCAATGGGATTTGAGAATCTGATTTCGTGGTGGTTTCCAGTTATGTGGTCCACATAAGTCGAGCTCTTTTAAAGAATAGTACGTAGAAATAGATGGGAACGACGCTACATGTTGGCTTTAGTTGAGAGTGACCTATCTTTGTGCCTACGTGCCATTTTTCTATTGTTTTTTGAGACCCATGGTTTGACAATATAAGGTGGACAGCTTGGGCTTTGTGTCACTAGCTCTCTATGTTGAAGTTGAATGGATGATATCCTCCCTGGGCACCTCAGTGTTTGCGTGGATGAGTGTGTGTGTGTGTGTGTTGTGCATACTTGTTCTAAAAAAGGTATGAAATAAAGTAAGAGAAACGAATTGGGAGATAGGAGATAATATTCATGTGCACTAATTCACAAATCGAAGAGTACAAGTATTCAGCTTGATGGTCCATGTTCATGTCCGTGATTATGTTGCTGCATTTGTTTTTCAAGCACATATGGATATGTTTATATATAATTTCCAAATTATTATGTGAGTTCCAACATCAACTAGAAAATGACATTATTAAACTATACAAATGTGAAGAATTAAAAGGAAGCAACTCAAAAGCAAGTACCTTGGGATTCCATTGGACGGAATTTACATCCATATCGTGAGCCTTTTCCTTCTTCAGCAGCAGTTTGTAGGATGGCCCATCAATCTGCAACAACAAGCATAAAAGAAGGTTCACCAGCCACATAGTGCATCTAGCAAGCTTAAAAAAAGCTCCACAGGACACTAACGATGATGAAAAACAAAAGATGTCCCAGTGAAAAAATAACATGTTTGCAGACTGGAAAGACAGTGAATGTTAGGGAAACTGGATCCGCACGACTTGAAAGCAATTAATTGAGCTTCTAACAATTTAACCGCCTTGAATTTCAGTCCACCAGCTTTTCAAACTTGCATCTGTTTATGTCCTCATTTACAACCGATTGTTTCATATCTCTATTAAGTTAACAATAATGTTTGGTCAGCATACACGATTGTAAGCATAGTATAAACATCATCGATGATTATCATAATTATAACTTAGGAAGACATCTTTTGTTAAAAAAGGAAACTAAGAAAACATCTCTACATGATAGCATGGGCTCATGGGCACATTCATGTCAATCACATTTTTTCAACCATTTAGTTAACACAAGAACTTCACTGTATTTAATGTCATCATGTTACATGATTGAGGGGAAAAAAAACTAACACAATATCTTGGGAACAATACAAGCCTAATTTACTAGTAAGCTTATACAACGCCCTCCAGTTTTGAGAGTGTGTATAGCCAATCTCTATTGAGATTGTATCCTTCATTCTCGTCAGTCTGTTATTGAGTACATTCTGAACTTGACCAGCACGCATTCATTACCTCAATCGGTGATGCTGACAGAACAGAGGTGAATCTTTCCCCGAAAATACACAAATTTTCTTTAATTTGATCGCATGATATTGATAGATTGGGTAAAAACAGGTACAATCTAGATCATGGGTCAAGATAATTAACTTCTCAAATCATCAATTTGAACAGGAAACATATGATATCATGTGAAATACACTGCTAAAATTATATTACACCATTTTTTGTAATTGAGGAAACAAAGCATCATAACAGTGTTTATAGAGCCTACCGAGCTGTCTTTGTTCTCAATGAAAAGACGAATAGCATCATCAGCTGCTCCACTAGCAATAATTCCTGTGCTGTGATATTCACAAACAGTGAGAAATTTTTTTAGAATGGGCACCACACAACTACACAAAAAGATTCCCAACATATCACAGAATCTGTTACATGAATAAAAGAAAATGCTATATACGAATATTTAATGTTGAAAGCATGATCATAAATATACACAAACTTTTGTAGGAGAGTCCAGGAGATGCTCCATGAGTGAACTTTCCAACTCATTGCCCCCAATTAGAAAAGAAATTAAATGCTGAAGGCAGTGAGATATTTCATGGTGGCAGTTCCAACTTATGGATATAGCACACATGCAAGGAAGAAAACAGGAGAATTTTTTTCTTTTTGAGACGAGAACTTAAAAACAATAAATTCTTTTTTTAAGGATAAAAAAAAAGAAAAACTCAAAGAAGAATGATACCTTGACCAGTGAACCGAGAATACTGTACGATCATGATAACCAGAAAGAGTACAGAGATGTTTCCTGGAAGCCAAAAAGAACACCATCCAATAATAAATAAAAAAAATCAAAGATTATATATATAATTTAAAAGCATATTATCTGCCCACACACAGAGTGCATAAATTAAATCTCTAGTTTTTCTCTTGGAAGGCATGCTACAGTTAAAAAAACTGAAACTTTGACACACTGATGTATTAAGGACCAATAATCTAGAGGATATGCCCTCCATGGTGAAATGAAGGTTGGGTCCACATCTACCACTGCTTATAAAACAATGTTAAAAAGACCTATTTCACCATGGCAGGCATATCCTCTAAGTTTAGTATAGCCACTCATAGATAACAAATGAGACACCTCAAATAGCAGAAAGAAAAAATGGAAAGGAAACACTGTTGTATGGATCTTACCAGGATCCACATCTGCCACTGCTTGTTTGACTTGGGTTGTCACTCGTGTCCCATATCTTCAGAGTAAGATCATCACTGCAAAAATCAAGCGCCATTATATCGAATTTCATAGATAATTAGAATTGTACACAAAGAGACAATAATTAGAATTGCGCACGAAGAGAGAACACTCGTCAGAAATGTAAAAAAGAGATGAATAAAAGAGCTGTGATGCATACCTGCACGTTACCATTCTATCTCCAGTGGAGTTGAAAGATAGCGCCCATACTGTGGATGAATGACCACTGATAAACAACATAAACAACAAGGTGGAGTGAGAATATGATTTTCTTTTTAGTGGGGAAAAAATTCCAAGGAAAGACAGATCAAAATATTTGTCCTTAAATTCAGATATTGTGTTGATACACTCACTCAACCTTGCAATAATTCCTGCAGTCCCCACTTTTCCCTAACTTAGTATATACTAAGTTGGACTAGTAAATAATAGATTAGGAAAATGCCAAAAACGTTTGCATTCAATTCATTTGGGTATATATAATTTATTGTTTGTGAAGGTATATACTTCACTAGACAAGTATATACCTTAAAAAAAAATCAAAACATGTTTTTTTTTTTAGAGAGAAGAAAGGTTGACCATTCACTAGTTGAATATAACAAGATGTACAAGGCCATAAAAGGAGGAGCAAAACCAGAAAAAAGGAAGATGGAAAGGGAAGGCTATGAAAACAAGATGTCTTCAAGACTTCCCAAACCAAGAAAATATGTATTACTCCTCGATGATAAGTTAACCCCACTCAAAAAGAACTGAGGAGGCCCCCACACAATGCCGCCCCCAATCAGAGATGAAGTTTTCACCCGCATCCCACAACTTCTCCAAACAAAAGGAACCCCTTTGAAAGACCACTTGATTCTTTGCAAGCCATAAAGCCCACACTGCCACTGGAATGAAAAGTTGAGAAAATTTAGCTTTTTTACTTCTATCACCTATTTTCTTCAGGCTCTTTCCCGCCGTCCACATTTGATCAAGTGCGGAGAAATTGTGATTTAGACTCATCATCTCTCCAAGCACCCTCCAAACCGATCTGGCTGCCGGACAGTGACTACAGTGGCCGTTGGATATTAGCATCGATACCAAAAAAAAATATAACACGTTGGGGTCTGCTACAGTAACTACAAGAATGATTGCCCCTAACATGTTAGGGGCTGCTACAGTAAACACAATTCTCACTTGATACATTCATTCAATTAACAATTTCTTACTTATATACATTTCCGTGAAATTTCTGATTTTCAATGTTTATGGCTTCAGTACTCCATCCAATATGTATTACAATATACATCAAAGCCTCGCAGAAGATTCCAACCTCACAGAAAATCACAGTTTCAGAAATCAGCAAAACCTGCAAGCCTTGCCTCACATCAGCCATCCCTGAAAACTTAAGATCTAAGTTTTCATTCCGCAGCTCCACTAAGTCATTATTCGGAATGCTCTCAAATAACATATATGATTTTCCCTGATTCCCAAGTATCTTTCAATCATTAAATTACCTCCTCTGAATATAGATGCCACTTGTTCACGATAATACATTATTCTAATAATACTCATGCCACACTTCCTTTCAAAACAAATAATAATACTCATACCATAAAATCAGCCCTTACCAGCAAGATTCCCCCAATGTCTGAATGCAGTGCCAATCATCACTATCTCCATCCTCCGCCCAGACCTATCCACCAATCCATTAGACATTATTCAACAATACAATTTCAAATTCATACTTATGAGAACATAGTATAAACAAGTTCCCACCTAATCAATTTATATTATGTTGAATATCATTATCTACCTTAATAGAGTTATCATAGCTGACGGAGACCAAGACATCCGCCGACGGGTGCCACTGCACCATCTTCACATCCTGAGTGTGCCCCTGCAACACTGATACACACTCAAACTCATTCCCAGGCTGCACTTCCCATATCCAAACTGACTTGTCCCTCCCGCATGTTGCCAGGAGCATCCCCGACGCGCTCCATGCCACACTCTTCACCTCATTCTCATGACCCTACGCATAAATACCAAAACTTTCTTAATCTGGTCACAATACACAAAGCATCCATAAAGATTAAGCACATAAATGGGTTGCCTCAAAGACCCTACACACAAAAATGAGAGGGAACTGATACACTCAGTCATTCCTGCAATCCTGACTCTGTACCCTGATAAGGTAGGGATTCAATTCAACATGTTTCTTTTTTTTTTGTGAACGCGTGTACTTCAGTAGAAAAGTCTATACCTTCCAAAAAAATTTCAAAATGTAATGAGACTACAAAAGTAACTTCATAAATGATTCACATATATTTTCCAAAATTAGATCTTTTTGTCAGTTGGGACTCAATTCACAAGGTTGTTCATCAAGATAAGTGACCATGTTCATCTGATGACATAACAAACAAAAGCCCTATACATAAAATAAATAAATAAAACAAAACTAATCTTTTTTCGTTCTTTTCAATTGGGGCAATTCACATGTTCATCTGATAACATAACAAACTGAAGCTCGATTTCCGATACAACAAAGGAACAGGCCTCCCATGGAGCACGATTTACGAGGCAAAGAAGTAAAAATTCGCTCAGAGAGAGAGAGAGAGAGGGCACACCTCCAGAGTGGCGACACAATCGAAATCCGAGCCGACGCGCTCCCATATCGCCGTGGTGGCGTCGAAGCTCGCCGTGGCCAACATCTTCCCCGACGGGGACCACGCGCACGATCGGACGGTCCTCGTGTGCGTCTCATCCAAAACCGCCTAAAGATGCAAACTTTTCTTTCACCGATAATAAAAAAAAAAAATTAGGGTTTCAGAGAAAAAGAGAGTGACCGACCGACCTTGCAGTCCCAGACGCCGGAGGGGGTCTGCTGCCAGATCCGGACCGACTTGTCGCCGCTGCAGGAGGCGAGCATCGGCGGAGACCCGGCGAGAGGTGGAGCCCAAGAGAGGCTCCACACACGGTCGGTGTGTCCCTCCAGCCTCTGAAGCTCCCGGAGCTCCACATCACAGCCGTCTAAAGAGGAATCCATGGCCGCCGATTGAAAAAGATGACAGCTTTGCCTTCAAAAGACTGCGATCGTCGTTGGAAGAAGAACCCCTTTGTGGCTTTGTCGAGCAAGATCACCGCGGGTGAGGTTTATTAGGATGTCGTCGAATTATATTGACCGTTCGATGTGGAAAATAAGATAGATGGTCGGTTTGATGAGGTTTGTTGATAATGATTGTATTGTAAGGCGGAGGATTTGAATCGTGGGAAATCGTGGTGACCTCGTGGACAATGTATCTATCGAGTCACACCTAACTACAGTCGAGAGTTTGGATAATGTTCTGCATTTGATTTTGGGAAAATTTGGTCCCACACCCTCCACAAGGTTTTATTTTGTATGGATTTTTAATTTTAAGTCTCCATAAACATGTCTATTTAGGAATTGATCCATCACTTCTTCATATTTCTTTTTAAGTCCTCATATTCAACCGCCTATTTGATTTTTAGTCCCTCCATCAAACGTCCATCCATACGCCACTGTTAATACGTGAAATGTAATTTTATTTCTAAGTCCTTATAAACTATGTTATTTAGTGATTAGTCCATGTAAAATATGAAGAAGAGAGGGACTAATCACTAAATAACATAGTTTACATGAACTTAAAAATAAATCACATTTCAAAAATTAAGGGTGTATGGACGGACGTTTGATGGAGGGACTAAAAATCAAATAGGCGGTTGAATATAGGAATTTGAAAAGAAATATGAAGAATAGAGGGATGGATCCCTAAATAAGCATGTTTACAAGGACTTAAAAATAAAAATCCCTATTTTGTAAGGCGTCCTTACTCGAATATGTATTTCAATTTTACTAAAAATTTGAGTAAAGGCTATATTTTAGAATTGATATGCTTAGGCTGCATTTGGATGTGAAGTTGAAACGATAAGATTTTTGAAACTTTGTGCTTTAAACTCAACTTTCAAAAAATGTTGTTTTATTAAATTTTCAACCATAAGATTTTTGGTTTAAAAAGCTAAACACTAAAAATATGGTTGGATCTGAGTTTGAGAATTTTTAGCTTTTTTAAATTCAAAATCTACCTAAACTTATATCCAAACGGGCCATTAGGGTATCACTTAATTAAAGTGATTTTGCTTTTAATTAAATAGAAAGCTCAAAAGTGTTGCCAAACACATTCTAAAAAACTAGCTTAATTAAAAAGTTACTTTCAGCTTTTAGTGCAAAATGGCTGATTTTTAAAAAGTGAAAAAAATATGTTTTCCATTAATCAAGTCTATTTAAACCACGTTATTCAAAATCTTATTTTTTATATGTGTTTCCAAACGGACCTTATGTTTTGTTTGGAGAGGAGTTTTGATGTTAGCTTTTCTTAAAAAGCTAGATTTAAAAACGAGTTCCAAGAAGTTGTCTCTTCATCTATTTAGTCAGCTTTAGATCACCTATTTTGTGAAAAAATATCTATACTGTGTTGCACAAGTTTGGAAAACCTTGCTTCCTACAAACCCAAAAAGCATTCCAAACCCATTATTAAACGAGTCTCATACTTTATTTTTAACATAACACGCGAATTAAAATGTACGAGACTATGTGTAACAACAATCTTATCATTAGATAGTTATGAAACTGGAGACGAAATATATAACTCTATTTTCATGAGAAATTGTAATTTTAGCGACCTAAAATGCCATGAAAACTGATACATCTTGTCTCAAAAATCGCTTATATATATATATATACACAACCGATTACATGCGGTCGGTGCGCATTACACTGTTTCGTGCGGAGGGGGAAATGGACCGTCCGATCAAGCGTCTATCGATCGGGCGGTCAGTTTTTTTTTTTTAAAAAAAAAACTTAAACACACAGAGAACCGGCTCTACCAGGTTCTCTGAGCTAAAAAAAAAGAAGTACTAGATCACCTCTTTCAAACCCTCTCTGTTTTCTCTTCTCATCTCTTCCATTTCACTCTGCTTCTCTTCATTTCAACCACCCTGAGAAGCACCTCCTCACCCGGATCCCCCCTCCGGCATCTCTTCTCCTCACGCGGCACCCCATCTCCACACCGTCCGTTCGTGCACGTCACCGTCCTCGTCACAATCCTCGACCCCGCACCGTCCTCGTCACACGGCACCGCGCACCGTCGCCGTCACCGTCCCTATCCACGCAAAACATTCAATGTGAGTATTGTCTTTTACTTGCCTTTGTATTTCATTATCCATGGTTTTTGGATTATTTAGGGTTTTCATTTTTTTTTAAATGGTTTGCTAGTCTGTTAGTTTCAAGGGTTTGTATTTTGTTTATTTTTTTCATGAAATTGGTTTATGCAATGGAAAGCCTTTTAAAGGGTTTTTTTATTTATTTATGTTGTGCTTAGATTAGGTTGGAGTCCTTAAGATTTGAGGATCACTTGATGATGAAATTGTTGAGAATAGGGAATCATTGTATGGTTTTAAGATTAGTGCTGAAATGGTCAAATTTGTCTCTGTGTATGAGCTTGTTTTGAAGTTTTATGTAGTGCTTAGATTAGGCATATGTTTAAATCCCAATTAGATTGTGATATTCATGAAAAGAAGAAGAAGAAGAAGAAAGACTGATTGTGACATTGATTTTTTCAATTGAGATGAGATTTACTTTTATAATTTTAAAGGGTGTAGATTTTAGGGTTTATAAGTATTTTTTTAAGGGTTTGTATAATTTTTTTTTAGCATAATTCTGATATTCACATAACAATGTTTGAGATTCACAAGTTTTGAAGGTTGGGGAAAAGAATGACATAACAATGTTTGAGATTCACAAGTTTTAATTTTTTTTTTGAATTTTTGGTTTTCTTTGTTGAAAATAAGATTTGGGTTCCCAATGATGTTTTTAATGTACCATGCTAATTCTGAGATTCGTTGAATGATTGAATATGTTCTTAAGATTTCTGAGGGAGCCCATTTTTTTATTTTATATTATTATTTATTTTTTTGAGTTATGATTCTTGATACAAAGTGATGGTGTGAGAATAAATGTTTGTGATAATGGGGTTTGAGGTTATGAGATAGTTAACAAAATTTGGAATACTTTATGCTTGTGACATATATCTCTAAAAATTTCGTTGTAACACCATCCAAGGTTTTTGTTTGGTTTCTAGTTTTTTTGTTTATGGAAATGGTAGGTAGTCACTCTCATTGTTGTGAATGGGTTATGTACTCTTACCATTGGTCTTGTTTTTCTTTTTTGGTGGGGGCTGATGAAATGGTTCATGCAATGGAATCTTTTAAAGGGTTTGTAAGTTTTAAGTTTTTATATTTTGTCCTGCTTAGTTAAAGAGTGGGGATCAACCAATGTTGGTAAGGTGGGTGGCTGATTTTTGAAGGTGATGGACATGTGAAAAAGATTAGGTCGTATTGGTAATGATTAACACAAGACAATATTATATGACACTTTTAATTAAGAAAATGAGACTCATGATAATTGAACATTATTATTTCATCAACTACAAAAAACTTATTTTCATGCATGCATAATCACATTGAATATTTTAAACAGTGATCATGCATAGTTATTGAACACTTGAATACCCTTTTGCTAATAGCCTTACAACAGATCACATAAAATTGTTTGATGGAATGGCTTATGAGTATTGTTTGATGGTAGGTGAATTATTTGTTTTATTTGTTGTCATATTACAGTTAAAATGTTTAGTGGAGATGACGATACACTTGAAGAAACTGTTCAGAATTTAGAATCATTGTATGCTGATAATAGCGGTATTTGGATTCCGGACGTAGATGAACAATGTAAACCATTAATGGGAATGCCTTTCGATTCTCTTGAAGAAGCAGAAAAGTTCTATGTGAATTATGCAAAAATTTCAGGCTTTTCTGTTCGAAAGTCATCAACAAAATATCGTAATAATGATGGTGCAAAGGAACTTTATTTCAGAGATTTTGTCTGTTCCAAAGAAGGATTTAAAAAATCTTCGACTATAAAACAAACCCGAGGACATGTGCGATTAGGTTGCAAGGCTAAAATCAGTTTAATGAAAGATGGTGAAAGATGGAAGGTGCACAATCTTGTTGAAGGTCATTCCCATGTTTTGTGTACTCCCAGAAAAATACACCTCTTGAGATCGCATAGAGAAGTAACAAATGCTCAAAAATCTTTGATTGACACATTTAGAGGAGCCAATGTCAGCACTGCACAGACCATGTCTATTTTGGGTATGGATTCAGGAGGGTATGAAGAGGTTGGATGTACGGAGAGAGACATTCGGAACTACATAGGCAAAAATCGAAATGAATTGAAGGATTATGATGCAGAATTATTTTTGAACCACTTCAAAGAAAAATCTGAAATGAATCCATCTTGTTATTTTGCGTATAAAGTGGACAGAGATAACAAGTTGACACACTGTTTTTGGGCCGATGGGGGTGCAAGAAAGGCCTATGGTCATTTTGGAGATGTAGTTGTGTTTGACACAACTTATAGCACAAACAAGTATTCTCTAATATGTGCACCTTTTACTGGAGTGAATCATCATTTTCAATCCATTAATTTTGGTTGTGGCTTGTTAAATGATGAGAAGATTGATTCATTTATGTGGCTTTTTGAAAAATGGCTGGACGCAATGGGAAATAGTCCTCCAAAAGCATTCATCACTGATCAAGATCCTGCAATTGGGGCTGCAATTGCACATTTGTTCCCTCAGGTGCCTCACAGATTTTGCATTTGGCACATAATGAAGAAGGTAACAGAGAAAGTCAGCCCAGTTTCTTATAGAAGTGAATTTTTAGAGCCCTTCAAAGCATGCGTATATGGCTCAGAAACTTCAGATGAGTTTGAAGAAAAGTGGTGGGGGATAATCAGAAAATTCAAGTTAGAGCAGAATGAATGGTTGGCAACAATGTTTCTTATCCGTGAAAAGTGGATTCCATTATATTTTAAAGACATTTTCATGGCAGGAATGAAGAGTAGTCAACGAAGTGAATCTCAAAATTCTGTTTTTGATAAATACTTCAATAAAAATAACAGTCTCATTGAGTTCATTCATCTTTTTGAAAGGGCATTAGAGCGTCAAAGGTACAATGAACTAGTGGCTGATCATGGGACATTTGATAAAAGTCCAGAACTTGCAACAAATTATGCTATTGAATCTCAAATGGCCAAAAGATATACTCACAAAATTTTTTACATGTTCCAAAAGGAAGTTATATCTTCTATGCAGTGTGGATTGATGAAATTTGAAGAAGATGTTCAAGTGCATATTGTTAAAAGGTTGGGGATGGGGGATTCATCTAATTATCGTGAAGTTTCATTTAATCCCTCATCTCAAGCAATTAATTGCTCGTGCAAGAAGTTTGAGAATGAAGGCATTCCATGTTCTCATATAATTGTTGTTTTGAGAAACAATTTCATCGATTGCTTACCTGAAAATCTCATCCTTGAAAGATGGACTACCACAGCCAAATCGAGGTCAGTATATGATAAGGATGGAGTAGAACTTCAAGCACAGAGAACATCAGGTCAGTCAAGTGGCAGGAAGAATATTGAGATCGTGCGTGGTTTTGCAGAATGTTTGAATGATGCTCCTGTTGAAGTGTGCAACGTAGCAAAAGATATGTTGGTTGAATTACAGAAAATCAAGGCCTCGCACACTACAAGTGGCAGTAACAACCCACCACAATGCACGAGCATGTCAATTCCTTCGATTGTGAATGTCCATCCCCCGAATATTTCAAAACCCAAAGGCAGTGGAAAAAGATTGAAAGGGGGTAAGGAAATAGCGATGGAAGAGATGGGTAAGAGACGAACTTGTAGTGTATGCGGTAAAAAGGATAAACACAATGCACGTACTTGTCCCAAATTGAAAGAAATGTAAGTCTACAATCCACTTTGTGAGATAACATTAATTTATTGCATATTTTCTTAGTGATATATGATGGTATGTGATTATTTCAGGTTATCACAAAATACTCAAGATAATTCTATTTCATTAAATGAAACTCCCGCTTCTAACATTTGCACCTACAAGCGCATGGTAAACAATTTTGTCAATGTGTCACTCCGTTTGGTCATTTGTTCTATGAGTTTTATCTAATACTTGCTTCAATTTTAATCATTGCAGACTATAGATAATGAACGGCGGAATACATTTCGGAGGCTAAGCTTTGATCTTAACACTGGTATAGTTGTAATGAAAAGCAATATGATATTATCTTGTCTTCAATGCACTTCAACATGCAGGTCTTGATCACATTTATGGTTTTCATCTGTAATGCAGATCATGGGAGTTCAAATATCTAATAGTAGATGAAAAAGTCCAGGACAACACGAGAACGGGATGCCTCTTTTGTGAATTGAAGTATATGAAATCATGTAATTTTTTTGATGATGTAATATTTATCCTTTTGTAATTATGTAGAACAACACTTTAATTTACTCACTTCTAAATGTAACAATTTTTTGGATGTGTCTACATATCTATGTACCAATCACAGGTTATCCATATTTGTGAAGTGACTTAGCTATCTGGAAAACCACTGCTGCATAGTTAGTGGCAGATATTTGATTTCTGATGGTCTTCAAAATTCTCCAATCCATGATTTAACTGCTAGTTACATATTATGTTATCAAGAGTTCACTGAAAACTTGATAATAATAAATGTCTATCAGATTAAATTACATACATACATGCTAGAATTCACACATTGGTTGAAGCTACCAATCTCACTGGATGTGTCTTCAAACGCAGTTACCTACATAGAACTTGCCAGTTATATATATGGGTGACGTCACTCAATCACCTATAGGCTTAAATTACGTACATACACGCTTAAATTTACTCACTGTCCGAACCTATCAATATCTCTGGATGTGTTTTAAGACACGGTTACCTATATAAAACTAACCGGTTACATATTTTGGTGGAGTGACTTAACTACCTGTGGGAATAACTTACATACATAAACCCACTATTTGAATATATCAAAATATCCCTGGATGTGTTTTAAGACACACTTACCTACATAAATATACTAGGTTACATATATTGGGGAAGTGAATTGATCACCTGTAGGCTTAAATTACATACATACACGCTTTCATTTACTCATTGTTCGAAACTACCAATATCTCTGGATGTGTTTTAAGACACAGTTACCTATATAAAACTTACCGTTTACATATTTTGGTGGAGTGACTTAACTTCCTATGGAAATAAATTACATACATAAACCCACTATTTGAGTCTACAAAAATATCCCTGGATGTGTTTTAAGAAATACTTACCTACATAAATATAACATGTTACACATATTGGGGAAGTGAATGGATCACCTGTAGGCTTAAAGTACCTATATACACACTTGCATTTACTCATTGTCCGAAACTATCAATATCTCTGGATGTGTTTTAAGACACGGTTACCTATATAAAACTAACCGGTTACATATTTTGGTAGAGTGACTTAACTACCTGTGGGAATAAATTACATACATACACCCACTATTTGAATTTACCAAAATATCTGGATGTGTTTTAAGACACACTTACCTACATAAATATAACAGGTTACTTACATTGAAGTAAATTGATCACCTGTAGGCTTAAATTAGATACATACACGCTTGCATTTACTCATTGTCCGAAACATCTCTGGATGTGTTTTAAGACACGGTTACCTATATAAAACTAACCGGTTACATATTTTGGTAGAGTGACTTAACTACCTGTGGGAATAAATTACATACATACACCCACTATTTGAATTTACCAAAATATCTCTGGATGTGTTTTAAGACACACTTACCTACATAAATATAACAGGTTACTTACATTCGAGAAGTAAATTGATCACCTGTAGGCTTAAATTACATACATACACGCTTGCATTTACTCATTGTCCGAAACTTTCAGTATCTCTGGATGTGTTTTAAGACACGGTTACCTATATAAAACCGGTTACATATTTTGGTAGAGTGACTTAACTAGAATAAATTACATACATACACCCGCTATTTGAATACCAAAATATCTCTGGATGTGTTTTAAGACACACTTACCTACATAAATATAACAGGTTACTTACATTCGAGAAGTAAATTGATCACCTGTAGGCTTAAATTACATACATACACGCTTGCATTTACTCATTGTCCGAAACTTTCAGTATCTCTGGATGTGTTTTAAGACACGGTTACCTATATAAAACTAACCGGTTACATATTTTGGTAGAGTGACTTAACTATCTGTGGGAATAACTTACATACATACACGCTTGCATTTACTCATTGTCCGAAACTTTCAGTATCTGTGGATGTGTTTTAAGACACGGTTACCTACATAAAACTAACCGGTTACATATTTTGGTAGAGTAACTTAACTACCTGTGCGAATAAATTACATACATACACCCGCTATTTGAATTTACCAAAATATCTCTGGATGTGTTTTAAGACACACTTACCTACATAAATATAACAGGTTACTTACATTCGAGAAGTAAATTGATCACCTGTAGGCTTAAATTACATACATACACGCTTGCATTTACTCATTGTCCGAAACTTTCAGTATCTCTGGATGTGTTTTAAGACACGGTTACCTATATAAAACTAACCGGTTACATATTTTGGTAGAGTGACTTAACTACCTGTGGGAATAACTTACATACATACACCCACTATTTGAATTTACCAAAATATCTCTGGATGTGTTTTAAGACACACTTACCTACATAAATATAACAGGTTACTTACATTCGAGAAGTAAATTGATCACCTGTAGGCTTAAATTACATACATACACGCTTGCATTTACTCATTGTCCGAAACTTTCAGTATCTCTGGATGTGTTTTAAGACACGGTTACCTATATAAAACTAACCGGTTACATATTTTGGTAGAGTGACTTAACTACCTGTGCGAATAAATTACATACATACACCCACTATTTGAATTTACCAAAATATCTCTGGATGTGTTTTAAGACACACTTACCTACATAAATATAACAGGTTACTTACATTCGAGAAGTAAATTGATCACCTGTAGGCTTAAATTACATACATACACGCTTGCATTTACTCATTGTCCGAAACTTTCAGTATCTCTGGATGTGTTTTAAGACACGGTTACCTATATAAAACTAACCGGTTACATATTTTGGTAGAGTGACTTAACTACCTGTGCGAATAAATTACATACATACACCCGCTATTTGAATTTACCAAAATATCTCTGGATGTGTTTTAAGACACACTTACCTATATACATTTAACAGGTTACATATATTACTGAAGTGGCTTAATCACCTGTAGGCTTGAAATACATACATACCTAATTTATTCTTTGTATAAAATCATATTGACACACACAACTTTTCACAAACCTAACCTATTACATAATTTTGTAATAGCACATGCATACCAATGCATGAATACCACCCATTATAAAGCATCGTATTCTTGTCATTTTTCACACGTCACTTCTTAAACACATCTCATCTGCAATGCTTCTTTCATTTTTGACATACAATAGATGTGAGATAAAAACATTGTTTAAGTTACAAAGTAAAGAGAGCATGTAACATAGAAATATGAATCTACTTACACATCATTGTTTTGACATGTTACAAAAAAATACAAATTAAGGTAGAAGATTATCAACCGATTGCTTGCGATGCTAAAGTCTCATTTTTCTGTAATATGAGACCTGCTAGCTTTCCTCGAAAATTATCCATGTCAACCTGAAATATTGTCATGCATAACAGTTATATAAATAATAAAAACTAATTGTGATTTACATACATTTAAATCGAAAATTTTCTTACATGTGTGAATTGAAATTCTTTAGCTTGGCCTAAGCACTCCATATATTTTAAAACAAAAACACCACAATCAGTACCATTATTTTGTCTGGGACATGTCACACAGTCAACGAGTTGCCAACCCTCATCAACTATCCCCTTGCATATGTTCTTAATATATGCAACCTATATAAAGCAACAACCATTATTAGAGCATTTCCAAGATCAAATTATCATCAAACTAGATTGACTGTAAAATAAAATATGAGTGGACTTACAATTGCTTCGGCGCTCTTCATATAAAATTTCCCCTTCTTAGATGTATATGCATCAAAACAACCCTTTTTCATATTAATGACCAATAGATGCCAATGAAAATTAGTTAAAAGGGGAATGAATACTAGACCAATGGTAGTGGAGATCATCTCCCTCAAAGCACTCAAATGTTTCTCTGCTTTCTTCATTTCTTTTTTTGAAAACCAATACTGTTATACCAACAATATACAAATAAGAATTGAGGTCTAATAATATTGTCAGTGAATATTACCAAAACACTTCATACATACATGAAACAATGATGACACAAATATAGTCCTTAGTTCTCCATCTTCAGTTCGACTCCGCTCTTGAAAAATATAACCACAAACATTGATTACCTATAAGATAAAGAAAGTGTTAATGTTATTTATAATGTTACAAGATTGAAATATGAAAAGCACATACAAACTTCATTTAGCTTACATCTCCCTCAAGACATCTTCCTGTTAACAATTCAAATATTTGCTTCCTCGTACAAAATGTGTCTTCATTCTCAAACACAATTGCTCTGGATGAAATCAAATATAATAAGTAGGAACATAAAACTAAAAATGAGTTATAACACTAAAGCATTACCCATTCATTTCTAAACTCAAAAAGTTGCCTATCAATTTTTTGTCAAGTTCATCTAAATCATCCATCGGTACAATCTGAAATGATAGAAATGATATTAAAAAATATATAAAAATCAATAGATTTTAGCTAGTGTACATCAGAGTTTATCTAATGGTAATACGCATTAATACCTTGTGACGCCTCTTGGTGGAGGATGGAAGTAAAAGATAAGGAGAACTATCTCTTTTCCCTTTTCCTTTTTCTTTGCTTTCATCCTTTGTAGTGTGAGTTTCTTGCTCCGTGTCTTTCTGTTCATCCTTGTCAACTTGACAAACATCTTGATCATTTTCAACATATTCATCTTTATTGACATCTTCATTGGTGGAGGAGGACATCGAATATCCAGTAGATAGAAATTCATTTTCATCCCTCTTCACACCCGACTGTGCATTATGGAATGATTTCATCCACATATGAATTTCTGCTGTCAACCGGGAATTCTCATCTGTGAGCCGATCATTTTCTTTCATCAGTCTCACATTTTCCTCAAATAGTCTATCTCTTTCTGCTATAATGGATTCCAAGCTATCTTGTTTACATTCATTTTTTGTCCCTTGTGTAACCTTTTTTGAAAGAAACGTATTCTCCACATCACGAGGCACAAGTCTTTCAATCACCTATAAACAACAAGATTGAAATCAATATCTTACAAGTCTCAAAGTCATATTGACTTTAAAATAATACATATAATATGAATAATAAACAAACTAATATTAATGAAACACTTACTTGGAAGTCTTTCATCCCCTCAATTAGCATAGCCGCTGAATTTTTTCGATGATGTTTGATTGATTCCCATTTAAAAAGTCGGGGCACTTTATCGCGTGCAATGGACTTGGGTTTCACAATATTGCTATGCTCATAGACAAATACCTGTCAAAATCAAAATTTAATTTTAGACAAATGAGTATTGTCAATTACAATCATTCTAAGAGTTGATGACTTACATTGATGAGAATGGCACACCCATTGATATATCCGGCACTTTGACTTTCTCCTTTTTTTTTACTCCTTACCCGATCAGACGCATCAGGTATGTGCTTTATCAAAAATCTATGCACTGCATCTGCCCATGCATAGTCTCCTAGTCTTTCAATCTCATCAACATATCCCAGTAGCTGAATCGGTATCGCAAAATTTGTTTGGGGAAAGAGAACAGTGGAAAATAATAAGAGAACCATCATCTTCATGAAATCTTCTAGTGCCCCCCCTATCTCATACAACATCAGTCGTTGGAGATGCCTTACAATATTCTTTGTTGTTGGAGGAGATTTATCAAAAAACCTTTTTTGCAACTCTGTACACTCACCATCCTTTTCGAAGTCAACAATTTCTCCATGACTACTCAAACCCAGGATTAATGCACAATCGGAGACTTTGAAGGGGATGATTGAATTTCCTAGTTTAAAACCTTTTCTTCCTTTCTCCCATACTCCACAACTTTCCTCCAAGATGGTTCTCTCACACAAAAGACTGGGCATCTTAAGAAAATGCCCAAACGGTGTTTTATCCATTGCCTTGATATGTCGTTCTTTGAGTTCTAACTTTTGCACAATCTTGAGAAATTTGGTCGGATAACATCTCATGTTAAGTGTATTTTGACCATTTTTCACTTTATCCTGTCAAATTGTTTATAAATATAAAAATAAGAAATACAAAGAGTGTATGCAATATAATAAGAGTATTAATAGGAAAGAATGTATTCTTCACTTGTTAAATTACCTTTTGTATGGTCTTTTTGTTTGTGTGAGACTTCAAATTCTTTGGAATTCTTTTTTCTGATAATTTTGTGCTTGAAGGCTTTGTAGATTGTCTAGCTTTTTTTAGTGGTTGCATTTGTTTTTCCTTTTCCAAAGTTGCAGGCCTCTTACGTCGAGCCATAGCTGAAAAAACAACATAAAAACAATAAGAGAAAGAAAAAAAAAACATTAACACACACATGAAACTCATATTGAAAAGGAAACTATTAAGGGAAACATAGAGGAGTGCAAGACAACATGGACATTCTCATATTTATGACAACATGGACAAAATGCTTTATTATTAGGAAGTAGATGCAGTCTCCATATATGGAGTGTCACTAAAGAAAGTATCTGCATACATGAAATCTATAGAACCAAGTGCCTTCATAATTACCAATACACTACCAGACAATAACAATTGCCAAAGCCAAGACTTGAATGCACACCAAATTCAGCCTTCCCAACCTATTATTTACTGAATCAATGCTACAAGAAACTTGTGTGTGAATGTTAAACCAGTGCCAAAAGCCAAAGGTTTAAAAACTTTTATATACCTCGTTACAAGATGCTTACTATTTAAAATATATATGTGTGTGTGTGTGTGTGTGTGTGTGTGTGATCAACATTTTAGACAGTAAAAAAGATTGAGTCAATATTTTCCTTAGATTTAACATGGTAGATGGCTCTTGGTGATTAACATAAGAAGCACACGATTCATTCAAATACCGTATTCAATCAGAGTGGCATTTTTTTGTTGGTTTGAGACTGCCACCGTATTTGAATAGATCATCAACCTTGGATGGTATTACAACGAAATTTTTAGAGATATATGTCACAAGCATAAAGTATTCCAAATTTTGTTAACTATCTCATAACCTCAAACCCCATTATCACAAACATTTATTCTCACACCATCACTTTGTATCAAGAATCATAACTCAAAAAAATAAATAATAATATAAAATAAAAAAATGGGCTCCCTCAGAAATCTTAAGAACATATTCAATCATTCAACGAATCTCAGAATTAGCATGGTACATTAAAAACATCATTGGGAACCCAAATCTTATTTTCAACAAAGAAAACCAAAAATTCAAAAAAAAAATTAAAACTTGTGAATCTCAAACATTGTTATGTCATTCTTTTCCCCAACCTTCAAAACTTGTGAATCTCAAACATTGTTATGTGAATATCAGAATTATGCTAAAAAAAAATTATACAAACCCTTAAAAAAATACTTATAAACCCTAAAATCTACACCCTTTAAAATTATAAAAGTAAATCTCATCTCAATTGAAAAAATCAATGTCACAATCAGTCTTTCTTCTTCTTCTTCTTCTTTTCATGAATATCACAATCTAATTGGGATTTAAACATATGCCTAATCTAAGCACTACATAAAACTTCAAAACAAGCTCATACACAGAGACAAATTTGACCATTTCAGCACTAATCTTAAAACCATACAATGATTCCCTATTCTCAACAATTTCATCATCAAGTGATCCTCAAATCTTAAGGACTCCAACCTAATCTAAGCACAACTAAATATAAAAAACCCTTTAAAAGGCTTTCCATTGCATAAACCAATTTCATGAAAAAAATAAACAAAATACAAACCCTTGAAACTAACAGACTAGCAAACCATTTAAAAAAAAAATGAAAACCCTAAATAATCCAAAAACCATGGATAATGAAATACAAAGGCAAGTAAAAGACAATACTCACATTGAATGTTTTGCGTGGATAGGGACGGTGACGGCGACGGTGCGCGGTGCCGTGTGACGAGGACGGTGCGGGGTCGAGGATTGTGACGAGGACGGTGACGTGCACGAACGGACGGTGTGGAGATGGGGTGCCGCGTGAGGAGAAGAGATGCCGGAGGGGGGATCCGCGTGAGGAGGTGCTTCTCAGGGTGGTTGAAATGAAGAAAAGCAGAGTGAAATGGAAGAGAGAGAAGAGAAAACAGAGAGGGTTTGAAAGAGGTGATCTAGTCCTTTTTTTTTTTTAGCTCAGACAACCTGGTAGAGCCGGTTCTCTGTGTGTTTAAGTTTTTTTTTAAAAAAAAAAAACTGACCGCCCGATCGATAGACGCTCGATCGGACGGTCCATTTCCCCCTCCGCACGAAACAGTGTTATGCGCACCGACCGCATGTAATCGGTTGTGTATATATATATATATATATATATATATATATATACATACTCTGATGAATTTTTTTATATTTCTAAAATGTGTAAACTGTAAATAAGTAATGTATGTGAGCATGAGGCCGATTTTTAAGAGTTCGGATTTAATCAGACCTGGTACCATTAGTATTGAACTGCACGTCATGAATTGAACTACACAACCTCTGAATCGAATCTTACAGTATATGCAATTGATTAATAGACTGTGTAGTTCGATTCATAGGTAGTACATATTGACTAGATTCTATTTTTGGAGCCATATGAATCAAACTCGCGTGCCATACACGGGGGATTGCTCTTTATAATCTACACTCATAGTGTATTATAATTCATGACCAATAGAAAAACCAAAATTGGATGTCCTGATAGAGAGAGGGAGTTCGACAATGGAAGCTCTCACAGTCTTCAGGAGCGGCGCCTGCGTTTCCCAGACCCAACGCCGGAGGAACGGTTCCTCATCCTGCTCCGCATCTCGGCCTCTTATCCTGCCCCGCACCCACCATCACAGCAACCTCTCGGCCTTCCCGCCGTCCCCTCTGCCCTCTCTCAGCTCCTCTCCCCGCCGCCTTAAGTTGCTCCCGCGGGGCAACGTCACCCGCATCTTCCTCCCCCACCTCGTCGCTTCCATGGTCTCCCCCTCCCACCCTCTCTCTGTCCGTGTTTGATAATTTGTATAAAAATCGCATCTTTTGATGTTTTATGATTGTTGGGTGTGTAGGAACAAGTGGACCAGACTTATATAATGATCAAACCAGATGGGGTTCAGCGTGGGCTGGTGAGAGATTGTTTTGTTTGTTTTGATTTGGTGATTTATTTTGGTTTTTTATGAGTTGGTTTTGGGTTTGTGTGTATAGGTTGGTGAGATTATATCGAGGTTTGAGAAGAAGGGGTTCTTGCTGAAAGGGTTGAAGCTCTTTGAGTGCACAAAAGAGTTGGCGGAGGTTTGTGTTTGAGTTTGCTGAATGGTTGGGGAGATACCCATTTGTTTGATTCGGTTGAATGGTTGAATTTGGATTGTTTTTTGCAATGAAAGATGTGTTTTTTTTTTAAGTGAAGTTGTTTGTGTTTGAATTTTCTTAATGGTTTGGGAGATACCCAGTTGTTTGATTCTGTTGATTAGTGGAATTTAACTTGTTTTTGCAATGTGAGATATGTTCTTTAAAGCGAAGTTGTTGTGGGGTTGAAATGATGAGAGTAAAAATCATGAATCGAACAGCCCAATTGGGTTTAAAATTCATTTGCTTATGTAATTTCAAATTGGGCTTTCGCCTTTTATCAATACAAAGGTGAACGCCTACCATTTCCATAAAAAATAAAAATAAAAAATTGTGGGAAAAGCAAAAAATTAAGATTACTCACTGTGGAGATTCATTTGTTGTTACTTCATTGATGATGGAATGATTTATAGATAATAAATAATTTTCCTTGCGTTCTCAGTTTTTGAGCTAACAAAGTTAGTACCGATGTGTTTGGTGGATTTGAAAATTTTGTTAGATGCATTGTTCAATTATAGTTTGCGTTTCCTGTGAAATTTATATGAATTTTGGACATGTGGGATAGAAATATCATTCCTTGATCATCCAGTGAACTCTTAAGCCTGTGGAGGATGAATAATTCTATTTTGAATAATGCATCTGATTCTCTCATTGAAGAGTCATCATGATTTATGTTTCATGCACTCTGTAATAGTTGTTTAATTTCATGCATTTCCACTTTACATGAAAAGAATTGCATGCACTAAGCCCACAACCTCCTTTTATATCCTTCTACATTCTAACAATCAAGATTTTATGCTGATCTAATGTTCTGAAGAAATCTTTTGTTGATTTTGTGGGAGAGGTTAGAAGACCTTTCTTTCACTACCACTGCTCTTAAATGTTTTTCCTTGGATGTAGGAACATTACAAGGATCTTAGAGAAAAACCTTTCTTCCCTAAACTGATAGATTATATCACATCAGGTCCTGTTGTTTGCATGGTGAGTTTATTGTTATTGTCTTCATCGTTTTACATCTTCTTGATGAATTTTTAATTGAAGAGGTGAACTAGAGTTTCATTTGTTGCTTGTCATTTCGAGGATATTAAAGGCTTGGGAGGGTGTGGGTGTTGTAGCATCAGCTAGAAAGCTTATAGGGGCAACCAATCCTCTTCAAGCTGAACCTGGCACCATTCGAGGAGATCTTGCTATTCAAACAGGAAGGTTAGGCATATGGGATTCCTTTTTTTTATATGGTTTTAATTGTGTAGTTTTTCTGAGGTGGTGTTTGCTTTTGGACTGCTTAAGCCTTGTAAAGAATCACATTCTCATGGAAAACTCTCATGCAGAAATGTTGTTCATGGAAGCGATAGCCCTGAAAATGGCCTACGTGAGATAGGTGAGGATTATTTCTTCTCCATACTGGTTGAAGTTCTATCATTTATTAATTTATTTGCATGGAGTAAAAATCAAATTTCAGAATGTGGTTAATGGTTTTGGTCAGTGATCTACGAGCAACTTGTTAGGCTTTCTTTATAACCACATACAATCATAATGTTATGTGAAATCATAATTTACAACACTCATATTCTGAATATGAAGCATTAAGAAACAGAGAGAGTGAAAAGTCAGTAACAACTACTTTGATGGGCCAGATTGACTGATCAATTCTTTTGAAAATTTAATCATTAATAGATTGATGGCATGCAACTTGTTTTCTTCTACACTATGAGTAATTATATGTTCCAAGAAATGCTCATTTTTATATATGATAGAACCCTCTCTTAAGTACTTTGATTTTGATTAGTAAAGTGCATGAATTGTTGCCTCCTTTTGGGGCAGTAATGTTGTTACTTATGGCATAATGAAAAGATTTTCATTTAGGGTTTGATAAATTTGGTAAACATCAAAAATTTATTGATTTGTGAATGTTTAGTTTCTGTTGAATCTGTCAGTGAAATGAAGAGAGTTTCACAGGAGTGCATTTAGTAAAATGCTTCTTTCCATGTGAATGGAAATATTTGGTCAGATATCTTTATTTAAAAATATGTTTTAGATATCTAAATCATTGGGTGTGCCATGTCACTGTGATTACTTGAACTTATTCTGGTCATGTGAATCAGATGAGAGAAAAAAAAATTCCCATCCAAGCACCATCAATTCCACAAATCATCAAACAAGAAAAACATGATCCTAGCCCTTATTATTGAGATGCTTTAATCCTCCTTTTTGTGAAGCTGTGATGTTTCATGCCTTTGAACTTTCAATATGTTATTCGACTAGCAATTATTTTCCTCCTTCCAAATTATTGGGGCCCCATGTGAAACCAATTATCAAAAGCAGTTTTTTTTTCATAAAGGCTGCTATCAACCAGTTTTTTCATGAAAGCTACTCTCAATTTTTTAAATATGTATTAGTGAACACTCATATCTGAATTCTGATGTCAATTTTCTTTTGGGTTTGCAGAATTATGGTTCAAAGAAGGCGAATTGTGTCAGTGGACGCAGGTTCAAGCGCCATGGCTGAAGGAGTGATAATCTCGTCGCCTGAGAGACCGAAAATGTTCTTGAAGTGAAGAATTTTTTGAGAGTCATTGAGATTCATTTGCCCAAAGAGATGATTTTTTTTTTTTTTGGGTGGAATAATGTGATTCAAAGATTTGAGATGCACAACTGTCTCTCTCAATGAGTTTGGAGCATAAAATTGGACAATCAACAATGTAAGACACATTATAGTTCATTGAAGGCATTTTGTGTTAAAAAAAATTGATCTTTAAATTAAGCTATAATGAAAACTTTAAATTTAAACATTATACGTCATTGTTACATTAATAATCGAACTTCAGCAATGCTTCTGGTACTTATAGATGAAACATATTTCTATTCATCAAATTATGCGTTTGGTATCTTTAGAATTTAGATATTCATTCAAACGATGATTGATTATATTTTTTATAATCTAAAAACTAATCCTCTGATATCATAAAAAAAAAACAATTTAATTATCTTCATGCTTTTAATATATTTATAATTTGTATCCATTATTTATTCAGTCTCTATTTTCCATATCTTGGTATCTGAACCCCTAACTACTAAGTTAAAACTACTATGCATTAGTTTAAGTAAAAGTAAAATTTGTTATCCAATTTTGTATCTCTTCGCGTCAAGATTTACCTTTGTTTCTCTTTTCCTTGTATTCCTATCTAGTTTTTTTGGCTTATTCTAGATTTTTCTCTATTTTCTTTCACCTCCTTTAATGTTGTATATCGAAATCTTCAATGAAATCAGCTATTGAAAAAAATATGAATTCCTAAGTATCATCAGTATTCAATAAGAGAGTGAAATATATACCCAACAAGTGGTTGTGCAGTTCGATTAAAGGGGTGTCTGAGTTCGATACCTATCGAACTGATCGGATCCAGTCATTTGGCACTGTTCAATATATGTTGATGGGTGATCAGACGATCAATAAAGACACCCCCCCCCCCTCATTTGTCTCATCCCAATTAGGGGTGGTAAACGAGTCGAATGAGTCGAGCTTTGACATGTTCAAGCTCGACTCGTTTATAAACAAGTCGAGCCGAGCCGAGCTCACGAACCTCAACAAGCCTAGCATTCTTCTTCATTTTAGGGTTTTTAGGGGTTAATAATTTTTTTTTAGAATAAATGAGTCAAATTCATGAGCTTAAATGAGCATAATTTTATATTGATTTAATGTTCTGATTTTACAAAAAAGTTTAGTTAAACTTCAACTAAGTTTTTTATAACATAAGTGAGTCGAGTTTGAACACAAAATAAAGATCGATCAAAATCCTGAGTCTAACCGAGTTATAACAATTATTCAAGCTCGCTCATTTGAACAGACCCGAACGAGCTCAAACCGAGGATAGCCAATTCTATCAAAACTGTTCGTTCTCTCATTTGTAAGATCCGAATCACACCGTCCTAATTCATCATCAAACGGTGCTCCCCAAAAGTCCACGCTGAGTCCGCCCCACAAACGAGACCGAGAGAGAGAGAGAGAGGTTCCATCACATCTGATTCTGTTGATCGACGAAAGGCGAGAGAGAGAGAGAGAGAGGGAGTCAGACGAGACCATGGCATCGACGGCGAGGGTGGCGGCGACGGCGATGAGAGGAGGAGGTCCCTTCGAGGGGCTCTACAAGTTCGTGATGCGTCGGAACTCCGTCTACGTCACGTTCGTCGTCGCCGGCGCATTCTTGGGCGAACGGGTAGGGTTTCTCAGTCCCCCCCCCCCCATCGGTCGGTCTGTCTTTTAAGGGTTTCATGATAGTCCGTGTCGGATTTGTTGAAGATTGGAAAGATCGAATCTTGAAATTGTGTTTGTTAGTTTTGATCTGGCATTCTTTTATTGTCATCTGAAGTGGGATGCCTCGGAAATCGTGCTCGTTTGATCTCTGATGATGAAGCTCTTTAATTGCTTGGGATGTTGCAGGCGGTGGACTATGGAGTTCATAAGCTTTGGGAGTACAACAATGTCGGGGTACGTATCACTGGAGATGTTTATGGTGCATTTTGAGATTTACTTGAACAATCTTACATGACACGCATTTTGGATATTCGGGTTATACATTTTTGTAGATCGTTCGTGTGTATTAATTTGCATGTTTTGTTTTCCAATAGAAATTATATGGTTTCGTTTTTGCGCATGATCTTCTTTAGCTTACAGGGTTGTAACAAAAAATGGTGAAATTTTTCAAAGAAACCATAAGTAATTCACAATTTTTTGGTGAGTGGAATTACTTGGTGTATTGAATTCACATTTGAAAGAGTTTATGAAATTGTCAACTTGATCATTTTATTTGAGAATCATCGCACTCCCTGACTTATTCATCTGAAATTTAGTGGTTCATGTGATAGTCAATTTTAGTTTTGATTGTGTTGCTGATGACAGAGCATATAAAGCTCATGGAGATCTACAGTGTGCATTTTAAGCTCAATGGGCATGTGTTAGTGTATTTCGTTATTATCCCCTAAATTTTATCGAATTTGGATTCTTTTGCTTGTTGAATTATCCCCAAAACCTGCATTTGTTGATGTGTCTTTTAAAGTGCAGTGGCTTTACCTGGAGATGCCATTGCTTTTCTATTTTATGCTCTATATAAACACATGTTATTTGAGAACTCATTGTCAATCACTTTTTTCAGGTTTTCTTTCTGAGCAATCCTTTTTTTTTTATTTATTTTTGGAAAAAAAGTAGACCTATTAGGATCGATTAAAAAATGTAGTACAGAGTTGATGAAAGATAGGTGCAGGAGAACGAGCAAGGAAATTAAACAGAGAAAACAAACACTGCCAGTGAAAGAGGTATTTACTGGCTCTACCAAAATCTTCTCGGATAGTTATTCCTCAATGACCAATTTGTCACTCACAAATCCTACTTCACTAGCGCCCACGCAGTGTTGATCCAGTCCTTGATGAATCTTATGATGTGGGCTCAAACATTCTCATAGTACACCTTCGATCCTTTGAATATCACTTCGTTGTGCATCAACCATATCACCCAAACACTGGCTGGAATGATGGATTGCAATATCTTTGCCTTCTTGCTTCTGTCCTCTTTGGTTTTTAGGTTTCTTCTCAGTTCTCACTTCCCATATCTGCCCCAGGCCACCTAATCCCGCTTGCAGTCATGTGGCCGAACCCAATGCTGCCTAGATCTGCTTGGCAACCCGATGCTCACAAAGTAGATGCACAATTGTTTCTGCCTCTGCCTCGCACATGATGCATGTGGCAGGCCACCATATTGCTTTTCAGGTAAGCAGCCAAAGAAAACAGTGTACCTTCAGTGGCACTTTGATACCCCAGATTTCCTTGCTTTTGATCATATGGGTTTTTGTTGTGCAGTCCCTTATCCATCAATCATAGCATTTCTTCGTGAGCTCTCCTTTGGTGCGGCCCCCCAAACGACCTCGTCCTCTCCTGAATCAGACAACTGCTGCTGCTGCTGCATCCCAGCCAACAAGATCAAGAATCCATCCGCCTTCTCATCTGTGATATTCTGTCTCATGGAGACCTCCCATTTGCTTCCCCTGTTCTGTGTTCCAAAATTGTTGACCACCAACTAGAAGACTCTAGGGATTCTCGACTTAAGTGGACATTTTACACAACAAACATCTGTATAGGATCTGACATTGCTTCCTATTCCTATCTTCCATCTGATAGTTGTACTAAACCTGCTTGACAATCCCTTGAGGTCCTTTGATATCTTTGAAGTTTTGTGAGAAATGGACGAGAATTTAACTTCTGATGACTGCACCTGCAATCTTTATCCCACCTCGGTCAATTTGTCTCCGTATTTGTTCTATTAGCATATTTGCCAATTTGTAAAATACAAACTGGAATAGTGGGCATATTGGAATTTTGATAATATGAACAAATTTCTATTCCACCGCAAGACCATAATTGTCTGTTCCTGATCCTCTGACATTGTTTATCCTCCTTAAGTGTTTTCCCATTCATCTTTTTTTTCAAAGAAGAGCCTCAACAGTGATTTAGCTCTTGTGGTCCATACACGATGAAGTGAATCAGCACGCGTTGCTTTAGAAACATGCTAAACTTTATTTTTATTTACACAAGTCCAATTAACTCAACATGTCCTGTTTCCAAACTTTAGCATGCCCATCATTTATTTTCCACTCTTATGAAATCCTCAAATGAAACCTGATACTTCAGTCACAGTATCAAGTGTTTGAATGAATACTTAGTCGTCATACCCGATACTCAATTCACTTCTGCTGACACATTATGATTTCATGATGAAAAATTACAGAAACGATTCGAGGACATTTCAGTGCTGGGCACAAGGCAGGCCGAAGAATGATTATCCAACAGCACAAATGTGTATTGAGATTTGGCATCTGGAGATTTTCTTCCCATCTGTTTCAGATTTTTATTTTATTTTGTTGTGTTTGTCATGGAAATAATTGGTGGCTGAAACAGTGCTCTTTTTTGGATGAGACCTACACCGCAAAGTTTTTTTTAATGTTAAAAATTCAAGATTGTTGATCATGAACCAATTATTTATGCCCTATGCAGGGTATTGAGAACAAATTCCAGCCACAGGTCTATATACAATTTTATAATAAGCATATATGTTTTTTTTTATGGGATTTTATAAAACTTATCAATAATGAATATATAGTTCTATGAAGTATATACACACCAATTTGTTATTCTTTCTTATTA
Organism: Acorus gramineus; assembly: GCA_030737835.1. Classification (NCBI taxonomy): domain Eukaryota; kingdom Viridiplantae; phylum Streptophyta; class Magnoliopsida; order Acorales; family Acoraceae; genus Acorus; species Acorus gramineus. Next base: position 4,843,359 of record CM060855.1, on the reverse strand, counting down.
TTTTTTGATCTACTGTATCCCAAATGTGACACATGGTTCAGGATATCCCAAATGTGACTTAATACCATCAGAGGGAATGCTTGAGTTATTATGAGGTCAATCATCATAGATGAAAAGTGTAATCCACAGTCATCTCCTTGACTGTTTTGTTATGAAGAATTATTGTTGAACTTTCCTTCCCTTTGGGGTGTGTGATGTCACGTAGGTTAGTCGTCTTGATAACTATATCATGATAAATTATAATTATAATTCATGCTGAGTAAATTTTAGTCTGATTTATCTTGGATAAAATGAGGATAAGTGATGAATAAGAGATAAATAAGAGTTTATGATTTTTTAAATGATAATTATATCATTGCATAAATTGTTTGTGCTTGGGAATAATAGTGAGAGGTGTGTATAAATGATAGATGTAATAATTTTTGGAATGTGTGTGAAAATATTAGATGAGATAAGTTTTTTAAAATGATGAGTATTTTTATCTATTAACATAAATAAACCTTGATAAACAATTTCACATTTTTTTTTGAATAGTTATTAAGTCTTATCCTAGTTTATCCAAGCACAACTATCAAGATTTATTCTGATAAAACAAACAATTTTTGTTTTTGCTATTCTCATATATTCCTTCCTATTTTCTGCTTATGTTCCACCTCAAACGGTGGGTTTTATGGTTCACATGCAATTCGTGAGCAAAATGTAATGGTTCACACTTAAATCAGGTTTAACCTAAAGACAAGCATAAGCAAAATGTAATGGCTTATGAGTGACTATTGTGTCCTAAGGAATATTGAGATTTGTATTCTACAGATATATATTAGAAAATGAGCATTGATGCACTCAGTTGCTTTGCAGTTCAGGTAGTATATATTCCACCATCTCAGGATGTACTTTATTACTAAAAGTGCATTCAATTCTTATGTATATATGTACATTATTTTTTATAAAAAAAATAATATTTCATTAACTAAGTATATACTTTTAAAAAGAAAATCAAATGTGTGCGAACAACAAATGGGTATGAATATATCATTTTCCTAGAAAGAAAACACGTGATGTCATAGGTCATGCCGTGTCAGCCCGTCAAAGTGACACGCCATGCCCATACCAGACCATTGAACCAGCCCCATGCTGTACCGGTCTAGCGGGCCGCATAAACAGGCCGGGGGTTGGGAGGAGGTGGAGCGGGTGGGGAGGGCCAGCACGGCACGTCATTCCAGCAAACCGGCCTAGCACAGTCCAGGTCCATGAGCCTTGTCTCTATGGGTCAGTGCCGGACTGGCCTGTTTTACACCTCTAGTACTGCTACTGAAATGTTAATATTGCAGCTAACAGGAGTATCATCAAAGAGATTTTGTTTTCATATCCTTCAATATAAATTACTTGTTACAAGAGATGGTTAGGATACATTGGAGCAGCTCCTACTTTTTATTCATTGTTATCATAAATGATTCAACCTGCAAATTACATATCAAGTGGATCAACTACAGTAAAAATAATGATACCTGGATCAAAATGTGGGTATAATGGACAAGAAAAGAACATAATGAAGAAGCCAGCTTCGCATCGGGAAAATTCACTATTTCACCATGAAAGAACTTTTACAACTGCAACCACCGATTGCGCTCGGATTTGTCGTCACCTGTGTATTGGAATGTCCTATAGGTTATTCACCAGAAGAGGGGAATTTTTTTTATATGTATGCCACATGCACTGAGCTAATAAAAATGTGTATCACTAAGGAAATTCAAATCATTTTTTTTTTCTTTCAATACAAGAGCACACGAATAAAGGTTGATAGAAATGCAGAATGTCAAATGATTTAAATAACGTGAACATGGTTCGTGCAATTACAAGATGGGAACAATGAAATTCCAATGCAGAACAAATACAGTAACATTCAATGTCTTCTTCAATTAAATCCTCTAAATAATTTGCTGAAAAATTTGCTAGATGGGATTAACTAAATGCTCTTGAAATGAAAGCCAGCTTTATAAAACCAAAAAGCTCAGATTGAGTGATGGCAGAGAGGGGGATCAGAAACCAAGTTTTCCTATGCCCATTTCATAGCATGAAAGGCTCAAAAGTCAAAACTCAATAAAAAAAAAATTCAGACTTCAGATAAAAGATATTCCAAGAATTCTAGTTAAAGCTGCTGCAGTTCATTTTTACCAAGATGTGCTCATATATTTATTTGTCTAAATCCCAAAACTAAAAATGAGGAGGATTTCAAAAACTTCAGACCCATTTCACTTTATGGTACTTTCTACGAGCTAATCACAAAGATACTAGCCAACCATTTACATATATGATTATATGCCAAAGCTTAACAACATTTGTCACCAAAGGAACATCGGTCATGCCGTCATGGCATTTTCCTTGAAAATGGAATGATAAGATACATCAATTCAGTAACAGGGAACCCTAGAGCAGCCATTAAAGTAGTTTTATATATAAAAAAAGGCATTTGATAGTAGTCGATGGCCTTTCATTGGGGCGGTCATAAAATAATGCAGTTTCATGAAACAAAAACAAAGTAACAGAATGAACCATTAGCTTAAATCAGTAGTTTAATCCAAATTTGATAGATTCAGTATTCGAGTCATTTAAATTTCATTAACTTGAAATTAGAAGGAAGCTTCTATGAGTAAATACTCACTCAGTGTGTCAGTATTAAAGATTGTTCTCTACCTTCATAATATCTGTATACAATAGATTGCTATCTAGTTGTGAAGCCACACATGTAATTACATACAATGCCCAAATGCCCCATGAGAATAACCCTCCACTTTCCGCACATTATTTCAAGTTTACATGGCAGCTCAATCAAATTTTCGAATTGACTTCATAATTGCAGAACAGAAGATCACAATACCCCATTCATCAATGGATCACGACCACCATGTGTGAAAAGAGGTATGCTTGAATTTCAGCCATTAAAAAGCTGACATAAGCAATTGTTCGGTCATACCAAACTTACTTGGATTTGCACAGATTAAAACTAATTTTGTCCCATTATGTAAATTGAGGTCTAATGACTGGATCTCATTTCATCACAACTATTTGCCAAGATTGCGTAGCCTGTTTCCCGAAGGCATGGGGTTGGCATAACACACCAGAATTTTGAAATTGAGATCCTTTCAAAAGTAATTTGCTGCATGCGGTAAACACAAGAAATGTAAATCAGTGCATTGGTGGTATTTTGGTTAACAGTATAGGTTTGTTGGATGCACACACTGCAGTGAGATCCTGAGAGATAAGCTCATTGACAGGTTGCCCTGATAAACTAATTGCTGGATTGACTGATAGGCCGATGCCTGATGGATCTGGATCGGCTGATGGGATACTAGCTCACAACTTGGTTCAGTTTAGAGATCAACTAATGAGTTTAGAATTCAAAAAGGAATTCAAATCTAAAATAAACCACCCTAGTAACCCCAATAAAAAAAACACACACACACAAGTTTTGGGGTCAGCTAGACAACGTTCTAAACAAGAGGTGAAATAATAGCCTTGCCTTGACTGCAGATATGAGTTCTTCAAAACATCTGATTTGGCCAAGGGAAACAATTTAAATAGTGACTTTGCAACATGAATGAGCAAACATGTATGACTTGCCACCCGACCCAAGCCAGAAGGCAGTATGGCAAGCAGCCTGGAGCATGCCTAAAGCCTAAAAGCTCCCAATTTATATTGCTTCAAATAAGACACTCATGTCGCACTGGAAAGAAGTCTTTCAGAATATTATGTAAGGATCATCTGATTTTAGTTCTTTCAGAATACAAAGTTAGAAAAAAAAATGATTTTCATTTCCTACTAATGTATCCAAATCTTCAAAAATCCATAGTTGCAAGTAGTCCCCGTATGTGAAACCTCGTTTGCACTCCACTTTATTTCTAATGAAGCAAACATTTTGTTACATGAAGTATATGACTTTTTTTTTTAACTTTTTTTTTTATGGAAAAAAGTACATTCAATTCATTTAGTGTCTACTGCATTTTTTTTTTTTTGGCAAAAGTACATACTTCATTGGACGAAGTATATTATATGCACGGACTGTAAAGGGGACTGCAAATAAGACTGTCCCCTACAATATCCTTTGCCAGGTTAGAAATTTCATAAAGCTTCATCACCAAGCTTCAGCACTGTGAGTGAATTTAGATGAAATATTGAAAGGTTATTGTACTGATTCATTTAGCAACGGAAAATTCAATATCTTTGGAAGGGAATGTGGTTAGATAAAATTTATCTATATCAGCTGTATCACTTTGAATGAGTGTTCTTTTATTCACAAAGCATTTTCCGGTATGTTAAATTTGCATGGTAAGTTCCCATTACACCACTCAGTCAATCACTTTTGCTGCTTAGGGGCATGGATTATCCAATCCATTTTAATAAGACACAATATACTAACTCATATGATCAAATGCATATAGGAAATATTAAATTCTGTCTTATGGTTGATTGGTACCGTAAATGGAATCAAATTTTGCTTTTCATGTTTGGTGCTAGTTGATATTTCTTTCACACATCAATTTCGAGATGAATGTTACAGCTAGCAATCAATCTGTAGGCATTGATAACACAATTAGCATAAAGAAGAGTGACGAGTAATCATAATGTATGGGGGAATCACAGTTCATTATAAAGCAACTAGAAGGAAGTATGTTTATTCAGTCATCATTAATACAAAATCTAATGGCACTCCACAGTAAAATAAAGGCAAGAAAAGATCAACAAGTTGAGACAAATGAAATAGAGTAATTAAAGAAGGCATCTTACCAAGAAAGCAGAGCGAATCAACTCCTCAACATAATCCACGGTCGCACCCTTTACAAAGTCGTACGAGATCTTATCGACCACCAGCTTAACACCTTCTTTCTCAAAAATCCTAAAACATCCAAGAGAAGCACTAACAATAAAGGAGTTGCCATCATTTGATGAAATTATTCCTCTTAACAATACTTCATAGACATATCAAGACCAATTAGAAAGAAGGCACTAGTGAACATAGTCAAAGAATACTTTGAATTTTTCCGAATATTCGAAATAGTTCGACAATTGGATACCTCCCATACCTATTGGTCATACATACTTTTTATAAGATGAACCGGCCATTTAATACTTTCAGAATATGGGTATTCGTAATTTTAAAACCAACCCTATTTGTTGTCAACACTTTCACGCCTAATATAGAAGTTTTTGCGTATGTCTTAATGATCCATTTGCATCTAGAAAAAATTTAATTATCTATATATTTTTATCGTAACTATCCAGTATGATTTACAAATACACATTTATCATATAATTGTCGTATACAAACCTTGTAACTATGCTACAGAAACATTGCAACTCATTTCTAATGGCAATTAAAGGACAATCATCATGAAGTGGAGAAAAAGAATTCAAAGCATTCCAATGTTCACAAATAGGGAAAAAAATCAATTAACCTGTCATCGTTGTTCTTTTTGTCATCCAACAGAAACACATATTGGAAACCCGAACACCCTCCTGTCTCCACGCTCAACCTCAGCATCTTCCCCTCCATCGACGCCTCTTTCGTACTCAACGCTTTCAACCTCTTCAAAAACAAATCTTTTCTCCATTAAAACCATAGTCAACACAAAAATGACAACCCACCAAACAAAATTTATACCCTGTCAAAGCTTAACATCAAACACTTCATATCACCAAATCCTTCCAAAAAAAAAGTCCGATGCTTTTCACTGGAAAACAAAGAGCCACAACAATCGAGAAACCATAAAAAAACTTCAAAATTTTCACAAAAGCACCTCCTTTTTTCTGGTTTTCCATATCAAACCCCATTCAATTCAAATCACAACAAAAGATTCAATTTTGATTGAACAACCCAACAATCACACAAAAACCCTAATTGAAACTCAATTGAACTAAAAAAAAGAAAAAAATCACGAGAAGGGGAAAGACGGGATCACTTACTCGGACACAATTGTCGGTCATTTGAACTGCATCTGAGCTTCCAATGGAGCAGAGCATCCTCTGATTCGATTTAACACGGGCGCCGATCAACGGCGCGAATCGGCGGAGCAAAGATCCTGACATCGCAAACCGAAAAGTGACCTCTCTCTCTCTCTCTCTCGCTCTTTCTTCTTCCCTTTTTTTTCCTCCAAAATCAGTCCTTGTTGGGAATTAACTATCATCGCTTCTTAACCCCGGAGAGGGTTTACAAGTAAAATAATTTTTTCACATTTTATAAATTTAGATCCAAACCTTATTCATATTTTATCCAGAATCTATCCATAATCAACAAAATAACAAAAAAATTTATAATTACACTTTTCAAGAAGAATAATTTAAAATAAAACCACATGAAAACTCACTTATTTCTCATTTATACTAGAAAGTCATAAACTTCAGAATAACTTAATTCTTTATACAAACAGAGATATAATGTTTTTGTTTATGTGTATAATCGGGTGGAGTATGGATGAATAAATTCAATAACACGTTTGTTTGCAAATATAATAAGTGTATATGGTTTATGGTTATGTATATTTGAGGTTCACCAAGGAATTGTATGATTTCATCCAATATATTATACTAATATGAGGTTCCACGTATCAAATCATTATCATCACCTCTTATAAATCAAAGGGTGTGCATATCGTATCATTTTTCAATATTTCTTATCCATAATTTATTTATTATCAAACAAAACACCAAAACCCTCATTATTATGTTTCTCAATGAAAATAACTTTCGTTTGGAAACACAGATTGAAAAGTGGCTCTTGGAATAAAGCTGTTTTTTAAGATGATTTTAGACCTTAACTTTTTTATAATGTTTTTTTTTAATTCAGAAATCAATATTTAAAATGAGTTTAATGTTTGACAGAGAAAGTTATTTTTCAATTCAAAAAATCGATTTCGACAAAAAAACGTTGTTTTTTAGCTTTTTAAAACACAGATTTCGAGGAAAAAAATTAAAAGGAATCCAGCTTCCGATTCTGCAAAAAGCTGCCCCATTTAGCTGCACGATTTTAGTTTTTTAAAAAACAAAAACGCGCCCAAACGTGCAACCAAACGGGGCCTAAAAACAACCAAACAAAAATTATTAATTCTTCATTTATACTGAAATAATTATCTATCTAATAATAGTTTATATCATTATTCAAATAAAAATAGAGTTAACTTGGCAAATTTTCTTTAAAAAAACTCATGCCATTGTCAAACTAGCCCATGACCCAAAGCCTCGTTTGGTTGCACGTTTGTTTGTGACAACTTTTACTTTTTGAAAAGCTGAAAAATTAAAATCGTACAGTCAAACGGGACATCTTTATTCAAAATCGGAAGCTGGATTCCTTTTAATTTTTCCCTCAAAATCCATGTTTTCAAAGCTCAAAAATATTGTTTTTGGGTCGGAATCGATCTTTTGAATTGAAAAGCAAACATCAACTGTTTTGAAATATTGATTCCTGAATTAAAAAAAAAAGCATCTCCATAAAAATCAAGGTCTAAAATTATCTTAAAAAACAGCTTTATTCTAAAAGCTACTTTTCAATCAGTGTTTCTAAACGGACTGGGGCTGAGATAGGGTTCTTTCTCTTCTTCGGGTTGGGCCTCCTCTAATCCGGCCCAACCCACAAGTCAACAACCCTCTGACCAATGAAAATCGGGCCGGCCCGAATTACATACAACACCTCTCTCTCTCTCTCTCTCTCCTCGGCGAACTCAAAGAGGGGGGGTCCGGTGATGGCTCTGATGACGACGTCCTCTCTTCTTCTCCACCGTCCGATCGTCCCCACAAACCCTAACCCTAGATGGGCGGCTTTGCAGCAGAAGCTGAGGTCCGGCAGCAGGGGCAGGCATTCATGCTTTTTTTCAGGCGGCAATCGCAAGCAGGTGACTTCCCCTCTCCCGAAACCTTAACCCTAATGTGGGTTTATATGGTAGAAAGTGTTAAAGTTGTCACCTTTTATTAGTTCTTTCAAAGAAATCATGTATTGGAAGAAGACCTAGCGTTTCTGGATTATATGAAGCTTATATGGTAGTGAAGCATACAACCTGTTTGTTGAATTGCATTGATATTGGTCTACTAGTGTGTCTGGTTGTGGAGTTTTTCCAAGGAAACCATATGGGAATAGGGTGCTGTTACACTCGGTCATTTTTACAGTTTAAAGTCTAGTTTTATATACATCGTTAGAAATTCAGTGAAGCATCTGCATTGTTAGACAATGTAAATACCTTGTTAAATTTTTTTTACATTTACTAGAAATGGGTTAATTCAATTTGAAATTGAGCGATGTACACTTTTCATCAACGTATATGCCTTATTAGATGATGTTTACTATTTTTTAAAACTAAAAACATATGTGGTCTGGATTTTTTATTGTAAAAATGACTGAGTCTAATATTTTAACAATACACTTTAACCAATTTGGTGGTGGGTTAACATTTTTCTTTTTGTGGTGACCCATTAAAGCAACCCACTTTTATGTTTGGAAACTCAATATGTTATTATTGTTATACAGACCACATTTATCTTTGGCTTTCTTTGGTATAATTTTTACATATTTTTTTAATATCAACTTTATTTGTGCGAGAGAGTTGCATCTATTTTTTATTAATACTTTATTAAAGATAGTACTTCCATCTATACCAGTGGGTGAAAAAATTGCTATAAATCATAATCCATCTTTTACTATTCTAATGACAGAGATATTTTTTGTTGCCAAATGGCATTAGAATATCATTTCAGTTTTATACCAATATCATAACAGTCAATATACTCATTAGAAGATGTGCAAGTGCATGCTTATACCACTAATGGTCCATTTTGTTAGAGATGTAAATGTCTGCGTCAGAAGTGTGGCTTCCGCATTAAGTGACCAACATTCACGTATTTAGATGTGTTGAAGTGGATTCCCTTTGAGTTTGCTATAGTTAACATCTTTTCCAGTTTGAGTGGGAATTGGGACTTTCCCTCCACTGGGTTCTTTTCGCTTTCAAGGAATTTGGGGCTAAATTGTTAGATTGCACCCACTAACATGCATGTGCCTCTTCCCTTGCAACAGATACTAAATTTCTTTTTGCACTTAAGAATCCCTCCTTGCATGTATTTCAAAGAGAATTGTGGACCTTCTCACTACTCTAACATGTATTGTGCTTTTAATTTAAGCTCCACTCCATCAATTTCTCTTCCTTAAAGATGTTATGTAACAAAGTTATCCATGATTTTGGAACTACTTTACCTAATCAACTCTTAAGATGTCCAATATTCTTAAGTATTTTTATATTCCCAATGTCCCTGTTATTCCTAGGTCCTGATTATTGTATGAGTTAAGAGTAAAATCAAGTGGGGATGTTTTTTTCAATTGTGGCCTCAGGAGGAAGCTAAAAAAGCATTGGAAAGTGCTCTAGGTGGAAAGAAGAGTGAATTCGAAAAGTGGAACAAAGAAATCCAGAAGAGGGAGGAGATGGGTGGTGGGAACGACTCTGGCAGTGGAGGTTGGTTTGGGGGAGGAGGTGAATGGTTTGGTGGATTCTTTGGGGACCGTTTCTGGGAAGAGGCTCAGCAAGCATGCCTCACAATGTTGGGAATTACTTTTCTGGTGAGAATCTTTATATATAATCTTTGCATAACATTTCTCTTGCGTTTTACAAAATGGAATGCTACACTTAGTTATTGAATTTTTTTAAAGTATATACTTGTCTAATAAAGTAATACCTTCACAAAAGCGACGTACATACTCGAATAATTTGAATAAATACCTTCTTGCATTTTCCCCAGTGGAATATATACATGCCTAATAGAGTATATACTCTATTAGAGATTTCCATATACTAGAGGACTGTAGGAACGACTTATAAATTATTTAATAATGGTCATTCATATACCTTACAAAATTAACAATGGTTTTTTTTTTTTTTTATCCTTTCTTGTTGGGCAGCTTCTCTTGCTTGCTAAAGGGAATGTGATGTTTGCTGTTGTCTTCAATTCCCTTTTATTTGCGTTACGTGGGTGGAGAAATTGGTTCACTCTTGTATCATCTACAATATCTGGAAAGACATCGCCGTCGATGTCTGAATTGGAACAGTCGAGGAAAGAATCGAATGAGATCCGAAGCTCTGCCAAAGAGAGTGTGGTTAGGAAGTGGGGAATGGACTGATCATCGCCATGGTGCAATGTCTTTGTATCTCCTGTAAGGCTTTAGCCACCTAATTTTGTTAGTCTTTAAGTTTGTGATTTAAAATTCAGTCTGGAATGTGATCGTATTTTGGTAATTGTTTATAATATTGAACAAGTGTCAGTTCATATGGCTCGACATGTATGAGTTTTGTTTCCCAAAGAGCTCAGGCAAAGAAGGGAATACTTCCAGCAAAGGGACGGTGGATGGTTAAGTGGCACTAATGTTACACCGAGTCATTACTGCTATCACTTTTGCAGAATGAACACAATTTGAATTTCTTTTTCAAATGTACTTATCAGTGAAGTATATGCTTTCGAATGAATTGAATGTATACATTTTATGGTTTTCGGAACAGAGCATATACTTTGACATAGTGGAGTATCTATTCTATGGCAGATTTCATGTACTGCATTAGATGACATGACTTTTGTTAGAAGTGTCAAAGGTGTATAATCACTCTTGTTTGAATTCTCTGCTATTTGTATCTATATGCATCTGTGGTGCAATATTTTTTACACACAGAATATGTTAATGCATAAAACAAATGGGCGGAACATTTTCATTATGAACTTATTATATGAGGTATCAGCTACTCAAATTTGTTCAGTTTGTACTTGTTTATAAAGAACACTAATTTTGTTCTAATTTTGTTCAGCTTGTACTTTTTTTTTAACTCTTGAATTATTTTTGAGTTTAAAAAAGCATCTGATGTCTGATTTCTTTCTTTCTTTCTTTTTAGGTAATCACTTTGGAGATGGTAATTCATGCTCATCACTTGATTGAATACATGAAAGTGAGCTTGATTCTTGATTAACTTTTTCTGAGTGCTTCATTGTTCTGCTTTGGTTTGTGTGGTGTAGAATTCAAAAATAATAAAATCATGGTAAAGGACAATACGAGTTTCAATGTTTGATTTCCCTTTTCACTATGAAATAATCTTTTTTGAAAAAAACTTATTTAATAGTCATAGGTATATATGGAAAAACTCTTAACTCTTTGTAAGGAAGCTATTGATTACCTAAATTATTTGAAAAGTTATGAATTTTTAAAAAATTTCAGGAATAATTTAATTATTGATTATTTTTATATCTATATATAAATGAGATAATATCATCTTTATTTACAAAGTCTTAATGATTTATTTTTTTATATATATACCCCTAAAATCACATTATAGCAAAATGTCATTGATGATTTGTTCTTTCCAATAATACCATTAAAAAATGTTTAAATTGGACATGTAACATTTCATATATCTTACATCTCTCACCCACATCCCAAACATAAAAACTATAAAATGGGAAAATTATTTGGAAACTACAAATTTATCCACCACTTATATTCAATTCATCCATATGCTTCCAATGAAAATAACAAAACGTAACTAAACAAATAAAAAATCACTTATTATGCATGGTTTGTTATCTATCTTAGTATAGCTATCAGAGGCCAATAACACTATGACAAGTCCTAAACAGGGGCCAACAGAATTTAAATAACACGCACACCGAGATAAAGAATGCCCTCTGAATCAGTTATCAGTTTCATATGACCCCTGGTTTTCTGTCAAAGAATTTCACTGGGGCATTGATCATAACTCATGAAGCTGAATTGCACCCAAAATCCAAATGTGAGTTAATGCTAATTTTACAACACACTAATCAGACAAACCTGAATAGAATTGGAAAGTAAAGATCAACAAACAACACAAACTTACAATTTAATTGATTGAAATGTTGGACATCGATGGCCTTCGACTTCGACATGAGTCATGAGCCATAAAAGCATCACCAATATAGAGAGACATCCATGACTTCAATTCTTGGAAGCAAGTATATTTTCGATAAATCACACCTTCACAGCCAACGCCTACCATTCAGTAGATCTTTCCTTGTTTGCTGTCTGATCTTTCAACAACGATCAATGATGAATCAATTGTACATATTCCACTGAGATCGATACAAACTCTCTCTTTTCACAGTGGTGCATGGAAATTTTTCAGTCATGTGACCAGACTAGAGAGAGAATGAACAGTTCTTGATATTGTGATCTGAAAAGTAACATAAGAGGTACCAAAATTTTTAAACTCCACGGAGCACGAATAGACCTACAAGGCATCAAGAATGCATCAGTCAATATCATGATATTAAAACATGCATCTGCGGTAAACTGAGAAGATGAGCAAAACAGCAAGCCAAAAAACTGCTTCTATTATAGTTTAATTTTAATTGAACTTCTCAACATCTAAATATAGTGAAGAGATCTGGCTGTAGGGAGAACCTTCTAAGGAAAAATATTAAGACATAACATAGATATATATGGACATTTACTGACTAACTTCAATGGGTTTTTTTTATTGTGCAACTTACAATTAAAACCAACCCCATACTTAATGCAACATGAGAACCTTTTATATAAAAGGTTTGAGGTTTCTAGGATTGAGGGGCAATCTCATTTTGCTAAGCTAGATTTGTCCTCTCACCCAATTTAAGAATTTTTTATATTGCATCCACAATGCAGACTTTAGGGTTGGAATATTTTGCATTTAGTCCTTTTTGCAGCCCACAGGAGTTTTGATTTTTTTTTTCAAGTACATACTTGGCTAATGTAGTGCATTCTTCTATAAAAAATAAAATATATAATCATATAAATTGTGTTCATATATTTTTACATAAAATATGTAATCATATAAATTGTATTCATATATTTTTACATTTTTCATAATAGAGTATATACAATCATATTCATATACTGCATTAGTGACTTGACGATTGCAATGGAGCTGCAAAATGGTCCGAGTGTATAAATGCCCTTATGGTTCAGCAGTTGAGATATCAATTTAAACGTGAATATGGGTCACATCAAAAAGTCAAGATCATGTTCCAATATACATCATGAAAGATATTGATTTTCTTCAAAGAAGTACTTATCATAAACCCATATCTAGGGGTACAACTTGGACGGGTTGAACCCGATCCAACCCGATCTAACCCGACATTTGGACGGGTTTGGATTAGGGTTTTAACGTACGGGTTTAACTCGAACCCGAGCAACCCGAACCTAATTCAAGTTGGGTTTGGGTTGAGGGATTGGAAACCAGAACCCAACCCGAACCCAAAGTAGGGATGATAAAGTTAAATATTCTAAGTTATATTTTAATTTTTCAATTTATTATGAAATAAAATTTGAATTGTTCAATTTATTTTTTACCTATAATCTATCAATTATATAGTTTAATTCCTATATTTTTAATAAAAATGTTCCTTAATTTCATCTTTCTTCTTTTTTTCATGTGGAACATTGACTTATAAAAAGTTTTAATTGTTTAGAATGATACATTTTAAAAGTCAACCCTGAACCCGACCCAAACCCAACCTGAACCCAACCCAACCCAAATTGAATCCAACCAAACCCAACCCAAACCCAACGGATTGGGTTAGGCTTAGGCTTTTCAAAGAGGGTCGGGTTTGTTGGGTTTGGGTTGACTTTCTTTCTCCAACTTGTCCAAGTTGCACCCGTAGGGCCATATCCAAAGAATAATTCTATTTTCTGGACAGAAATCTAAAAAGAAGGATGCTTACCAAAAACAATAACTGTAACCAACACTGCAGATGCCGACCGTACAGGCAACCGATTATATCTGATTAAATATTGTGACCTCTGCATTCTCCTCCTCAGTGGACCGATCCAGTTTTCCAATTGCATAGCATCTCTAAAACTAGAGCCCAATGGAATACAGTTATAATTTCTCTGTGAACAAAACCAGAGAGAAAATCAATGGTTCAATATTCCATATTCAAGCATCAACAAATGCATTCGTGTTCATCAAAATGAAGGATCTACATCAAGAATCAAAATTCAAACATGCTCATGAATTGGGTCTATATTAATAAATTATCTAATGTATTGTCAGAGCAACGTCTGTTATGTGAAATAAACTAATCAAGTGTTAAAAAAAACAGCAGGATATGTTAGCCACTAAGCTCCCGTTTGAATAGAGAATTAAACTATTATGAGGTTTATGACTATTGTAGTATAAATGAGGATAAAGTGATTTTTGTTTAATTGTGTTTTGAATTTTTCTCGTTGGAAAACGTAATAATAAAGTTTTATTGTTTAGATAAAATGTGAGTAAGGTGTGGATAAGGATTTATAAAATATGAAAACATGATAACAATTGACTTATAAGAGGTGATGACAGTTAATTTGACAGTAGGCTCATATATTCTTTTGGGTTGAATAATCTGGAATAACTTAATTTCATGGGTACTTTATAACAATTAATTTTGACATACAAGTTCTCATTTATTACAGCCTTCCAAACACCCATTTTAAGACTATTTCGACTAATTCCCACTTATTTCGGGCCCTATTCTCCAACCAAACGGGGGCTAAGTGTTTTTATATTTAAAATCCATAGCCACTCATTACTATTTTTTATTTTTATATTAACCCATAACACAATTGCTCACATAATAGAAAATTGCAGGGGGAAAAGAAGAGAGTGGGATCTTGGATCTTGAGTTTTAAAAGTCAACACCAGTACATCACTGATTTACAAATCATATTCTCACTCCTCTCTAATCAGCAACATTCATCGCACATGCCACCAGCTTCTGTTTACAAATCAAAGGAGAAACTTCAACTTGACAAGCACTCTGAGCACTTTCAGGGTAGTGTAGCATTATTGGAATACGTCATTCTCCAAGAGTAGTTTATTGAACATGCTCAACTCCTCAATATCAAAGTTTTTAGCAAACATGCTCAATGTGTGTGACAACCAGAAACCCATAAATGATACTAAAATGGCATTTGCAAGTGGAGGCTAGGTTTTCTATAGCAAATGGAACATAGGTAATCCAATTTCTTCTCCAAACTTCTTTTGACATTTTGAATGCATCACATTGATCATCACTACACTAGTTAAGCGACAAAGAAAGTGCCATATGGATCAGATGATAAAGCAACAAAGGGCCTGGCATGTGGCCAAGATGTTAAAAATTGGTGTAACTACTTATTTGTTCCACTAATGTAAAGGATGATTCAGCAGAGATGCATCACATGAAAGAATAGGGTTAAGCAAATTCAAATGGAAAACAACAATCATGCAAGATAATTATTATTCAAAAAGTACAAATGAGAAGAATGAATCCTTGTAAATAAAGAAATTCATCTCACCCCAATTACCTGTTCAACTTGGGACATATCATGACAGCTAGATAGTGTTCTTCCTTCAACATTTGCAGCATAGTCATCTAACACCTCTCCATCTTTCCTCTTCTTTGTAAAACTCCGATTCATCTTGTTCACAATGGGCAATGAAAAACTGCTCAAGTAACCCACAAATCTTTTAACTCTGTTATCAGAGGAAGAGAACTTCTCCCCAGAATTGCCAAGTTCCAAATCCAATTCCCTCGAATCAGCCCATACTTCACAATTTCTATCTCCATCAGAAACTTCAGGTGGTTGTTCTGAGGAGAACTGCTTTGGATAATGAGACTCCACGTTCCGTGATTTGTTCTTTTCTTCTGAGTTCTTCGCATCATTCACCTCCAAGCCTTCAAGTTCTTCGGTTTTCAGTTCCACTATTTCATCTCCATTTGAGTTTGGGTCAAGGAAACTTCTCAGAATACCGTTTTCAACACCATAGCGTACTTGGTTGTCCATGGATTCACCTCCAGAAAGAAATAATGCCAGACCATCTCTGTCATGCTTATTCAAATTCACCCAATTCTGATTTCCTGTTATATCTTTAGTTGGTGAGTCCTCTAAGCTTTGCTCCACCCCAGCTATTTGTTCCCTTATAGCTCTCACAAACTGACTATGTCTGGAACTTACATCCCTCTTCATATGTGATTTATTGGATGATGGAGAAACGTAAAGCGCCCTTTCGAAGTCCTCTAACTAACATATAAAAGATAATATTAATGAATTTGATGCTGATTTGTCACAGAAACCTAGATTGTACAGTGAATCAGAAGCAGGGTTTTGTGAGTAACAGTGCGACTCATTGAATTTTTTTTTAATTGAGTAATGAACTTACGAAATTGACAAACAAATGTGATCTACTCCAAAAAGGGAAAAAAATAACCTGTTGGTTGGGTTTTAAAAAACAGCCTTTAGTTACCATACATTTAAAAAGAAGATTTGGAGCTTATTACGTGTGTCTGTGTTTGTTTTTGTAGCCTAATTGATCCATAATAAGCCCAGTTTATGATGCAATTTTTTTCATATATTTGGTATTTAATACATTAAGTGATACATTAGTGATATCATACACTTTTCAGAGAAAAAAAAAGGGTGGTATTAAGCAATTGCAAGATTTCAACTTGCATTAACAAAGTGCTGACATCTAATTTATTTTTTCTCCCAGATATACTTGAAGAAATAATCCACAGAATCTTCAATTTTTTTAATTTTTTTGCTCTTCTTGAGTCGAGTATCACTGTCAAATTACATTTCAATGACATAGCAACAGTGCCTGGTTCACCTGATTATAGCACCAAAATACAAGGAGATTTAAGGGATGAAAAATT
This sequence comes from Acorus gramineus, assembly GCA_030737835.1. Classification (NCBI taxonomy): domain Eukaryota; kingdom Viridiplantae; phylum Streptophyta; class Magnoliopsida; order Acorales; family Acoraceae; genus Acorus; species Acorus gramineus. The sequence goes on along the minus strand of CM060855.1, from coordinate 4,826,655 downwards.
CCCTTAAGAGTGCAGGAGTTATGTGCCTGGCCTATCAATTGAGATTAATGACCAATATGTATAGATCGAAATGGGCCACAGAAAAGTCAAATCACTTGTGATCTATGCAGTACTGATAATGAAACAGTTGAACATCTGTTTTGTTCATGAATTTTCGCTAAACATCTGTGATGCAAAATTGCCCACGAAATTCAAAGGATTGGATGCTTTGATATGTGGGGAAGAGATTGAAGGAAAAGCGGACAGAAGCACCAAGGCAAAGATGTCCCAAATCCTTATTGCAGTTTGCTGCTGGTAATTCGTTGATGAGGAATGACACGGCTTCCAAGAGTATCAGTCCCTATTTGGAGACTACCAAGGAAATATTGTCATGTTTATCAAGGACTGGGTGGCAAAGTGTGTGGGTTTAGTGGTGGGCAATTGATCATTAGAGATTAACGATTGGGGTAGTAATAAAAAACAGGCTTGTGTTTCATTTCTTCTCACTTCTTCCTTGGTTATTTTCTTCGTGGGTGTTGTACAATTGGAACTTCTGCATTCATTCTTACAAACGCCACGTCACCTAACACAATATATGAAATCACCAAACGCTGTATATACTCTACTATGTCTAATTGTCTGTATATACTCTATTATGAAAAAATTATAAATGTACACATTCAATTCATTCGAGTATGTACTTCAATATTTTCCTAAAGATATATACTTCATTAAACAATTATATACTTCAAAAAAAATTCAAACTGCGTACAATCTGCAAAGGTGACAGCAGGAATGACTAAGTATAAGATTTTCTCTTCGCCGAGTATTCCAATATATCAAACAGATTTGCTGGTAGGATTTCTATCTTTTTCAAAAAATAATAATAATGCCAACAACAATTGTAACAAAATGCTAATGCATGTACCTGCCATTTGGTAGTTTCAAGAGCAGTCACAAGGTCGCGCTTGTGACATTCTATTGAATGGTAAAGCTTAGGGTCCAGAACATCTCCATTAACAAGACTCTGCTGATGCAACACAATCCGTAAAAGCGACTCCATCCTAGTAAAATTCAAAAGCACAAAATTCTTAGAAGCCAATATTATATTCTATAATCACCGAGAAAAATCACTTTCCACCAACCATTTTCAACATCCAATCAATATATGTACACATTGTCCTTCAAAAAATATATACCTGATTCCATGTTAGATCTATGAAAGAAAAAAAAAAACAATTGTTCCTTACATTTTTTAATAGATACCTTGAAATTCACCAATAAAACATGGTTGAAAATTTTGTTTGTTCATTACATAATTAGAAACTTCAAATTTACAGATTGATTTTATAGGTCGTCCATAATTTCATCTAAAACTATCCTTACAAATAAGAAATATAGGTCTTCCATGATTTCAACTAAAATCCACCCAAATCTGTAAGAGCATTCATTTTTCACAAAATACACAAACCTTCAAATACCCACTTCAGACAGAGAACAGCCAAATCGGAAAACAAACATGGGCCACAAAACTATACATCAAAAAAAGGACTTCTTAATCAATCTAAGTCACATGGTGCAACAAAAACCCAAAAAAGAACCAAATATTCAAACTTTGAAGGGGGAAAATGGAGGCCCAACCTGTCCGCCGAATCTTGCACGACTTCTGCAGCGGAGAACAACGGGTCCGATTCCCATCTGTTGAAACCTGCCGCCATTAAAGGATCTTCGAAGGTGGAATCAAAGAAAGACCAACTCAAGCAGTGATTTTGAACATAAATTCGAATTTGGTGGGGGGGGGGGACCCAGTTCAAGAATTGTTGGGGGGATCCGAACTTTTCTGTGAAAGGATTGAAATTTTTTCGGGATGAAAAGTTGTTTCGATTTTTTGGGGGTTTTTTTGTTTTTGTTTTTTAATCCGGAATACCAGATTAATGAGATCCACTTTTTGTTTTGTGACCGTTGAATCTGTCTGAGTTTCATCCGACGGCTAGCAACACCGTTCGCGAGGACAAGTGGAGTTATCCCACCATTCACCTGTCATCCCACTCACAAATATAATTTCAGTTTTGGGTGACAATACAGTTAATTATTCTGAAGTTTATGAAAAAGGATAAAAAAATTATTTAAATAAAATGTGAATAAGGTGTAGATAAAAATTTATAAAAGATAAAAAAAAAATGAGATGGTAGTTGATTTACAGTGAACCCATTTATTTCTTTTGAGTTGAATAATATGAAATAACTTAATTTTAAGGGTTGGTTGGAATCCATATATTATTTTATATCAGTTAATTCTGACATAAAGATTTTCATTTATTTTAGTCTTCCAAACATTAATTTTTATATCATTTCGACTAATTTTCACTTGTTCTGGGTCCTATTCTCGAATCGAACAGGAGCTTAAAAGAGAGTGGAGGAGAGAGAGGGGATGATTCGGAGAGAGTGACACGATGGATGGATGGATAAGACAGTAGTGGGTAGAGGAGGTGATGACGGGCGGAGGAAGGCGTTGGGAGGATGGAGAGAGGAAAAGAGACAGAAGAAAGAGATCAAGGAGGGGGGTCGGAGAAGGGTGGACTCTATCTTTCACCACCCAACCCCCCCCCTGAATAAGTTGAACTCTATTTTTGGTGTGTCTTTAATTGCATCAATTGTTTTATTTTACACATCTCTTTTGTGTTTCTAGTTAGGTCACATAAATTTTTAGGTTGGTTTGGGCTTTGGTCTCTCGATTTATAGCCATGTACCATATATAAACCATCAGCTCCCGTTTGGAACAGAAATAACCCTTGAATAACCTGGTATAAAGGGGAATAATTGTTTTTGGGTGTTTGGAAACACAGATTAATCAGGGATAAAGTATGCTAAAATAAACTAGTATAAAGTGGTAAATGGATTCAAACTAATTCCTGGAATTAAAGTTAACTTAGGTTATTCCACCCAAAGAATATATGGACCCACTATCAAATCAACTATCATCACCTCTTATAAATCACATGTCAAATCAATTATAATTATTTTTTCACATTTTATAAATCTTTATCCATACTTTATTCACATTTTACCCAAACAACAAAACATTTATTCTTACGTTTACCAACGAGAATAATTCAAAACACAACCAAACACAAAATCAATTTATCCTCACTTATGCCAGAATAAATATATACCCAAGAATAAATCATATTCCCATTCCAAACGGGGCCTATAATTCCTTGTTTAGGAGGGTAAAAATAATAATAAAATATAAAATTAGAACTCACTGGCTTTAACAAATAAGATGATACATTTTAGACCTCTTGTCACACGAAATATATTATTTGCTAAATTTGGGATTGATATAGATGAAAAATATATTAGGGACATACCTTCAAAGTTTGCAAGGTATGATTATGTAAAAAAAGTAATTTAATAGAACTCAATTATAAAAAAAACTCATTTCTATTTATTTAAAAAAATATTTTTGTATTAAAAATAAAATACGTATTTTAATTAAATATATTTTTTCATAACTAATTAAAAACATGTTTGCATTTTTCAATCATGCAAAAATAAAAACCCGTTCAAAGGGGTTACCAAAAGTGGTTGCATTTTATTCATAAAGTAGCCGTGTTGGTCCCGTTTGATTAAAGCGATTCTGCTTTTAATTAAGAAAAAAGCTAAAAAATGTTGTCAAACGCATTCTAAAAAGCTGGTTTAATTAAAAAGTTACTTTCAGCTTTTAATACAAAAATATTGATTTTTAAAAAACAAAAAAAAAATATTTTCCATAAATCAAGTTTATTTAAACCACTTTATTTAAAATCTTATTTTTCATACGAGTTTTTCCAAACTGACTATTAACTTCAAACTGCTATTTCAAAATCATTTTTTAGGAATGGTTATTAGAAAATCCCACTCAATGATAAATAAATAAAAAACACACAATTCTTTGGCTAATGAAAGATTTTAATAAATAAAAATGAATGAATAGATTCTATAATCCATATCATGTATCATGGCATCTTCAAGTATCAAAATCATATGGATTTTAAAATAAAATATAAACGTATTTATCATGTCTAGCTATTGTAGCATAATAACTATTATTATGTGACCATGGACTGGGTCACTGGACCACGACCACCTGAATTATATTCAGGTAGACTTCTGTTACAAGAGAACGACTTCCAAGTGGCGCAATTCACGTGCCATTATTAATTAAAAGATTTTTTATTTTTAAGTCCCCACAAACTATCATATTTAGTGATAAATATCAAACTTCTTCATATTTAGATTTTAGTCTCCAGATTTAAAGAATAATTTCTTTCTAGTCCCTATTAGGGACTAAAAAGAAAAATAAATAATTTATGGATAGGTCCCTTCCAGGGACTAAAAAGAAATTATCATTTAAATCTGGAGACTAAAACCTAAATATGAAGAAGTGAGGGATCTATCACTGATGGTTTGTAGGGACTTAAAAATAAAAAACCCTTAATTAAAGGGAACAATCCATATAACCCCCCTGTAAACTTTTCAAAATCTATATAACTCTCTAATTTTTTTTTAAGTTCATATAACCCCTTGAAAACACATATGTAAATCCAAATAACCACTTGAGTGAAATTTTTTATTATGGATGATGAATATCATGTTTGGTTTACCTTAACTGAAAACACATTATACCAAAAAACCTTACATTGCGTTAAAAATGCGAAAAATATTTTATAAATAATTATTTTATCCTTTCGGGATAGGATTTTATATTTTATTCAGAATATTAATATCATCATTTATATAAAGTTTTCAGTATTTTTAACACATTCTAGAGGGTTTTGGTATATAATATTTTCAATCAAGGTTATCAAACAGAATATTCGCATGATATTCCTCACAAAGTTTATCTCAATGGGCTATTTAAATTTACATAGATGCTTTCAAGAGGTTATATGAATTTTAAGAAAAATCTAAAGTTAGATGAATTTCAGGCAGTTAAAAAAAGGGTTATTTGAATTTTTCTTTAATTAAAAAAAAACTATGCTCGCAGATACAATCATATAGACATGATAGTTTGTATATTTTAATTTTTTTAAAATGATAAATAGTACTTGATTAAAAATGTATATTGGATTTATGTTTAACAAATATAACAGAGCATCATAGTTACATGGACTGGATGCGTGTAACGATGCTCAGGGGATGAAATGTGACAGCAAAACGTTTTACTCGCCCATCGAAAACGTACAAAACGGGATTCTATAGAGACCGTTAGATCCTCATCGAACGGTTGATAGAAAAAACCGGCTGAACCACGAATATAGTTAAGTCCACTGCTTTTTTTCTGTCTCTAAATTTTTTTTTCTTCTGTACTCTAGTCTTTTTTTGTCGTATCATACTTTAATACCTAAACTATTTCCACCTTATTTTTTTAATTTACATAAACATTATGTGAAGTTACATAATATTTTCAACTAGTTTCTATATTTTTTATGAGTGAACTTGTTTTTTCAACGCCTATCCATACAGATCAGAGGGATGATTGACTAGTTTTCATGTCTCGCTACATACATAAGTGCAAAGATGAAACCATTAATGACACTTTGGGAATGTATTGATAATCATTTTGTGTACATTGAATACATTTACAGATAATAATGATAAGACTTACAGTTCATGAATCCATTGTATTGACATTTTGGAACTGTAACTATAATCATTTTGTGTTTAACCATCTTTGTGTGCTTTGAATGTTCTCTGTAGGTAATTATTAAATATCTGAAACTATAAGTATAATTTATGTATGTATCATATTATATTTTTATATTTCTAGAACTCTGTCTATAAGGGATAATTTAGGTATTATGAAAAATTAGTAGCAAAAAAAAAAAAGGGTACATCTATCCCCACTCATTAATATGCTGAGACCCCAACCCAAAAAAGAAAAAAACCTAAATCCTATTTTGTTTTGGAAACATTAACCCCACCATACAATAAAAAAAAAACACACACACACTGTCCCTCTCCACGCAAACTTCCTCCCTCGTCAGTCGTCACCTGCGACGGCCACCCTCGGCAGCCTGACCAAACTCCGGTACACCTTCCGACAACCCCCCTCGACAACATTACAGCCGCCTCACAGTGACCCTCCGCGACAATAATTGATGCTCTGGTCAAGTAACTTCCTCGTGACCTTGTCAATGTGTAAACACAGTGTAAATGCTATTTATAATGATTTTGTACTTAATGGTTCAACAAATGATATTTTTTGTGGTTGAGTAAATGTGTATTGATCTCTTTTATCTTGTAGTGGAAATCACAGGTCGACAGAGACAAAGTCATCCTATCCTATCTAATTCGACAGACACTGTGTCGAGAAGGAACTCCCAGGTCGACCAACGCTCTGTCGTCGAACGGTACAGAGACTCTCGACAGACGTCTTGTCGAACTGGTAAGTGCGATGTCGACATTAACCCTGTCGAATTAGTAAGTCAAAAAATGATCTTGATTCTAATCCAATCGATGAACTTTCTGTTGAATTGGACAAATATTTACCACACAAAGGTTGTCGAATTGGAACTTTGGATCTTTAGTCGGCCTTTTTTTTTTTTTAAAGAACTTGCTTCGAACACAACAAATAATACATTCACAATACGATTGTTCAACACATTGAACTCCTCTGAGACCGTCAAATAGCTAACCTTCTCACCTCCCATGTCTGAATAAGGCCATCTCACCAAAACACACACACACACACTGAACAACCGTGAAAAAGAGGGAGAGAAGGGAAGTCAGCGAGAGTGTGGACTGTGGAGACGCTCATCAGGCATGTCGTGAAAGGAGGGTTAGCAACGAAGAGTGGAGACGTTCACCACAGCTTGTCGAAGGGAGGTCGGCAACTGAGACGACAGCGAGTGTGATTTTGAATGGACAGGAGGAAAGAGAGAGATTTGTGAAAATGATTGCGATGAGTTTAGGGTTAGATGTGTGATGAATATATATGATTGTGGGTTAAGAAGTAACAAAAAACTTGAGTTGGTGAGTTAAGTTAGATGGTGGGATCAGCTATTCGGGTAGTGGGTCTAGATTTGCCCAAAAAAAAATTGCAAGGGAAAAATGCATGTAACTCCCTGTAAAGTTGCCTATATCCATATTAGTCTATGTATTTTTATGAAATCCAAATAACTCCCTATAAAATTAATGTAAATCCATTATGGTCCTTATGTCAGTTTAAGAAACCCAATGGTTGGTTAAATTTAACCACACTTGATCAATTCCCGTATTCCCGTTAAACTCTATAATGCAAATACAAATGAAAGGTTCCTCTATTGTAGCAACGGTTAGATTGCAATGGGGGGGGGGAATTGTAATTGGCAGAAACCTATGTGATGTTAAATTGTTTCAAGGGATATATTTGCATATTTGCTATTAATATGAGGTTAACTAGATGAGATACACATAGAATATTCCAATTCTGTTAACTGAATTTCAACCCAAGGAGTTTTATGAATTTACATTAACTTTGTAAGGAGTTATTTGGATTTTGTAAAAACACATGAACTAATATAAATACAGACAACTTTACAAAGAGTTATATGCATTTTCCCTATAAAAAAAAATATAACTAAAAAAAAATAAAGAACATGATACACTCAGTCATATTCACCGATCAAAACTCAAACCTCACATGTTTTTATTTTTTTTTTAAATAATAAAAATCATTGAATGAGGTATATATTTTGATAAAAAATAAATATTGCTCCATTTTGAGTTGAATGAACATATTTTTAATAAGTGTAAGAAAAACTGAGTGGAGGACCACTCAGAAAATAAAAATGTTGTAAGGGGCATCTGAGCGACGGTCCACATCTAGTTAATGTAGATGACGTCACTCATCGCATCGCACGTGTAATGTGTTTTTTATAGGGCCTTCTGTTTGGCTCGAGCTTCTCGTGAAAGGACGGGGGGGGGGGTTAAATTACTGGAAGGCCCTTTTTCCCATTTGAATGAAAGATTTATTAGATAGTTTTGTTTGAACAAGATTATTATTATTATTTTTTTAAAAGCATGTTTTAGAAAAATAAATTTAATTAGAAAATTTGTTATAATTTTAAGGGTAGTGAGTGACTTTTCAAACCACCATCTTCCATTTTTAGATAAAAAAAAAAATTCTTACAATTAAAAAACTAATGAAACAATGCTTTTTAAAAACTGAGTTTGAAACATAAGATTTTAAGAATTTTAGCGTTTCAACCTCACATCCAAACACATCCTAAGTATAAATAAAAATATGTTTTTTCAACAAATTTTTTTAAGAATTGAGTTTTATTAAACTCGTTTATTCAAAATCATATTTTTTCAACGCGTTTATAAATGCAGCTTTAAACTTTGGTTATGATCCTTTTGAATGTACGGTTTAATCTCGGCCTTTAAAAAGTCACTATGTTTTTTCAAAATGCTATGAGAATTTAATAAGAAAACACCAAAAACACAAAAAATGTGGTGCCTGTTAAAAACTGTTTGATCCGCATTTTATCAATTAAATCCTAGTTCCTAAAATTCATCTAAATGCAAATTCAAACAGAAACAAAGTTTTTAAAATAAGTTTTCCAATTATAATACTTTCTAAAAACAACTTTTTATAGAAACATATCCTTATATCCAAATGAGATATAAATATAATTCATGAAAAGAAAATCTCCAAATATTATCCAAATTCATTTTAAAACGTCTCCCTCATTCATTATTGAAAAAAAATTCATATAACCCCTCACAAAATACAAAAATTTTGATAACTCTCAGCATTATTTATGAAATCCAAATAATCCTGGGAATCATAATGAAAAGTCAATCCGATTCAGTCCGACCTGAGTTTGGTCAGTTTCATAAGTGTCGAATTTTAAAATATATGAATCGAACTACACAGTCTATGAATTGAATTGCATCAATTGTTAGATATACGTGTCACTCTCTTATTTGATACTAATGGTACTGACCAAATCCCTAGGGAATCCAATAGGTCAGTAGAACCTGTATCTAATAATTAACTGTCTAATTCGATACTGATGATACTGATTCAGACGGATTGCAATAATATAACACGTGTAAGTCAAAATTATATAAAGGGCAGGGGCAATATGGTAATTTAAACCCTATGAAATCAAAAACAATTTTAATTAGTGTTGGTGCTAGAGTGTCATGAAGCATCACTAACTCTTGTTTTTTTTTTTTTTTTTTTGGTTGCCTGTAAACATAAACCAAAAGACGTCTCTCTCTCTCTCTCTCTCTCTCTCAAACCCTCACTTTAAATACCCCTCAAAGCCTCCTTATTTAGGTCAGACTCTTCTCTCCTCTCTCTGTTTGAGGTCCTTCTTCACTTTCAGGTGAGGATTTTAATGTCTCACTTTGCCTTTCTTGATCTGATCCTTTTTTTTTTTTTTTTTACATATTGAATCGACTGTTCTCAATTGTTCTTCTTCAGCGGTGGTTTTTGAAGTCTGGGTTTTTTACATTTTGTTTTTTTTTTTGGGGGGGTTGGGGTCGGAAAGGTCGGATCTTTACACCTTTGATTCAGATCATGAAACGTTTGATTGGGTTTCGTTTGATTTTGATTGGATTGACGTGATTTTTTTCCCCATCATATTACGGTGTATCTTTAGATTAGTTCGATGCGTATGTTTTGTTTTTTTTATTGTATATTTGGGTGGTTGTGACGTTTTGTAAATGATTGTTTGAGAAATCGAAGATGGGTCATCTCTGAATTGGAAAATGAAACGTCTTTGTGAAGTAGTATTGGTTTTCAGTTTAATTGGGTCCGTTTGATTTTGATTTGGTGTATGTGTTAAGTTTTTTTTCATCCGATTCTGGTGCCTCTTAGTTTTTCAGATGCCTGTTATTGTATATACCTGTGGATTTTGTTTTGGGTGGTTGTGATGTTTGTAAATGGTCTAGTTTGTGAAGTCAATTGTGGGTTATATTTGATATGGATGGAGACTTGCTTTTGTTTCTGAGGCATACAACAAAATGATCTGTTTTGTGTGAGATTGTTCATCTGTTCGATTTCTTCCTGTAAAATTAAACTTCTATGTTATTTGATATTTCTGGTCCGCTCTATGTTATGTTTTTCTTTTATTGATGTATGCGTACAGTGTAGAACAAATCCTGTTGTTTCTTACTTTAAATTCAAGTAAAACTTGATATGACACATTTCTCAATTTTAATTGCTCATCTGTGCGCGCCTATCATTAGTTTTTGGTTTGGACAAATGTTCTGGACTTTAAATTCAAGTAATTGCTCATCCTGTGTGCGCGCTCATCTATAACTATATTTTGTTCTGGACTTTTTTTTATCAATTGGTCGTGGTGTATGAGGGTAATGATTTATCTGTGTTATAACTTCGGATCAAGCGCTTTTATGATTCACCATATATGTTTGATGGAGTATTTTCTCAGATTACCAGCCTCTTGCATCCTTTTAATTGTATGTATCTGAACTTGGGTTTACATCATCCTAAAAATTTTACAAGACAAACGAATAAAATAAAATAATGATGAGGCAGCCTAATTTATGCAAGTAGAATACTAATCTACATGGTGTGTGCATGAGGACAATGTTAGTATATGGATCCATATTGAGCAACAAACACTCAAGTAATCAATAAAATCTGGCATGAGAATTCCAGATAATTTTTTTTTTTCATGCAATTCTTTTCTATTAAAATGTTTGTGATCATCTGTCTTATCGTCACAGCATCCACTTTCTCATGCTTTGAAGTTTGAATTAACATTTGTATGTGCTTCACATGTGTTCATTTGCAACATTTTGTTCACACGGGGTAATATGATGTTAATTTGGACTGTGCATCCAAATAGATTTCTGCTTGTACTGTAACTCTTCCTGTATGTTAGTATCATACGTGCATTTCTGCATGGTAGGCGGGTTTGGACTCTCCAGCTTTGAATTTGTATGTGGTGTAATAAGGCTATTTAATATCTAGTTTAGTGACTTCATATAGGCCATGTTTATCTGTGTTTAATATATGTATATATTATTAAATGTTTTGTTGATTGGTTTGCTGCATGGTTTTTGTTTAAAGGCGGTCGAGATTCATCCCATAGATGCATGCTGACTGATGATGCTTAATGCTTATGAGTTTTGACTGCTTGATCTATACATGCATGCATACATATATATTCATGATATGACTTTTTGAAGGTCCTTTATTATTTGATTCATTATATATTCTTTCATACTCTTCTTAATGCTGTGTGTGGCTGGGACTCCTTAACAACCTTTACTTGCCTGATGGAGCTTCGAGTGAAATGCAGTAGCAATTCAGCATGCCTTTCTCATATAGCTCCAGATATAAATCATTGCCCTTCAATGTTCAAGAGATGGTTATTCTTATTTTACTTCTCTCTATAACAATGATGGGTAGATTTAATGTGATTTTGGGTGATCATGCATGCATTTTGATGTGGCTTATAAAGTTGATGCACAAACCTGCTTTTTATTAACCCAGTATTTGATTTCCAGGTGAACTCCACCATGTCGACCGTGAGGCTCCCCACTGTATGCACATTCAGCCACACCACCACTGCATTACGGAGTAACCGTACCTCCGCCACTCCCCTGACCTCCAGGTCCCTGAGTTCCTCAAAAAATGTGTCAGGCGCTTTTGGGTTGAGGTGCTCATCCGGATTCCGCACGTCTGCGATGGCTGTCTACAAGGTGAAGTTGATCGATCCGGAGGGGGTGGAGTACGAGTTCGAGGCGCCTGATGACTCCTACATCCTGGACTCTGCGGAGTCCGCTGGGGTGGAGCTCCCCTATTCATGCCGGGCCGGGGCGTGCTCGACGTGCGCGGGGAAGATGGTGAAGGGGTCCGTGGACCAGTCGGACGGGTCGTTCCTGGACGACAATCAGGTGGAGGAGGGGTACGTGCTCACCTGCGTCGCGTACCCCACTGCAGACTGCGTCATCCACACCCACAAAGAGTCTGAGCTCTATTGATGAGGGTGGGTTGTATGTGTGTGTTTGTGGGGGTGTCACTGGGTTTGAAAATGTGGGGCTGAGACTTGAAGAAAATGAAATCTGGGATTTTTTGGTTTTTCAGGTCGATCTTTATGGGATTCAATTGGGTTATATAATCTAGCATTTTGTGGTCTCTGTTTATTGGATTCATGTGGTTCTGTTGTTTTGGAGTTTATATGATTGGTGTGCTGTAATACATTTGGAAATATCAGGGTTTTAAAAAAAATATATGCAACCACATGAGGGCTGCGAATGTTGTGTTTTGTTGTCCATCTGAAGAAACAAAATTTTGACAGTTATATATAGAGGAATTCCAGATCCAATTAGGTTTGAGTTTTATCAGTACCATCAATATGATTATTTTGCACTGATAATTGTTGGGTATAGATGTCACACTATGTAGTTTTTCGATTCATAGACTGTGTAGTTCGATTCATAGGCTGCGCAGTTCGATGCTGATGGTATTGATCAAATTTAAGCCTAACTGGATCTGGGCTCTTTCTAGAGTAAGTTTGGTAATCTTTCTTGTTATCTATAATGTGATTTTTTCAGTATCATAATCGTTTCTTTTTTAATTAAAAATTCTATTCATTTTCCATTTTTATATAGTGTTGTTTGAATAGAGATATAAGCTATTTTAGAGTTTATGACCATTTTAGGAATAGATAATTATAATAGTAAAATAAGTGATTTTTTGTTGGTTGTGTTTTTAATTATTTTTGTTGAGATGCGTAATAATAAAATTTTTGTTTTTTTAATGTAAGGAATGTACAGTTTCTCTATGAGACTCCCCACATATATGGAGCCTTATAAAGAAATTTTATTGAAGAGAATCACTGAGGGAGTTTTTTGGACTATAAAGAAATTTTATTGAAGAGAATCACTGAGGGAGTTTTTTGGACTATGTTTTTCAATATTCTAACCCCCGAATAAATCCAATAAGGAGTAGGCTTGTTAAAGAGTCCCAAGTGTACCTAGACCTGATCAAAACCTGACTTGATAAAAGATGTAAATACCTTACCTGAAAGATCCGACAATCAAAAGGGTCAAATCTGGGTCCACCCTGACCTGATCCTATAAACCCGAGACCCGATTCGACCCAATTCAAATACTATATGGTTTTTTTTATTTATGATCCAATCCAACACCTATGATCCAGCCCAACCTTTATAACCAAATACTGAATAATCATTTATAATTTAAAGCATTTGAAATATTTTTATAACTTTTTGATTTCACGTAAAAGCAGAATAATCTAAACTGTATTTCAAATATTCTCTCATTAACATTAAAAAATAAAAAACAGTGAAAAAACTATTTATAATACATTGGACTCTGTTTATTCAAACTCATCATATAAAAATTGAAATGAAAAAAATTCAACCCAGGAAAGTGTGGTCTCCACCATTTTAATGTGCAATGCTCTTTCACTAAGGTAGCGTTAGAAACATGTTTGAAAAATAATTTTGAATAAAATGGTTTAAATAGACTTGATTTTCTAGAAAGTGCATTTTCTGTACTTCTTAAAAAACAATAATTTTACACTAAAAAGTTGAAGATAACTTTTTAATTAAGTACGCTTCATGAAACGCATTTGATAACACGTTTTAGCTTTCTGCTTAATTAAAAAGCAGAATCACCCCTAAACCGTGTTACCAAATGCACCATAAATCAAAACCCTCCTCACATTTTTCTTCTCCTCTCCCTCTCCTTTTTCAAACCCTTTATTTTCTTCTTAAAAAAATAGGGCAAGAGAAATAAAAAGAAAAACAAATGAAGACGCCCTCAAAAAGTTCCTCGACCTCTCAAGTCTCTCCTGATCTGACCTAAGCCAGTTAGTTTGTTGACCTGACCCGAGACTTGATATGGATCTGGACCTGACTTATTGACAGGCCTAATAAAGAGTCTTTTAAAGATGCTCTAATAAAACGATCCTTATTTTCATGTATTTTGACATAGTTATACTCCTCTATTCAAATATTTGATTTTATTTTCTTTCTATTCCTCTCCTGTTCCCCATCCAAACAGGGGAAGTCCCACATAAACAGAGTAAAGAACCCCCAAAAATGGCCACCAAGAGACTCCTCTCCAAACCCCACCTTCCCAAACCCACACACCACCACCACCTCCCACCACCACCCACCACCACCACCACCCTCCAAACCCACCACCTTCTGACCCACTTCATCCAAACCCACCTCAAACCCTCCTTCACCCCACAAGACCTCCTCCACTTCCTCTCCAAAAAACTCCATCACCACCCCTCCCTCTCCCACCTCGACCTCCACGTCTTCACCTGGGCCTCCTCCCGCGTCGACTCCTATCGCCACGACCACACCCTCTACTCCCACCTCCTCCGCTCCCTCATCGTCTCCTCCCGCCTCGACCCCATCCCCTCCCTCCTCCGCTCCATGCTCTCCCACCACCCCTGCCCCTGCTCCGACAAGGCCTCCATCTTCTCCTGCCCCGAAATCGAGCCCATCTTTCGCCGCGCCGTCGACGCACTCTGTCGCGCCTCCCGCTTCGATGACGCGGAGGAGTTGTTCGATGATATGCGTCGCGCGATTGATGGGCGCCCGTGCGTCTCCTCGTACAATGTGTTGATCGGCGGCCTTGCGAGGGGGCGTGATTGTGATAGGTAAGCCTGTTGATTATCTGAAAAATATCTGTATTTGCTTTGAATTGTATTTGAAGAGTTTGAAATTATCTGATATTTGAATATCTGGAGTGCGAATGCGGACGTCTTATGTGTGTTTGTATTTGATATTGTTGAAATTCAATTATAGTAATGATGATATTAAAAAATTTGAATAGTTATTGCATTATATTTGTATGCATACTCTCTAAGAAAATAACTGTTCGACAATATGCATCGTGCGATAGATGGGTGCCTGAGCATCTCCACGTACAATGTGTTGATCGGCGGCCTAGCGAGGGGTCACGATCGTGATAGGTAAGCCTGAAAAGTATATGTTTTCGCTCTGAATCTGCATTTGAAAAAAGTATTTGAATATCTGGAGTGTGGATACGGATATCTTATATGTGGTTGTATTTGATATTGTGGAAATTCAATTATAGTAATGATGATATTAAAAAAAATATCTGTATTCGCTCTGAATCTGTTTTTGTAAAATGAGACTTTATCCAATATTTTAATATCTGGAGGGTGGATACGGATATCAATGTATATGCTTTAAGAAAATATCTTAAATATGTTTATATTTATATTGTATGAATTCAATTATGTTGCATGATTGATTTGCAACATTTAAATAGTTATTGCATTCTTTTTGTATGATTATCAAGAAGACGATAAGTCCTGAATTCTTGATTTAATTGTTGCTTGATCCCAAACTATTGAAAAATATCCATGCTCGTTGTGGATTAGAAAAGATTTGAATTTCAATATTAATATAAGTATCAGAATGATTTAGGAAATGATGGAATACATACAATAAGTTATGTGATGCATATACGATCAGCTGACAGGCTTTAGTGACAGGGTGTTTGCGGTGTATGATCGGATGGTCCGCGTTGATCGGGTCTGCCCCGACTCGTGCACGTTCAACGCGTTGATCGCGTGTTGTGTGCGCAATTTAAGGTTTGATGCAGCGGTGGGTCTGTTCAGGGAAATGAAGTTGAAGGGATGCGAGCCCGACGTCGTCAGCTTCAATTCGCTGATTTGCGGGTTCTTCCGGGAGGGGAAGTTCGAGGCGGGGGTGGGCGTCGCACGTGAGATGCTAGACATGGGTTTTGAGTTCTCAGTCGCCACGTGTGAGATACTTGTCGATGGGCTCTGTCGGGCCAGACGGGTCACGGAGGGTCATGACTTGGTGATTGAGTTCGCAGGGCGGGGGGCAGTACCTGATGGGTTTGATTGCCTCCGCCTTGTTGAGGCTCTGTGCGGGATGGGGGAGGTGCGGTCAGCATTGGAGGTCGTGCGGGCACTCTGGGTGGGAGGGTGCAAGCCGAGTGCGGTCGCATGTGCGGCGCTGGTGGAGGGTTTGAACCTTTCGGGGGATGTGGAGGGTGCGCGTGCGTTGGCAGAGAGGGCGGTTGGGGAAGGGATCATCGTGGACGTGGTGACATTCAACGGTCTCTTGGAGAGGATGTGCGAGATGGGGAGGTCGGTGGAGGCCAACGCGTTGAGGGTCTTGGCTTCCAAAAAGGGGTTCTGCCCGGACGGCACGACTTATGAGGTGTTGGTGGCGGGGTTTGCGAGGGAGGGGAAAAGGAGGGAAGGGGAGGGGGTTGTTGAAGAAATGTTGGACGCAGGGTTTATATATGACATTGCGACGTATAATGCTTTGATGGGTATGCTTTGTAGGAGGAGAAAGTCATGATAGTGTATCAGATGATGAAGAGATCATTGTGAGGTGCAAATGAACTTCTTGAGCTCTGAAGCTTGAAGATGACTAATAACTTTCAAGACAATGTGATGATTTTTCTCGGAGTAATTAAACGTTCGCATTTGCATAATTTGAAGCTTTGAAGATCAACTGTTACATCAAACAAGGCAGTATGGGAAGGTTTTTCATACTTTTCTCTTTTGAATATTTATTAGCTTTGTTTTTTTTGGTTAGTTTTGTGCATTCAATTCATTGAACATTTTGAGATCTTTGACATCATGTATGAATGCTTGTTTTCACATTTCGAAATTAAGTTATTATACATTGAATTCTGATGATTATGAAAAAAATTGATGGTGGATTTATATGTATCGAGTATGAAGATCTGCATTTGAAGTTTGGAATGGCTTGCTTTTGTGACAGATCAGTATTGGTATCGTGGGTACTTGATTAGATAAAATGTAGAACTTTGCACATGATTTATAGGCATTAAATAGTACATCAAAGATTGTGAAAGGTTATGCTTGTATGTCTCATAATCTAGGTCAATAAAAGATCAACCGCATACAATAGCATTTGAGCTATGGATGTGTCATAGCTCTATATATGTTTAGTTTTTATAGACTTTCTTTTTTCTTACAATTCAACATTTCCTGAAAATTTTGGTGACCTGGGTGCCAACTTTTTTCATATCATTTCAGAAATAAATTCTTATTTCTTGTCCCAGTTTGGGTGGCTCAATCCTCCCTGTCATAAGATATTAAATACTGGAGTAGGCATTGCACCCTTAGATTAGTTGTGAGAAGTTATTTTCTTGTTTCAAATTTTGTTATTTCAGGCCCCCTATGCCAGTGGTGATTGGTATAATCATGTTATAAAGTTGAAATATTTTTTGGTAACAAAAATGCTGGGATTATATCTAATTTATATTATTAAAATATATTAATTTTCATCCTCAACTAGTGGTTTATCTAGGTAACCTTAGAGTTTGGATTAGGAGTCTAGCCTCTTTTTTTTCCACTCACTGATATAAATAAAGTAAATATCCTTACATAAATCATTAATAAAAATAGGTACATTAATCACCACCCCTCTTCTCTTTTTATATTATTACACATTTCACTTAGGAGTAGAGTTGGTAGTTAAAAGAAGATGCACATATTATACAAAGGGCCAGTCAAAGATAAAAGTGGTTTATATAACGAGATTAGCTTATTTAAGTTTCTAAATAAAAAGCGGGCTAAGTTTATGGCTGTTACAATACTCAACATTATGGCATGCTTATAGAAATTATTAACCTTTTGCCAAGGGGTCCCCCATAGAGATTTGTTACGTCAAGCTCATAACTATTTTTATGTCAAGCTAAAAAGTACATGTATGTATCTTAGATAATTGTTTGGAGACATAACAAAAAGAGATTTGCTGAAAATGATATTTACAAACCGCCACAAGATTACCTCACATAACAACAGTTATAATAACTTTCTTTAATGCAAGCTTACAATGCAGGATGTGTATGGATGACCAGGAATGAAGTATTTTGTGATAACTCAAGATATCCAGGGTCTCCTAGTATGTTCATCATGGTATTCAATATTTATGTTGCTGGATAAGATTCTGAGGATTTGCAATGGGTTCATCTCTAAAATAATGTTTGGTAACGAGACTGCAAAATAGCTTTACACTTAAAGCAGCCATTGAAACTAGCTTTCAAGAAAGCGTGGTTTTCATAGACTCTGAAAAGTCCCTTTTTTACTATAAAAAGTTGTTTTTTGCTACCTAAGCTTGGAATATAGAACCAAATACACTTTCATCCATATACTACCACATATAGCAAATTATGAAGAATTTCACTTGTACAGAGCTCTTGTGCATGTTGGTTACGAAGACCTAGCAAAAATTGATCTCCAGCGGTGTAACTTTTCTGTTGTTTGATTCAGATATTATCTATTCTATCGCTCCTTCAAGATATCCCCACTGGTGCTAATGCTTTCATGAAACGAACCATGTTCTGATTGCAGGCTATCTTTGAAAGATTTGATAGACACCAGAGTGGAAAAATGGACTAATCAGAATCAAGTGATGCCACTGCTCAGTCTTAGATATGCGGTTCCACCTTCAGTTATACAGCATTCATATCTCTCACTTGATGAATGAAGCAGCTTTAAATCCTTGAAATACTGATGTTCCAACATATGAGGCTGATGGAAACACAGAGGACGATGAGGTGATAAGAGCGACTGGGTTCGCCTTTTGGTGCAACCAGCGGTGCCTCAGGAGGAAAGGCTGGGGAGGCCACAATGAGGAGGGGCTTCTGTTGCCTGGTGAGCTTGTTGTCCTTCCTCGGATACTTGCATTTGCTTTGATAAAGAAATTTTGTTATTCAAAAAAATGAGCTGCCGAGTAACGTGTAGCACTGATGAAACTTGATACATTGTAGAATACCTACATTCAGATGAATTAAGAATCTATGTGGGTATATCCATATTCATCCACATAGAGTATCTGAAGATTTTTATATACCTGATTCTGAAGAACCTTATTGCAGCGGAAGATTGATTTATCGCAGTGGATGTAAATTAATAATCTAAAAGACAGTTCAATCTTAATGAAATCAACCATTGCTTTTTGGAGGGAGATGGGATGCTCTGACATTATTAGTATTATTTACATGTGAAGTTTGAACACAAAAAACTTGCATGATTGCTTCCATAACATGATCAACAGAACAAAATTCACCATCCGGCATCAGCAGTGACCAAAACTAAGCCGGTCAATCAGACGGATACGGATCAGATATGCTAATATTCATATCCTAACTTTCAGATTCGGATACGGATATCAATTTTTGAATTCAGATCCCTTCGGATACAGATCGGATAATTAACATGGTTGAATATTAACATTAATTTGGATAATTAAGTGTTATTTTAGAGAAAACATTAAAATTAAAATTGAGATTTTAAAGTTTATTATCTATTTTAGATATCATATATTAAAAATTTAATAGCATTATAATATATTATCATTGTGATTAATCATACAAGATAACAATATTGCAATATATAATAATAATAATTTTTTTATAATATATGTCGAATACGAATATTTTTTGGATCGGATAGACTGATATCCATATCCGCACATTTTTTTGGATCGGATAGACTGAGCACTCTGGATCTTCGAATATCGGATATTTCTGATTTTTCGGATATGGATTCAAATCGGATTCAAACTTTTTTCGGATAATTAACAGGCTCAACCAAAACATGTTCAACAGACTGAAAATAAACTGTCCTCACCATTGATTCTTTCTGAACATGATGCATGTTTCCCTGATGCTAAAGGTTTGTGAAATATTGTGTGTCAATGCAGCTACTTGGATAAAGTTAGAGACAATCTTATTTGCAGTACTTGGATAAAGTTGGAGACAGTCTTATATGCAGTTATGTAATAAACACGGATTGCTTATGAAGATTGCGTGTAAATAAAAAATATGAAATATATATTCTAATGAATGAAATACATTTTTAATTCTATCATGATTCATGAACCATTGTTTGATCTTTTAATTTTTTTTTTTTTCACAGGACAAATTGCATGAAACTTGTGGCTTTAGAAAATGAAACATGGTTGATGAGTGTATGACATGTAATCATAAAATAGCAACCCAGTGATGTAGACAATGCATGGACAACCAATTTCAGTAGGAATTTTGATGTAATAAAGAAAAATGTCAAACAAATTGATTACCCAAACTAATGTGATCGATCCCAAACATGATAATACTCTTATTAAAAAGTGATAGAATGATGTGTGTTATTATGATTGATCTAGATCCCTAAATTGATTATAATTTATTTTGTCATTGGTTCATAGCCATTTCTGTGTACATAAAAAATATGGGAATCACATATACATAAGATATTAGAAATGCAATATTTCAACAAATATACATTAATAGAGCATCCCCCACCCATAAAAAAAAATAAAAAAATATCAAATAAAAACAACCTTCACTATAATTATCATCCCAAATTTTTTCTAATCAAAAGAAAGTTCATATACAAAAAATTCAGTGAATAGATGAAGTTAAAAGAGGACAAGAAAAAAAAAAAACAGTAAACCCCATTAAGAATTTTTAACTGAGTTAGAGAAAACTTTGGAAGAAAAAAAATCCAATTACATGAAAATAAATCAAAGTACTTAAATGGGCTAAAAGTAAAAATAAAAAAACTAAAAAAAGGACAAGGAAAAACAACCATCAGCAATTTTTTTTTAAAAAAATCTTATTAAGAATTTTTAATAGGTGTGTTTTCAAAATCACTGATACAAAACAAAAAGTTAAGACAAAATAAAAATCCAATAACCCAACAGAAACTCATATAAAGACAAGCAAATGCATATTTTAAAGAAGACAAAAATAAAAAAAATGAAAAACAAAAAAAAAAGAGAAATTTTAAGAATAAACCCATTAAAATTTTTGGTTGGGCTATTCTTAAAATCATAATAAAAAAATTTGGACAAAAAATTCAATAAAAAGTAATCAGAATCACAATCAAAGACAATTTTTAAAAAGGATAACAATAAAAGAAAAAATAAATTAAAGATCAGCAATTATGAAAATTTATTTTGGTGTTCTAAAATTATAAATAAAAATAATTTGGACAATATAATAATAAAATATATTTTTTTATTTTTTTACAAAAATAAAATAATCTCAAAAATTGAGAAGAATAAAAAAGAAAACCAAAACTCAAACGAAAGCAAACCAAACAAAAGAAAAAAAAAAGAAGAAATGCTTCTCTGCAGATCTCCCGCGATTTTCAAACCCCTCCGAAACCCTAACCCTAACTTCAAAAGGGTTTCTTCTCCTGTCATGGCTTCCGCGAGGGGGAACCCATCGGGTCTCGAGATCCGGGTCTCGCTCGTCGCCGCCTTGGCTTCGCAGGCTTTCAGTCTCTCTCAACGTGGTAAGTTTTCGATTCCGATGAGATTTCGAGAAAAAAAGGGGGAACTTTGGGGTTCAATTCGTGATAAAAATTGCAGTTTTGGGGGATTTGGCGGCGGAGACGGTGAAGTACGCCTTCCCGCGGAGGAGGTTCGAGAGTCGGAACTTGGAGGAAGCTTTGATGTCCGGTGTGTAATCACTTTGGATTTTTTTTTTTGGTGGATTTTGAGTTGGTTCAAATTTTTTGATCTGATTGTGTTTTGGTTGTTATTTAAAGTTCCGGATCTTGAATCGGTGGAATTTCGGGTTTTGAAGCGCACGGACATGTACGAGATTCGAGAGGTTGAGGTATGGTTTGTTTGGTTTTGTTTTGATGATTATTGTTTTTTTTTTGTTTTTTTTAATTCTGTTGAGCGGCTATGTAAATTGATCGAGATTTTATCTAGTAGATACAAAACTTTCATTGAAATTCAATAAATTCAGCTTAATTAAAAAAAAGTTTGGAAATTGAAGAGGTTTGATGATTGGGCTTGTGCTATAAATATCAATGCTTGGTAGAAGTTCAAGTAGGCTTGAAGGAATTTTGCTTAGAAATAATTTCTAGATCATTGTTTTCAAGGATGTTTTTCATTGGCAATGCAGGAAATTAAGGCATTGACCATGACTTGTTTCAATTTTTTATGCATAGCTTCCCATTTAACCTAATTTGTCACACCAATTAGTGCTTTTGAGACTCGAATATGTTCTCTCCCTTAGGGTCGTCCATGTCATTGCGCTATGCACACGTAAGGTTGTATGGTGCTTGGACACACCGCTTAATGGTTGACAATGGCATTTGCAAATATGAGATCTTGAGTTCAAGTTCTACTGCTTACCTAAAAAAATGATGGTCTTTCACTGTTGTTGTTTCTCCTTTCTATGTGTTATTATCTTGGTTGAGTTCTAAACTCAATTCCATTAATCAGGATTACAATTAAGTGAGAGATATATGATGGAAAATTTGAGCATATATTATTGGCATGAGAAGAACATAGAAATTTCCCTTGGGAGACTAGTGTTAGAATGATCATGGAAATAGATAAGGGTATTAATCAATAATACTCAACAACATGTATTATGATGTTAATTGAACTGCTCTTATATGAACCATGGAAAATATTAAACAACTGAGATTTGATTGGTTAATTCCATTTATTCCAGTTGGAATTTTCTTGTGCATGTGTAATTACAATTCTGTAATTTTTGTATTATGTTGGAGGGATTATGGTAATTTATCTGGGCTATATATACTCTTTTCTTAGTAAAGGTTTCTTTTGCCATTGGTCCTGGGGTTTTGAGAGGGAGAGTTTGTACCCTCCACAAATCATTTAATCCAAAAAATAAAGAAAAAATTTCTATTCCTTTTCTGTGGACGTAGTGAGTCTTTTGCCGAATCATGTAAATGCTGTCTTGTGTGCTTGTTGTTTCTTCCCTCTCTTGAGGACGCAGAAAATCTCTTGTCGAACCACGTAAATCTCGTCTCGTATGACTCTGTGTTTGTTTGTTCCTTCTTCTCTACTTTGATTTGCGGTTGTATTTTATGACAGGACTTATCATCTTAAATTTCATTCATCTAATGGACATTATAATTCAAACAGCCCTACTATGTAGCTGAAACAACGATGCCAGGGAATAGTGGATTTGATTTCAATGGCTCGTCTCAGGGATTCAATGTATTGGCTGCGTACTTGTTTGGTAAGGTATATGATTGTTTTTCATTTTGAAGGAGAAAACGGCTGGATTCAGATCTTAGGTATATATATTGGTTAGCTGATATTTGCCTTGTCATCATTTCTAGAATACCATGAATGAACAGATGGAGATGACGACTCCTGTTTTTACACGGAAAGCTCAATCAGATGGAGAGAAAATGGAGATGACAACCCCTGTGATAACGAAGAGGGTACAGCACTTGTGGTCTCAGAAAGATCTGCATATACTGATTTTTGTTTCTAGACACAACACGATCTTGATTATGTTGTGATCCAGTCAGGAGAACAGGGTAAATGGAAGATGTCATTTGTCATGCCCTCCAAGTATGGTGATAAGCTGCCATCACCAAAAGATCCCTCTGTGAAGATCAAACAGGTGCCTGGGAAAATCGTTGCAGTGAGTGCTTTTTCAGGTATGCATCCACCCGACATACAATATGATCAGACTCCTAGGAATATTGATGTGGGTAATAGGGTCTAAATCTTGTTTATGCTTAGTTCTCAAGAATCTGTTATTTTGAATAAGCATTTAGAAGCATTATTTATAATTGTTTTCTGTTGATGATATCATATGGCTTCCATTCTCAGCATGTTTCTGTTGGAAAGTCATGCACTTGATTTTTTGGGGATGATTTCATTAGTAATCTAAATATCCCTTTTCCAACTCTGGCCTCAGGATATGTTTCAGATGAAGAAGTTAAACGCAGAGAATCAAAACTTCGGGATGCTTTGAGGAGTGATCCAGAGTTTCAAGTAATAGAAAATGCACTGGTTGAAGTAGCACAGGTAAGACTGGATTGAATTTTTTTCCTATTTTTTTTTGTTTTTGCAGTTCAAATTCTCATTACTTGTTTCTTGTTGTTGCAGTTCAATCCCCCATTTACTCTTCCATTCACACGTAGAAATGAAGTAGCTCTTGAAGTTGAAAGGAAGAAAAATGGGTAGGGCTTGATGATATATTTCATCCGTCAAAACACTTGTATAGGTGAAGTAATTATAGAATCCTTTTTGATATAGCTATACATTAATATAAGTAATTTATAGATTATGTGGGATTCACCATATAATTACTTTGTAAAATAGCATACCGGAATTCTGTAACCATGCTACAATACAAGGTGTATATATTTGTACAACGGCAATATAATTTCATTCTGATATTCAGTGGTGGCTAGTTGAATGGTTCTTCTAGATATCTTGTTTCTTGTCTTATGCATATACTTCATATTGAATGATTTTCACAAGTTTATAAAGTTTGGGAAGCTGATGCATAGCTTTTGCATCATATTCCTCGCTATGTTCACTGTTCAAGATTTTTTTCTGTGATTGCATCAATCAATTATGATTCAACAAACAGAAAAAGGGAACAATGAATGTTTGTCTCCAATAATTTTTATCATTCTTTGGTTCTTTGATGGGTAGATGCCCAGTGGATGTTATTATTTTCTGTGATGGTTAGATCTAACAATCAATGGATTGCTCAGTGGTTTGATTCTTTTCTGTGATTCTTTTGTTTTCTAGTATTCTTTTATATTGTTACATAGTGGATGTTATACAAGCTATGATGTAGGTCATCCCTAATAGCATATGCTATTAGAAAATGACATCTGTTTTCTCTTTATGTTCATTCTTTAGTTCCTTATCATGACATTTGGACTCTGGCATCTAAATTAAAAAAATGTTATATTATCATTATAAGTAAAAAAAAAGGATTATGAGATCTGAGTGAATGGGAACTGGTGTTTTCAGAATTTAGATATGGATTATGGGACCTACAAACCAATAGCATTGACCAAAGAAATTCACAGCATATAATGATTATAGCCACTGAGTGCTCATGTACTTTATGAGATCAAAACCTTGATTTTGGATCATGAAATGACTCCTCCTTTAAGAATAGAAATTGCAGTGATTTTCAGCAATATTGGACTTACTCTTTTTTTTTTTCGATCTGGTATTTGTAACTTGCAGATAAAGGTTTTCTGTTCACCCCCCTTTAGCAGCAGGTTAAGATATTCTTGGCTAAGTATAATACAATGTTATAATAAGTATGACTTTAACCCTTTTATTATTTTTGGAAACTTAATAAGTTAATCTTGTCATATAAATCATATTATATTTGAACTGGTCTTTGATATGATTTGTAATCTTTTTCTAAATACCACTTTTACCTTCAAGTAAAATGTGTGGTATAATAAAAGAGACGAGATAGAGCAAGAGGTGTGCCTATTTTTATTAATAAGGGTGAACTCGAGATCTTATGGTATGCGGTGGGATTTAAACTCAAGACCTTATGGTTGCAGATTTAATTGTCAACCACCTGAGCTATGAGTCCAAGCTCTATTTAAATTTATGTTTGAAGATCAAAAATGATATTATAATAACAGAGACATCCTGCAATATCTTTGTTGTCAAATGATCTTGAAATACCATTTCATATTTGTATTATGATAACACTGATCACTATATCCCCCACCATATGTTCAAAAATATCAAATATTTGATTGCAAATGTAAACTGAGATCATTCACTATACCCTCCATGAGCTCTTTCAAAATTGTGCAGAAGCAGTACTTACTTCAACCACCCCTGAAAATCAGAGGTCCTACTGAAGACTCCACATTTCAGGTATGCTTTCCAATACAGGTCTCCACGCCTTCCCTCTGCGTGCATTGTCTCCATCATTGTTGACTTTCACTTGTTCTTCTGAAAGGTGAGAGAGCACCTCCTTCAGCTCCTGTTTTGTGATCACAATTTTAATTCTAATAGCTCCACTGCTCCCCTGACTGGCCTCAGCTGCAGCCAATTTCGTCTGGAAGAGATAATAGATTCGGTCACTGTGTGACTGTGTCTGAGGTTGTGAAAGACGAGGGTCTGAGATTGCACCAGAGATCGAAAGGTTAGTGACTTTTTCATCCCTCTTTGTAGGCTTAATGAACTTCTTTTGCATGGAAAAGCAATTCCCCATTGAAATGAATCTGTGCTTTCTACAATTGCTTTGGAGGGTAGAAAAGAGGAGGGGATGGTTTGTATTTAAAAGAGGAAGGATTTTTATAGATGAACCCCCCTATTTCTTAGAAATTTGAAAGAAGTACCGTAAGAAAAAAAAATCTCCCCTTGGTCCCCCCCCACCTGATAGGTCCTGCCTCCACCACCAAGGCACCAATGCTCCAATTAAATTGAATGGGTTAGTAATCCAGCTTTTCAGTTTGATTGTAGTGATCAAGCTTTTCAGTTTGATTGTAGTCCTAACTTTAGAATATTTTCCCCCCTTTAAAGTCCATTCACCAAGCAAAAAAAAAAAAGCTTTTCAGTTTGATTGTAGCAATCAAGCTTTTCAGTTTGATTGTAGTCCTACGGCGCTGATATACTCAACCCGGAGATAATCCCCTAGCTGCCTATACACTCCACTAGTATGAAAAATCAAATATTGTTCATTTTTTTCAAGGAAAAATGTGTATTGATTTATCTAGGTTTATAATTCACCTTCATGGTAGTTTGTAATTCATTAGATGAATATATACTTTAAGAAAAACAAATTATAACAGTTGGGTCCGTAGATGGGGCTGCATGCAGGGTTACATGTATAATTTTGTTTTATTTTGTTTTGCGTAATCTTGTATATACTAGGTTTGAAATGTAAAAGTGTTTGCATTCAGAGTGTTGTTACACAATTTTTTTTTTGCAGCCTCAATTCCAGTCTCATATACGTCAATAGAAAATTAACAGAGCATATACTAACATTAACGAGGCATATGTTTCGATAGAAATTTTTTACATTTTCTATAAATGCATTCATACAATTTATTGGAGTATATATTTCATTTTTTATAAAAACATATATATTATTTTTTAAAAATTCAAAACACATGGATTCGAATTGGAGTTGAAAATTGGGCTGTACATAACATTATCCTTGCATTTATAGTTAGTTCATTTATGTTGGAACTTTATTTTTTGTGAATATATGTATTTTTTTTTAAAATATACCTTAAAAATTTCGTAAACCGTATTTCCATATTTGAATTTTGGAATACAGATTTGGATATCATATTTTACATCTGATAGATTCGGATACTAGGTTCATTGTGAATAATATTATGCTATATTATATATGGGTTTTGTTGAAGGTTGCCTTCATGGCACTAGTTAAACCTCATTTATTGAAATATTAATTAAACACTTGTTGAAGATTGCCTTCATAGCACTAGTTAAACCTCATTTATAGAAATATTATCAAATACTTGAATCCAGGACCCTGATCCCTAAAGCTGTGATTAAACAAAATCATTCATTCAAGAATAGTTTTATGAGTCAGCTTTATAGACATAGTGATTCATTACATAATCTAATATTTTTTGGGACATGATTTATTTACTCTTTTTTTGGGGGAATTTTAAAGTTGAAAAATCATGCCACCATAGGTAATTGGGTTGCCCATCAAAACACTGTGACAAGAGTAAACAAATCATTGGATATTTCTGTCACAACAAAAGCCTCCACTGGAATCTTCAACCACATTTCAAATGTGGGGTTGACAACCAAACTCCATTCTTTGTAGTGGATTGTAAGTTGGAAGACAAAGAGAACCTTCTTATATTGTTGTTATTGGGTTGTTAGTGATTGACCTACCTTAGCACATTGGAAGACCACACTATTTTTTTTTTTTTTGTGAGTGAGAGGAAGACCACACTAGACATTTTCATATTGTTTTCATCAACCTGCTCAAAGAGCACAAAAGCAAAGGCATTTTTCAGTTACCTAAGATCCAAAACTAAAACAAACTAAAACCTTAGACCCAACCTCTCACCCACCCACCCCCAACCTACATACACACCTAAAACCTCATTTGAATTATCTGCTCTTGATAGTAATACTATGATAAATAAACTATCTATATGGAATAAATGATTTTCTTATTTGTTGTCTGTTTGCGAATTAAAGTCTTTTTTTTTTTGGATCATAAATTAAAGATATGCTACAAAGAAGATATTGATAAATCTACTAGCTGTTTGTGTCTGAGAATTGTGTGAAAGATATGACATGTTTTGAAATGTGTAAGATTATTAGATGAGATAATTTTTTAGAATGACATGAAAAGATTTATTTAATTATAAGCAATTCTACCTGCCTCTCCCCCAAAAGTTACCAAATATTTATATTGCCCCCCTCATTTTATGGAATATCCATATAACCCCGCATTTATTGCATTAAATGCATATAACCCTCTATCATTACTTTGTCAAACCATGGCAATGGTTAACTTAACTTGACTTGTGAAAAAGATCGAAGTACCCCCGATACCCTCTCTAAACCTAAGCTTCTGTTTGGAACAGGAATATGATTTATTCTTGGGTATGCATTTATTCCGGTATAAGTAAGTATAAATAAAGATAAAGTGATTTTGTGTTTGGTTGTGTTTTGAATTATTCTCGTTGATAAACGTTAGAATAAATGTTTTGTTGTTTGAGTAAAATGTGAATAAAGTATGTATAAGGATTTATAAAAGGCGAAAAAATAATGATAGTTAATTTGACATGTGATTTATAAGAGGTGATGACAGTTGATTTGACAGTGGGTCTACATATTCTTTGGGTGGAATAACCTAGGATAACTTTAATTCCTGAGGTTGGTTGGAATTCATATACCACTTTATACCAGTTTATTCTGCATAAGATATTCCAGGATATATTAGGCAAACAAACGGGTTAAAACCCCTATTCCAGTCAATACCAGGTTATCCGGGGGTTTATTCCCGTTCTAAACGAGGGCTAAGAGGCTAAAATGTGTTCCATCTCTCCCAAACCCAAAAAATAAAACCGCAGTCACCTCTCCCAAACAAAGAGCCTGTATCTCTCTCCATCTCTCTCCACCTCTATTTCACTTGACCCTTCTGTCTCTTTCACTATTCTCTCCACCATCACCCCTCCCAAAGAAGGAAAAAATATAAAATTTGTTTTCAATACAAGGGGATGAAGGTAAGAAGAAGAAATGGTGATGTGTTGAAACAAGGGTAAGAAGAAGAAAGAAGAGTTGAATGAGGTTTAAATCATGAACCATTGCGTATTGCGCGTGGAAAGTTACAAATAGAGCGTAGAATTTGAGGCTCGGGAGATGCTTGGGAGACGTTTGGTTTAAGTTTTTTTAAGTTCTTTTGTTTTGTATTTTGTTGGAAGGGTCGGTTGTTCACATCTTGTGAGAGCAATCTTTCCTCCCTTTTTTTTTTCTCTCATCCTCTAAATATTTATTTTCATCCCCTCTCCTTACTTTGATGCAAGATTTATACTTGTAACCTATATTTGAGTTATATAGTCTATCATTTCCTAAAAAAAAAAAAAAAATCATGAACAATTGCAATGATTAGACATGTGATTGTTGTGGAAGAAGAAGATGGAACCGGATGGTATTGGGTGAGGAAACAAACAGAATATTCTATACATATTCCTCTATTTTTTTTTATAGACAATTAACTAAAGAGACTAAATGCTTAACCAGATCACAATGTAGGGGGTTAGATGGATATTCGATAAAATGAGGGGACGATATGAATAAACGATAACTTTAAAAGCTACAAACTACTCTTTACATTCTCAGATAATGGAAAAATCTGAAGCATAGAAAAAGCCACTGAGAGAACATGAAATTATATACACCCACCAATAATATGAACATGAAAATACTAACAGGAACCTAAGCTACCAGAAATGGTATGATAATCAGCAGGAACGCATCGTAAGTGAGCGTTGCGGAGCCCGTGTATCGCGTGTCCTTCTCCTTGAACTTTTCAGTTAACCCCTGCAGTGAAAAAAAAAAAGAGACAGGTTTTTAGTAGACATAAGATGCATAGACAATCAAATGTTCTTTCCATTGTGTAGGAACCATGGTTGAAATTATTATCAGTTTATTCTCATTGAGAGTCCTCTATTCCTGTGGTCATTCTTGGGCATCCTAAACAAAATTTTCCTACATTCCTCTCTTCCACTGAGCATGCAAGAATTGGATTATTGGGAAGGAGGAGTTCTAAATTGTTCCTTACTAATTTGTTATTCTTTTAGATTTTCAGCACTCATCTAGCAATCCAATATTTGTATTCAATTGCAAATGTCTTTCAACCATGAGAGTTTTTCTTTCAAAGGACTCCAACAACAGTAAGAAATTGGAGACTCACCTTCACAATCATTCCACACCTGTGCATTAAAAAAAAAAAACAAAGATGTCAAATACAGTAACGCTACTCAGTGTTTAAAGTATTGATTGAGATCTCACTGAAAAGATAAAGGACTTACTCGACGAAGCTGTCGAAATTCAATGCAGCTCTACGACGACCTCCTTCATCGTATTTGGAGATTAAAAGCTGTAGAACTGAAGGTGGAACCGCATATCCGAGACTGAGCAGCGCATCTCTCAATTCCGATGAGTCAATTTCTCCACTGCGATCTCTATCAAACCTTTCAAAGATGGCCTGCATTCGAAGTTGAGAAATTTTGTTTCACAAATTGATTAGCATCAGTGTAACCATCTTGAAGAATCTAAATGGTAACATCAACCAGTATAACAAGTTATGCTACCATCAATGTTATCTTCTTCAATTATAATCTATTGAATAATGTTAAAAGACACTTCCGCATACTGTTCCACATGGTTTGATTTTTTTTTCTCTGGTACATACTACATGTAATGAAGAAATATTTATAAGTTCATAAAAATGAAATATATATATTTCAAAATAAATATTACATGCTTCATCTAACAAAGTATATTTGATTGTCCCAATGAAAGTCAACAAAACATTCTCCAATTTTTCACCATCATTTATTCAATCAATCATCCCATATTCATATCCACAATTGCAGATCCCAAGCTCAGCACACATGTCAAACTCATCAGATTCCAATTCATAACAATCACAATCCCACCCACAAAACCAAACATCTCCAAATCCTCAACAGATTGCATCCATGAAACCATAGTAATAGTCTCAAAATTCATTTGTAGATCATACGGGATAAGCATAGTAAAAGTTCAAAGATAATTAAACTATTTTCTAAATATATTTCATTATTAGTATGACAAATACATCCAAATTTAAAAAAATTCCGTGATGGATGAGAATTCCAAAATGACAATTAAGATTAGTTTTTAGATTCTAAAAACTGTGATAAATCATCAAAATTAAATGAATACACCAATGTTTCAAAGTAACATGAGATCAGGATGTGTGGTCGTCATATGCGGTCGCACATTGACTATTTGAACGGACTCATACGTTCGTTCGAACGGTCGTTATTATTTTTTTAAAATGTTGTTCAAATGAAGTTCAAACATAATTCGTTCTCAAAACATTCATTTTTTTGAACATTTTGAACTACTGTTCGAACCCCATTCGAACAACAGTTCTACCATTCGAATGGATATCAGGCCGTTTGAACGGTCAATTGTTCAAACTGCACAAACCAGATCATATGCGCTGGCCTCAAAAATACCACGTGCGGTCGCATTTAAATCTATCAAATATACATACTCTAAATGTATTAAAGACACGTACATAGTTCAACAAATAGAAGTATGTTCTACATATAAATACATAATCCGAAAAAGTTCAGAATCTTTTGAAACTATTATACTTTGAAACAAATAGAAGTATTATTATTATAATATCACAAAATTAAACTAAAAAATCATCAATCAAACTCACCCGCCATTGTCCGAGACAGCTCCACAACGCCGCAAACTCACTCGGCCCTAAAAACACACAAAAAAACCCAATTTTTCACCAAACCCCCCAAAATTTTTTTGCATAGAAACCCAAAATTCCTACCGATCTTGGAAGAGGACCCCCTCTTGAAGAGAAACATGAGCAACCGGACCGTCCGGAGGGGAAACCTCTGGTACCCTCTCGAGAGGGCCACCTGAAGCTCCCCCTCGTCGATGGACCCGCTCCCGTCACGATCGACGGCCGAGAAGCTTCGGATGATCTCGGGATGGGTTCCTGGCGGGAACTGCGCGGGCTGGCCGAGGTAGTAGGAGGGGGGGAAGGCGGGCTGGGCGGGCCGAGGCGGAAAGGAGAGGGGATCGGGAAAGGGAGGGGCGGAGGGGGTGTAGTGGTTTCGAGAGGGGTAGTCGTTGAAAGATGACATTTTTGTTGGACTAAATTGGCAAAAAAGGAGCTCTTTTGTTTTCTCTGAGAGGGAGAGTTTTCAAGGATTTGGGTTTTTATAGGGGAACGAATTTTTTTTTTTTAATGGCGGTTGAAAAAATCGGTCGTCTTATGTTTTTTTTTTTCTTTCTATTTTTTGTGTTTCTGCCCTTTGAAAATAGTTATTTGTGCGTGTGTCCTTGTAAATTAGTGTTTGGACTCCTCTGGGATAATTGTATTTCCTTTTAAGGCACCGTTTGGTAGTGGAATTACAAAACTAATTTTTATAAATGCTGGTTTAAAACTGATTCTACAGAAAATTACCCCTAGCTTTTAAAAAACGCAGTTTTAAGGCACTATTTACTTAAAATCTGTCTGCAGAAAGTTGTCCCAATTTTTCTGTTTGGTTAAATGATTACATAAATAGCTTCCTGTAAACACAAAAGCTGTTCAATCATGCAATCAAATGCTGTCAAAAGCTAGGTTCGGATTTTGGAAGGGGGGGGGCTATTATTTTTTTTAAAGGAATGTTAGGTGCAAACCCAAATGCAGTTGCACATGTTTTAATTTTTTTAAAAATATTAAATCTCGTCTATATGCTTTGATGAAAAAAAAATTAGACTCAGTCATTTTTACTAACTAAAACTCAGATCATGCATGTTTTTATTTTTTTTTAAATAGTAACATCATCTATTGAAGTATATACTTTAATAAAAAAAAATGTATATCGATATATTTTGAGTTGAATAACTTATTTTTAGTAAGTGTAATAAAAAATTTAACGAGATATAAACATCATCTAATGAGATATATGTTTTATTGAATTTTTAAGACATATGTAGAACTGTAAATAAAATTGAATACATCATGATTGACATCATGAGAGGTGAACTCATTATATTATATTTTCTTCTTCTTTAAGTATGTATAATTGTGATGTTTATTTTGGTTTTTCTGATGAATCAATTATTCTTCTGAATCAATCGAAGAACATGACTCACAGTTAATGGATACTATGATGTAAGGGAGTATCAATCAAATCAATAAAAATCTTAATTATTTTTTTTCCCATCTAGGTTGTCATCTTTAGATGCAATATCTTTGTTTCCAAGATTAATAAGAATATAAGATGTGTTCTTTAATTTTTAAATCTGATAGTTGATTGTATCACATCAACTTTAATCCTTGCCATTGTCATCAGGTGATGACACCACTTTAAGGTGAATTTTAATACACCTACAATGATGTCTTCGCCAATGTGAATAAGAACTTTCATAATTTTGTTCATATAATATTGTATCATTATCATTCTAAACCATAAAACAATAGTTACAAGTAAGAAATATGTTAGGGAATTATCATTCATGTAGTCACTGTAACAGTTCCAAAATATTTGATTTTTTTTCAAACTACATAATTGTTTAATAAATTACCTATTTTCATTCAAAAAACAATGTATTCGAATGAATTAATCGAGCACACATCTGTTTAGATATTCATATATTCAGCTAGAATAACAAGGAATGACTAATGAGGCGTTTGGATGTAGGTTTTAGAATTAGCTTTCATAAAAAACTGAGTTTACAGAAAGTTGTCTAGACGTATTATAAAAAAAAACTATCTTTTAGACACTTATTTATAAAAATATGTCTGTAACTTTTAATTAAACTACAACTTTTTTTTTTATTTGAAAATAGGTTTGAAAAATTATTTTCTTTCCAAACACACATCCAAATGCCCCATAAGTATAATTGCAAAACTTCATAATAATAATAATAATAATAAAAGTTTAGGGGTGCATATGAGAACAGGATGATTTTTAGAGGAGTGTATTTGTAAATAATGAATTGTTGAAGGGGTACATGACAAAACGACCCTCTCTAGTCTAATATGGCTCGTCTAAGGAACCGCGTAACCGACATAGCGGTGGCGCGACGACGTGGAAGCTTCTCCGCCGTTGATTATTCTAACACGCGCGACGGACGACACGAGCCTTCTTTTCTGCGTGTGTGATAAACGCTTAAAAAATTGGGGTTCACGCGATTGAATTGAATTGTCCTTATCAAAAAACGGACGGTCACGATACGGCGGATACACGAAATGTTAACCTCACCGTGGAGGATCCCATCAAGTGACGACCAAAAGCGGGTACAAGGGCCACGTTTAAAAAATGCAGCGTTAAATATAAAAAAAAAACGTGTTTATACCATTTGGAGTAAATTATTTGAATTTTTTTTAAAGAAAAAATGATCACAAAAATCTATAAAAAGTTAGAAATACTTAAATCAATCATTTTTTTTAAATTATACTTAAAAAAGTCTCATTTTATAATTTTGAAAACATAAAAGACTAATCTACCCTTATGTAATTTAATCCTTAACATCACTCTAACCCTTATTAGGTTATTCCACACCAAAAACATATATTTTTTACAAAACAACAATTTATCTTTATATGACTTCTTAGAGGTTATGCTATTATATATCATATTGTGTGTTTCTTATATATATATATTTTACATGATGTTGTTTATTATTTTTCATTTTATATAATCATAATATGTAATTTAAATCTGTGTTGCACCCTAATGCAGGAGATGATATTTTAATATTCTAAATGCTTATGCACATTTTTTTTACTTGGCTATTCACATAGTTTAATGGTGTTATTAGTGTATATCCATTTTTTTAAAGAAGCATCAACACTTAATGGAGTTCATCATAAAAAAACTCAAATTATATTGCACATATATCACAAAAAAAATTCTACATGAGAATATGTGAAATATATTAACAAAATTAAGAGGGTGAAATATTGTAATAAAGTTGAGAGGTATGAAATATATTAAGGATCTAATTACATAAAAATCTAATTATGAAATGTGAACTCTTTTTAAATCAGTAAGATAGATTTGATAGAATAACATAATTATACATATTTACCAAACCAGCTTATTGTCATCTATTCTAACATGGCTATACATATTTATTATTTGCAAACAAACATATTTTTGAATTATTTTCCATCTGTTCCACTATCCAAACATGGACTTAAAAGATTTAAAAGATTCACGTATATAGATACATAAACATAATTTCTTTCTATGAAAAAGAAGCAAAAAAAAAAAGCCCTTAGAACTTACAGTTTTACAAACAAAAAAAAAATCACAGATTTACAAATCCTAGCTAATCAAACAACATCGCGAATGAAATAAAAAAACCCTAAATAATCATAATATCAAAGAAGATAAAAGAAATACTTACAATGAAGATACGATCACGTCGTGCATGTGTGTGTGTGTCACAATGATCTAACTACCATTGTCTAATATAATTAACAAAAAAAAAAACTTATTATTTCATTTAATATTAATAATATAAAATTTGATTTGAGAAAGATCTTAAATATTAATTTAGAAAGACTAACAATTACATCAAATACGGTAATTAAGTGATTTTTGGTAATACAACGGTGAAGGTTTACGTATAGTCTTTTTTTTTTTTTTTGTTCAGACCTAATTTCAGTCCACACATATTTTGATTTTTTTAAAAATAATATTCCTTAATGGTTTGAAGTTACATGTTTTCATAAAGAAATGAAACATATACTTTATAGATGTATTTATAGAAAATATATCATGAAACATTTATCTCATTGATGTGAGTATATAACACCAACGAAGCATTTGGACTCCTTGAAGTTTTTGAAACCTACAGAAACACCCTCTAAAGTTTAAAAATATGCACTTACACCCCTGCCATCATATTTTTTCATTAAGATGTGACAAAAGTAATTTAAAATTACTGTTTTACTATTAACTATCTAAATATCCATAGAAAAAAATCAATTAAATAATTCTAGATATTCTTTATGAATATTAACTTATACAATAATTAATTCTTCAAATACATTTGGAGAATTAAGTCACATAATAATTAATTACAAGATAAAAACAACTCACAAAAAAAAGTGAAAACATGATAATATTTAATTAAAAGAATAAAATCGTACTTTTATCTCATCTTCATAGAAAATCAAATTGCAGAGGGTGTAATTACATATTTTTAAACTATAGGAGGTGCTTTTATAAGTTTAACTTCAGGGGTCCAAATGCATTTTACCAAAAAAAAAAAAAAAAGGGTTTATTTAGACATTTTGATTTTTTCAAGAGATTTTTTCATGTCACATGTATAACCTCTTCGAGTCAGCCGTTGATTTCGTGGACTCCAGGTTTCACCTGACTCAGCGGAGGAGAGCGATTGAAGCGAAAGGCGGAGCAACCGATCGACCCTTCCCTTCCCCGCCTCGTTAAAACGGCTCTCTATCATTTGGTGGTCCGATCAACAAAGATGGCCTTCGCCGTCAGTTACGCTACGCCGACGGTTTTCCTGCCGATGATGGCGGCGGACAAGCTCCGAAGGCGGCGGATCTCCGGAATGGCCGCGGCGGAGGCGCCGTCTCCGCTGAAGCCGCCGACTCCTCCGAGGGATTTCACGGCGCCGGAGCCGAAGATTCTGCGCGTTCGGTCGGACAAGAAGATGGACTTCTTCACGGCGTCGCTCGCGTTGTTCTTCCGATTGGGGAGCGGCCTCTTATGTGAAGGGTTTTTATATACTGCCCCCTCAATTTATTGATATTTATTTTTTGTCCGTGTTTGTTCTAGTTCGTATCGGCGGTGGGGGTGACAGACCGCACGTATTTTTAAGTTTTTTAAAATCATATGTTTCATCTAATGATTATATTTTTTTTTTATAAAAGATGAAGAATATTTATAATGTGAAATTTTTTATTCAGGTATTGAGTGGATGGAAAGGACTAACGAGGTGAACTGTAAAAAAAGAACTGAGTATTACAAAGCTCCAAAATGGTCTGAGTTACCCAAACCCAACCCAGTCTGGTTAGACTATTTTTTTTCTTTTTATAATAAAAAAAATGTAATTCTATGTGCATCGTTAGAAATCCAGTGAAACATAAACGATGTATATATATACCTTGCTAAATTTTTTGCACTTACTAAAAATAGATTCATTCAATTCGAAATTGAGCGATATACTTTTTATCGAAACATATATCTCATTAGATGATGTTTTCTATTTTTTAAAATAATGAAAACATGTGTGGTTTGCATTTTGGACTGTAAGAAGGACTGAGTGTAACATTTTCCTTTTTTTTTTTTTTTTGCCCACGGGTTGGGATTGATTTAAAAGGAAAATGTTATTCTCGATCCCTTTTTTGGCTTCATTTTGACTTCTTTTTAATATTTGTTTTTAAAGTGGAACGTGTGATGATTATAGGTGGGCCGGCAAATGAGTTGTGTTTGACATTTTTTTTTACTTCTAAAGTATATACTTGGATAATGAAGTATATATTTTATTAAAAAAATTGAAATGCTCACATAAATGGAATGCGCATATTTTTATGTTTTTTGTAAATAGTGTATACTGACATAGTGAATTATATATATCTCATTAGGCGCAAATACTACATTATTGACATGAGGACTGCATGTAGGAGACTGGGACTAAAAAACAGATTGAGTGTATCACCTCAATCATCCATGCAGTTCCAAGCGAGTGTATGAATATGTACACTCAATGAAGAAAAATGCAAGAAAGTATGCATTAGATTCATTGAATATATACTTCATTTACTTCATGAGACACGTATATACATTTAAAAAAAATCAAAACATGTGTTTTTTTTTTAAGAAATGGTGCTCCCTAGGATTTGATCTTTTGACCTCTTTCATAAAAATGGGAGGTGCTTGCTGACTTAACTAAAACTCGGTTCGTAAAATCAAAGCATGTTGAGATTGTTAAAGTAATGGCATGAATGATTGTTCATGACATATTTTTTGGGAAAAAAATAAAAATACAGTTATAATTTGAAATCAGGCATACACTGCAGTTTTAGAAAAAAAAATACATTTTTGGCATCTGCCAATTCACGATGTTAAAACATGTTTAGCGTGTAAGAGTTATGTTTAAATATCCATCGTGTAAATCTTGGATTTACAATTGATATCATGTGCTATGTGGCAAATTGGCTTGTTTGCCACACATTACCGGTGAATTGAATGTGACCGTACGGGAACATGTGGCCTGTGAGCAAAGAGTTCAACAAATGTGTTTGTTTTGATGCTAAAGTGGGTGTTCATACCATGATTTAGTTTCTCGTGAGATGACAATATGTATTTATACGTAAACACAACTAGCCAGTTTGGCAAGTGAATAAGTTTTTAAGGATAAATTATCCTAATTTTAGAGGATAAAAAGATCTGTAGATTTTGTTTTTATTCACATCTATCAAAATGAGGGAGGTGATATATGTTATTCTAGCATTGGGATAGTTTGACAATTTGGCAAGTGTTTTTGTACCAATATAGTTTTAATTTAAATGTCGTAAATGACTAAAAACCAAAATACAATGGCCTGTTTTACACTCACTTTGATCCTCAAAACTTGTAGAAATGGTTATTTTTTTGGTTTTCATGTATGGTTCAGAAAAAGTCATGACATGCCTTGAATAGAAATATGAGCTGTGATTATTGCACCATAGTTTTCCAATTGGGGGGATCATCTCAAGTTGATGAGAATTGCATATCACAATGTAGATTCTCTAATTATTCAGATATATAACACGACTCCACTTTATTCATCGTGTCTCTCTCTTTCTATAATTTTCAGCTGCATTGCCTTTTGAATAGTCTACCCATAACATTTGCTTAATTTTGACTGAAGTAGGTCTTTATCTAAACGTGGTAGTTATATGATGTAAACTCCAATGCACTAGTTTTATGTTAAAGTACAGTTTTGATAATTAAATGCTTCCTCTTCTATTGGACATGGATTTTAGTGATCATGTACTTACTAAGTTTCCTGTTGTCTGGTTTTATCATTGCAGATATTTGACATCTTTTGTATCATGTAATTCCTAAGGTTCCTGTTGTCTGGTTTGACCATTGCAGATATTCGTCCGCTTATGTTTCTGATGATGAGATCCCACCAGGCCAGTATGCACTGAAAGTCGGAGGTGAAGTTTGACATTTGCATCAAGATTCCCAAAATGTTTATATTCCAAGTATATCATTCACATAGCATTCAAACTATCACGATGCATTCCAAGTGATTTCTGTTTGGCATCAGGGGTCACAGTTTCCCCATAATCAATATTTTAATATTAGCTTCTTCCCCTGATAAATTTTATGAGGTTCAACAACAGAGGAAATCAATTTGCTTATAACATTGTATAGGATATGTTTCTTCATTTGTAATATGAGACATTAATCAAAAGATTCAAAACGAAAGATCATTTGACTTCTCAATGTTTCTATGCTTAATAGGCAGAAGGTTAAAAGAGACCTCAAAGTTGGGCCCTCGACCAGAGAAACCTATTATAATCTATGAATTCCAGAGGTACTGCATTCAATTTTTCCATAATACATGATGTGCACTAACTGATTTTACAATACTTTCTTTTTAACGTATACATCTTTCATTTTAATTTCGCTTGTATTCTTCTGTTTTGCTCTCTTATATGTGGGACGGTTCTTGTTCACGTGTAAACCTCAGTTGTCCATTTTGTCGAAAGGTAGTGCCATTTCCCAAGTGCATCAAATTATTGCTTTCACTATATGTCATGGACTAATTGGAGAGTCCTTTCCAGGTTAGGGAGATAGTGAGCATTTTGGATCTTGATGTTCTGTTTTATCCTTGCCCAAGAAATGGTCCTAATTTTCGTCCCAAGGTTTCTCAGTTGGGTGGAAAGCAGCAATTTCCTTATATGGTTCGTCACAGTTTCATTATTTGTGATTCACTGGTTTTGGCAGACTATTCAAATAAGTAAATTCAGATTTCCCAGGGTTTTATGCTCTATGAATCGAAGAACTTGGATGTAATTATTTTATGCTAAAAAACATCATATGTCAAAAGTGATTCAGGAACTCCATTTATATTCTCAAAACTTTTTCATGTGTTCTTTTTTATGCATACAGATATATGCTTCTTTTGGGATGGCAGTAGTTAACACTGAGCTGATCTTCAAAAGTTTTTGATTGATTGACAGGTAGATCCAAACACAGGAATTGCGATGTATGAATCGGACGACATAATCAAGTATTTGGTTGAGAAATATGGTACATTACACTTATTGGTTTCTGTTATTCTTTTACTTTCTTTCTTTTTGTTATGCAAACAAATATTCCTTTTCATGTGTACTAAATATGCATACTCTCTGCTCCTCTATGCCTGCCCCTCCGAGTGATTCTTGGTGTGATGGTTGAATGTTTATGTTTCTCTTGGTTGTGTTTTTTACCTTGCCAGTTTCACTAGGATTTTTTTTTGAAGAATTGCAATCCAAATTTGCTAGAAAAATGAACAACTTTTGCCTACTTAATGCATTATTTTGTAGGTATTTATGAGTCACATATTTCTTGTCAAGTCTATTTTTCAATAATTCTTTTCTTCTGTAGGCACAGGAACTATCCCTACAATGTTGTCGCTTGGGCTTCTCACTG
Organism: Acorus gramineus; assembly: GCA_030737835.1. Lineage (NCBI taxonomy): Eukaryota > Viridiplantae > Streptophyta > Magnoliopsida > Acorales > Acoraceae > Acorus > Acorus gramineus. The sequence continues at coordinate 4,785,963 of CM060855.1, read as the reverse complement.
TAAGCACTTGGATGACTCCATTAACCCTACTGCGGTCTTTTTAGTTGAGTTTGTTATGTTTATGGAGAAGTAAACATGCCATTTTGCAGACTCTAACTGCTGAACTCGCATTGATGTGTCGAATGGGAAAGGCAAGACATGCTAATAATCAGTGGATATAGTTCATTTCAGAGTTGTTCTTCATTTCATGTTCACTACTTGCATTTATAGCAAAACAAGATATTAAACTGCCATATTTTTGTATGCATGTGCAGATTTCTTTTCTAGTTAATGCTGCCTAATCTTCCTTGCAGGGCTCCTCATATACACCTTCAATGTTCCCACCTGTACCGCTTGAATTATGGGCATATGAGGTCAGAATGTCAGATCATTGTGAAATGCAGTTTCTGGTTCTTTTGTTGGCCTATAAACTTAAATAGGAATGTACGACTTTTTTGTGCTACCATACTATTTTGGATTCCAGGGTTCCCCGTTTTGCATACTTGTTAAAGAAGTTTTGGCTGAATTAGAGTTGCCACACCTAGTTCACAGGTACCTTTTTTTCTTTTCTTTTTTTTGAAATCACAAAGCCAACCAACTTTTTTCTTCTTCTGAACATTCTTTTTGATGTTGATGATGTGAAGGTATGATTATGTGATGATCTTTTTTTATCTTATTGGTTGAAATCTTGTAAGATAATGGCGCTCATGATTTCTAGCCAAGCACATGCATATTAGTTTGTTTGTCTGTTCTCAGAAATAATTTCCATGTAATGTGGCACCATAACATCCAAATTTACGACATGCTAGGTTGAAGAAACTCAGCAGAAGATAAACAATTTTTTTTAGTTTAACACTGACATATATTTTTTTCTCCTCCGTGGATAGGTTTGAGAATTTTTTTTATACCTAATAGATTTTACTGAAAGAATTAAATTTTGAGGGGTCAGCATAAATTTTACTTATGTATGGTTGTAAACAGAAGAAGATTTTGACTCCACAAACTCAGCAGTACTGCAGTATAGACAAATCATATCTACTAAAACTACTTAGGTCTGTAAAATTTATGAAGGTTGACATGGAGCTGGTAAATATTTCAAGTGGATCAAATGACAAGATGTTTAATTAATTATAACTTTATCAGGTTGCTGTCACATTCAGCCACAATGAAGCCCCATGTAAAATTGAAGGTTGAACACAAGATTAGTTTGTTTGTGGCATTTGAATAGTTGCTATAAATGCTATACCGATAGTTGTACAAGTATATAAAATCAAAAAAAAATTGAAGCTTGAACACAAAATAATTAGTTTTTTGAGTCGCATTTGAATGGCATAGTTGCTATATCTACAACTTAAAAATGTATCATTGATCAAAATTTTCTGAATTTGTTATATTGAGAGGTTTCTTGCCCTGTAGGTTTAACCATCTCATAGTTTATATTAATTGTTATTCTATTTCAGCGTTGCTCGGGGCAGTCCAAAACGTCAGGATCTGTATGAGAAAACGAGGCACTTTCAGGCATTTCTCCAATGAATACCCTCCACTTCTTCTTCCTTCCCTTTTTCGTCAATTCTGGTATCTAACATATATGTATGTTTTTTTTTTTATTGCGATTAATGAACAGGTACCCTACTTAGAAGATCCCAACACTGGAGTCAAAATGTTTGAAAGCGCAGAAATAATTGACTATCTGAGAACAACATACATGCTATCATAATCATAGAATCATTGAAGGTTTTCTTACTCTCGTATACTTATACATCAATATTTGGAAATATGTATTAGATTATATGCTTATGAGCATGTCCAATGCAGTTCACCAAGTCAAGATTAATTAGAACTGTCCACCATTTCTTTACATGCTTTTTGAATCCTGATATGTCACTGTATATATGTGTTTCATTTGAGAAAAACATATGTTCTTATGCAAGTTGCAATTATAATCACATTGAAAATCCTTCTGTCACATGCATACTCATCCATTTGCATGTGGCTCTAGTTTCTGAGGTTGTTCTTCCAATGCTGTTTCCCATGGAATTGGCAATTCTGTAGTAGCTTATGTACTGTGGTACATATACAATGCAGTTCATGAAGTCATGATTATGTAGAACTATCCACCATTTGTTTTTATACGCCTTTTGAGTTCTGACATGTCAATTTTAGCGAATATTTCATATTTGTAACTCAAACTTCTCCACTTTTCAAGAAAGCAAATTTGAATATGATAAGGTGATCTAACTTTAGAGGCACTTGAATAACTGATAACTTTTTTTTTGGAGAAATGTGGGCATATCTATTTCAAAAGATCTAACCAGACAATGTCCGAATGGGGTTACAGGAAAAGAAGAAGAAGAAAGCAAAGAAAATACAAGAACGTGGTGGATGACCCTCATCAACACCCCAAAGATAACAGATAACTACTGGATCATGTGAAAAAGTAGTTGAAAAGATGCACCCAATAAAGTTAACTAGATTTTGGTTGGATGAAGGATCTCGAAGCTGAACTACTGATGAGCAGACACATCTAATTTGCTAAATTGGTTCGGTCAGACTATTCAGAGAATGAGTTAGAGAATATGATGTGATTGGATCCCATGAAGTCTGTTGAGTCTCCAATATAAGACTAACTTATGACAACCTCACGTGCTTAGCAAATAAGATTGTAACAATTTTGTCTCAAATCAGTCTCTTGTTGGAGAGACTGACTAGACTTGGATGTGATGCCCCATGAGCATGAGGTCCACATTAGACCACATACCATGTGCTAGTGGGAAATCTTCTCACTTTGAATCGTAACCAACAATTGCTGACCTTTAACTTTTTTTAAGTTTAGGCAAAGATTTTATTCTGTGCGTGTTGTAGCATATAGGTATATCCACCGACCCCGAAATCTAATAATTCTCTATATTCCATTTTGCTTTTTGATGGCCTTCTTCATACCACTTTTTATTCAGACATAAATTATGTTTCTTTGTCATGGTATATTCCAATGAAAGCTACTTCTTGATGGGGATGTCATAATTCTCACTGTTGCTTCGGCACGAGCATCTGTCCATGCTAACTGATGCATGGATTAGAGTTTTTTCATTAAGTAGACCAGTTCAATTTGTATTAATGTGTGGTTTTCATCATGCATCACATGAATGCGGATGAGTAGCACAATTATTTTGCATGAAGCATTAAAATTATTTCTGTGATTTTGTATGCATTCTTGTATTATAAATGCATATGATTATAATCAGTTTCACTTTGTTAGTATGCATTCACCATGGGACATTATGCGAATGCACAAATGTATTCGTCTCATTATAGTTAGGGAAACTGTTATAAGAGGAGCTTGAAATCCCTCAAAAGAGTAGGTGCAAAATATGAAGTGTGAAATGCATGTCCAAGTGTTTTGAGTATATGGGATTCCATCATAGCCCTTCAACCTAGATGGTAAAAAGTCTATCGCTCTTGTGGCTTCTACATCCAATCAGGATTGTACATCTCAACATGTGACAATCGTGTGGCAATTGTGAGAGGACTACAACAAACTGATCATCTTCCATTGTGATAGAGTTCGTTAGAATCATATAAGTAAGAGCCAGTTTTGTAATCATTTTCTGTCTCCGTAAATAGAGTTTGAAATCCTTCATTCTTGTAGCCATTTATGGACGATCCATGCTAAATTCTCTTGGTTCCTCGAAACCATTAAAACTGGATTACTAAGGAAGGAGGTATTCTCTTTCTAGACCAGAGTTTCCAAGCTGGGTCCAAAGATTCTCAACTTGAAGAAGGCTTTATATTTGGTCTTTAGATTGAGATTGATCCATCACTCGTTCCTTCCAGGTTTTTCTCGTCGTCGTACGACCAGAGTCATATCATGATTTGAAGCATCCATGAATATGTGAAGATGTCAAAAGGCACAGGAAGTTCAATTCTAATATGGTCCTCACATTGTGGGGAGTGGAATATTTTCTCAAGCTGATGATGTGCCACACCACTATATCAGGTGAATATCTCCATCCTGGAATTGAAGCATGCCAAGAGAAAAGTTTGTAGGCCATCTTTAGACATGCCCACACATAGTGGAACAATTAGTTCAACATTTAGCTTTTGTAAAGACAGATAACCCCCACTTTATCAAATGATTGAGTGTACTGACTTTTGGATACTTATTCTAGTGTTGCTATTTTGTGCAGGTTGTATCCATGGGGAATGATTTTATTCCATTCAGTGGTGATGTGGCCCAAAGCAAGTTGACCTTATTAACATTTACTTCCAGACATAATTTGAAGGATTAGAACTGTACATGTAGGTATTTTTAGATTGCTTTTTTTGCTTGTTATCAACAGGAGTAATAAGCATCCTCATTCAGGATAAAAATAAATTGTAGGGTAATTGTACCTAGATCCAAGATGTTTATATGAATTTCATTTACCTTCATTCAGGTTTATATGGTTTATGGGTGATATGAAAATGATCAATGAAGTGAAAATTTAATACATGCCTCATGCATGGGGCCTTGACTTTCCAAAAAAAAAAAAAACTTACAAATTTTGGACATAGTTTACTTCTTATAGGTCAAATTTGAATATTTGAGGCCTTACCTGGTGAAAGGAAAAAAAGAAAAATAGGGGAAAAAGAAAAAAAGAATTACATAGTTTAAGATTATTGGATGGCAGGTTGTCTATATTGACAATTGATCTGACATTGTCACATTAGTGCATGTAGTTTCATATTTTCAATGAGGCATACATTAAATATGTAATTTTTTTTTTTGTTTCTGTAAATTCATACAATTCATTAAAATTTATATTTTATTCAACATAAAGTATTACACTTCCAAAAAAATATTCAAAGAATGCCAAAACAATACATATAGGACTGAGATTATCTATGATATTATCCAAAAAAACAATGTGGCTGTCACATCCCAGTCAGTGTTACATATTTTGGATGTTGCAGTTTGTCTTTGAACAGAAATGCTGAGGTTCTCTTCAATTATTACAGAATGGAGTCTGGAATTTCCCTCTTGTCCCTTACCTTTCTGTACCTTACTGTGAGACAAACACCTGAATCTTCATATATAAAATCATCTACATAAATTCACCAGTCCATGTAACTCTCTTAAAGGTAACCCTAAGTTTATTTCAAATATAAAAGACATGATATATACCTTACAAAGTGGTATTAATATACTTAAGCCGTTGTGCAATCTTATTTGCAGTCACGTATGAAATCACTTAATGCAGTATATATTTTGCTAGATCTCATGTATATATTATATTATAAAAAATAACAATATATTCATTCATAAAAATATGTAATTCATTTTTTATTTATATGAGAATATGCTTCATTAGTTAAATATTTAATTCAGAAAAACAATCAAAACTTTTGTGGACTGCAAGCAGAATTGGATTAATCATCCATAGATAAATAAATGACGAGATAATAAGCAGATGAGGATAAATCCTTTTATCCCTCTCATTTCAATGAATGATGGTTTTCCAATGCTTAATAAATTGATATATTAGAGACATCACTCTGCATTAAATATATACATCTACCAACTCAACTAGGGTGTTTACCTGTGCAGAATTGAAGCATATTGATTAGATGTAGCACAAAATGCAATAGAATAAATATATGCTGTTTTTAAGGTTTATGTTGACCCCATAAAATAAAATATAAAAGATTGTGATAAAAAGGGAGAGAATCTCCTTTGCAAAATAGTCTCACATAGAATGGACAATTTTTTTTTTCATTGTTAAGTGGTGTCTTGAAAATAAAATAAAAATAAAAAATGATTATTTACTCTTGGACAATTCTTCAACAGTGTCTATACTACTTAATGTTATATATTAGCTATTAACAGAGTTAATAACAAACATTAAAAAAAAAGTGCACTTATCTTTACAGCCAAGGGCAGTTATTAATTCTGTTAACTTTGTTTTTATCCTTTTTAACAAAAGAAATAAATAGTGAGCCGATTAGATGACTCTTTTAACCCGAAGGAAGGGTGTAGTGAGCCGTCCTCAATGCTTTTTTTGCTCTTAACTAGTTTTCTTATTTTGTTTTATGTTTCCACTCTCCTTCATTTGGGAGTTTGTAATTCAAAATTTAGTTAATAAAATTGGGTAGCAAATATCTACATTTTCTTTAAAATAAATAAATAAATAAATGAATACATAAAAAACTTGTCTGGGAATCTCTTGTGAGCCTGTCTGATTTTGACCACACAAAGAAAGGGAAATCCTAAGAGCAAATAATTGGTTTAGTTGAAAGACCTTTTTATAACCAACTTTTTAAAAAAGGGGTTACTAAGCTCCTCTATATTTAGGAGCTTAAAAAGGATTGAATTGAACCATGCAAATGCCAACCCTTTTTTTTTCTCTTATAAATAGAGAACAAACCATGATAACTATTTTTTGATAGAGCTTCTTCTCTGTAGAGAGAGAGAGAGAGAGAGGGCAATGGCTTCCCAAGCTGCGACGGCGGCGGCGATCGGAGTTTGGTTTATGGTTTTTGTTAATGTTAATGCACATCGTAAGAGAAAGTTTTTTGTTTTTTATTTTGATTTTTATTTTTTGTGATGATATTAGTGTGTTTTTTTCAGTCCAGTGTGTGTTTTTCTTGGTGGTGCATTGTTCTTTTGTTTCTCTGTTTTTTTTTTTTTTTGAATCACAACTACATAAAAGGTATCTTGTTGAAGTCTTTATGTGGTTTATGGGTCATCAAATTATATGATGTTTGTTTTTGTTTTTGTAAAATCACAGTTTTTATTGTCTTTTGATTTTTAGAGCATTTGGGATGTTTTTTTTTTTTTTTCATGGAGTGGAAATAATTTGTGGGGATATGGAAGAATTTTATTTCATTTTTTGGGGGAAAATAAAGTTTGGTAGTTTTTTTATATATTTAATCTGCAATATTTTATGTTCTACCTTATTGTGCACATATGAAAAAATGAGGCTTTTATTTGTTTTAGAAACTGGGAATATGATATTCAGTTTCATTTCCTAATTGAAAAAACATATTTTGTATTTTTTACCCCAATGAATATATTTATTCAATGTTATCACCAATAAACCATTTATGATGTTTTTATTACAAAAAATGCTAAGTGACACAAAAAGGAAATTATTTTTAATTTCTCATTCAATGTAATACTAATGCAACTTTAATTACCCAATTGAAATTATGATTATTTTTTTGATAATGTATTGGTCTTAAAAACTTCAAAACATTAACAAATATCTTGATCAGTGAAATAGTATATTCAACACTCATTAATATTTAATTATGTAAATCCAACCCTAATTACTCATTCAACGCAGAGTTTATAAGTTTCGGATACACCGGTGCGATGGGGCCTGACCACTGGGGGTCTCTTAGCCCGGACTACTATGCATGCTCGAGCGGGAAGCTCCAATCCCCGATCAACATCATCAAGGACAACGCGATGTGGAATCCAAAACTGGAACCCCTAACGCGATACTACAACTCCGCTAATGGAACCCTGGTCGACAGTGGCTTCAACATCCAGGTAAATGTTTTTTTTTTTTTCTGATTAAGGGTCAGTTTGGTGTTCATTTTCCTATGGTTATTTTTTAAAATTCTAGATAAATTTTCTTTCATTCTTTCCTTCAGAATCTACTAGACGTGAATTCCCAATGAAAAAAATTCACATTTTGAACTAGAGTCACTAAATTGGCATTGAATATTTTCCAATCAACAGAAAAATATTCAACCTAGGACTTCTCAGCAAAGAGGTGAGATATCTCGTCAGTAACGAGAACTACAAATTTTGATCGATTTTTTGTCGCAGCTCCGATACGATGATAGCGTGGGAGGGCTGATCATCGAGGGAAAGAACTACACTCTCAAACAGATGCATTGGCACACGCCTTCGGAGCACACCATCGACGGAATCCGGTGAGGCGGCTCAAGTGTCTAATTAATTTGAGAAACAGTCATTCTCACCGTCACCTTTGCCGGTCCCAACTTATTTAAATTTTTTAGAAAGCATATACTCATCTAATAAAGTGTCATTCTTTCACGAAAAATTATAAAATATATACTTGAATTAATTAAGATATACACTCGCCTAACAGAGTCTATACTAGGTTGAAATTTTCATATACTCCGTTAGAATTACAAAAATGACCGCGTGTATTAATGCCATGATAATGTAACACTGTAATTTATGTTAACAAGTGAATTTTTTTTTTTTGTTATGGTTTATTATTAGGTATCCGGTGGAGCTTCATTTAGTCCATAGGAGCGAAGACAACGACATCGCGGTGGTCGCCATACTTTACAATTTAGGCGACCCCGACCCGTTCCTTGACCAGGTGAAAGAGAGACATGAACAATTATTTTATTTAAAATTGCATTAACGATCAGTGTTTGAGCGGATTATGTGGTTTAAACACAAAATATGGATCTAAACAGTTTTTTTTTTTCTTCCAAAAGTTGTGTTTGAAAATCAACATTAATGTTTTTGAAAAGCTGACTAGATTTTCAAAATCTTATCTTCCTCACCGCACTTCTAAAAGACCTAATTTGAACTTGACAGCTTAAGAACCCGTTCAAAGAACTTACAAAGGAAGTCTGCTCAGGGGACGAGGAGGCACATGTTCCAGTAGGGTTGGTCGAAACGAAGTCGATCAAACGCAACACACGCAAGTACTTCAGATATATGGGTTCGCTTACAACCCCGCCTTGTACAGAGAAGGTCATCTGGAGCATCCTTGGCAAGGTATATCTTTCCATGCACATGATACACTCAAACAATTTTGTTCTTATTCTTACAGATGTCGCGTCACCTAACACAAATAAGAAAATATGAGAGAGTATAAACTGTACAATTATGAAAAATGTAAAACATGTATGCATTCGATCTACTTTAGTACGTACATTTTTTTTAAAAAAAATTGTATTTTATTAGACAAATATATTTTAAAAAAAAAATTTAATTAAGAAAATGTATAAGTTGACTATGAAAAAATTAATGTTTCCCATAAAACATTAATTAATGTTTACCCATAAAAAAATGAATATTTGTCAAAAAAATCCATGCGTTTTAAATTGAGAAAATTTTCATTTATTTTCATGAAAGATTTATTTAACACAGAATTTCTAATGGGGTGAACTACTTTCCTATAATTCAGTCCTCCATTTATAAATAAATAAGGGGAATTAGGAAAAAAAATCCTATACTTTCTAAACCACTCTTTAAAACAATAAAATGTAAAACATGTAAACTCTGGAATTCCATTAAATCAAAACCCATTAATCCAAAACTACAATATAATTAAATAACAGTCAAAATTTTCCTGTTAAAATAATTCAAGTATATAAAATATTTGTAATATAGATTTTAAATATCATATATATGCAAAGCATCTATAAATTAAGAATAACATAAAAAAATGGAGTCCCTACAGTTCCTTTTGTAACCTCACTTTTCCTTCACAATATCTATTAGGCGGTATATGTTAATAAAATAAAACAAAAAATGCACCTAATTCATTTGAGTAATCGTATATATTTCTTGAGACAAATGTATATTTTTTTTTAAAAAAAAAAAAACTTTCAATTTTTTTAAAAAATTATGTTTGGATGTTTGACACTAGGTGAGAGAGTTATCAATGGACCAATTGGTAGAGCTTAGGGCACCACTTGAGTTGGGCTACAAGAACAACTCAAGGCCAACTCAGTCTCTAAACGGGCGACACGTGTACCTCTTCGACGAGAAGTACCCCAACAATCTTTTCGGCTCTGGAGAATCCTCCAGCAATAACAACTCTGACGACGACGAAGACAACAATGATGATAAGCCAGTTCCATGAAGGAAAAAATGAAACTAGTATTGCTATGTACTAATGTTAACTTGGTTAACTGGGAGGAGATTTGCATTGGCTTTGAATATTGATGGTCCTGAATTATATGGACCTTCTTTTCAAAGGTGACCTACTATGATTTTTATTTTTCAAAAAATTATTGATGAAAATGTAAAATTACTAGAAATACCCAAGAGAACTCTACCTCTCTGATTTTGATGTGAGGTTTGTAGTCCTATATGTTAATAGTCAATTTTACATGTATTTTTTTTTAAAAAAAAAGTAGATGTTTGCTATCCAATTCCATTACTAAAATTGAATTATAAACTCCGAAAGGAGGGATATTAGAAAGTGAAAAACAACGAAACAAAGAGAAAAAAAAGCAAGAAATGGGCTTCGTGCATTGACATTCTCTCAGTTAAAAGAGGCATCTAACAAAAGGAGAGCGTCCCACCCGCACTTATCCCGCGATCCTCATCATTCTATCTTTGAAGGAGACTTTCTATGCCTTTACAATAAAGCAACCCCAGTCCCGAGTGAACCCCCGAAAACATATCCCGCATGTTTTCTAGGTAAATCTGCGCTCCTCTAAAGACGATCTCGTTTTGAGTATGCCAGATCGTCCACATCCCCACCGGTACAATGGATATGTATTAATGATGATCTTCTCTTATCATTGAGACTTGATATCATGAGCAATGGAAAAGATCAAATTAATGCTCCTTTTATGAATTTCAAAAGGATCCTTTTATGTCTTATATATATTTCTCTTAAGATGACGTCCGCAAAATTTAGTTTTTGCGGATGTTCGTTATATGCGTCGATAAAGGACGTATATATGTCCTTAAAGAGGTATATATATATACATTGATAAAGAAGCATATGCATAAGTGTGTATTCATGATAAAAAATATATATAATATATAAATGGTGTATGTGTGTTAGGCACACTGATTATGTGATTTTTTTTTTATCATGTAATACCTTCAATGAGGCATGTAATCTTCAATGAAATATATGCTATCTTTATCGACACATATACCTCTTTTAAGATCGTATATGTGTCCCTCATCGATGCACATATCAGGGCGTCCACAAAAAATGAATTTTGTGGGCGTCATTATATCTTATCATTTCGTGTGTGTGTGTGCGCGCGCGCACTTGGAGAGAGAGAGAGAGAGTTTACCAGTCCTTAATAAATAAAAAGGATTTTTGTATTAAACTGAACAATTTATGAATCCAGCTAAATATTATGAAAGTGAAATGAGTTCTTTTATAGGATAAATTGAATTGAATTTTTCCATTAAATTAAAAAGGTATTGCAATAAAATGAGCTCCTTACATGTATTGAACAGAAGAATTCATAAATCGAATTGAACATTCAAGAGTTATCTTTATTCAAGTGAGGTGGTGGTTCCTTGGGAATTGACCAACCCTAATGAATTTAGAATAAAGAAAAGGGAATTATTGTTATTATATTAGAGGAGCCAAAGAGCTCTATTTATAGATACATAGAGAAAACCCTAAAATACAGATAAGGAATCTAGGAAAACTAGGAAACTAATAATATCACAATAATGACAATAAAGATATAATATTATCCTAATAATGATTCTTTAACACCCCCTCCCAAACTCTGAAAGGTAGAACCCTTAGAGTTTGGACAAAAATGAGAAGGTGGCGAAGGCTGGTGACAGCACGTGCAGGAGCAGCAGGGGCACGTGCAGGCGCGGCATGGGTGCAACAAAGGCACGGTAAGGGCTCTGCAGAGGCGCGTGTGGTGGCCGCAATGCTGCGAAAGAGAAAGAGCGCACATAGAAGAAGACATGCGTAGTGGGAGCAAGAGAAGTAGCGAGATTGCACGAAGAGCGCGAGAGCGGTCGATGCCGTAAGGAGATGCGCGGAGGTGTGCAAATCTGCGAAAAGAGAGAGAGCGCACATAGAAGTAGACGTGCGTAGAGGGAGCAAGCTAAGTAGCGAGAATGCACGAAGAGCCCGACTGCGAAAAAGAGAAAGAGCGCACATAGAAGAAGACATGCGTAGAGGGAGCAAGAGAAGTAGCGAGATTGCACGAAGAGCGCGAGAGCGGTCGATGCCGCAAGGAGATGCGCGGAGGTGTGCAAATCTGCGAGGAGGATCGTAGAGATCTCGGATGAAGAAAAGAATCACACAGATGCATAGAGAACGAAAAATCGAGCAAAATGGACTCCTGGATCACCTTAATCGGACTTCCGGAGAGAAAGTTATGACCGATTTAGTGGTTTTGAAGTCTCAAGGCGGCGCCGGAGGCGGCAGAGGGCGGCCGGAGGAGCACGACGGCGACCGGAGGAGCCGGAGGCGGAGAGCGGCCCGAGGCGGCAGAGGGCGGCCGGAGGCGGCGGCAGGGCGGCCGGAGGCGGCAGAGGGCGGCCGGAGGAGCACGACGGCGACCGGAGGTGACCGGAGGAGCCGGAGGCGGAGAGCGGCCGGAGGCGGCGGCAGGGCGGCCGGAGGCGGCAGAGGGCGGCCGGAGGAGCGGGCCGGGTTCGCGGATCCGGGTCGCTGGGCCGGGTTCGCGGATCCGGGTCGGATGCTGGGAGCGCCCGGGTCGGATGCCGGGTCGGACAGCTCGAGACAGGCTGGCAGGAGCTGTCCCAGCAGATCCCGGGAAATCCGGGCAGGATCAGCGCGACAGATCCCGGGAAATCCGGACAGTTGCAACCGCGCGGCAGGGCACGCAAGGGCACGACGGCAAGGGCACGACGGCGACGGCGACGGCAAGGGCACGACGGCAAGGGCACGACGGCGACGGCAAGGGCACGACGGCGAGGGCACGACGCGAGCAAAATTCCTCCAAGAGGTGTTTTTAGATCTCGCCAGCAAAATTCCTCCCCCGCTCCGATTGAAGACTCTTCAATCGAAGCGGGGAAGAGAAAGAGAAGCTTTTGTGGATCTAGGATTTTTGAGGTGGAGGCTCTGATACCATGTTAGAATAAAGAAAATGGAATTCTTGTTATTATATTAGAGGAGCCAAAGGGCTCTATTTATAGATACATAGAGGAAATCCTAAAATACAGATAAGGAATCTAGGAAAACTAGGAAACTAATAATATCACAATAATGACAATAAAGATATAATATTATCCTAATAATGATTCTTTAACAGAATCCAATACTCAGTTACTCACTGGATCCAAACCTTTACTTTCACGTGGATGGTTTAGTTAACATGTTAATGTCTCATACACTCAAATTTATAACCAACAATAAGAGTAAATGACCTGGAAAGAAAATACAATCCACTCAAATTTATAACTAACAATAAGAGTAAATGACCCGGGAAGAAAAATACAATCAAACATAAACCTGACCTACATTTATCTATCAATCCCAGAATATCTATTTATGCCAGAATAGAGTATATATATTGGTGTCCAAACATACCTTAATCTATAAAAGATAGTGTCACAACTCAGAAGAGTTAATGCTCAACTTGTGGAGGAAAAAAAAAACAAGAGCCAATTTGATAACTCTACCTAGAAGGAGAATTGAATGAGAAATTTGACACGGAATTCCAAGAATGAACATAAGAAATAGAGGATTTGAAACAAAATTTTGTTTTAGTGTTCAAGCAGAATAAGAATGAAGCCAAATTGGCCAAAGGTGATTTGAATACCACAATGAGAGCTTCTTATTCGCTGTTTTTTTTCTCTAGATAAATCCTAATAATTATGTCTAGATAAGCTAGGATAAGATCTGATAACTATTATAAGGAAAGTTAGAATTTAATTATCATGTTTATTTATGCCAATGGATAAAAATACTATTGTCTGTCATTTTAAAAAATTTATCTCGCCTAACAGTCTCACACACACTACAAAAACGATCACATATATCAAATCAATCACACATTTCTCACACTTATTCAATGATATAGTTGTCATTTAACAAGTCATAGACTCTTACTCATCCTTTATCCACCACTTATTATCACTTTATCCAAAGTAAACAAAACAACAAAAAAATCACTTTTATGTTTCTCAATGAAAACAATATAAAAGGATATCAAATAAAAATTTATTCATTCATCATATATTGTTATTTATTTCAATATAACAATAAATGGTGAATAAGTCTATGTCGCACTCCATCCGACCCTTCAAGTTTGATACCAGGTGCGAATAAGCCCATTGTTATAGATTGCTTTCATTCCATGAATTAGTTTGAGAGTGTTTCACATGGGTTGAATTGACATTGTAAAATGTCTACCAAAAATTCTTCTCATGTTGTAAAAGGCTTCACAATGACACCCTTTTTCAACTTATGAGAGCATGATTGATTTGATTCGACTTCAAAATTCAAAAACATGATTTGATCTGAGAGCACAACACCCTTTTTCGATTTGGGTTTTATACTTGTCAGCACTCAAATTCAAAAAGTGGGTCATCAGTTTCAATTTTGTTACTGCCATGGATGTTTTGATTCGACTCAAAAACACTGGTATATATTTTAAACCCTGTTTGGGAACTGTTTATTCAACATATAGTTATACATAATAAAATATTGAATAATATATTTTTTCAATTTTTTTTTTCTTATTTTGATAGAAGATATAAAGTGGATAATAATTTATAAATTTTTTAATAACAAATGAATGTTAAATGAATTTCTACGTTTACAAAAAAAATTTGTTGTTGTTTGGTTTAACCTATTTAATTATTTTATTAGTTTAATTTAAAGTATTATTATAAACCTTGCATTGACAAATGGATGGTGAATGAATTTCTATAAAAAAAAATTCAAAGCTTAGCTATTTGGAGACTTCTATGTATTTCTACAATTGAAATGGGCAAAATTTGAGGGGACAAACTCCATCTAAATAGTATTTCCCAAGTGTGAAAGTTGGACTGCCATTGAAAATTTGAAATGGATCTCTTATAAATTCCAACCATCAATGTAAGATTTGTATTTATCATGTCCCTTTCTTGAAAAATTCATATGATGCCACACATGAGATTTTGTTTGTATGTGAGATGCAGAACATGAGATTTTATTTACGCGACTTCTCCAAGACAGATTATGCGTAGGGCATACGCAGAACTCTAAAGAAAAAAAAGTCCATCATGTTTGGCTTGTATACTACGTTCAGCTTATTGTTGTGGATGATTAGAAAATAATCTTATATTTTTTGGAGACTGTATATGTATATGGGGTTGAAAATGAGATTGTATCTAATATTTTTTCTAAAAAAAAAAAAAAAGAGCCTTCCTGGTCTTGTGTTGTGGGTTTTATCTATGATAAGTTTGTGAGCCTATAATGATTGAAGTTGCAATGTATTAATAAAAGTGGGGTAACCCTATATGTGTTTTTAAAACTTTGTATTCCCTCATAGATCTATTTGTATTAAAAAAAAAGGGAGTGTTAGTCCAACATATAGTCCCATATACATTTTTAAATATCTAATGAAACATATATTTATTTAGATGAAGTATATATCTTGTTAAATATTTTCTTATATTTATTAAAAATAGATTCATTTAATTCAAAATAGATTAATATACATTTTTCATCAAAATATATATCTTATTAACTGATGTTTACTATTTTATGAAATAGAAAAATTGATATAACTCCTTGAAAAGTTAGTTAAATCGGTTTTAGTCTCTATAAAATTGAAAAATGACCACAAGTCCCCAAGAATATGTATGGTTGACGAATTTAGTCATTGAATTAAATTTGCTCCAATAAATACATTCAAATAAGTTCCTACAAAATATAAAAAATCCAATTTAATCTTTTTGAAGATAAAAATGACCCTGCTTTTTCTTGAAAATTATCCTGCTATCCTTTACTCAACAACGATAAAAAAAAAGAAGTGAAAAATCGATATAATACCTTGGAAACTTATGAAAAAAAAATCCTATAAAATCAACAAATCCCCTTAAAGTCAACTACAAATCTGATTACTATATTACAATAATTTATCGAGTAATTTTAAAAGAGTATTACAATAATTTATCATGTATAATTTTAAAAGAGTATAAAAATAATTTATCATGTATGATTAGAATCAACTAAAACCTGGTTAATTTCGGTTACCATAGGGATTAAAATAAATATTGTCTAATAAAATAAGGACATGAGGGAATTTATCGATTTTATAGGGAATTTTTTTGATTTTCCATAAGTTTTTAGTGAGCTATATCGATTTTTTGAAAATAAGGAATGAAGGCATTTTAATAAATTTTAATGTGTATTTAAAGTTAATCATATACCTAGTTAATTAGTTGAGATAACGATGAAGATTAAAATGATATTTTTTTAATAAAATAAAGACCTATGATAATTTTTAATTTTATATAGATTAAAATTGATTTTTTTCAGGGTGTTATATCAATTTTTTCCTTCATAAAAACACGAGTGAGTGCAATAAAACAAGTGTGAGTGCAACGTTTTTCAAAAAAGAATTTCATAACATTTTATAATCTGCTTTTTTAGGTTAAGCCTATTGGTCCCCACATTTTTCAAAATTCAACCATATATCAAAGCATGTTGTAGGGTTTAAACGATTTCATAATACTGATGTGACAATGGGTTTGATATATATATATATATTGATGATGTATTTTTGTCCCAGATAAGGTTGATTTGCAAATTCTCTGTTCTTGACTTGACTCATCCCATGCACGGCATTCAACACATGTTGGTGTGGAAATTATTACCAATACATTGCTTGAACCTTTTTTTTTTTTTTTGGAGAAGTACATTGCATGACCCTTGTAATGTTTGGTTGTGAAGCCCCTGAATCAATAACTTGGACTATATATATATTTATTTATTTTGTTTTTATGATGGAGGAGCTACATTACGGTCAACAGAGGATTTTTTTTTTACTTTTACTAAATAAACAGGATTTTTAACATAGTGTAAATCTTGAACACATGTAAATCTTGAACTGTTGTGCTATGGCTACTGAGAACTAAATTTTTATTTGAACATGTTTTAAATTTGACAAGAAAACATGTCATCGTATTATTTTTTGGATGGATGGAAAGATTAGTTTATCATTTTTTATTAATTGAAATCAAATTTTAAATAATTTTTTTTGGTTAATTTTTTTACCAACTCTCAAAACCCTTTAATTAGTATCACCACATCATTTATAACCATGTTCTAAAAAGCCTTTCATTTTGGTTTCAATTTTGCCTAGTTTTATAAGTTTTGCTTCTTGTAAATTCCCTTAAATGCTTTTAGAAATAAGAGCATTCAATTATAGAAATTATTCTTTATAAATTGCATTGCATGTACTTCGTATACACGTATATGAGATATACATCTCATTAAAAAAATGTAACTAGTGAATGTATAATTAATTAGAGTATACACTTTATTTAATATAAAAATTCCATTATATAAAACACACACCTTTAAAAATTCCATCCACTATACCAATTTTACCCTTCTCAAACAATGGTCTAAAAAGTTAGTGTAATTTATCAAGGCATGCAAATGTGAATATTATAAACATTAAAAACCACATCCCCCATTATCAAATTCTCCTAAAAAAGAAAATATATTCACAAAAAAAAGAGAAAAGAATATTCAATTATAGAAACTATTCTTTATAAATTGCGTTGAGATTTAAACAAACTGGATGTAACAATATTGCATGTAGTTTTTTATCATGTCTATATATATATCATTAAAAAAAATGTGACAAGTGAATATATATATATATATAATTAATTAGAGTAAAAATATTATTTTAATAATAAAACATCGTTTTTAAAATATTCAAAACAAGTGACTTTCAAAATACCCAATTTGCCCTTCTCAAACAATGGTCTAAAAAGTAGTGTAAATTATCAAAAGAGCATAATCAAGTAATTTTCATCTCCCAAGCAAATGTGAATATAAACATTCAAAACCTCTGTTACCAAATTTTCATATATATATATATATATATATATAAAAGTTAAACTCAGTCATTTTTATCTTTTAAAACTCAAGTCATACATATTTTTATTTTTAAAAAATAATAAATATTATCTAATAAGATATACGTTATCTTATTTTGAATTAAATAGAAATATATACATTGTTATATAGATTTTTAACAATATATATAAAATTATATTTTAAATTTTAAAAAAATATCAACGCCCCAAAAAAAATATATCACAAAAAAAACAAAAACAAAATTCACCACAAATTACAAGCCTCCAATTTTTCACATACAAAACTCAAAAAAAAAAAAAAAAAAAATTATAAACAGACCTCAAACCGTCGCGGGCCCCACGCGCTCCAAATCCCTCTCACACTCCACCTTCTGGGCCGGGCCCACCCCCCTCCGGGCCCACACACCGACTCCCCGATCAAACGCTCCACATCCCTCCACGCGTCCTCCATCCACCCCCTCCACGTCACCCCCCCACGACTCATCCCTCCGACCCGACGAGAACCGCTTCAGCCCGCCCAACCCGGTCGGCTCATCCAAACCCGGTTCTTCAAAAACCGGTCCGTGCCTCTCCCTATCCCGAACCGGTTCCGGTTCACCAACCACCAATTCCTTTTCGGCCCGGTCCCCTCCCCCACAGCACGGCCCGAAAAACCCGGCCAAAAACCCGGGCCCGGATTTCTGGCCCGAACCTCGGCCCGACGACCTGACCTTCCCGATGCAAGACACCTTCGGCGACGACGGTTCCAGAACCCCCGCCGCCGCCGCGCCTCCCCGGACGACGAGCAGGACCGGTCGGACCGGCCGGTTCTTCCCGGTCCGACGCGAGCTCCGGCCGAGGTAGCCGGAGCGTTCGACCTTCGTCAGCCCGATCAGCGGCACCGTCGGGGGTTTGGAGGAGCAGGAGAAGCGTTGGGAGATCGATTTGTTGGATTTAGGGTTCGAGTTCCCCTTTGTGGAGTTGTCGCGGTCGTAGACGGCGTTCCGGTCGACCCAGTCGAGCTCGGCATCGCCGGAGAGGCGGAAGGATTCCGGCGGAAGGTCGGAGTCCGGCAGCGGAGGAGGAGGAGCGGAGGCGGAGATTTGGGTTTCGCAGGCGACTTTGCCGTCGCCGCAGCAGACTAGGGTTTCGAGATCGATCGGTGGCATTTGATTTTGATTTTTTTTGGGGGGTTGTTGAGATTTGAAGAGATGGAAATTGTGGGGGAGATGGAGGGTGTGTGTGGAGATATTTAAAGGGGGGAAGACAAATGGAGTAGGGGGGTTTGTGTGATTTGAAACATATGTGGGGTTGTTTTGTAATTGTTGCAGGAGGTTTTGGATTTTGTTTTGGGAAAAAATCCAAATAACCCCGCCTATGAATTGTCAGAAATTCATATAACCTCGTGATTTTTTAAAGTCCAACCATATAAAACACTTATGTAAATCTAAATAACTCAGAATTAATAAACTTCTTTGACAAATTAATAATATTATACATTCCTATCCGAAGGGTAATTACATTATTTACTGAATTTTTTTTTATATTTTTAGTATATCGTAGGGGTTTTTTGGTATATTATGTTTTCAGACAAAGTTATTCGAACAAAATATTCACATAATAATAATAATAATCTGTCGATGAAAATTTAACTCACGGTGCTATTTTGATTTACATATATATTTTCAGGGGGTTACATGGACTTCAGGAAAAATTAGAGGGTTGTCTGAATTTTGGAAAATTTACAGGGGGTTATATGAATTTTTTTCTTTATTTTAATGCCCCTCGATATATGTTTTTTTAAAATTTATTGTTGTGACTGTGAAACATGCGTTGTTATTGTATCAAATGGTCTGATTGATTGGCGATTTGATCGTTCTGTGTCACCTAAAATGATCTGTTTAATTAAATTATTATTATTAGGTGTTGTTCAGTTTAATAATAATTATGGGATTATAAAAATTCTATGGATTTTCAATGTAATTGTTTGCTTTCCTGTGCATTAACATTATTCAAGCACCACATGAATAATGCACTAATTTTCAATGTATAATTATTTATTAGATTGTAACTTGGTCGGGTTTGATATTGAGTTGGAGTTCAACTCCAATCCAACTCAGAAAACTTAAATCTGATAAGGTCAACATGTTGGTTTTCATTCGAGTTTCGATTGGATAAGACACGAGCTGAGTTCAAATTAAACTTTAAATTATTGTTATATTAGATAATTTGAATTATGTAATGATAAAAAAATAATGACGATGATGGAGAGACAATAGTTAAATGACCGATATACTTTGTGTCAAAGTAATTTGAATTGTTTAAATTTCATCTCATATATCAGATAATTTAAATTTTATTTAAAATCCCGAAATTGTGTTGGGTTAGGATTACCCACCCCTTCAACCCAAAATCAATTATATCCAGGTTGTTCAAGTTCTGATTGAACTCCAACAAAATTCAACCAACCCAATTTACACCCTGTACAAAATGTTGTACAAATCCCAATATTACAATAATACATTTGGATACAATTATTAATTATGCCCTACCCACGATTTGATACCTTGTTTTCCGGAAACGAACAGGGTCCACGTGAGAAGACAATCAGGGATTTCATTACAATTTTGAAAAGTTACAGGGTTTCTAATAGCAAAAATACACACAATTTAGGGAATATTTTGGATTATTTTGATAATGTATACCTTGACTTCTATAGTGACGTCACCACGTTTCTAGAGACAAATGAGACAAAGGTCTCATGTCTCATTGCTTACAAGTTATACAATTTTTTTTTTGTTTCTTTCTTGGTTTGATTTTTGAATAAATCACAACCGTTGATAAAGATTGATAATATCTATTTGGACGGTTAGGATTCAATCCAATGGTGATTGATTGGATGAGTGGGTGTGTCATTCACTAAGCATGATTTGGTGGGTAATTTAATATTTTAAATTTTCAATGATTAGAAAGGTTTAGATACATTAGTGACCAAACTTTGGTGGTTACAATTTCTTTTTAATAACAGAAATAGGGTTTTGTCATACCATACATTGAATAAAATTCAACATCACATATATTTATTTATTAGGATTTTCAATGGATTTGACTTTTATTGGGTGATGTTGAAGCCCCAACCAATGCAATACCTGAATAGACAACAAAAGTCTGTTTTGGTGGATTTTTTTTTTTTTTTAATGTCTATTAATTCTTCCAAGCTTCTTGTCCCAAGCATTAAATATATCCCCTAAATGGATGAAATTCATCTTGAGCTAGCACAAATTTAAAAAAACTATTGTAATAATTGAGAATTAATAAGTATAATAGACTTTAGTAATCCTAACTTACAATTTTTTAATCAATGTTTTAAAAACAAAAATAATCCATTTAACCTGGAAAATGTCTAGTTAAATGTCATCGATTTAAATATCAAATTAACATGAATGTTATGATATAATTAGTATATTAATTTTTAATGAATAAAAATACAAAAAATTATAAGAAAAATTTGCAACAACTCCTATATCTCAAAAAATTATTTATAGCAGCATTCTAAAACTCTTTTGACAAATATTTTCAATTGCTATTTAGCATAATATAATTGATTTGTTCCATCAATACTTCCAAGCTTCTTGTACCCCAAGTATTAAATATATCACCTAGATGAATGAAATTCATCTTGAACTAGTACAAATTTAAAACAACTATTGTAATCATTGAAAATTGATAAGTATAGTAGACTTTAGTAGTCCTAACTTGCATATTTTTTAATCAATGTTTAAAAATAAAAAATAGTCCATTTAATAATCTATAAAATGATTAGGTTAAATATCATTCCGGATTAAACTATCAAATTAACATGAATTAGACTGTAACATTATTATGACATAATAAATTATACGAAAATTTTGAAACAACTTCTATGTCTAGATGCTTTTAAAATTATTTTTATATATAGCATTATCATAAAAATCCTTTTGACAAATATTATCAATTTTTTAGAGTAATAATTGATTGATTCAAACGACCCCTAGTAGCTAGGTTCTCAAAATCCATCAGTTCAACTAGTGAATGAACTAATTTTCAATTTTTAAGACAATTCTTATTAATTATCAGGTTTTGAGAGTTAAATCAATTTGGAAGTCAAACCAATTTAACTAGTTTTTTCAAACATTGATTTTTATTTTTCATTAGACAAACACGTGGGATAAATTTCCCTGTGATTTTGAATAAGTACAGTAGACTTTAATAGTCCTAACTTGCAAATTTAATACAACTATTGTAATAATTGAGAATTAATAAGCATAGTAGACTTTAGTCCTAACTTGCAATTTTTATGAACGTTTTAAAATAAAAATAACAGTCCATTTAACCTATAAAATGATCGGGTTAAATGTCACAGCTGGTTGAACTATGTAATTAACATGAATTGGATTGCAACATTATTAATTATGACACAATAAATTATATGGAATTTTTTAAACAACTCCTATGTCTTGATACTTTTAAAATTATTTTTATATATAGCATTATCATAAAACTCCTTTTGCCAAATGTTGTCAATGTTTTAGAAGACTAATTGATTGGTTAAGTTCAAACAACCCATTGTAGTAGGTCATCAAAATACATCAGTTCAACCAGTGAATGAAATAATTTTCAATTTTTAAGACAATTCTTATTAATTATCAGGTTTTGAGAGTTAAGTTGGAAGTCAAAACAGTTTAACTAGTTTTTTCAAACTAACATTGATTTTGATTTTTCATTAGACAATCACGTGGGATTAATCTCATGTGATTCAGAACAAAATGTGATCATATATAATATCAGGTTGCTTTCATCCATGTCCTTAACAATAATTTTCCTAATGTTCTTTAATTTAACAGTGAAAAAGACTGCTTTTTCAGTACTCTTAAAATGTTTCTTAATGTATAGTCATACGTACAAACTTTTAATGAAATATAATTCTTATATATAATACAAGATACAATTAGGTTTTGACTAATATGTATTCAGTGGAAGCTTCCTCAAGCTTTGTTTTAGAAATGGATTTATTAATTGCCACATTTACTCAACTTAGAAACCCATGCTACTTCAAAGTCCAAAGGGGTAGTTTGTTTTCTCTAATCTAGCTATTTTATATAATTAAAAAATCTAAATATATATGTTTGGACAAGAGTTTGATCTTCTTATCTTATTATACCTAAAATGAAAGATGAACCTTACACATTAAAACAAAAGAGAGTGAAAGAGAAAGATAAAGAATAACAGCTAGACAGATCTAGATGGTTTTAGCCGCCCAAAACATACCATTTGGAAGACCATAGACTCAAATGAACTGACTTAATATATATATATAAGTTTAATAAGTTGTGATGGTGAGTGCTTGCACACATCAGTCTAATATATTATAATTTCAAAGATTAAGGACTTCATATATAACCTTGCAGTATTCAAACAAACTGCTTGAGCGGTGACATAAGTTATTTTATAACAGATAATAACTTTCTATATAGATTAAAAAAATTAATTTATTTTATGTTTGATTGTATTTTTAATTAATTTTTTCATTGAGAAACATAATAATGAGGTTTTTGTTATTTGATTGATCATAAATAATTTGGATATAAAGGTGAATAAAACATATATATATAACAATTTATAAAAGATAAAAATCAGGGTTTGATTTAATTTATAAAAAATGATAATATATGACCCTTATACTCATGAGATAGAATATTGGATGTAATAACACAATTCTGAGTGAAGCTGGAATCCCTGTACCAGCCTATTAATACTTATTTTGACATATATAGTTATACTCATATATGCCTAGACAATAGACAAATTTTTAGATTTATTCACCCACACATATATATATAATATATATATATATATTATGAAAGGTATGCATGAACCTTAGTTATATTAATTAAGGCAAAACATGCCCAAAACAAATAAAACAGATAGATGAGGGGTCTACCACAGAAGATACAAAACCTACCCATATTCTTTTGTATTCTCCATCTATCCCACTGCCCAAGATGTATACAATCTCAACCAACCAATACAAAAATTCACCACCATAATCATGGTTGTTGTCAAAGTCTCATCGAGAAGGGGGGAAAGAAAAGTAATATATTAAAACATGTATATAAATGTAGAAGTACACGTAAACAAAGGTTTCCATGCAATCATTTTATCATATAATATTAAAGTTAGATTGATAAGTTTAGATAATAACACAAAAAAGTGACTCAAGGAATAAAAACAGAACAAAAAGGCTTAGCAAGTTTCGTGTGGGGATGATTGGCTTCTAGAAGCCTAGCAGTCAATCTGGTTGAAGTTTAACAAAAAATAAAAAAATGCGCATTGGCTTTTATGTCTTGTTGTTTATATTTATGTAGAAGAATACGGAGGAAATAGAATGAAACAAAAAGAATAAATTTGAAAACATGTTTGTCTGTAATTAAGGAATAGATACGAAGTTATGTCAAAACAAATGAGAATCAACTGATATCATGGTATTCAAGGTTCTCGTTGAAATTGTGTTTTTTCACTCAATTTATTTCACTGATATAAGAGCAAATATGTTAAATCACCTATCATTATTTTTTTTTTATAAATTAAGGGATCACATGTTAAATTATTTCACTGGGACAAATCTATCGTTGGTGCTGCGGAGATCCATTTCAAGGAATATAGCTGGTGTGTTTTGGAATAGGAGGTAACGAGAACCTGACGCAACTTTTCTAAGGTGATTTTGGTTTTCGCTTTTTATTTTTTTAGCATCTCTATACTCTCTCATCATCAATTCAAATATTTGTCTAATTTATAATCCTTGAAATTAAGCCTGTCAATTGGATGGATACGGATCAGATATATGTTCATAGAGAGAAAATCTCGCGCTCTTCTCGATGACACCATGTGTCTTGGACAGTTGTTTAAATGTGCAGTGCAATCTGGCCATGAATATAATGTAACCAAGACGGATCACTCGAAGAGAACGGCCGAGTTCTCTTGTCAAGGAGTCCCACTCGGGGAAACCTACCTAATCGAGGAGTCCTACTTGGAATACCTTCTCACCAGAGCATGACGATTCGGCAATTAGACCAACTCCTCCTCAAGAATGATCAGGGATTAACTAGCCATTCAGACCCAACACGACCGTATCGTTGGAGCGTCCTCAAGACTAACTATCCTGACATGGGTTTAAACCCGATCTTAATCATAGAAAGGAGAGGGATCAACTGACATTCTGTTACAAATCCAGGGCTGCTCTACTCCGCTGAATTGGCAGAGATGTGCCCTGACCCTAATCGTGTCGGGAGCACTGACACGGCGACTTGAGCTGGCCAGGTCGGAAGAGTCAGAGTGCATTTGTTTGAAAGAGAGGTGAGTCAGAGCACGCAATCACAACATCAAAAAAAGGAAAAAAAGAAGAACAGAGAGACAGTATTAGAAGAAGGTTCTCGCTTATTAAAGTTTGTACTTTTTTTTGTTTGTACTTTTGTGTTAGGAGGCGCCGTTTTGAAGAAAGGGGAAGCAAAGTCATAGCCAACCAGAACAAAGAAGAGAAACAAAAAAGAGGGAATGAATGGGGCACATGGGATTAGGGTTTCTAGATGGTGACCATTGGAATATTTAATATGGAATAATTTAGAGAATAAGTGAGAGTCAAATAGAGTATGTGTTTTTTTGTTGTTTTGAATGTATGGAATATCTTGATATAACCTATGTTAGAATAAAGTTGTATATGGATTCTTAAGAATAAAGAGAATTAAGTTATTATGATATTTATGACTATTATAATATAAATAAGAATTGAATAATATTATTTTTGTTGTGTTTTGATTTATTCTCGTTCGTTGGGAAACGTAATGATAAGGTTTTTGTTGTTTGGATAAAATGTGAATAAGGTGTGGATAATGATTTATAAAAAGTGAAAAAAATGATGACATTTGATAGGCCCACGTATTTTATAGGTTGAATAACTTAGAATAACTTAATTCCATGGGTTGGTTGAAATATGCATTATTTTTTATAAAAATATATAAAAGACTATAATATAAAAGAAAATGAAAGTTGCCTCATGATTTCCATAGATTAAGTAGGTAAGACTAGCTTTCATGTGTGGGTGATTTGGTGGCACAAAACAAATATAAAAACATGAAACCAACATGTTCAAGAATGTTGTCCTCAGTGGTCATAGCACAACGGTTCATGACTTATCTGTGTTAAAGGTGGGTCTTAGAGGTTCGAGTCTTGGTGCTGACTTACCCACCTGTTTATTGATGATTATTCGTAAGAATTTTTTGTGAGACCGGGACAAATAAGTAGAGAAGGGTCCCTCCGATATTAAAAAAAAAAAAAAAAAAAATCCATGTTCAAGAATGCTTTTCCATCATTGATGACTTATGGCATGAAATATAATAATCTTCTTGGTTTTAGCTTTTCCATAAAATAGTTCTAGATAATGATTTAATTAATATAAAATACTTTGTCAAAGACTGTTTATTGTCAGGGTCCCTATTCTAGATTATAGCAGTATAACTCTCACATTATTTGAACAATAATGATTTTTGAGCCCCAATTGCTAGACCCTATCTCAAGCTTCATGAGATGACAAATTTGAATTACCTATATTACCCTCCCTAATTAATCTCATCGATTTTTCCATAACCGCCCCCATTAATGCCGAGCGGTTATGATTTAGGAGATTCTTTCCTTTTTTTTACGATATCAAATCAAATGGACGACCAGAAAATCACGGTTACATTTTTTTTTATACAGATTGATGGATTGAAACGAAAACAAATATCAATTTCATTTTTTCATTCAGATTTGATCGGTGGAGAAGAGAAGAAGTCCACGATTTTTTTTGCGAACTAATTGTGGAGAAGAGAAGAAGTCCATACAAGACTTCATCGGACCCCCAAAAAAATTACGATTTACAATTTTTAGATTCAGATTGATCGGTGGAGAAGAGGAGAATTACATGATTCATTTTTTTTTTATTTGCGACCTGATTGCGGTGTAAACAATGGCCTGAACACATTACATGCATACACCAGGTCCAGGTCCTACAAGAAACAATCTTGGCATTCTAGCTTAGCTTGCCACTATGGAAATCAATGAGATTTGTAATTATGGCTCATGGTCTTTCTAGAAATTTTAAAACCATCCATTTATTAAGAGGAACTTGCTAATAACCACTTCACCATCTTCCCCACATTCCCTGTGAACAAAGCTTTGAGTAGTTAATCCATTTTTTCACTTGTGCAATCTCCTTCTACCTCGGTTATATATACTTGTCAATAGGAACTATGGACTTAAAATTGTTAGGCCCATGATTCGTTGGATCCTACAACTAGATCATGTTGATAAATAACTCCATCCATCTCTTCAAAGTTCTTATCCCAGAAAGAGTTACCACCAAATAAGTGATTGCTAAGAGTGTTGTGTTATACATTCTCAAAGAAAACAGTACATGTGGTACATCTTGAAAAAATTGAGAAGGCCCCATCATAGGATTAGGCAATTTTTACAGCCATTTTCAGCCTGATGCTCACCCACATTAAGAATTCCATTAAAGCTCTTGGGTAGAGCTAACTGATGAGTTACCATGACATGATATGAATATAAGGGGGTGCTTGAATCCTGAATAAGATCAATTAACGGGTAGGGATGCCTAGGGAAGCAATTTAGAAGATTGATAATATAAAATACGGAAGTGAATCATATACAATCCACAACCAAGAATTGTGAAACATAAAAATAAGATCTAGATATATAAAAAAAACAAATCATACGAATTACAAAAAAGCGGTAATATCACATAAACTCATGTTGTACAAGACAAGCAAGCAATAGGTACATCCTACCCAATTATCCAGGTATAGGGTCTGTCCTGCTTGAGATGGAATCTCTCATCAATATAGTTTAATCCTACCCCATCATCTCCAGCGCCTGGTTTGAGGGAAGCATTTCCTTTTCTGATTAATTGGAATCCAATTAATATAGGCCCATGATAAATTAACCCTGGTTGGGAACACATAACTTAGTGGTTGACAAAAGAGTTCTTGGGTTCTAACCTAGCTTACCAATTAAAAAAATTTAAAAAGTACACCAATCTTCCGGACAAGAAGTTTCAGTGTTTAAAGAAACTCTCTCCCAGAGTCTATCAAGCGCAAGTTTCAGTGTTGGTTCCTAGTAAATTTTTCCATTGTATCAGACCTAATTTATCAGTATGGAATCCGTTTGCCCATCATCCATTATGCATTCAAGTTTGGCTGTGCAATTATTGAAGTTACTACTCCAGTACTCCCTCAACCATTGGTCTTGGAAATTTTATATTTTGAGCCCCAGTCAGGTCATGTGGAAAAATAAAAAAAAGGACTCTTGGCAGCTCAATCCAAAGAAACCACCAAGAACCATCAGGCATAAAATTTAATAATCTTGACCAACCAATCAAAAACATTTTGAGATAGCAACTTACAACTGAGAGGAATCCTGAGTTCTACAGAATTAAAGATATGTATACTCTTATTTGGGGCTCTCTTTTTTTGAGATACGGTGGTGTCACCAATTTATATGAAAAACAGGCAAGCTGAGCATCAGGAATTCCCCTGCAATTGGACCACCCTCACAATTAAGCCCTCAGAGAAAGACAACTCCCCCCCCCCACCCCCCAAACTGATGCATATCTTTTCTGCTCTAAGGATATGAATACACCTGTCTTCTAGCTTATGGGGGCCCTCTCTCCCGTGCCCCCATTTTTGCTTTCATTTTTTATTTTCATTAGAGATCCCTTATCTTCTTTTTGTTTGAGGGGCAACATCTATAATATGATTGCTCCAATCTTTCCTTCCAAAAAAAATTAAAAAAAGAATCACACCACAGATGCCCATGTGTTCTCAACATATCATTCCTTCATAGAGAAACACATTCTCATTTCTGGCTATACATAAAGCCCAACAGACAGCTTGCGGTTCATACAAATTACATGGAAAGATTCAATATCAGGTTCATTTAAAACATAGCAACAACCACACCACACCAATGACTGCCCTGCTTCATTTTAAATATCATCATTTCAGACACAAAGAATCATAAGCATGAGCGCGCACACAAATAATAATTAAAAAAAACCTTCAATTAGTCTCAACATCCTACTCTAAATCACAGGCTCTAAGCCACAGATTTCTTTCTTATAAAACAAGGCTAATCTACTAGATTAATGCATCAAAAACCCTACTATTTGGTTTTTTCATATTTCAATTTCATGTGAAATAGCTTTGCAGTATAAATTAAGCTACAAATCATAGATTCTATCCATATGGAGCATTCCTTATCACCCCCCAATCTGCAAATCCAATCAACTACTATCCTAATCACTAACTAATTCACCACAACAATTCATCTGAACTATTATTCCCCAATCAACCGAAACCCCCATTCAAAGAATCCAAATCGCACACATTCAACACAAACATTTCTAAATCTGTGGCATAAACCTAAAAAAATTATCAAGTACCATTTTTTTTAATCAATAGTTTCCTTCAACAGTTCAACATATAAACCCCAAAATTCAAACAAAAAATTTCACAACAAAACAAAAGGCATCAATGAAAAAGTCCCACCTCCTCATCAACGGCCTTCACCACCAGGCGGCGCATCGGGACCGTTCGATCCCTTCTTAGAAGGAGCAGCCGCCTTTGCCGCCGCCTCCTCCTCCTCGTGGAGCTGTTTGAGCCTCCGATGGAGGGCGCGAACGCGATCCTCCGTCCGCCGGAGCTTCCTCCACCGCCAGGTGCCGTAGAAGGCGAATCCCCCGTATACCAGGGCGTATGAGGCCCAGACGTACGGGTACGCCTCCGCGTGCTCCCTCATCTTCCTCCATCGATCCTCGACGCGCTCCTTCCATCCGACGGCGACCGCCGTGGTCTCCCCTTCGCCTTCGTCCGCCATTGTCTCTCTCTCTCACTCACTCTCACTGTGGTCAGGGACCGAATCAGACGAGTCTCATCTTCAGTTGCCGAGTCGTGGGTCGCAAGGGAGACCTGGAGTTGATGGATCGGATCCGGGAAATATATATATATTTATATCTCTATATATTTATTGAGATTTTTTTTAATTTTAAGACCCTGTAAACTATATGATTTAGTGATTAATTATTTATTTTTTCATATTTCAGTTTAAGGCCCCGTTTGGTTGCGCGATTCGGCGCGTTTTTGCTTTTTGAAAAGCTGAAAAACTAAAAGCGTGCAGCCAAACGGGGCAGCTTTTTACAGAATCGGAAGCTGGATTCCTTTTAATTTTTCCCTCTTTTAAAGGGTATATTCCTTTTTAGTCTCTCTCAGAGACTTATCTTAAATTATTTAGTTTTTTTTTAGTCTTTAAGAGGGATTAAAAAGGAACATACCCTTGAAATCTGGGGACTTAAATCAAAATATGAAGAAGTGAGGGATCGATCACTAAATCATATAGTTCACAGGGACTTAAAACTAAAAATCCCATATTTGTTTCATTTAATATATATTGGGTATTTTTTAAAAATAAAAATGATAAAAAAAAAAGTTTCTTAAAAATTAAAAATACCTAGATCAGCTATTTCTTGAAATTATACATAAAAAAATCTTATTTTATAGTTTTGGAAACATAAAAGACTAGTCTATCCTTATGTAATTAATTCCTTACATGTTCAATACCTCTTAATTTTGCCTCTTAATTTTGTTATTGTATTTTAAACATTCTCATAGAGAATTTTTTTTATTTTAAATTCTTTGTGATTAGGTGGATTTTGTGAGATATGTGTCAATATAATTTGTATTTTTTATGATAAACTCCATTAAATGTTGATGCTTCTTTAAAAAAATGAATATATAAACTAATTTGAGTTTTTATGATAAATTAATGACGTCATAAAAATATGTGAATAGCCAAGTAAAAAAAAATGTGAATAAAGATTTAGATTACTAAAATATCATTTGCTATATTGCAGCACAACACATAATTAAATTTTATATTATAATTATACATAATGAAAAATGATAAACAATATCAGATAAGATATATATAAGAAATACACAATATGATATATAATAACAAGGGAATTGATTTGGGTCATATAAAGTAAGATTATTGTTTTGTAGAAAAAAATAGGTTTTTAGTGTGAAATATCATAACAAGAGTTAAAAGGATGTTAATGATCTAATTACATAAGGGTATATTAGTCTTTTGTATTTTTAAAATTATGAAATGAGACTTTTTTAGATATAATTTTAAAAAATGGCTGATTTTAGTATTTCTAACTTTTGGGAGATTTTTTGTCATTTTCCCTTTAAAAGTGTGTGTATATACTATATATATATATATTATATTGTAATCAAAGCATTATCAAACACATGATTGGAATTGTAAATCTCAATCCTGTTTTCTGAATCATGTTCCTTACATAACAGGTTGACAAGATTCTCAATCACAATCCATTTCGATTTGGAATCTCATGATTCATGTAATCTCAATCCCACTTGTCAATCAAACAGGCCCTAGTGAAGTATAAATGGCCCTGGCCCAGTATAGCAAAGATAAGTTGGATTCCCAACCAGCCAACCTTTTTGAGCATTGTCATGCATGTTTGGTTGACAGGTAGGATTAAGATTCTGTGAATCATGAGAATCTAAATCCAGGTGGATTAGGATTTTAGAACTTTTGTCAACTTGTTTGATAAGAAATATGATTCAAAAAACAAGAATGTGATTCTCAATCTCAATCATGTGTTTGGTAATGCCTAGATTACAAAATAAAAAAATATATTTTTCCAATATATATATATATGAGGAGCAATTAGGTGCAGATTGTGGTGCAACATACGGACAGAGGGGCATCATGCGACATTGCGTATGGACCGTCCAATCGCACAATCTCGCGATGTTTGTTTTTCAAGAGACTTTTGCCGTTGAGAGTTCCCGAAAATGAATCTCTCGAAAAACAAATCGTGAGATTGCGTGATTGAATGGTGCATATGCTATTACGCACGGACGGGAGACTCTTACGGCTAAGAGTCTCATGAAAATTGGACCATATGATGCCATACGATGCTCCTATGTCCACACGGTGCACCCCAATCCACACCTGATATGTGCACGACAAGAAATTTGATATTTCCCAATGGCCAATTTCTATCACCGTAGCTTTTTTGCGACAGATATAAGCTGTCACTGTTTTTTTTTTTCAAAAGTGCATAGCTACCTACACTGACAGATTTATGCCGGCGAACTTGGTCAATATACAAACAGATCATGTCCATTTGTCTTGACATCCCACCCCACTAGCACCACCTGTATACAAAAAGAAAAATATTAGACTCAGTCACATTCACCAACCACAACTCATATATCACATGTTTCACTTTTTAAAAAAAAGTAAACATCATCTAATAAAATATATACTTTGATATAAAAAAAATGCATATCGCTCCATTTTGAATTGAATGAACCCATTTTTAGTAAGTATAAGAAAATATTTAATAAGATATATACAAGAACTAACAAGATATATGTTTTACTGGATTTTTAACACGATATATAAAACTGTGTTTTGAACTGAGAAAATAACCGAGTATAACAACACTCGTACAAAAATCTAAAACCAACAAAATATAACCACCAACCAAAATGAATCTTGTTGTATAATGGTTGTGATTCATTCCTATATTATCAAGACAAGGATTCAATGTTAGGGATTGCATCATCTGTGCCTTAAAAGTGTAGTAGCCATCCCCCTTTTATGGTTCTCTAGACATAAACATGTTTTTGAGAGCATGCAACTATGCACACTCAACCCAATCAGTCTCTGATATTCAAATTACAAAATTTTGAATGTACCAAAGAAGAATAAAAAGGAGAGCTAACATCAACATTGCATGGATTATGATTAGTACAATTTGTATGAATTATGTTTTTGCATTCAGATATATTCAAACAATACATCATAGTATTGCTTCCTTCACAGAAGAAGCAGCACTAATAATAAACTTGTTACAGTAAGAATAAACTGTCATATTTTGATTGTAATGTAAATTTTTTTTTTATAAAAATCATACCAGGAACATAATTGAATTAATTTTTAATCATGATTGTAGATAAGATTTAAGGATAGAAATTAATAATTATCTTTTCTCAAAACATCATATTCTTGTGACCAAATTACCCCTCTAGGAAGGATAAAAAACTGAAAAAAAGATACGTACAATAGAATGTTGTATATATTGCATTAAACGATTTTATACATTGTGTCCCAATTTGGATAATGATGTAAGCTTTTTCAAGAAAGATAATTATTTCAACATAAATAAAGAATAAACAATTTTATGTTTAGCTATGTTTTTTGTCATTCCAATTAAAAAATAAAATAATAAAGTTTTTGTTAGGGAAAATGACAAAAAAATCTTCTAAAAGTTAGAAATATCCAAATAAGCCACTTTTTAAAATTATACTTAAAAAAGTCTTATTTTACAATTTTGGAAACACCAAAGACCAATTTACCTTTATACAATTAGATCCTTAATATATTCAATACCTCTTTAACTTTGTTAAAATATTTCACTCTCTTAATTTTGTTAATATATTTCACACATTTTCATATAGATCAACTTTTTTATTCTAAATTTTTTGTGGTTAGGTGAATTTTGTGAAATATGTATCAATATAATTTGAGTTTTTTATGATAAACTCCAATAAACATTGATGCTTCTTTAAAAAATAGATCTGTATTAATGATGTCATAAAATTATGTGAATAGCAAAAAAATGTAAATAAAGATTTAAAATATTATTTGTTGCATTGAGGCACAACACAGATTTAGTTTACATATTATGATTATACACAATAAAAAATGATAAATAACATCATATAAGATATATATAAGAAACACACAATATGATATATAATAACAAAATCTCTACAAGAATTGATTTTTGTTATGTACAGAGGGATTGTTGTTTTATAAGAAAAATAGATTTTTCGTGTAGAATAATCTAAGAGGGTTAGATGGATGTTAAGGATTTTTTACATAAGGGTAGATTAGTCTTTTGTATTTTCAAAATAGTGAGAAATGAGACTTTTTCAGGTATAATTTTAAAAAGTGGTTGATATGAGTATTTTTAACTTTTAGGAGATCTTTTTTGTCATTTTCCTTTTTTGTTATTTGGTTAATCATGAATAAATTCTGAATAAAAAATGAATAATACATGATTTTTTTATATAAAATATGAAAAAATAATTTGACGTGAACTTCTTGATCTATAAAAGATAATGACATATGATATCACATTTCACCCCTTATACTACACAATTTTAAAGAGAATATGAAATACCAATATCGATTTATTTTCATCTATTCTAGCATAACTTTATTCACCTATTCTAGCACAACTGTATTCACTTAGCCCCCGTTTGGAACGAGAATATGATTTATTCTTGGGTATACATTTATTCCGGTATAAGTGAGTATAAATAAGGATAAAGTGATTTTGTGTTTGGTTGTGTTTTGAATTATTCTCGTTGGTAAATGTAAGAATAAATGTTTTGTTGTTTGGGTAAAATGTAAGTAAAGTATGGATATAGATTTATAAAAGGTGAAAAAATAATGATAGTTGATTTGACACGTGATTTATAAGAGATGATGACAGTTGATTTGATAGTGGACCCACATATTTTTTGTGTAGAATAACCTAGGATAACTTTAATTCCAGAAGTTGATTGGAATCCATATACCACTTTATACCAGTTTATTCTGCATAAGATATTCCAGGATATGCCAGGCAAACAAACGGGTTAAAACCACTGTTCAAGTCAGTACCAAGTTATCCGGGGGCTTATTCTTTAACAAACGAACAAGCTTCATCCTATTCCTCCCCTATTGTGCTTTCTACACTGTTCAGATGACTAAAAAGCCCTTGATTGATTTTGCTCGTCAGATGAAGATTCAACGGTGCAGATCAATAGATGGATCCAGTTTTATGATACCCTATAAAAGCCCATTTGCAAATTCTCGCTGTCTCCGCTTCCGCTCTTCAACGTCGGCGAGAGAGAGAGAGAGAGAGAGAGTCAGAGAGAAACCCTAGAAGCCGATCGATCGAAATGGTGACCGAAGAGAAACCCTAAAAACCCCGTCTCTTGCTCCTCTTCTTCTATTGTAGCGGTTTCTAACGCTCGTCTCTGTCTGATTCGCTGAACAGGCGCCGAAGAAGGAGAAGGCACCGCCGCCGTCGTCGAAGCCCGCGAAATCCGGCGGAGGGAAGCAGAAGAAGAAGGTGAGAAGCTTTCGTTTTTAAGATCTGTATCGAATTAGGGTTTTTAGAAAGGTTTTCTTTTTCTAAAAGAGGGATCTGATGAAAGTTAGGGTTTCGGTTTGATGTTGTAGAAATGGAGCAAGGGAAAGCAAAAGGAGAAGGTGAACAACATGGTTTTGTTCGACCAGGCGAGCTACGATAAGATGCTGTCCGAGGTCCCCAAGTTCAAGCAGATCACTCCGTCCGTGCTTTCTGAGAGGCTTAGGGTATAAACATCTCTCAACAAGCCGTGCTTTTTCTGGATTCTCTTATGCGTGTTTGGATAGCTTTATATATATTGTTTTTGGCCTTTTATTGTTTGCGATTACTTGGTTGGTGTGGTTTTTGTGGTCTTAGGGGATTTCGTGAACATTAGTGTTGCGCTTTTGGTCTTAGATTGCTTATATTTCATGAGGATTTGCTGGATTGTGAAATGGGTGGTTTGGTGTGTTGAGTTACAATGTTTAACTTTCTTATGTTGTTGCTGAGATGTTTTATAAAAACATTGTTTAGGGATTTCCTCAATGGACAAAATAATCATATCAACATGTGGGTGTGATCACTGGCATCTGTTTGATGTTTGCAATTATTTCATGTTAGTATAACCTTTTTGTTCATGTAGGTTATTCCTTTAACATTGTATTATTACACAGCTTAGGCAGCATTTTGAAAAGAATTTGAAAAAGAGCTGGCCAAACCTAGTTTGAAATATTTTTTTTCCTTGTGTTTGAAATTTGTATCAATGAGGATGTCTAGAAATGAGTATGGATTAAGTATGCTTTATTCAAGAGTAGAATCTCCAAAAGCTGTCCAGACCCGTTTCCCAACGCTACCTTAGTAACACATGGTAGTGTTTTGTGCTGGGGTTAGATCTGACTTGGAGCTAATTGTCAGAAATCAATTATTTAGGAGATCATTTGAAGATTGGCCTTTTAAAATTTTACATTTTACTAGCTTTGTACGCTAAAAAATTAGTTGAGAAAATCTGCCCTTGAAACCTATGTTTAGGAAAAAGGAATGTGCAGTATTCAGTAATTGGTATTATATTTATATGCCATCTTAGGTGCTTTTATGGTATTAATTCTCTTTTTTGGAGGAATCCGATCAATTCAGCTTTAAATAAATTTATTTTGTCTTCCGTTTATATATATATATATTACTTGTATCCTTATCTGAAGGTTCCTCTTATTATTTTGTATTCTTAATTGGATTTTCACATCTGCCTGAGTCACATGTGCTAGATGCTGACTTGCTGAGTGATTATAACAGTTTTTTTGGTGCTCAAATTGGCCCCTTCCTTGCTTGTAAATTTGAATTTTTACCTTTCTATTTTTGTCTGGTTGCTACTGTTACTATTGGCAATTCACCAAATTAGAGTGTATTGCTGCAGTTGTTTAACTATCATATGTTTTAACTCCAAATGTGTTGTCTAGGCCAATCAATGGATAGGCTTATTGTAGATGACTGTCTGGTGGTTGAGGAAAGTGTCAAGATTTTTTTTATAAAAAAGGTTAATTGGTTGAGCTGGTTGAATCTAAATCAAAACATCTTGTGTGAAAGTATTGAGTCTAATTAAGAATGTGAGGTTCAATATCAAATAAAGTGTATCCTATCTTCTTTGTGTCTTGGGTAAGGATGTAAGGGATCATGGATCGTGTTGTTGCAAGGTGAGACATCATGTCTCTCGAATAATATGTAGTTTTATTGACTACTGAATTTGTGGATATCCCACCCTTTATTACAAAAATTTGCATGATTTTTTTTTGTCTCATTAATGCATTAATTGCAGTCATTGATTATTTGGTGCAACAAAAGTGTGATTCTTTTGGTGATCAGAAACATCAGTTTGTTGGCAGTGCTTATGTGTTAGTCTGGTGTTTTTAAATAGAATAATGGCTAGTCCGGCATAGCTATTTGACATATTTTATTAGGCCAATGTAAAATGGAGCAACTGTGGGATAACTATTTATGAGTTGCCAGAAATCACATGGAATAGCACATAAATATCCTAGAACTGAGTTATTTTGAGAATTGCATTTATATATTTATTCCTTTTCCCCTAGTTATAACATTAATTTTCTGAGCACTTGTCTTTGTTGGGGGAAGTCCTTGTTAATACATACATATATATGTATTCCCTCTCCCGATGCATGGCCTTCAGAAACTATTAACCACTGTCAGGAACGGACTGTGCAACTCTGCTATTGTGCTGTTGGGCACCTATTGTTTGTCATGCAACCCTGTGATCGTTAGGTTTGCGAAGTCATTACTACTAAGTTGTTATAGTTATCTATCAAGGTACATGCATCAACTTCTGATGGATGTTTTTTCCCTATAGTTTTAAGAGGCCTAATTGTGCAATAGATATTATATGCCAAGTCGATTTGAACAAGCAAATACATCAAACTGAATGTTTATTCATTGATTTCTCGTTGCATGCAATCTTGTACGTCAAAGCATTGTTTGTGTCTATTGCTAGGGTATGCTGCTGTATATAAGTTTGGACCTGAATGGACGTCCCGTGTTTATTCGATGCATCTCTCATTTGATTAATACAATTCCTTTTTGTTTTCCATTTTTGACAGATCAACGGATCTCTCGCACGTAGGGCGATCAAGGACTTGATGGCCAGGGGATCCATCAGGATGGTGTCTGCCCACTCCAGCCAGCAGATTTACACCAGGGCCACTAACACTTAAGATATTCTCCCCCCCTTTTTTGAGCCATCATTATCAGACAGACAATTTAGTTTGTATGTTTTGATTTTCTGGAAAAAAAAATATTTTTGATTCTCAGTCCGGATTATTTCAGCCTCTATTTAGAACGCGGTGAAAGTATTGTTTTGGCTACTCTCTTTATGTGCTTGCTTCCCTGATTCTTGTTTGATGCATTTTGTTATGGTTATCAGGTTACATTTTGATCTGTATTGCATCCAAGTGCAAGTTTTGTCTTCAGATTGATCTGGTATAACTTTCTGTAATTGTTGGTTCTGTTGTTACATGCAGTCATTATTCAATTTAGTTTTCTAGAAAGTGGGATTAAGTGACGATTAATTGGGCGCTTATGATTAAGTGGCGATTAACTGGGTGCTGATACGAAGAATTTTTTTTTTAAATCAAAGTTATTAAACTGGTCCTTACTGTACATTTGTTTCTTCTTTATCATCTCTTCCAACAATTTAGGGTTCCTTTGTAAACTGTTTTATGCAACTTGATTTTTTTAAAAATATTTTTAACATATCAGATGATATTAATAGCATTTTTTATTTTCACGCACATAACGTGTGGAAAAATACTAGTGTACACATCGGTAGATGTGATAGATGAGATAATATATAGAATATATTAGAAAGTTACCATAAAATAACATAGTTTACAGGAATTTAAAAATAAATTATATTTCACAAATTAACAGTGTATGGACGGATGTTTGATGGAAGGACTAAAAATCAAATAGGCGGTTGAATATAGGGACTAAAAAAGAAATATTAAGAAGTGAGGGAAAGAAGTGAGGGATTGATCCTTAAATAGACATCGATCTTTAAATAGACATGTTTACAGAAACTTAAAATTAAAAATCTTTTATTTTTTTTATTTTTTTATGAAGAGATCTAACAATCCACAGCAACAGTGGATTTAGAAGTTTCCAATTGAAAGTGTTATATTTTATTTATTTATTTATTTATTTTTTGGTGTTGCACATGTTTGAATTTTATTATTATTATATATATTTAGAGTTGGGGAGACCTGCTTTATGAAAATTCAGCCATTCAAACTCCGCAATGAAAAAATATTATTTTGCGGGCGTTTGGAAACACGGGAAAATGAGGTGTTATGCAGTGTAGTGCTACCATGGATCCATGTAGTTAATGAAGTGTTTATTTATAATTGAATTGAATGTGTGTATTTTTATGTTTTTCATAAGAGTATTTCCTAACACATTTATTTTAGGGATAAGTATGTTAGTCCTAACAATTGCGTTATACGGATTTACATATATACTATACAAGTGTATCAACAAATCCACTGATTCTAATTTCAATTAATTTTCTATCAATAGTCAATTTTGTTAGATTAAGTTCAATTTTGAGATACCATAGGAGTATAGGTTGAGGGTGATAATAAAATATGAAAATGTCAAGGGTGTGTAAATAAAAAGATAAAAAAATTGTTACAATTAGACCGTTTTACATTCTAAAATACAGGCTACACGTATTTATATTAAGCTAACAAAGTATAAATATTTACATTTTGGACTGTAAAAAAAAACAATGATAGAATACTTTAGAAGGAATAAGACTATCCACGCATCCAAACACAATCCCCTCATCATCTCTGTCACAAAAAAACCAAATCGAAGAGAGAGAGAGAGAGAGAGAGATCCCGATAAAAATGGCGGCGAAACTGAGCAGGGCAGCGTCTCGGGTCCTGGGAGGCGGCGGAGCCGCCCTGGTCTCCCGATCCGTCACGTCCACCCTCCGCCACAGGTCCGGCATGGGCCTCCCCGTCGGCAAGCACAACGTGCCCGAAAAACCCGTATGAACCCTAACCCTCTCTCTCTCTCTCTCTCTCTATTCAACGACGATTCGATCAATGTTTTGACGTGAATCTTCTTGTTTTCTTTCACAGCTTCCCATACACACCGAGCTGATCTGGGACAACGGCACCGCATTCCCTGAACCGTGCGTCGACCGCCTCGCGCCGATGATCGGAAAGGTGGGATCTTTTGTTTTCCCGATCTGGTGGTTTTTAGGGTTATTTGAAATTTAGCGGTTTTTGATATGGAATTGATGGTTTTTTTTTTGGTTGGGCAGTACGAGGCGTTGGCGTGGCTTTCTGGGGGGTTGAGTTTCTTCGCGGGGTTGGGGTTGCTCGCCGTGTGGAATGATAAGGCGTCGAAGATACCCTATGTACGTCGGACTCTTCGTGTTTGTCTTCTTTGGTTTTGTATTTGTAGTTTTAATGGCATTGGTTACTCTCTTTTTTTTTTTTTTTTTTGAAATGTTAGGTGTTTGCCTTCATATTATAAATAGGAAGAGCAGTGTGCAATTAAGGAAAATACAAGAAAGGAAAAAAAAACAAGAAGAGTGTTGGATGGCGCCTAGTAGAGGACTCTACTTAGGTTCCATCCAACCAAAACCACCAACTACTGAATCACAAGATGATTCCCCACTCGAAATATCCCCCTTTCCTGAATACACATGACTGCCGACTCCCAAATATTCTCTGCGTATGGGGTGCCCCCTCTAAACACCGTGTGATTTTTAGTTAGCCAGATAGACCAAACCACAATGGTTAATTCATTTTTAGTAGGATGGATTTTAAACAAAAGGATAATATTAGGGACAGTCTTGCGTGTAGTCTCATGTGCAGTCCTTATATGTTTTGATATTTTAAGGGCATGTATTCATGTAACAAAAGCATGTGTTTTCATAAAAAATGAAGTATGTACTTTAGTGAATTTTATGGATACCCACTTATAGAAAAAGTGAAAAATTACAGTGTTTCATCTAATGAAGTATGTACCTCGTTGTAGATATGGAACTGCACGTTGGGTTGCATATAAGGATTGGGTTTAACAACGCTCTTAACAAAATATGCTTGATTTGGTAATCGTATGCTAACACACTAAGATACATTTTGGTGATAGAAGTAATGTTCATTTGTATTGAATGCACCGTGTTCTTCTTGGTTGCAAGAACTCCTCAACTCCATGGAAACAAGTTTTGCTAGGTCCCAGTTAATAGATTTGAGTGGATAGTGACAGATTTAATATGGGTTTTCTACTATGAGAATACTGATTTCGTAGTGACTGGATGAGGAAGAAAATGGAGATGGAGAAAGATCACCCCAGTCAACTAGTCATATCGCCCTTTGTCATTCTTAAATTTATCTTCGGGGGAGGCACTCGTATAAAGTTGATTGAACTGTCCAAGTTGGAATAGATCATCCTGAATATGCATTCACTTGAAGTCTGGTTTTAGTGTTTGGTTGAAGTACCTGGCTTCTGAATCGGTGCATCCGGCGTCAAGGCAGTAGTGTGCTTCTTATTAACTGTCTCAGTCAAGTGATGGACAGGATTGAATGGTGATATGTCTTGTATTTTTGTTAATCAAACTTAGTTTTTCTGTGCATTTGACTCCCATAGTATTAGTATGCATGGTAGAGGGAGATCAGGTGGTGATACTTCA
Organism: Acorus gramineus; assembly: GCA_030737835.1. NCBI lineage: Eukaryota > Viridiplantae > Streptophyta > Magnoliopsida > Acorales > Acoraceae > Acorus > Acorus gramineus. The sequence goes on along the minus strand of CM060855.1, from coordinate 4,744,716 downwards.
TTCCACGCTCAAGGTAGGTTAGAAGGGTGATCGGTTGTATATTTTTTTTAATCAAAGTTTATTTTTCTGTGCATTTGACTTCTATAGTATATATAGTAGGGGGATATCAGTCGGTGATACTTTATTCCACACTCAAGGTAAGAGTCTCTATATGTATCTTGGATGTATCATATCAAAGCTGTGAATGATGATGTAACATAGGTACGTGGAGTCCCATGTCCCCCTTACAACATCTTCGCAAGGCGTATGGGTCTTGATGTTCTCTTTCCAGTATTTCATGCCCATGAATTTACCTCTCAATGTTAGTGTAGGGAAACTGCATATATAATTAAAATGCAGTAAAACACTCTTCTTGGAGCTATTCCTATTCTTCATCCAACACAGTTACTTATAAGTTTGATTAGTCCATTTGTGCTTTGCCCATTTTTAAGTCTCGAGGTCATCATTTCAACATCAATGATTTTATGCATATATTCTTCTCTAATTTACGTGCTCTCCAAGTTTTATGACATAACTGGTAGGATTACTCCTTCCTTTATCAACAGTCTTTTTCCCCATTATCATCATCAATGGTTTTACCCAACATTTTGGCTGGCTGTGAATGGTAGTGGTCCATTATTCTGCGCAAAAGGTTATACCTACTCTCTTTTGTCATTACTGTCCAATTTGGTCCAAGTCTTCCTTTTCCCTTTCTTCAGGACCATTAAGTATATCACTATATCTTCTTCCTTCCTAATTGCTCTTTGTTTTTTAACTTGTGTTGCATAACTGTTGTCCACTAATTTAATTGGTTATCACATCATCCTTCTGAGTTTTGCCACACATCTTTGCCACCCACATTTTAGCTATGCGCAACCTATTCCTGTGTTACTTCTTGATTGCTCTTCATTCAAAATAACTTATCTTTCAATAAATCTTTAACTGGTTCTTGTTGGCCAAACCATCTTCTTGAGGAGCATAGACTTCTTCTCCAACTAGCCTTTACTCTACCTGGAATTCCCATGTGCTTCTTTTTCTCTCTTTTTTTTCTTTCCTTTTCTTATTTCATAGTCTAGTGGAATTGTGTTGTTTTTTTTGTTTAACATTTTCAGTTCCACGGTTTTCAACAAAAATAGTAGGCCTCATTAAACTAAAGTGTTCCTCCATGTCTCCAAATCAGCATTCATCTTTATCCTAATGTCAAACATTACTATATAGTTAACAAATATTGCACCAATGTAACCAAACCAACATGAGTTCTAGTTAACTATACCAACGTGAAAAGAGGTAAGGGCTGTATTTTGAGAGCTGATTCTTGATGATGTATGATGAAAAGCCTGAGAAAACTTGTACTTCCATTTGTTGTCTTCATGATTTTCATCTCTTTCTTATACATGCCTTATGCAATTCTCAAACCTTCTCAATATTCACCAATTATTGTCATTCTAGATTTTTTTTTTTTTTTGAAAAAAGATTTAGGAGCAATTTTATTAAGAAAAATGCCTCTCAAGGAGACGAGGGATCTTTGTACAAGAAAATTAAGAAGAAGCAAATGAAAGAACAAGGAAGAACGAAAGTTATTATTGAAAACTTGTTTCTCTAACCATCTCACAAGTCACAAGTCTCCAACAACACCTGACATTACAAGAAAATCAAAATTTAATTCAATTGCGTACTTTTAGACAATGGAAATTGTACTCACACTTATTGAGAGGACAGAAAAGTCACGTGGTCATTCATTTACCAAATTACGCTAATCGACACTGGATGACTTCTCATATGTTCTCTGTTTAATTGATACTTATAGTTCTTTTCAATGTGCCAGCTTCTGTCAAATTAATTGTAGGAATCAGGATTATTCAAAGGGAAATGATGTATATTGAAATATTGGCAGTCATGTGCAAGTCAATTGGCCTCATGATGTTTATCCCGCACAAATCCTAATGGCTTTTCATTGGATTTCTGATGCAAAATTTACATTAACCATACAATGGGGGTATGGGAAAATTTTGGATGTTATTGGAATGACTGTTGGTTCAAATTTTGAGGATATGCTCCTTGGAATTCAGAAGTAGAATAGGAGGCTTCATGGGAAGAAAAATTATGGGGATTCTGAAGTAGATAAATAGGCTAAGAACTAATATTACTGTTAGTAGATGAAAGTAATTATCTCTGCCGCAATTTTCTCTCCAGAGGTTACATTATGTAGATGGAACAAGTGAAGCTAAACCCATTTGGCTTGCAAAAACACTATGTATAGCTAGCATGGACCTCTTAAACTATTCTTCATGCCTTGAACCTTGGATCAGGTAATGCTTGAAATTTTAAGGGAGCATGTTCAACTATTCATGTACCCATCAGAGTCATGGACTGCAGAATGACTCAGCAACAGATTGCTATTGTTACGTTGATACATCAAATTTCATAGATCTATTAGTGACTAACAACAGATACGGTTTCATTCAATATGCCCGTAGCTGGGTGAATGGCATGATCAGATAGAACTCCTTTTATAATTCTGTTCACATGGTATTTTTTTTTATGTTTTAATCTACCACACTTTCTTGACAAAGCTCACTACACTGTGGAACTGAGAATAATCTGTTGCCTCTGAAGCTAGAAATGCATGGTTTATATTTCATTTTCCAATATTTCTTCTATCCTTGTATTGTAGATACGCGAGCTTATGGTAGCAAATAATATACCTCTAATTTTTCAAGTTTCTATTACTGATGTCTCTTTGTATTTGCTTCCAGACACCAAAAGTCTTTCCATATGACAACCTGCGCGTGGAGCTTGGCCGCGAACCATAATTTTTTTTTTTTCAACTTGCAAGTGACTTGGAATTCTCAGCATTTGTGTGTATTGTAAGTCCCTGTAATGGATGGGAATTGGAAAGAAATAATGCACTGTGACAACTTTTGAGTCTAAACTTTATTTTTGTTGTTCAGATTGTTGACCTGTTTTTAGTTTGTGTTGAATTAGGCTTTCAGTCATGAAACAGTGAATGAAGTGGATTTATTCTGTTGAATCTCTGTCTGTCTTGACCGAATTACAAATTAGAAATAATTTTTTTTTATTGTTTTTCTATAAAACTCAAAGAATATCTCTCGCGTGAATTCTTGTAGGGAAACGGACCAAAAAAAGAAGGTAAAGATTCCCAAAGGACCCTAAAAATTGAGAGCTCAAGACCTTCTGTAAACCTCATAAAACCAGAGGTTAAGACAGAAAATCTATTTGAAAATCAAAATCAATTTACCGTACTTACTGAAATAGCTTTGTCAGAATTACAAAGCAATTATGAACTCAAAACTTTTGTGTCACTATTCTCTATTGAGAAATCTGAAGTAGACAAAGAGATAAAACATAATATCTACTAACTAAAAAACATGGATTTAAATTTTGTTCAACATAAACATCAGTTTCAATATAAATATAGAATTTATATTGTCACATAAACTTCTTATATAAACCCCTCATTGTTTTGCAGCCTCTTATACAATTGTCAAGATAATATAAATATTTATATATTTTTATTTTACTATAAAACCGTTAAACATATATGAATTCAATTCTCATAGGAGGAATTAATTCCAGGTCGTTTAGGAACACATGAATTATTTTTATGTCCCTGGAATATCTGATCTTATTTTTATGTCTCAGATCGTATTGTGTATAATTTTTTTGATCCTTTCGTCTATACATTATTAAGTCCTCCATTATATTTTTTATTTTTACTCCTAATTCATAGTCTATATACACTATTAAACTGTCTGTATACATTGTTAACATGTTTGTGTACATTGTTAACATATTTGTATATTTTGATGGATTTTGTACATTGTTTATTTTTCTTATTTTGAATGTTATTATATAGTGATATGATAAAAATTTATTGTAATTTTAGGGTTGATTATGATATGTTCATCATCAAATTTAACGCGCGTAGAAGAAAATTTGATTGTCTGTGTGGATGGATGAGAGGGGACACAAGGAAAATATGAAGACAAAGGTAAGATTGAAAAAAATAGGTAAAAGATAACATCCATTTGATGGAAGGACCCATAAATAATACCCTACATAATCTAGGGACCTAAAAATAAGTTCAGATAAGACCTAAAATTAATTCAGGTTCCCCGGAGCACTTGAAATTAATTTCCCCTGTGTCTCCAATCATCACTTTGTATTTTACTCAAACTTTAAAAAAGTTCATATTTTCTTCTAATTATTTCATATAAACATTTTCAAAATCTTTCCCCAAACATATTTACTATTCAATTTTTTTTCCCTTCAAGATATTTAAATTTAAAAATTGTAATCATCAAATTTTTTGAAAAAAATAAAAATAAATTTTTTTATTTGAGTAAAAATGAGAAATTAAAAAACAAAGATAAAGACTTAAGAAAGAAGACCACTTTTTTTCTATTTTTTTTGAGTTTCAAGAGATGGTGAAAATTTGGGGGGGGGGGGGGGGTTGAGAAGGCATCTAATATAATTCAATTAAAGGTGGAGTTAAAGGAAGAAAAAAATGTCACATTGGAAGAAAATGTAGAGATAAAGAAAAAAGGGTTTTTTTGCATGTATACTATTAAAAAATATGATATTTATTTTTATACCATCACAAATAATGTATTTATTTTTATACCATTAGAATTTTTCTTAATGTAAAAACGAGCCCCTCTTTTATCCCTTTTAACCAAAATAGGTCTTAATTATAATTAGTTTCTTAACCAAGAAATAAAATTGACAAAAATAACCTTAACATATAATTTTTTTGTCATAATATAAATAATTAAACATAATAATCTAATTAGTTTTATGTTCTTTCTAAATCAATCGTGAGCCATTCACCCTTACTTCTTTCCTTTTCTTCCAATCAAGATCTAATTACAATTTTTTTTTAAAATTGTATTTTATAATATGCATATTATTAATTGTTCTCAAAATAATTTTATTTTATTTTTATTAATGTAAGTATTAATATTATATCTATGCTAATAAATAGTTTTTATGATTAATTTTTATGTTTTTTTATTTTAGATGAAATTTATCATTTTCATGTTAAAATTAATATATTTTATTTTTATAAATATTGCATTTGGTAAGGTTAAATGTGTAAAAAAAAAAAGATAATTTGGCCTTTTCTATAAGACTTTAACGGTTTAAATGAAAATTTGGATGGAAGTTAACTAGAATGGTAAATATATATAAGTTCTACATGTTACAATGGTATAAAAATAAATAGTTTATTTGAAGTGGTATAAAATTAAATAACATGTTTTTGGATGGTATACATGCAAAAGACCCAGAAAAAAAGAGATATTGAAAATTTGGGTAAGGATTTAGGTCTCCTTAATTTAGGTAAATATTTAAGTAAAAACTTAGATTTGGTACGGGTAAATGATTGAAAAGGGTTTCGGGTGACTTTTGAATATAAGATTGGAGATGTTCTTAGAATGAAATGTTATTTTTTTCTTCTGATTTTCCTAATATGCCCCTCAAAATCCTATATAATCACTAACTCTTAAAAAGGGAAAAAATCCAAATAACCCCCCGTAAACAGCCTTCAATCCATATAACCCCAGAATTTTCCTAAAAGTCTACGTAACCCCTTGAAAACACCGATATAAATCCAAATAATCCCCTGAATTAAACTTTCGTTGACGAATAAGGAATATTATATGAATATTCCATTTGTTAATCCTAACGGAAAACACAATATATCAAAAATCCACTACAATTCGTTAAAAATGTGAAAAAAACTTTCTAAATGATGATTAAAATCCTCTTCGGATGGGTAAAATCATCATTTGTAGATGATTTTTTTTCATTCTTAACACATTGTAGAAACTTTTTGACATACTATATTTTCAGTCAAGGTTAACCCAATAAAATATCTGTAAAATAATTCTAATCTGTCATTGAAAATTTAACTCAGAGAGTTATTTGAATTTACATCAGGTGTTTTTAGGGTCGATCATATGAACTTAAAAAAAGTCAAGAGGTTATATGGATTTCGGATAGTTTACAGGGGGTTATTTGGATGTTTCCCATTAACAAAAATATGGATTTTTAGTTTTAAGTCCCTGTAAACATGTCTATTGAGGAATAAGTCCCTCACTTCTTGATATTTCTTTTTTAATCCCCATATTCAATCTCCTATTTGGTTTTTAGTTCCTCCGTCAAACATACGTCCATACACCGTTAATTTGTGAAATATGATTTTATTTTTTAGTCCCTATAAACTATGTTATTTAGTGATCAGTCCCTGTAAACTATCATATTTTACAGGGACCAATCACTAAATAACATAGTTTACAGGGACTTAATAATAAATCATATTTCACAAATTAACAATGTATGGACAGGCGTTTGACGGAGGGACTAAAAATCAAATAGCGGTTGAATATAGGGATTAAAAAAAAAATATCAAGAAAGAAGGGACCGATCCATAAATATGCATGTTTACGTATACTTAAAAATAAAAATCCCAAAAAACTATCCCTATCCGGTCTTCTTTTATTCCACCGAAACCCTAATTTCTCCATCTTCTTCTTCGCTTCCTCTCTCTCTCTCTCTCTCGTCTCTACCGTTCGTCGCTCATAAGGTAACACCTCCCTCTCTCTGTCTCTGTATCGCAATCTCTCGTTGAAATACACTTCGATTTCTGTTTCTCCCTTTGTTATGACGGATTGAATGTTCTGCCTTCATCTGATTATCATCTGGATCTTATAATGGAGACCCTATTGAAGACTTTGATTGAAAGGACCATTTTTTGGTGAAAAGTTGCCCTCTTTTGGTTCGTTGTGTCGAGTCGTTTGAATCTTGTGATGGTGGCCCATCCTCTCGAAGATTTTGATTGATGTGTGTTGGGGTTTTCTGTTAGGAAGTGAAATCTACGGACTTGTTTGTGGTTTAATTGATTTTGGAGTTTTTTTTTTTTTCTGTTAAGAGTGTGTGGGGTCATTTGATTTGTTTAGCAGTTGTTTTGAAAAAGGGTTTGCTTGGAGGGGAAATGTAGATGGGGTTCTCATATTGTGTCGTTCATCGTGAATCTATTATCTATGTCAATATATGGGCTGATTATAATCTGTACTGTATAATCATAGGATGAGAGAGAGAAAGGTTGAGCAAATTTGGGGTTTGTGTTTGTTTGGATTAGGGTTGTGTATGATACTATGATTCTTTGATTTTTTTTTTCTTTCTATTTTTTTCTTTACAGATTTGTCGGAGTTTATGATTTTTCATGAATTTAGGGTTTTGATAGTCACCTTACAATGTATTTAATAGGAAAAATGGGATTTTTATTCTTTGTATTGAATGGTCTGTCGAGCTGTTTTTGGATCCAAACTTGGCAGATCAAACCTGAGGGTTGGTGAAATCAATGTGTTTAAAGAACTGGCTTGTGTAATTGCAAGATTGATTTAGTTGGTGACTTTAATTGATATACAATACTGACATTTGTTCACCAATATGAGAATCTTGTACAGGAGTTTTTGGGGAGGGGCAGCACCACTTTTTTTTGGGCCAGGATCAACCCAAGAGTGCGATGAATATTTAGTATTATATTTAACAATTATTTAGAAAAATCAACACGTGTCCGAAGAAAATTGAGTGAGTGATCATAGGGATAAGACACAGAAAAATAGGTACATGTTCCAGAAACTAAATGGGAAACCATCCCATTTTGATAAGGAAGATCAAATTTGAGGACTATTGGACCATTACATATTCAGACTCAAAGGGAACTCATTATATTTTTTTACTTCTGCATGCAGAACAATGGGACTGTTATTTGTTATTCACTTGATGGGTGAAACCCAAATGTTTCTTCTATCAATATAGTTTATTTAGGTCTGTTATTGTTCCAGAAAAAGGTCGGGACACTGGTCCACTATTTTTTTTTGTTCTTTTTAAACATCATTTCTGACTGTGTTATTTAATTTCTTTTGTTAGATATATGATGTTTGATTACTTATTCCTAATGTTGCTGCTTGTTTTTTTTCCTTTTTATTCATTTTGCTGGAACTTTGTATAGTTAAACACTTAACCGATAGTTTTTGAGCTGCATCCGGATATCTAAATTGAGGCAACTCATTTTTTGAACCTTTTGAGGCATCATCCTCTTGATTATCAATCTGAATTCTCTCTTGCCTGTCTCTGTTAATACTACTGTTATCGATCCTATAGATATTGTTATCATCCCTTTACAGAAAATCTTTCACTTTGAAACTCCTCTGAGCCGTATTACATGGCACAAATTCTTTTAAGATTCTTACTCTGCAACTCCTGTTGGCCTTTCATTTTTTTCCAACTTCCCATATTTGCACTCTCTCTCCTGCAATTGCTTCTGGCTCCTGTGCTTCCTTCACAGTTGCCTTGCAAGCTTGCCTTTGATAACAGATGCCGAGGGGGAAGGCTAATGCCACAGCGACACGAAAGCCCGTCGAACCTGAAAAGCCAGTTGAACAAGAAAAGCCAGTTGAACCTGAAGATGGAGATAATGAGGAACAAATGGAAGAAGAGATCGAATACGAAGAAGTAGAAGAGGAAGTTGAGGAAGTTGAGGAAGAAATAGAAGAAGAGGAGGAGGAAGATGAGGAGGAAGAGGAGGAGGAGGAAGTGGAAGAGGAGATAGAGGAAGAGGCTGCAGTTGCTGATGGATCCGATGGAGAAGCAAATCCCGATAGCGGAAACGAGATGAAAGATGGTGAGGAAAATGATGAGGATGACAAAGAAAAGCGTGCTGAGCTCCTTGCCCTTCCACCTCATGGCTCTGAAGTATATGTTGGGGGCATTCCTCATGACGCAACTGAAGAGGAGTTGACGCGTTTTTGTGAATCCGTTGGGGCTGTGACTGAGGTAAGTACTTCATGAATTCGCATGCATGTATATTTAAATGCATTCACTCTGAAAATAATTTGCCTAATGAGATAAGGAAAATTAACAGGTCAGGGTGATGAAGGGAAAGGATTCAAGTGAGAACAAGGGCTATGCTTTTGTGACCTTCAAGACTAAAGAACTAGCTTCAAAGGCAATCGAGGATCTGAACGGTACTGAGTTTAAGGTAATCCTGCGGACATATTCCTTGTACCAAGACCTATAATTTAAGGTAATCCTGCAGACAATATAGTGAAAGGAAATCATATTATAGATTATAATTCGAATGGAACTATTTTTGAACACTACTGTAGTTATTGTTAAAAAATATTGTCCTATGTGCCAACTGATATCCTCTAGAGTTTTCGAATATACAAATGGTAAAATTTGGAAGGCAATAAGATTTTGCAGTATTATTCCTGCAGACTTACTGCTGCTTTTCTTTAGCATGAGAAGAATTGAAGGCCTGCATGAATGAATGGTCCTAAATATAGAAGTTGCTTTATTTTTTCTTGTGTCATATTTCTAGATCATTGAGGATACTTGTTTGACAATGGGTTCAATTACTTTATTAACATCAGTTTTATTGGCTTATATGATTGTAGGGAAGAAAAATCAGATGTTCATCATCTCAAGCAAAGCATAAACTGTTTATTGGTAATGTTCCCAGAAACTGGGTGGAGGAGGATTTGAAGAAGGTGGTGATGAAGGTTGGCCCAGGAGTAAACACTGTGGAGTTGTTAAAGGTATGCATGGGTCAGCTATAATATATTGTATGTATATATTTTTAAAATATACTGGACTAATTAATTTGCTTTTTCTTTGTCATTGCAGGATCCTCAAAATTCTAGCCGTAACCGGGGTTTTGCATTCATTGAGTACTTTAATCATGCATGTGCTGAATATTCCAGGCAGAAAATGTCAACCCCAAAATTCAAGCTAGAGAATAATGCCCCTACCGTAAGCTGGGCAGACCCAAAATCCTCTGATTCTTCTGCTTCTCAGGTTTGTTTTTCTATCAGTTTTATGTCCCTTGACCTTGTCAACTTTATAACTGCCTTTTTGTATCTGGATTTTAGGCTCTGTGAGGAGTCATGCTCCAGAGTTAATTTTATTTGGGATCTATCTAATCAGGCTTGCTCAACATTTGATAAATGTTTCAAAATTTTTAATTTTCTTGTCACATCCAGAATTTATATATTATTTCAATGGATAAAACTTGAAACCCTAATTTTAGATCTTCTTTGTGCAGGTGAAGGCAGTTTATGTAAAAAATCTGCCAAAGAACATCACCCAAGAGAAGCTGAGGGAGGCATTTGAGCATCATGGAGAGATCACGAAAGTGGTGGTGCCTCCTGCAAAATCTGGCCATGAAAAGAGTAGATTTGGTTTTGTTCATTTTGCAGAAAGGTCAAGTGCAATGAAGGCACTGAAGAACACCGAGAAATATGAAATAGATGGTGACATCTCATGTCGATCATTAAAATTTTCCCATTTAGATCACACTTGGACTACTAGGTCTAAATCTTTTTTTCAGGTCTAAATCTTTTTTTCTCTTTTTTTGGCCGTGAACAGGTCAGGTTCTCGAGTGTTCACTTGCGAAACCACCGGCTGACAAGAACTCAGACGCAGGGTCAAGCGCCCAAAAACCTGGGCTGCTTCCAAACTATCCACCTCGTGTTGGCTATGGTTTGATGGGAAGTCCCTATGGTGCTCTTGCTGCGGGCTATGGACCTGCAGGTTTCGCACAGGTGATGTGGTCATATGTTAATTTTTATGCAGAAAGTCAACCTTTTTTTCTTTTTCTTTTACTTTTAAGGCTTATGTGTGTGTTTGGTCGTGTGGTTTAAATTTGCAGCCTATGATCTATGGAAGAGGACCAACGCCTGCGGGCATGGCTATGGTGCCAATGTTGTTACCTGATGGACGTCTAGGATATGTCTTGTAAGTAGAATATTTATTTCCCTCAATTTCATCGTAGTTTCAATCGGATGCTTTAATACTCTACACCTCGTCACCAGTTTGGATTTTCTAAGGGCAAAAACCTGCAATTCGATATAATTCGGGTTAAGTTTGGGAAAACTTCTGGAATTTTTTTTTTTTAAATACAAGAACGAAAAAAATGATTACAACAAGGAAAGTCATCAATATTAAATCAAATCCATAATCTCTCAATGATGTTGTAGCATAAGAAAATGACAGATTTCTGTGTTCAAGCTATGTTATTTGAATTTATGCAAAATCATGAATAACAGACATCAAAACCTGACAGAGCAAAGCCTGCTCAAGCAATTTTTTTTCCATTTTTGGTTTTAATTCTGTTGCATAAGTAAAATACTCATGGTGCACAAATAAATTGTTGAATAAGGTGTATATATTTAATGAGACATGATTTAAATGGGAAACGAAGTTTCAAGAAAAAGTGTTATGCAATATTATGCAATATTTGAATTAATCAATGCTGGTGATATTTTTCTTCTGCAGGCAACAGCCAGGGGCCCCCCTCCACACGCCCCCTCCGCAACAGCGAGGTGGGAATCGGGGTGGTGGAGGATCGGGTGGGGATAAGCGTGGTGGTGGTGGTGGTGGCAGTGGCGACAAAGACCGTGGCCGCAGGTATCGGCCCTACTGATGTTTGCATTCGGCACTGACCTGCTTTGCTGTGTTTTTATCTTTCCCTCTGATATGGTGTTTGTACTAGAATGACTTATAAAACAGGGCTTAGAGCTTATAGAAGCTTTGGCTAAAGATGACCTGGGTTTCCAGTAGATTGTGAGAAATTGTTGACTTGTTACAGACACTAAAAAAAACTGTGATCGGATGGTTCAATGAGTTATATTTGTAGTATTTAGGGTTTCCTTGGTTTATCTGGTCAAGCAACTTCAGAGATGTATTGATTCAATCAAAATACATCCTGCAGGACTCTTAAGCACCCAGTTATCAGGCTTTTTGTTCTCTTCTTTTATTTGGGGGAGGGGGACTAGATTGGATCATTCATATTAAAATGATACCACTTGAACAATGGAGATGCTTGAATAATTAGAATCAGAATAAGAAAGTTAAAATTAAGGCAAAATAAAAATAAACACCAAATCCAAGGAGTCCCCAAAGGAAGCATGCATTTCATTTGACAAGCATGTACTTTAAAAAAAATTCACTTTTTCAGGAATTTGGTATGTTATATAAAGAGAGAAATTTAATCTGAAATATCTTTGAATGAACACAAGAATAAAATATTTCAAGCATAATTTTTTTGAGTGTTACTGAGAATGAATGCCAAATTAGTTACATTTTTCCTGATCAGTTCCTCAGTTATGCAATTACATAAGCAGAAAAAAGATGGTCATATTTATTGACCAATTGGAGATTTCATCACACTTCATAAAAGGCTAAAGTGAGATCTTAAACAGGCAATCAAACATGATGTGTTGTTTCAAAAACATCTTTATATGAATTTAAACCAAGACTTCTCAGTAAAGGAAATCAACATCAACATCGAAAACAAAAATTCAAAAAACAGAAAACTCCGGTGGCCGAATCACGTCTCCCGCCACTTCTTGGACACAAAGAAGGTGGCTCCGGCCAGCGCCGCCACCACGGCAGAGAATATGGCGGCGGACTTGAGAGCCTGGATGGCGTCCTCCCTCGCAAGGGCGCGCGCCTCCGCTTCGGCATCTTCTTGTTCCTTTGCATCATCCACCACATAACCCAGGATGGTAAATAGAAAGAATTAGGAGACATTTATAGGTTATTATGGAAGTGTAATGACAAGAAATTTTTTATGCTCATGATGATACCTTACTTTCTGACTATTTATATGTTTATGTGATTATCATCCTAGCTTTCTGCAACATTAATACCCAGATAAACATATTTTTTTTGTATCATATATCTCGGGTAATGTGGGATTTGAGTCCATGATTCTTGACAACAAAATTTGCAAATCATGATGTCAAGGGCTCAAATTCTTCCACTTATCTAACAAAAAAATAAATGATAATTTAAGATCGGTTTCATGATTTTAATTGGAAGGATGGTTGTCAACAATGCCCAATTCCCAATTTTAAATGTATTAGGTTATAAGAGTGATGACAATAGTGTTGGGGGAGTTATAATCAATCATAAATCAATTTCAGGTTTGGAGATCCATAGATAATCTAATGGAAAGCTAGTATAAAACAGAATAGCACTGACATTTTCTAGAATGAGATTATTTTCCATTCGACTTGATATTGATATTTAAAAAAAAAGGGAGTGGAAAGGGAGGATCCTGTGTTCTTATCACGTAGAAACTCTGTATAAATCAACCAATGAAAGAAGGATTGTCATGTAGATGGTTCAAAAAAATTAAAATGTGCATGCACTGATTTTTTTTTTTTTAAATAACATCACAAACAATGGCATTTCTATGGAGTTCTTTTCTTCACATATACATGACATATCTTTAATTAAATAACACAGATATTTTCTGTGATTGTCATACAAGAATTTAAACTCTAGGGGAGGGACTTGAAATTATAATTTTTAAGATAAGAATGATGTACCATGAACAAAACATCAGCCAACACTGATTAATGGGTATCAAACACATGATGGTGCCCATATTTTAATCCCTACCCAATAATGTTACTCTTTTTTTTTCCTTCAAAATAAATACATTATTATAATAAAACAATTTTAATCCCAAATTCTTATCATGGATTATGAAAAAAACGCCTCATATGAAGGTAGCTGTTACAAATCCAATCTTTATGAACTACACTATTTAATGAGTGTCAAAAACATGATGGTAACCTTATAATTTTTATCTATATATTTTTTTATAACAAATAAATAAATAATTACCTTGAGCTTCTTAGAGGTGGCAAGGTGGGAAGAAACAGGATCAACAGGGAACTTCCTAGGTTTATTCAGATTCAACTCCTCCTGTGCATTGGCTTCTGGAAATGCTTCTTCTGTTGATGATGCCATCCTTTCCAAACAATTTTTTTTTTTTTTTAAGTTTTTCTTTCTTTTGATTTTCCTTTTTTTTTTTTTTTTTTTTTGTCTTGCCAAAAATAATTAGAGGAAGAGAGGCCCATTATTATCTCTAAAACAGTTTTGATGGCACGTGTCAGGCATGCGGCGCGTTCAGTCGAACACGTGTGGCGTTGGCTTCGGCGGTTGGAATTTCAAAGCCCGTTAAGACACATGGCCCATGGGCCTAACGCCATTGTCAATTGTAATATGTATGTTGGGCTTAATCTTTTTTACGTACCAAAACGCAGGTCAGATATGTTTTTTTGGTTTTTTTAGAGAAATTAATTAGGGGTCACTGTGGTTATTTATGAATTATTTTTAAATCTCTGGTATTTCTTAAGTTTTGTTTTAGTCTATGAGGCTGTGAAAAATTATCTCTGGGTCTCTAGAATCGGATGTAGTTACTGTGTCAGTCAAAAATATCGAAAATACCCCCAAGCTAATTTTTTCAGTACACTGTTAACACTCCTTAGTACATTGTTAAGACACTATTAACACTTCTTAGTTTTTAGTATATTGTTAATCTTCGCAAGATGTTAACAGGCGGTGAAGGGCATTTTCGGTATTTCTTATAGACAGACTAACGACATCCATTTTCAAGGACCTAAAGATACTTTTCAACTTTTTAGGGACCTAAAAAAATTTGAAAACTTTTAGGGACCTAAAAATAATTCACTGGTGATCACAGGGACCTCTAATTAATTTTCCCATTTTTTTAAGTATAAAATGCGTCTGGGCCCCTGAAGTTTTTTAAATCTGCAGAAACACCCCTTATAGTGCAGTTATATTTTTTTTATTAAGATGGGATAAAAGTACGATTTATCCTTTTAATTAAATCTTTATCGTGTTTTCACTTCTTTGTTTTTTAGATTGTTTTTATCTTTTAATTAATTGTTGTGATTTAATTATTACAAAAAATGCATTCAGTTGTATTTGAGGAGTTAATTATTGTATAAGTTAATATTCATAAAACCAATCCAGAATTAATTAATTAATTATTTTATATAATTAGAGAGTTAATGGTAGAACAGTAAGTTTAAATTATTTTTGTTCCATCTCAATGGAAAAATATAATTGTAGGAGATGTAAGTGCATGCTTTTTTTACTTCAAGGGGGTGTCTTTGTAAGTTTCAAAAACTTCAGAAAATAATAAATATTATCTAACGATGTATATGTTTTGATGAAAAATATATATAATTTTATTTCAAATGAAATGAACCAATTTTTAATAAATGTAAAAAAAATTAACGATGTAAATAACTTGTCTAATGATGTATTGATGCATAAGTTTAACTGGATTTCTAACGATGCATATGAGATTGTAAGGAGGACTGGAGTATGACAGTGCCCTTGCCAATTTTGTATCCCTAGAAAATGTTAGGACAACCGAACGTTTTTGTAAGTTTTTTAAGTATAAATTTATCTAATCTAATATAATAAAGTATTGCCTTCAAAATAAATGAAATATTAACTTTATGAATTGAATGTATAATGTCTTATATTTTCAAACCTGAAGAAAGTATATATTTAAGGATTGGATGCTAAGAAGATATATGTTTTGTTAGATGAAACTGTTAGATGAAGCATGTAATTATTTGTTTTTCATAGTCAGGTATGTACAATTCATACAATATAATTATTTTGATGAAAATATATATGTTTATTACATCAAATATGCACTTGAAAAAAATCAAGGTAAAGAACTATCACATCATGTAGTTCAATAATTGGAGTATATACTTTTTTTACATCCATATTTCATTGTCTATTAAACAACATGTCTTATGAAATATAACATTCAGGCCCAAAAATATATACATTGTGACAAATTTCCCTTCTTTAAACATATATAACTAGGCTTCAAATATGTGGTTTCTGATTTAATCAAACAGAATCAAATAACTTCAATGAAACCAAATAAGTTATCTATGTGAACAACAAAATGATACTGTCACCAAATCACAAACTAATGAACCATCCCAATATAGTAATCACATAAACTCACATTGGGTACTAAAAAATTGGCTTGCAAATCAAACATTGCATATAAAAAATTGCTCATATGCATATAGAACAGACCATCTTTGCTAAACCATGCATCCTCTATCTGAAGAAAAGGCGTCTTATGAGTTTCTCTCAAGACTTGGCCCCGAAACCACGGGGACTCGGTCTTGATGAGGCCGTGTCTGCGAATTGCCGACGAGATTCTGATCTCTTCCTCCTCCTCGCCGTTCCCGGTGGCGCCTAGTAAAAGGGAGAGAAGGACACTTTAGATTAATTGCATCTTTGGAGCTGCAATTCAAGAATTGAGCAAAAAGAATGTATTCATTGAACACCAAAGAATTAAGGACCTATGTTGAGCCTCATAAAGATAGTTAAGAGCTTGTTTTAACACATTAATGGTGACTCATTAGCAATTGTGGATCAAATAGTTGTTGGTCTATTAAGGAAACACTTTTTGGTTTCTGATAATGTGCAAGGTTGTTAGGGTAAGAGTGAAACCTTCAGTAGTCCTCAATTCATACTTTTTATTACACGTACCTTAATTTGTATATACTTTATGTTTAATGTTTTGTCTCACGATAAAATTCACACTTGATCAATGAAATTTAGTTTATGAGTGCATTCTGTCCGTCTATGCAGCCCCTCATGCAGTTCCATTTTTCTAATGAGATATATGCAAAGCATGAAAATCTGTTTTTAACATAAGTGGGTGTATATAGAGTATATACCTTATTTTCATAAAGTTGCACGCTTCGTTACATAAAGTATACTCTCATGTGGGGACTGCATGTGTGCTCTAACATTATCCTTAGTTTACTGAATCATTGTTCAGAACTATCTATTGGTGTCCAGAACCAAAAGAGTTGATTATTAGCTATTTAGCATGGCATGTAGGTCCCCATGTCAAAGCAAAACAATATATGGTTGTGCATAAATATGTCTAAGGACACACCTTTTGTTCAGCCTTGAGTGCCTCCTCCAGATTGTTCAACGCAGGAATAGACCCCCCTTCCATGACCCCCAACAAATTCTTCATTCGGACGCGCATTTGAAAAAGCTGGGCGACAAGTTGGCTCACCTAAAGTTGGCAAAATAAATTAGATCTTGCATAAAATATGACTAGTGGCTTTTGATCTATATTCATTATTCAATATACCTGCTGCTCTGTCTTCCCAGAATCTTGAGCAACTCTCTTCCTCCTAACAGGCGATTCAGCTAACATTTCTGGTTTTTCCCTCTCCTCTATAAAAAGATAAATCATAAAGAAAATATGCAAATAAGAAAAGTTCAATCTAGCTTCAAAACAAAGTTTTAATGTGATGACAGGGAAAGGAGGAAAACCAGGAGTCATTGCATCGATCATCGATTCCGTTATCTTTAAGCTTTTCTCTGCCTCACGGATTTGAGCTGGAGTTACCTGTTCCGATACATTGATATCATAAAAAAATTAGTCATAATTTTTTTTTCTCTTCTTTCAAACAAACAAGAGAAACAAACCATTAAATGGCTTTTCTATCACTAGTTCCATTCATAATATAAACTAGTAACTGCTTTATCAATTACTAGTCCTCAAGAATCTGCCATGATTTTTTTGTCTCTGCACCTACAAAAAAATCATGGCGGAAGGAGCAAAGAGGAAGGAGACCTTCGAGAGTAATGAAGGGAAGGAGAGGGAGGGGGAGAGGGGATACGAGTCAAAAGATTCTAAAAGCTTCTTTTACACTTGAAACAATTCTAAAATTTGGACGCCTTTTGCTATTCAAAAGGGTCCTATTTTATAGGCCTCTAAGCTGACCTAGGAGGTAAATCCGCACGTTTATAACGAAGCATTGGCCCATTTTAAGACCACATGAATCACCAAAAACAGCATACACCAATCTAAACTCTCCTTGGCCTTGGGATCCTACTTAATTAGTTATTAAGTTGCACATATCCTAACAAACTTGACTGATGACTTGGGGATTTATCCATTGAACCAACGGATGCATTTCTATGTTGTCAGTATCGATGGCTTATGTGAGTAGGCATCATTACTGCTACCGTGTTGGCCCAACTTGTGCCTTCTTCAATCGGTCATGTGGTTGTCCATTGAAGACATTTATCCACATCGCATCAGTAGGTAAGCTGTTTTCTTTTCTTTATTTTTCATAGTTGAAGTTTCTCCCATATGTGGGAGTTCAAACCCAAGCAGAGGGAGGGGATATCTCTACCAAACTACGAGGAGGTGGCTCGTTAACTGCCATGAGTATTTATTTGTGAATAACAATAAAAAAAGGCAGCGAACTTTTAACTAAAGTTTAAAATTTGAGAACTATAAAAAAAATATGGGGCATCCATACCTTCCCCATTCCTGGAATCATCCCTATCACACGAGTCATGGACCCCATCTTCGCAACAGCCCGTGTCTGCTTTAGGAAGTCATTGAAATCAAATTTTGCGCTCATGATCTTCTTCTGCAAATCCTCGGCATCTTCTTGATGCATCTAAGTGCACAATTCAGGATTATAAACAGGACCTAATATAAATAGCATGCTTTCTGAAAAATCAAGAGAATGGGCTTCCACTCACAACTTCCTGTGCTTTCTCCACAAAAGTCAAAACATCTCCCATGCCTAAAATGCGCCCAGCCATTCGATCAGGATAGAAAGGCTCAAGATCTTCCATGCGTTCCCCTCTTCCTACAAGTTTAATTGGCTTCCCTGACACCTGCGCATATCAGTTGTCACATGTTCAATGAAAAACAAGTTTGCAAAGTGCAAAACGTTTATAATTCTAGCATTTAATCAACGAACTAACTTTGCCAGACACAATCATATTCCTATCAACAGGAGTAAGACTCAAGTGTCAACCTCCCCAGAGGTAGTTTAGTACAATGATAACAATCAGTTCATGTGACTTATAAGAATGGAAACACGATATTCTCAAAGCTTATGGTAAAGAGAATAATAGTCTACACATTGAATTATAATAGGAAACTTATTTGATGCACATGAAAGATAAATGGAATGAAACAATATAGCCATGGTTGAAGCAATTAATGTTGGATGACATTCCTCAAATATGAATGCAAATTAAGGTATTTATTGAATGACAATATAAGGAAGAAAAACATAGAGTGGAGAAATCCTCTAGAAATAAGAAAGTAAAACCTCTCTAACACTCAAGGCTGCTCCACCTCTAGAGTCACCATCTAGCTTGGTCAGTATGGCGCCAGTAATCCCAATCTCAACATTGAATGTTGTGACCAAAGCTACAAAGGCAAAATAGGATGATCACAATGAGAAGAAGAAATGTATATGGCAAACATAACAAAATCTTTGCAAATTAACTACTCTTCATAAACAATGCACGATATGAACCACACTGGATAAATTTTCTAAATATCAACATGAAAATGATTAAAAACAATGTCTTCTCCATACCATATTAGAGATCAAGGCCATTTTTCTACATAAATCATCTTGGTAAAATTTGAAACTCTCTTACCCTCTGTATTAAATTACATTTAAATTTAGGAATCATGCAAAGCTCGGTATGGCAACATGGAACTAGAATAACTGCTGCCTCTTGGCCAGTCATTGCATCTACCACAAGCAAAGCTTCAGTGGGATTTACTGTCCGTTTCACTTCCTTCAGTTCGTCCATCATCGTTTTGTCTATCTAATAAAAATTTAAAATGTACTCAGTTGATGTAATATATAAATTAACATAATAACTCCAGGGAAATCACCACCAAATGTTCTGAAAAATTGAGTGTCAGCAATATGTAAAAGTGTACAGAATAAAAGAGTAAATGTGATTTCAAATGTCAAGGAGTCTTGGTAGATGTTCTCCATGAGATCACCATATCTTATACAAATTTAGTTGGAATGGACAATTATAAGGCAATATCAAATAAGATTAGTAACCTTGATGTGCTTAATAATAATGCAAGCTCAAAATTTGGAGATAGTTATGATAATGATTATATTTGTCTCACGACAATGAACTGAGATCTTGTTTGCTGGAAAATTGCAATTGATTGTGAGCCTGTGACATTTCTCTATTCGCAGAAAACTCTACCACTTCTGTTATTTTTGTCACATCATTTCCGTGAACAATTAGTTTTCTCAATAATTGGAAATTTGAAGACTTCTGGATCGACCCCCACGTGATAGTAAAACATAAGTGGAGATTGGAGAATTGGTATGCCTGAAAAAATTCCTTTAATTGAATTCAAGAAAAACAAGGCTCTTGAAGGGAGATGTAATATAACACACAAGAAATAGCAAATCCAAGCACAAAAAATATGTACAAATAGAAATTAAGGCATACATAGTACCTGAAGTCTTCCAGCAGTATCTACTATGACTACGTCAATATTCTTCTTCTTCGCCTCTTCCACCCCACGTTTTGCTATTTCTGAGGGCTTAACATCAGTCCCTTCCTTGTAAACCGGCACACCCACCTGTCATGAGCTTATAATTGAATATGAGCAGGAATCAGATAATCCAAAGATTTTGATGGTAAAATAAAGAGAGCAATAAATCCATGCTATGACACACATTGAAAAAACTTTGCACTTTATTCTAACAAAGAAAATGAACTGATTTTACCTGCTCCCCCAAAATCGAAAGTTGATCAATAGCTGCGGGTCTGTATATATCTCCAGCAACCAACATGCAACTCTTCCCCTGTACATCAACTCCAATTGGTATTTGCAAGTATTGACAGATAATCTCAACTTTACAAAACAAAGAAAATATTTCATTAAACTCTACCGAATTTTCAGCATACCAGTTTCTTGAGATATAATGCTAATTTTGCACAAACAGTAGTCTTTCCAACGCCTTGTAGACCTGCTAGCAATATAACTGTGGTCCCAGATTTTGCAAACACCAGATCAGAGACCTCTCCACCCATCAGTTTGACAAGCTCATCATGTACAATCTGTAAAACTTAAGAGAGTTTAATACAACACCATCCCTCCCCAGAAAATCCTACTCTTACAATATATTTTGCATTTTAATATAATAAGGTTTTGCCCATAACAAGCTCTGAGAAAGTTGCCAAATGTCGACAAACTAAAGTATCTCCTAAACCTACATCTATATGGGCATATAGCTCAGCTTTGCCAAGATTACAAATTAAACAAGACTTGTATTAACATCTACACTGGTCTGATTTATGTGACATTAGGAAATGGAAGCTTATCAATTCACTGAGACCAACAAGATAGCAGTGATGGGCATGTTCACAGTATTTGCAATTAATATAATAAAATCATTTTTTAAGCAGAGTTCCTTTTCATGCATTAGTACAATCCCTCAGTAGCGATTTCTTGCTTTAGAAAGCTTTCGAGATTAAAGTTGATAAAAAGATAGATGGAAAGGTAAAAACAAAGAAAATCTGTAATATACAAGTTCCACCTAGCCTGAAAAAGATCAAAGGACGTCCCTTTTTATTAGCTTGGACTTGGGCACTTTTTAAAAAAACATTTAGAGACAACTGCAAGCAACACTTACCTTCACTAATTGCTGATCAGGTCGAACACCCCGAATCAATCCAACACCAACAGCCTGTTCGCTAACTTCCTGTATGAACCTTCTCACAACAGGAAGGCTCACCTATACCGAACACACAGTGATAATCAGTAGAAGTAAATATTGTAGTAGGAGAAGGAAATGCAGGGGGGGAAAACTTGCATCAGCTTCTAAAAGAGCCCTCCTAATCTCCCGCATTGGCTCAGCAATATTTTCCTTTGTGAGAACATCTGATACATCAAAACTATAAGTACACGGAAATGAGAGAAATCATAACCCATGTAGAAGCCACTTAAGGTTTAAGTAAAAGAGTGATGAAGCAAGAGTAACAAAGAGGGCAAACTAGTCTAATTGATCAGATTAATGATACAAGCACACCTAATGTATAAAAATAATGAAAAGAATCAATAACATACGCCATCGGAATCAAATGGAATATGCATATATCACTTAAAAGGGATTTCTCTAGGCAGGTGTTGATCATTATCTTTTCATAATTAAACTTAAAGAAAGAGGATTTCAACACATCAATACATGGTGGCAATACTTTCCAAATTATCCACATAGAGCCATTTATGATTAACACAACGCAGCATAAAATTTAGCAATTCCAAAGGAACCTATTTTCATTTTCATCAATGCTACACCTAAAACACACACAAAAGACTGCAGCTGAATGGAAAACATCAAATCATTATGACTATCATAAAATTTCTCATTTAGCAATCTGATTGGGTATTAATGTTTCACAAAAAAGCACACACCAAAAACAAAATATGGTTGAATACTTGATTATAAACATCAGATTATTCAAGATCAGCATAAAATAGCTCATTTAGCAACCCCATTGGTACCCATTATCATTCCAATGGTATCTATTATCATTGGTACCCATTATTGAATACTTTATTAGGAATAAAGTGTTGACTGAGTTTGTCGTTAATGTTGTGGATTCATAGAAAAGATGTCAAAGATTGTTGCACGAGTCTTTCCTTGGTTTTTGCGAAGGACTTGGAGCATCTTTCTAGTGGCTGCATCGCACAGCTCTCTGTCTCTTTCACTGACATCTTCCAGCTGCTTGATCTGTAGGATGTTCCCAGCACTTTTTGGTGCCTCTCACTTGAGAGCACATGCTACTATCATGACTAGTTTTGGACAGGATTTGGTCTGGAGATCCGACATGAATGTCGAATCAAAGATCCTACCATATTTCCACATTTGTTTGCTGTGTGTTCCTGTCTTATCGCAGCACTGTCATCATAGCATCAACCTGTCTCTTATACTCTCGAGAGTCCAACAGCGTTAAGAGCTGTGCCGTGGATACATTCAGAGCTTGAACAACTCTACCAAAGATTGGGAGTATATGCATTCCAGTGTTGGAGAGATGGATGTCATACAAGAACCTTTTCAGACTCGTTGCTGCCTCTCCTGTGTTGGACATATAGAGAAATCGGTATAGTGTGGTCTTGTACACATCTCATAATGAGAACTGACGGCTGATGGTCCCGATGACCTCTGAGGATGGTTGGATGTTGCTGACCGGACATTGCTTCATGTAGAAGTTTGAGTAGCCCGTGCGGATGTGCTGCCAAGCTTTGATGTAGTTCTCAGGCGTAAAAAGTCACAATCACACATAACCTATGTAATCTCTTTCTGATTATGCATAAATAATGTTCAAAATGCAGTCTTTCGTGAATTTATGTTTCTCTCTCTTCTCTCTGTCTCTCTACATGATCTTTTATTTTTATTTAGATTTTAGATTTTCTAACACATAGAACACACAATCACACACATAAGCAACTAACTTTCAATGAAAAAAACACCAACTTTTCTATTATCTAAGCTCATACAAGTAAGCGAAACAATAATAATAATAATAAAAACTAACCAACTCCTTTGAGCTTGTTCCAAGCGGATTCGAGCCCGCTCGTCAGCTGCCCGAACATCTCTGCTCTCACCACCGGAGCTCCTCTCCTTCTGTTCCTCTCCAAATCCCCAGCCCCGGAAGACACCCAATCCCATATTTGCCTCTGCAACAAAAAAAAGATGACATTTTCCCCAAATGGGTCATTTAAAAATCCGATTTTTAATGGATTTCCTGAACGAGATTTCAATTGGGTCTCTCTCTCTGTTTGGGTTACTACCGTGAAGGGACTCGACAGGGAAGAAGAACCGATGGAGAGCGTCTGAGGCGTGAATGAAGAAGAGAGAGCGGTTGATCTCCTCGAGTGGGTCCTGCTTGGGAGGGTCTTCTTGTTGGGTTGCAGTGGCGGGAAACAATGGCGGGAAGCAACGGTCGAATAACGGACGGCTTCCATGGCGGGAGTGTGAGAGAGAGAACTAGAGAAGGGAGAGGATAGAAAGAGCGTCCGAAAACAAAAGATAAGATAAAGGGAAGGGATATCCCCACCACCTTTTTTTACTGTCCCCACCCCTTATTGAAACTACAACCCACCCTTCTTTTTTTTTTATTTATACCATTCATAAACATTTAACCCATTAGTCCATTACCTTTGTTTTTTTTTCATAGTTTCTTTTTTTTTCTATTCTCTCCCTCCTTGTGGATCACCTCATGTTACTGTAACAATGACCACCTGTTGTACCCTTCTCTTTATGCTGTAGTGTTTCTCTGCTGTCTGACCCAATCAAGAAATGAATGCGACGAAAAAGGACTGTTAGTGAGGTCGAGCATCTCAAGATTCGTGAGGTTACCGAGTTCAACGACGACGCCATTTAGGAGGTTGTTGTTGAGATCGAGGAAGATGAGAGAGGCTACGAGTGATGCAATGACTTGTTGAAGAAGTTAATGGAAGAGGTGGATGTGGGGTCAGTTTCAGAGAGAGGCGGTTGGGCATAGGGGGGGTGTCGACTGTCGTTGAAGAGGTTATGGGAGAAGAACACATCAAAATTCGTGCAATTGTAGAGTTGGGAAGGGGGGGGGGGGGCGCTTTCCGTTGAGGAAGTTGAAAGGAGAGGTTGGGGAAGGAGAGGAAGAGGAGGCGGCCGAGGGATGAGGGGACAGCATGAGAGGAGGAGGTGATAACGAGGTTTGATAGGACAACTTGGTTGGTGGTGGTGGAATTAATTGATATCATATAACAAAATGAAATGTGTTTTTTTAATTTTTAGGTTGGTGTTATTATTAAACTAATTGGTGGGGATAGATGTATTCTAAGATAAAACCTACCATGTCCATTACACTGACCCGCGAAGCATTGTAAGCCTGGAAGTTATTATTGTTGGTTTGTGAAATCATGACCGTCCAAATATATAGAGTGAATTTTCTTGTTTTATCAATGTTTAGATAGAGTTAGATTTATTATTATTATTATTATCAATTAAAACACACTACATTTTAATACTGGTAACTCAAGATGTAAGTTATTTGAAGTCAATTTTACAATAATATTTTTTTAGTATTTTAATTTACATTAGCATTCCTATAAAAAGCCCTTGATGGTAGAAATACCACTTTAAAATATAATACATGTAAAGTTATTCCAAACAAATGTTTATTATCATTATAATCAAAATACACTCTTAAATCAGTTTTACACAACTACCCTTAAAAATTAAATCATATTATTGTGTCTTTATACATAATCAAAAGTCTTTGTTTCTAAACACGTACACTCCGATTATTCAGAACCATTATATGTTGTATTTTTGAAATACAAAAATAAAAGTTCAAACAAGATCCATCCATAATTTAATCTAATTTTCCATTGATGATTGAGTTTGGATGGGGTCAGGTTGGGTTGTCTTAGAGGCTGAGACACAAATGACGAACCCAAACCTAACTCAAAAAATTATCTAACCCGAACTCTTCAACCCCAACCTGAACCTAAACCTAATTTTTCCAACTTGCAACCCTATTTGCATCTTCTCTAATAAAAACCTTCACTCACATCATCAGCTTGTTTGATGGTATCACTAATTGCAGCCTTGATAGAATCCCAGATGAATTCATGTCCAACCCTAAACACAACAGGGCCTGCTGCGAATTGCATCCACTTCCAACCCCAGTTTTAAAAGCCTAGAATTTTGACCTCCAGAGTGTAATATACTAATATATGTGAATGCATTTGAAATTGATGCACAGTGAAACTAAAAAACATACCTCTTCGTAAAGCGACTATAAGCACAAGTCCCAGGTAAGGTGTGGCTCTGAATTAGATTTTGAAAGGGAAAAAAAATAGCAGTACATTTCACAAATCAATTTTATATATAGAAGGAAGAAAAACTGAGGTACAGGGGCAAGTACTAGAAGAAATGACAATGCAGTGCATATCAGATTAATGTGAGCAACAAAGCATTATCATCATCATCATCATTGTTACCATCCTGTACAGGCATAAAAAAGAACTGGAAAGCAAAGACCAACCAAAGGGCTCATATACATTTTATTATTTCCTCATCAGGTAGCTGATGAGGTCGAGGCAGACAGAGTTGACAAAAACATTTGAAGTGCTCCAGATCAGCCCTTGTGAGTGTCTTCAGGCTTCTGCAGAAAGAAAAGAAAAAAAAATTTAGTTATCGCTAAGGAATTGGATCAGAAATGATTTTCACTCCCCATTTTGGTGTTGAATGAATATAAAGTTATATAGAAATGCCTGCGGATTGCCAAAGATAGGCAGACATCATGTAATTCATGGTTCCACGTTGCTTAAGGCAAAACTATTCCATGCAGACGATAAAAGAGAAGTTAGCAACATAATTATGGGTTTTTATTCATAATCAGCTGCCTTTTTAAGGCAGCACCAATGTGTGGGACATCAATGTGTGAATATAAAGAAATTGAGACCATCTAAAAGGCTTATATGTATAAAATTTAATATTTATATTTAAATTGAATTCTGAAGCAAATAGCCATCTTTCATTGTTTTTGTCTCTCTAGAGGGCATTAAAACAATACCCAAATCACAATTAGGACCATGTAGAGCAAGACATGACAACACATTTGACAACTCGAATTTTTGTCATGGATATTTTAGCCTTTTTCTGTTTTAGGGTTTGTACATCTTGTATCTTGTAACTATATAAGGGACCTTTCGGCCTCCATTACAGTATACATTATTCCATTTATTTCTTCTTCAATGAGATTAAATACAAATCTGTGAAACACCACAATGTTCCATTTAAAAGCAATACCATGGATAAAGCACAGCAGGGCACTTATATATATCCAAGTATTCAGGAATCACAAATATGATAGGCACACAAACTGTTTAGTAGGACTCATTTATGTAATATCCAGTGTATAGACATTAGAAACCAGAAAAGTCCATTCCTGGATCCTCAGGTCTCAAAATAATCAATAATAAAAAATTTAATATTGAATACTGAATATGGATGCCTGAAGCAGTTTTAACATGTGAAGACACTTACAAAATAAAAATAACTCACACGCATTCTAATTATTGCACACATGCAAATAACAACATAGCCTCAATTTGATTATTCTGACAACAGTCCCTTTCTATTAACCAAATATGTTCCTACTTCCTAGTAGTCACTGAAGTATGGAACACCTTCAATTGATCAACAAGACCAATATATGCAATACAGTTCAACCTAACTGTCAATTCCAATGACAACCTGTTGTGCGTTACGTATTAAAATGAGGCTAAACATAAATTATTTATATTAACACAGTAAATACACGATCAATTCAACTATATATATAGTAACCATTGCATGTAATCAAATAATAATATGCATCAATAAAAAAAAATTCGGATTTGTGTATTCGGAAAAGTGGAAGTGAGCAGAGACGCTCTGTCCTCAGTGAATAAGCCCCCCCTCATGCACATGGTAGTCGGCTCCTACCACATAGAGATACAATCACTTGGTTTTTGTTCTTCTAGGGTGTGATTACGAAAGAACCATTATAAACAGACTATGACCCTTTCAGACATCCAAATCAGGAATTGAAGATGCTAATTTTTTATGATAGAAAATAGAGTGGATGAAATGTCATTGGTTGGATAGCACTACTCAGATTAAATATTGTTGTTTGAAAGAGGATGAAAGAATTCACATTGTGGTTTTTAGAATAAAAAGAATGCTCGCTCACGTGTTAATTGCAAGAGCAGCCCACATCCCATGTTTTTTTATGGTGAAACAAAGAGTTGGTAAAAATCATCTATAAAAGAAGATTTATTCTGAGAAGTGCTGTTCAACCAATGATGTTTCATCCACTCTATTTTATATCATAAAAAAAAAGAATCTTCAATTCCTAATCTGGGCGTCTGAAAGGGCCACAGTTTGTTCACAAATGTTCTTCCATAGCTCGCACCACCTCGGAAGAACTAAAACCAAGTGATCGTATCTCTCTGTGATAGGAGCCGAGAACCTTATGTGTGAGGGGGGACCTTATTCACTAAAGAGCGTTTTCGCTTGCTTCTACTTTTCTGGATAAACATTTCAAACTCTGAATTCTCTTTTTATTGATGCATATTATTATTTGATATACGCAATATTTAATATATATAGTTGAGTTGATCGTGTATTTACTGTGTTAATATAAAGAATTCGTGTTTAGTCTGATTTTAATATGTCACGCACAACACAACCTCAATCAGAATATTGAAAACACACATTTTGCATGGTCCATCATGGTCTTAATCACTGAAATATGGATCAGCATGGAATGCATAGCAAAGTCTCAAAAACTTTCTTGAACCACAATAGGTAAAGTTTTCTTCAACTACAATAAATTGGACTTTGGACCCCTTTATATAATAAAATCAAGTGGATTTATCAAGGGAGGGAGATGAAATTCATTTCCACACATAATACAACCACGACACATAATCACTTATAAATTTTTGCATATGACAATCTCCAAAATTTAAATGAACACGTAATAATCAGACGAGAAAGGATAACATACTATTTGGTAGACATCACAAACAGCATTACTACTTAATCTGAAATACATACAACTTCCTTTTCTTAATCATGAACACCATTAAAGATGATGATCTGCAACCAATGCTTTGTATATGCAATCCAATAGTTTGGAATTATGTTTTAAGTTATCAACAGATAAAGATTCCATGTTCCCTGATCATCAGCATCAAAGATCCAATACATCAGAAGCATCAAATTTTGATGTGATTTTTTAGTATTTATAATAGTCTTTCATTTAGAAAAAAAAAAAAGCACTGCATCATCGAATCGGCAAATCAAAACCAAATAAAAAAGAAAATGAAAGGAACACTTGAAAATCGAACAGATCGATCCCTTTCATTGATTACCTTCTCCGCCTTCTCCTTCGCCGCCTTCTCCTTCGCCGCCTTCAGCCTCGCCTTCTCCAGCTTCTCCCTTTCCATTTTCTAAATCTCCACCAAATACAGCCACGACATCAAAACCGACGCTCCGAAACCCTAAACAGAGAGAGAGAGAGAGAGACCTGGATGTAGACGTTCTCGGCGGCCCTTTCTTCCTCGCTCAAGATCCCGCCCTTGCCGTCGCTGAAGAAGCGGGAGCTCGATCGCAGGCCTTCCATGGCGGATCGGCGGAGCGGGAGGGATCGGGAGGCCAAGGATCGCATCGCCATTGATTTCTCTGATCGGACGGTTGAGATGAACCGAGGCTGTCGGGTCTGGGTTTTGACTTCAGAGTTTCCAGAGGCGCGAAGGGTATATAAATAATAATAATGTTTACATATTTACTCGAGTGCCACTGTTGTGTCTTTGTGGATGTATATGTAAATTATTAATTTTTGAGGTTTGATTAGTTTGTGTGATTATATTTGTGAGGTTCATCCTTATCCATTGTATTAGGGCACCGATATTCCCACCCACATAGTCATTTATCCCACCGCGCTTTGAAAATAGGAATGTGATTTTTTTTAAGGGTGAACCCATATTGACCTAACCCACCTCATCTAAATTTAACCATCCCTTGTATTATTCACCCCTCATAATCCCTCATTTAAACAGCACCTATCCCTTTCTGTAATTTGTTTGACATTGAGAAGCCGTCATCTATATCCCAGATTGACTTTACATGATCGAATGGGTCTCAAAAACTTAAGGCCCTCTCTATAACATGTGCGACGTTGTAGAGTCGTCACCTATATTTCAGCTCGACTTCACATGATCGAACGGGTCATAAAAACTTAAGGTCATCTCTGTAACTTGTTCGACACTGTGAAGAAGTCAATTATATCCCAGCTCGATTTCACATAGTCAAATGGGTCACATAGACTTAAAGGCCCTCTTTGTAACCCGTTCGACTTTGTGAAATCGTTATTTATATCCCAAGTCGACTTCACAAGGTCGTAGTGTACAAAATCTGGGTTAGCAGCAACATAACATCCATGAAACCACATCATGTGATATATCCTACTTGATGTTGAACAAAATACCATTGTTTAAAGACATCATATCATTGAGAATGCCATAACATGTGAACGCATTGCATTTATAAAATATCTCCAAAACTCATGCACACAAAAAACATTTGTTTTGAAACATATCAAAAACCCATAAAAAAAAAAAATATTATGGCTATTATCAACACTCATACAACATTGTTTAGTCACAAAAACACATTGTCATTTACTAGCGATCATGATGTTGTGTCGTCCTTCGCTGCACCATGGGTGCATCGGGGAGAGGTATCCTATCTTCAAGATAATGAAGGACATCTTGGATGATTTTTTGCGTTGGCGACGTGGCCCTCTTATCAAGAAAAGGTTTGAGATATCTAATCAAAGTGCGATGCTGCACATAAAGTTTAAGTGATATGAACACATAACATAAGTGAATCAAAATGAAAAATTTCATTAAGTAGTTGTCATATATGTTTACCAACTCAACATCGTCGCCATGTTGAACAATTTCTTGTTCTCTAGTTCTTGTACAATTATATGACTAATCTCCTTGCGAACCACCCCAGATACTCGAGAATTGCATCCCATGGCCTATAAACCTCGTTTCCCCTTGTGTGTGCACCTAGTCACATGTCCTCTCACTGCTCGATTAGTTCAACACTACCAGGATATTATCCTGCTTTGTAACTAGTAGCACTACGATACCATCTCACTGTATCCCATGGTTGGATTGGATTCCTTGGGATTGTTTGAACGTACCCAAGCTGTCGTAGTACCCTATCTGGCATGTATGACTAGGAGATATTATTAAAATACAAACACCACTTGAAGAAGGCATAAGAGTGGCCTACAATCTCAGACAGTACGATATGGATCAAACTTCATCTGCACTCATTTGAAAATCTAGAGTTACATACATTCATAATATAAAATGAATGGAATTGTAATTCAATTTCATTAATTACCTGCTTAGGTGTGGACATATCAAAGAGCTCTCGAATTATCTCAATTGAATTCTTCTGCATCGATTGTTAGAATATTACGACCTTAAAATAAAAAAGATGTAACCAAATCTTCAAGTAATGAAAGCAAATGTTCCTGACCTTAATGTAAGATCATCTAGCTAAATAGACTGAGGGGACATCAAGAAATTTATATAAAACTAGACTTAATTTTGTATTTAAAAAGAAAAACTAATACCTTTGACATGTACCATTTAATACAACGTTCTAGTGGGTAGTGTGGCAAGATGAAGCTCTCACTCACTTAATAAAAACTTGTTTCCATTGTCCAACAATTTTCAATTATTCTTTTTTGAAGAAATTCTCATTTAACTCTCTCTTAATTCCTCCAAATACAAACTTCAAATTGAACACATAAAGTTAAATTTTCTGTTTTGATCCATAAATTTAAGGCAAAAAATTTCTATAGTTTTGCTATAACGAAAACACACTTCAACTCTGTACAACAATCTCATTGAATATAAGTAATACAAACCTCAACTCAAGGCCTCAATTTAGAACAAAGCAACTTAAAAATCACAAACAACATATCCTCCCAGCATTATTTAATAAATAAATTACATCCTCAATAAACATGTGTCAAACATGTGTGAGATCAAACACATTCAAACAAAGGGAACACATTAAACATCAACCCAAAACATAGGGTAGTTTTGTTAAAAAAAATAAAAATATAGGGTTTCTAAGAACATGAATGCATGATTTGTGAGATCAAATATGTTCTAATATATGAAACTTAAGCTACAAATACAATCAAATAAATGCAAGAAATTAAATAAATTCTAATGAATCAAATACATTAGAAACAATGGAATGAAAATTTACCTCATCCTTGTGGGTGGGTTGAGGAGATCTTCACGCGAGAGACACACCGACGATGAAGGATGCCGGGGGAGGTCGCCAGACCAGACCAGAAGTTGGAGAAGAAAAGAAGAAGAAGAGAGGAAGAAGAGAGAGAGAAAGAGGCTCAAAAATGAAAAGGGTGGGTTCTTTAGGTGACATGTCATCTTTTTATATTGAGGGTGGGTTTACAATTTTTAAAAAACTAAAAGGGTGTATCAGATAATGGGGTGGGGTGAATAGCTTAAGGGGTGAAAATAATAGTTCCCACCGTATGATGTTTCAAAGTTATATACAGTGAGTATTTAGACAATTTTTAAAAATTTTGTTATTGCATAAAATATATTTTTATCTAAATTTATTTTTATAAGTTGATTAAAAATTATTAAAAAATTTAAAAAATATTAGTTGTAGAAAATAATTTTCTAAATATGTCAAAAAATATGTTTGTCTATCTCATTCTCTTTTTTTCCCCTCTTTCTCCGTTTCTCTGCAAATATTGTATTTTATTTAAGTAGCTTTGGGAAACTCATATTGAAAAGTAGTTCTAAGTATAAAGAAGCTTTTTAGCATATTTTTTCACCATCTACCTTTTTGTGTTGCTTTTCTTTTAGTTCAGGAATCATGTTTGATGTTGATAACAAAAGCTGCTTAATTTACATTTGAAATCTAGTCATGTTTGGTTGCAATGCTAGTGTTTAATAAAGCTCATATGCAACTATAGCAAAATCTCGTCTAGCAAGCACACATGTGAGGGTTTTGTAAAAATATTTCTTCACTGCATCACTCCAGGGTTCCCACCTCCTCATCCCTCCCTCCGACATCCATTGAGCATCCAATCATTAATCCAATGACCTTCACCCCCTCGCTAGCATCTCTTTGTCAACCCCCCACCAGATCATTTGGTCATCACCTCCTCCCTCTCATTTAAAGATTTGACTGAGTAGAACATCATCATGTCGATAGGTGGAGCCATGTTTAGGGTTTCAAAAGAAGAGAATCATTATAAAAAAATAGAATGCCCAAAAGAGAGAGAAGTGGTGACTTTATAAAGAAGCGTAAATTGTTGGGTTTTTTAAGGGTTAAAATGGTTATTTAGCCGACCACCCGGGATTTTAAAATTGAAGATTCCCCGAAAAGCATATATTGGGTGCTTTGAAAAACATAATTTTCGATGCATAAATTGACCTGAATCAACCGATGGATATCCAATTAATCATGAGAGTTTGAAAACCCGATGAGAGTTTTTGGACCGACTGAAAAGCAAGAGCTACTCAAAACAGGTGGCCAAATATACCCTTATTTCATTGGATGGAACTAATGATAGCACTAGCAAAGCTTAAAATACATTGAATGCATGCTTTTTCATAATACCACACTTGCCTACATAAACAGAAATCCATTTGAGTTTTTTTTTGCATCTTTCAAAGGCACCTTGTACTAATTTGTTTAAGAAGTCCAAAATAAGAATAGCAGGAGAGTAGGAAATTTCACCTTACACATGGCGACCAGGGCCACACACGTTCTCGTGTGGGGTCATACTCATCATCGAGTAATGGACATGCTCTAATACCAATTGTAACACCCCACACCCCAAACTTACACAGCAAAATATTATTTGTTTTATCCTTAGTGGGCTCATGATTTTAAATATGCATCTTGGTGTGTAAGAGTTATGCTCACATATACACACATATTATCTTCTCCTGTTAAGCGATATGAGACTAAACACCTCATCATCATCTAATTCATGGTCTCTTGGGACTGTTGACCCACCACCCTCTCAACAGGCCGGGTGTCACAATATCCAACGACGAACAAAGGAAAGTTTAATGCTACTAATGTGATAGGAAGCTGTGCTTGTAAAAACCACTCTGATGCCTAAGTTATGACAAATGGTCACAATACATCAATTCTCATTGTGTCAAAAAAAAAAAAAAAATCGTCTCCCTTTTTTAATCACTAGTTAAAGCACATGTGCGTTGCACATGAATTATTTTGTTGATAATTTAACAAACAAAGAGTAAGATATTTAATTTCTTTTGAATTATTATATCCCATTTTTTACTTATTTTCTGTTTGAATAATTTATATATATTTGTACTTTCTTGTTAGTGTTAGATTATGATCCTTGATATTCAAATTATTCAATAATTATCATTATAGTATATGTGTATGAGGTGTTACTTTGAAAATTTTATGCATATAAAGAGAAATTTAATTCTTATTCACTAACTCATCCACATAGATATGTAGAAATGAAAGACCACATAGATATGTAGAAATGAAAGACCTAAATCCACATAAATATGGATATTAACATATCAGATCCGTATCCCAATTTTGGTTGAATTTACTCTCCCTTCCAAATTTATTTAATTTTTTATTAATAATTAAATACATAGAGCTTCTATTATATATAAGGATTTTCTAGCGGTTACAATATATGATATATGTAGGTATATTATATAATTATATAAAATTAAGTTGCATATATATTAAATTTAGATATATAATCATGTAATTGATTGTAAAGAATGTTAAAGGGTAAATACAAATAAATGTATAGAATTAAAATAAATGTATAAATTAAATACATTAAACACATTATATATGGTATTTGATTTCAAAGAATTTGAAAGGGTAAATTTAGACATATAAACGTGTAATTGATTGTGAAGAATGTTAAATGTTAAATATGAATAAATGTATAGAATTAAAATAAATGTATAAATTAAATACATTAAACACATTAAACACATTATATAAGGTATTTGATTTCAAAGAATTTAAAAGGATAAATATGTCTAATCAAATATAATTTGGGGTAGGAATGAATTTTTATGAATTGATAAGGGTAAACATGTCCAACGAATGTTTTTCATGGATTGGTACTTTTATAGGTAGTATAGATATAGATATAGATATAGATATAGATATAGATTGTCTCTATTCATCTCACCTTACCTCGTAACTAATTATCCTGTTTGGGGTTGATCTGCCATGATTAATTGTTTAATTCATCATGAAAACATAAAAAATAAGAATTATATTACATAAAAATTACATTAGAGTGGGATGACAATTAAGTTTTAAAATGACACATGAAAAATGTGAATGATAAATGTGATAAAGAGTGAGATGTAAGATAAGATATTATTCCTCAAAGTACTTATTATAATGGAATGATACTTTAATCTATCAACACAGATAAACAATTACAATCTTTATTATTAATCATTATCCCAGCTCATATCAATCAACAGCCAATAAACAGCTTTTTCCCAAGCTCAAACAGCCAAAATCCATATTCCATCTGAATAGCTATTCCTATTCGATCATTCAGTAGGTAATGTCGATTGCAGAGAAGGTGTAGAATAAAGCGGAAGACCCAAGATCCATCCGAATAAAGCTCAGGTGGTCCCCACAGGAAATCCATACATTCCGAAAGGCAATCGAAAAAAAATCCAAAAGGATCAGATAACTCGCGGTGCAATTAAGGGATACGGAAAGGGCCACGAATCGCTTTTTCTATACGATATTGGGTTACGCAACGCAACTACCGAATAAAATCTCATTCCCGAATCTACCCCCACAGAATACATGAAATCCCCAACAGGTTCCTCTCATCTTATCCTTCCCATTAAATCCGTCCAGGGGGGTTATAAATGTAAATTCACTCATCGAGAAAATCGAGCCGTTTTTTTTTGGGGAGAAGAGGAGACGAAGCAAAGTTCCCTTTTTTTTTTCTTCTCCCCCAATTTAAGGAGGAACTCTGATTTCTTGGTTTTTTTTTGGGTTTTTCGTTTTTCGATCGAATCGTCGGTTCGATCTCGGCCGTCCGATCGTCTCGGGATTCGCGTCGGGTGCGGCGGGTGTGGAGGGAGAAAACAATGGTGTCGGCGAATCAGGAGATGGCGGTCTATTGCTTCGACACGCTCGTCGCCCACTACAACAGCGAGACGGTCCCTCCCCCGGCCTTCGACGAGGGAACTCAGTGAGTTGTTCGTGCGATCGATTCGGGTTTTGGTTTAGATTCGATGATACGAATCGAACAAGAATTATTTTATTATTATAAATTTTTTAGTTTAGTTTTGTTTTAAAAAGATCGAGTTTTTGCTGCATTAGAGTGGATTTTTTTGATGGATATGGGATTTTGTTTATCGGGTTTTTGTTAGTTTTCTGTTGGAGTCTTAAAGCAGTATTTTTGAGATATTGTGGTGTAATTTTGATGATAAAAGGCATCTGTTAAAAGTTTTGTTTTTGTATATATGAATTGAACGAAAATTCCCTTTTTTGTTTGGTTTTGTTATATAAATATATATTTTTTAATTGCATTGAAGAGGGTTTTTGTGTTAAAGATGTAAAATTGACCACTGGGTTTTTGTTATTTTCAGTTGGAGTACTAAAGCAGTACTTTTTGGATTTCTTTGATTAATTAAAAAGGAATGTTGAGTTGCCATGGTGTTATCAGAAACTATCTTTCATGTTTTCCTTAAAAGTTGTTTCCTGTACACTTTTTGTGGAGTTGCTTAGTTCATCGGTTCTGTATGAACTTCTTTTGCCCGTTTTCTCTTCTCTTTTGGGATTTGGTTAGTTTTTCTGGATTCGTTCTGTGTTCATGATTGTCAAACGTTGCCATTAAGTATAATTGTTTTCTTAGATTGATTTATTTGTACTTTTAAAGTTGAATAGTTTGTATAAACAATTCTTTCAAGATAGACTGTGTTTCTCTTTTGATTCCAATTGTCGATGTGAAGAAGAACTAGTGGAATTTTGAATTAATCCTCCATATGGGTGTTAATGAAGAGATTTCTGCCTTGTTTATTTTGGAGTGAAAGTTGGGACCCCTTGATAAAACGTATTTGAAATGTTAAATTACAGTTGATTTTTGCATTATTGTTTATCTGTAGAATCTTCAAGATCACTTGCAAGACAAATGGGAACGAATAGAGAAGGAAGCAAACCATGAGGAACAAAATAGAACTCGAACACTAGACCCTGAACAAATAAAATATCCCAAAATATGGTCATGAAGCTGATAAGTACCAACCAGTTACTTGGTTTGAAAAACTTCTGTGGTCCACGTATCCATTGCTCAGTTTTCAGAGGGACAAAATTTTGTTTCCATGGAACTCAGATGGTCTCATCTTTTGGGAACAAGAAACTT
Organism: Acorus gramineus; assembly: GCA_030737835.1. NCBI lineage: Eukaryota > Viridiplantae > Streptophyta > Magnoliopsida > Acorales > Acoraceae > Acorus > Acorus gramineus. The sequence goes on along the minus strand of CM060855.1, from coordinate 4,707,936 downwards.
ATCGCTCTGGGTCTTCCTCACGTTCCACATCACGTGCAGGTCTCTGCTATCGTTGTTGGTGCATTGTATGTTGTACAATGATACCTACCAAATCTGTCAAATCCCAGCGTAGCTCAGATACTTCCTGATGTATGGGTGGTCGCTCAGCCTGAGCCTGACCCACGATCTTCCCAACAGTTCTATGTCTATACATATTTGAAACTTAAAACACAATTGTAACCTACTTTTTGAGGCAAAACACATTTATAACTGGTTAGAAGCGACTCCTTTAAAGATGCATTTGATTCAACACTAGACCTATTCTATGCTTTGACAGAACCGCAAACAACTGCTAATTCTTGGACACTCAAGGAGTGCTAGGTTGACCTTCCAACTCCAACAATACTATTTTGTAAAACAGTAAACATCATAATAAGCTAAAAAACCTAGTGAATGGATCTGTACTATAGTACTTCTCAATTATGCAATTCTAAGGAAGCTAGCGCATAAAATGATATTGATAAAAGTCATGATAGGAGCAGATGAAACTGCTAAATTTCTGTACATTTTGCACTCTAGCAGCACTCTATAGTTATACTAAATTTCTATTTCATCCGCCGATTAAAAAATTATTTGAATGGTTTATATGTTTTGTTTATTTGTCAGATGCCCTTACCAGGCTTGGTGGTGTTGGTAAAAAACACAAAAATACCTCTTGCATCTTTAATTAGTCCATGGTGTTTTAAATTTTATATAACAACACAAAACATCATCTGGGCTCCCAAATAGCAAATGATTGGCAAATTAACTGGAATTTTTGTAGAGTTTGCAAAACTGCACAATCCACATTCATGATTTACTCAGCCATCAATTAATTTTATCAGTCATGTAGTTGACTATAACAATCTATCAACCAGTGCAGTAACCCATCTAAAGCAAAAGGATTTCGGGGAGACCCAAGTAATTCCCTTGCGGTGAAGCATAATTGTCTGAAGCACTGCCTGAGCTAGATAGATAGCATATAGCTCTCGTCTTATTACACCGTAATCTCAAAGAAAAAATTGAATGACTTATATAGGAGAGAGAGAGAGAGCCCATTACAATAATCCCTCACGACCCAAATCATGAATCACCCAGAATAGTAGAAGGTGTCTCCACACCTAATATTATGATGACCATCTAAGGATGGTGTAAATTGCTGCCCAAGTGTTTGTATATAGAAACTCTCTGAACTATTGTTGGTTACAAACTGATGTGGAATGTTCTTCTTGGTTTGCAGCCCACTGTTTGTTACATGGAAGAAAGCAATGAATGGTGCGGAGCCTCGTCTTCGTGGATGCATTGGAACCTTAGAAGCTCGTTGCTTGATCAATGGGTTCAAGGACTATGCACTGACAAGGTACTTGTGACACACCTTGTTCTTTTTTAAAAAAATATCTGAAGCTATTTATGACGTTTTAATATATTTTTATATCTAGATGTTTTGCTTCATCGTTAACTTTAATTGTTCTCATAGTAGTACAACTCAATGTTTATATCTGGCTTTCACTGTCAGTATTGTCCATGCCAAAAAATAAACTTTAGATGTGTCTGATTAATGAAGAAATGTGTCAGTCATTCATGAAATTTCCACCCTTCTACAAGGACCACCACAACAAGCAATATCATGGGTAAATGATGATGGAGCCACTTAAAATGATATAAAAAATAATCACTTTTTTGTCCTGCCTGTTGCCTAACCATCTTTACCTTCTTACATGCCCAACTACTTTGGACAACAGCCCATGTCTCCATTATACCTTCTCTTTCTAAGCTCTCATTCTATTTTCTCTCCATGGAGGAGAAAAGTTGTAGGGAATTTATGTTAGAATCCCCTGCATGGTTTTCGTTGTTCAATATATTTATTCTTTATTTCTGTCCCTACATAATTTTTCATTGTAGCTGGTGACCAATGAAGGTCGTGAACCAATGATTTGGGGTGAGAACCAATGTGACAATCTGATTTTTAGATTCACACATTTTTTTCATGTTTGATGTAACCTGCATTAGTAAATCTTTTAATTATTCTTTCCCATTTTTTACGTTAATGGCTTCATAGATTTATATAGTTCTATGAAAATGATAACTTTTCTGATTCTTACCACACCAATATTATAGTGCGAGACACATGACTGTTTCTCCTTCAAAAGAGGGAAAAAAATGTAATAAGCCACTCTATTCCATGACATCTCCCCTTTGGATTCCAATTAGTTAAAACTAATGGGTATTTGGCTTCTAACTTCTTATGATATCGGGGAGGAATTAAGTTTTGACATGGCTTGATTGTAAAAATATGTCTATTTAAGAGGTAAGGTTTCGGGAGGAATTGGTAGGTCCAGGGTTTAATACTGAGTCACTAAGAATCAGCTGACTGACACACAATTACCAAGTTTTGCAGATAAGGCTTGCTTACTGTTAAGGAACAGGGTTTATAAAGTGAAGTATATAGATGGTAATGGTATTTGTCATGTCTGATATCTATCCATTTGGACCGTATCATGACATAGACTGTATTTTGATTTCTACAATGTGCACGGAAGCTAATACCTCAAACATCCCATCTAGTTCCTGAAGTCAGGAATTTAGTACATAAATTTTGTTATTTCAAGTCTGGACATTGATCAAGGACGTATCACCATTGTAGTCTTGATAGGTTGTTAATGTGAATGAGTTCAACAAGACAAAAATACGCAATAAGAGGACAACCTCGTTTTATTGCCTTTAATGTATACGATGAGATATTAAAATAAATGGCACATGCTACTTCATTATTTGAATAATCTGTGTGTGCAATATATATGTATGTATTTCTCTTCTCTCTACGTTACATTACCCTTATGCAAGTAGTCAATGTGGTCAGACTTTTGTTGCTATACTTCCATCATTGCTTTTATAAAAATATCTGATTCATTTTTCACAAACTACTGCTCTTTTGTAAGTAGTGAATATGGTCACACTTTTGTTGCTTGCCTTCCATCATCATTGCTTTTATAAAAATATGTGAAATCCATATTTCCTGAAGTAGTGCAAATTCTTTGTTTTGACTCCAGGCACCTTGTGCCTTCAGAATTTGTTGTGATTTGTATACTCTCTTTGCAGTGCTCTCAGGGACCGCCGTTTCCCCCCAATACAGGCTAAAGAATTGCCTTTTTTGGAATGTACAGTTTCCATTTTAACTGATTATGAAACTGCGGTCCACTATCTTGATTGGGAGGTCTGCAATTCTTCTTTGTTGTTTCCTGTTTTATTAGTAAATTGAAATTTGTCCGATATCATATTTGTAATTGATTAATAAAAAATGGATGATAAAACTAATTAAATCTAAGTAAACTTGTCTATGCACATGCATATTGAAGGGTTGATTGCCTAACGCGCTGGTTTCGACTATTGTTTGATGCTTGATAAGTGTCAGTGCAAACAATAGTGCTTGGATTAGTGGGGAATCATAACCATAAGAAATTGTTGTATTTGTTGGCGAAATGGTTAAATTGTATCACTGAGAGATGTGGTGATATAATTTTTGTTTTTTAAGTTTACTCTTGAAAACTCCATTATAATTTTATTCAAATGCTAAAAGAATTGTGGTAATGTGTGGCTGTGTTTGTTGAGATTAGGCAGCATTAGACGGCTTTGTTAGAGTAGCGTAAGGTTTTATGCCATATTGTATTTTGAGATTAGATTGTCTACTGAAAATACCATCAGATTTGTCTCTTCTGATACATCATTAACTGTTTTGGCTCTGACCATTAGAATTCATAAACTCATATTTCAAGATATATGTCTTCTGGTACATCATTAGCAGTTTGGTTCTGCCCATGTTGTTTCGCCTCTTGCAGATTGGGAAGCATGGTTTAATTATTGAATTTACTGATCCTGATTATAATACGAGGCGTAGCGCAACATACTTACCTGAGGTGGCTGCACATGAAGGTACCTTGACGTTGCTTGTATTTCCATGAATAAATTAGTGAAGTATCCTATAGTTTGAATCCTTGTGATTACAAGGGAATTCTATTATGCTTATTAAGTCCATTCAGTTTGAGAATTTGTCTTAGCTTCTTATTAAGTTCATTGAGTTTGAGAATTCATCTTGCTTAGTATCATAGTAACTAGCTGCATACAAGTCCTTACATGCCTTTCTAAATGGCATTGACCTAATTATCCAAGTTTCTTGCATGCCTTTTTAAATGGCATTGGCATAATCTGAGGTATTGGGTCCTCCGATGTAGCACGACACCAACAACTATTAGTTTTCCTGGAGGTTGATGCGTGACACTATGCGGTTGAAATAACAGGTTTAATACATCTGCGAATGATTTCCTTGTTTAAGATTCTAAACGGATAGATGTTCACGATTTATGTGGTCCCATATCCACCAAGCTGTAATATGTTCAATGAGCCTCGTGGTAGTGAGTCTGACCTGATACCCCATGGGCCATAGGTTGGAACATCAAATCTAGAGGAGCCTCCATGAAACATCATTTTCTACAGTTTCACAACATTCCTCCAACAGTTGTCATGATTGGATTGTAAAATAGGTTAGTGAAGGACTGGTGCAAAGCATTATCGTGATGGGGTCTCGGGTTGAGGCCGTCAGTCCTTGTTCAAGGTCTGGGACTCGAAGAGTACTTATACTGCAATTGCCTATCGATGTGCTTGAGTTGTTGTTGTACTTGGCAGAATGTTTGGTTTATGTTCCAATTGCCTTACCACCCCTTCCAACCTTGGATCTTTCCTTCTCAATTCCTCTAGCCCTCTTGCTCTCACTCTTTGATCTTGTCCAATGCGATCAGAACTTGAGCTCTGATATCAGATGGGACATACTGGTTCTTAAGGAGTAATTAAACTGGGTTGGTCCATTTATAGGATCAGAATACATGGGAACAGGAAATAAATGGAAATTTGGACTAAAATAGAATTCTGTTGCTCAACAAAAACCAAGATACAAGTTGTGAATAGTAGCTAGAAAACTTCATCTATTATGCAACCATCTTTGACTCCATTTTGTATTTTTGAACCAAGATTTATATAAATCATCTCTTTGTAACAGCTAACTATAGACTATATATATGTTCAATTGATTCTTCTTTCCTTGCCCTTGAATGGGAAAAAAAAAAAAAAAACAGGTTGGACTCAGATGGAGACGATTGACTCACTGATGCGCAAAGCGGGCTACAATGGTCTGATCAATGAATCCCACCGCAAACGCCTCCGCCTGACCCGCTACAAGAGCACCCTATACACCATGCACTACAGCGACTACATCTCCTTTGTCAAGAGGACAAGGGGCGCAGTCCCTACCGTAAACGGCACCAAACCTACCCATTGATTCTTCATTTATTTTTCAGCTGGGCTTCATTGCCCTCCCAAAGTTGAGATATAAAAGAAAACTTTAAAACTTCAAATTTGTGGCAGCTGGTGCTGCTCATTGATGTATCATCATTTCTTCTGATTGGATTTGGATGTGTTGGGAAAAAAAATGTAGAGAACCAGAGAAACTGTGGTTCTGTGTTCTGTGTGAAATCAAAAATCAATATCCCATGCTTCATCAATTCTCAAGCTGTGTTATTGTAAAATCTCAAGTGTTTTAATTTGGGATGGATTTGTAATAATTTATATACTATTGTGTTGTGAAGAGGTCCTGTGGGAAGGATAAGTATATATCCACTTCAATGAATAACTTTCATCTTCATTAAAATAAAAAAAAAAACTCACTTCATTTTATCTTTATAATACTGAGAAAAATCTATATAACCCTCTTACTTTTACTGAAGTCTATATAACCTCCTGAAAACACCTGTATTCAAATAGCTCCCTGAGATAAATTTCTATTGATAAAATATTATGTTTGGTGAACTTTGGTTGAAAACACAATATATTAAAACATTTTTACAATGTCTTAAAAATGCAAAAAAAATCTTTGTATGCATTTGGATATAGTTTTATAATCTATTTGGACAAATAAAATCATCATTTACAGAAGATTTTTTACATTTTTAACAAATTGTATTTTTGGTATATTGCATTTTTAATCAGGATTAACCAAACAAAATATTTATAGAATATTCATCATTTGTCAATAGAAGTTTTAACTTATGGGGTTATTTGGATTACATGGGTGTTTTCAGAGGGTTTTATGAACTTCACAAAAAGTAAGGGGTTATATGGATTTCAAGCAATTTATAGGGGATTATTTGAATTTTTTTCAATAATATAATATAATAGTAAAAGACTATGTACTTTATTAGACAATGATGTACTCTGCATAAAAAATTTAAACCATGTGTGGTTTGCGTGAATTAGGTCTCTCAACGGTTCGGGTCCAGACCCAAACCCGACTGGGATCTGATTATACGTGTAATATACCTCACCTGATTTAGACCCACCCCGACCCTATGAACCCGAACATACAAACGAGTCGAGTCCAGGTCCACCCCGCCCTGACTCGTTGGACTTGAGACCCTACTGTTTTATAAGTATATGCTCATATATTACAAGACTGTTAGTATTAATTGACCCATAATTTTGTTTCTTATTTATCAAGTTACAACTTACAAGTATAAGTTTTAACACATTTTTGTATCTATAAATCCATAATAAAGCCCATAAATCATAACCTATAACCAACCAAACCCACCTGTTGATAGGCCTTATTAGCTTATTAGCTTTTGAATTTGTATAATTAATTGGTTTGTTATATGATTTATGTTTATTATTTAGGTTAATATGTTAGTGTTTATTGTTTTGAATGTTGTTTAGGTTAATATGTAGTGCTTATTGTTTTGAACGTTTACTTTGTGACACAGATAACCATTGGCTTTTTCTTTAAGTTAATTGTTATATTGTTTAGATTTCTGTTTACTTTGAATGTTATATGTTAGTGTTTATTGTTTTGAATTGTACAAAAATATGTTCAAACATAATTTCAGGACATCAGTTTAGAAAGCTCAAAACTAAAATTTTATACAAAATTTTTCTAATAGAATAATAAGGCAAACAAATTCAAGAGCTCTCTTTTTTTTTATTAACCATATTCGGGTCGGGTTGGACTTGGGTCCAGGTCCATATTATCAAGGGCCCGCCGAGTCCTGGGTTGGACCCGGACCCACCGGGTCTTGTCACAGGTCCACCCGACCTGACCCGACCCGGCCCGGACTCAACCCGTTAACAGACATAGCAGGAATGAGTAAGGTAAACTATTTTTCAAAAAAAGAAAAGAAAAAAAGGTAGTGTCACATTTATTCCATAGTAATTTTTTTTTTTTGAAAAGATAGGCATTATATAACTTAGTGGAGGTTACATAAGTCTGAAGCTTACCAACAGGTTGGCAAGAGCAAGTAGAAGAGAGTGAAAAAATTACAAAAAAATATGGGGAGAGCGTCGATGCGAGCGGGATCCACATACTCACGAGTCGTGATGACAGAACCCGAACCAATTCGTGCTCCCCCCTTTAGGCGTCAACCCGCCTCCAGGAGAAGCGAGAGCTAGCCCGGGTCGATCACAAAGGCCCCTCCGCTAAGATGGATGTTGCGTGCCCCTGCAAGCTTGCAGCCCCATGCGATGATTAATTGCACTGTGTCCTCCCAAATGTTTTCAATGTAGAAACGTTGGCCCGAAAAGAGTATCTTATTTCTGTTCAACCACACGGCCCATAGCGCAGCCGGTATGATTATATTAGTCACCCGCACATGCACACTTGCACTCCCAAGGCTAGCACCTCCCCGCATGCGACACCACAGTTCCTCTTCGTTCGAAAAGCTCGTCGGGGTGCCGGATGCAGTCTCCACGAGGGACCACAGGGGAAGAAGGGCTGAGCATTGGCAGAGTAAGTGTTCTGCCGTCTCCACACACCGCTTACATAGCTCACATTCGGTCGACATCGTCGGGCGCCATATTGCTCGAATTACTTTGATAAGAATACAGCCTTATTCCATAGTAATTACATGTCGTTGTACATTTCATGTAACAAAACATATAGAATTTTTATAAAAGTATATATTCTTTTATTATCTATATATTTCAAATTCAAATTCTTCATTATTTATTAATTTTTTATTATAAAATATATAGCCGGTTAAGAATTTAACAAAAAAATAAAAAAAATAATTGAAAAGCTAATTTTAAAAACTACTTCAACGCCAAAACTCCGTTTCCAAAACTTTGTATCCAAACGCTACAATAAAAAAAAGAAGACATTATTCTATTTAGGACCGTTTTGGTATGCGTTTGATTAGCGGTGGCGTCGGCGGATGTCGGTAGACGCAAACGCTTAGCTTAAATAAATAGTTTTATTCTTTTTGGGTTGATAACCTAAGATACCCTTGTCACATATGGTATTCCGCTGTTTTTTTTTTTTTACGTTCTCTGACTCCACGAAAACAATTTTTACGTTCTCCGACTCCACAAAAACAACGATTCGCTCAACACAATCCCCCCTGTCCCCGTGCTTCATGTGTAGTCCGCATGCATATTATAACTCACATAATGAATCATACGATGAATTATATATTCTAATTCTAAACAATTAAATGAAGTCATTTATAAAAATATAAAAAATATATAACAAAAAATATGAGATTGGATCTAGTCAAGATTAGATTTCGGTTAGTATTGAATTGAACGACGTGGAAATCGAACTGCACCGCTTATAAATCAAATTGCACAACTAATTGTTGGGTATATATTTCACACTCTTATTATATATTGATGATATTTAAAAATTCATGTTTTCTTCAATAGCTGACTGGATCCAATAAAAGAATGAAATATATAGTCGTGGAGTTCGATTTATATATGGTACAGTTCAATATTTACTGAACTGACTGGATCTCAAAAAAATATATACTGTCAAGGAGGGCATACTTGTAACTTCGAATATAGGAACCCAACAGTGTCACAATTATGAGTGCCATATCAAACCCTTCTAAATCTCTCTCAAAATCTCCCCCAAAAAAACGAAAAAGAAAGATTTTTTTATTTAAAAAAAAAAATGGAGGATGGAAGGAAAGTAGTGGTCGCAGCTCTCCAGTTCGCGTGCTCTGACAGTGCCTCGGAAAACGTGGACACCGCCGAGAGGTATCTTCTTTGTTCTTTCCCTTTTTGCCCCCTTCATACATATTCTTTGTTCCCATGTAGTTGTTTTTGTGGATTTGATGTGTTTATTTGGGTTTATGTGATGTTTGAGATAATGGGTTGTTGTTGGAATTCATGAATCATTAACCATGGATTGTGTGTGCGAATCTCTAATTAGGCTTGAATCAGAGGCATCACTTTGAATTCATGAATCATGTGATTTGTAAGCTTGAAATCTGGTTGACGAAGACAAAATTCCTTCATGGGGGGATGCTGTTTTAGTGCTTCGTTTGTTCTTTCATTGCACAGGAAAGCAAGCAATCCCCCAAAACACCCAAATTTCTTTTGAAAATGTTATACTCTGTCCTTTTTGCAGTCACTTTTGCAAATTAAGTGCATTTTTTATTTATACAAATGAATGGAGTACTTGTGTGTATTGGATGCATATATTTCGTGTTTTTCGTAACAGCGACACAGCGTATGTACTATATTCTGACATAGTGGAGTATATTCAATTTTCGTGATGTGGCGTCTGCAAAAATGAGTAAATGACTGCAAAAAGGGTTGAGTGTATCAATTCCCATTTTCTTTGCCTTTTCTTTTTGTTGATGAGCTCTATCTCGAAATGAGTCTTCACTCATTATTTGGGTGAACATTTAATATGGCTTATCAAATCAAGGGCCCAAAATGTGTCCCCTCATCAAAAGCATGATAAATGACCATGGTGTCCCTGATACCCAAAGACATAGTTGAAAATGGATAAACTCACATTAACCATACTTGTAAACAAATGAGGTTAACTTAATTCACTGAAATCCCACCTGTTAAGATACACATTGGTTAATGTGATTATAAAAAAATCAGTTTTACGCACCAAGGTGTTGGTGAGTTGGCTAGTTTCATGGGTATGCTCCCCATTGACCCGAGTTTGATTCTCACCCCTGACTTACCCTATTGTTCTTAGGGAAACTTCTGTTTGGTCGGTGTAGACACTTGGAGGATTAATCCTTGCCTTGAAGGGTTTTGGATGTATCTTCGATGTCCAAAAAAAAAAAGGAGTTTTAGGAAACAAAACATTGACCTTTTTTTTTTCTTGGCGATGATGAACGTCAACATTAATTGAGAAAACTCCAAATGCATGAAATATTTACATTCACAATAAAAACAAAGTGCATATTGAATGAAATGCATGTTTTATAATTAAGCATATACTTGCCTGATTTAGTACATGCTCGATTAGAAAAAATAATGACCGTAGGACTAAAGTGTATGAGCATCCTTCCTCTTCCTTTAATTGTTGGTCATGGGTGATGTGTAGTTACTAACAAAAAGAAAAGAAAAAGAAGAGTGATTTGTAGTAGGATATGTGATTGGATTTTCTTGACTGCCTAATTTGTAAAATCACACAAATCCTGTGCATCAGGTAAGTCCGGAGGAATTCGAACTTGGGACGAATGTGGAGCAAACTCATGGCTTTAGATAAAGGGCCAACCTGTGTGGGTTACTAAACATTGACTTATTAAACCACAAATACTAACACAGATATCTATAGTTTTAAGGTTGTTTTAAGGGTATATTGGGATATGCAGCTCTGAAGATTGTTTGAGTGATTTGTCTTACGCATAAAGTGATTATTCAGTTGGTTCATCCTAACTTCTACATGCGGTCAGTCTTTTACATCAGTTGTGATCGAGGAGTTTCAGCTGTTTATGTCATTAGGATCTCCTTCAGATGCAAGTGGGAACGAGTGTTTACAAGAATTTTTAATGGTGACAGTGAAGTTCATTACAATTCTTCAGAGTTGAGTGATAATGAAGTGGTTGGATACTGTGCCCAATTTTGGAACAAAAGTGGAGTGGCATGGGATTAACGTGAAATTCTAGCACATAGAAAAAAAAAGGCCTGTTGTATTTAAATGAATCCAACTGTTAGATGTTCCATATGAAACATATGAATTGGGCAAAGGTGATATGAGGATGTTGAGACACATGGGTTGGAAAAGAAGAGATGGATTAAGAATCGATTGCATTGAAAGAAGTTTATGCCTTTTTTGGTGGAATTATGAAATGTAACATAATCCAGTTTTGGTGAGTATGAGAAACATAACAGCATTAAGAAGTGTAGAAATTTTGGTGATATTGATGTGTGAAGATTTGAATTTTGAAGGTTTTATAATGATCATGTATGTGAACTTTGATGGATTTCAAGGCAGAATAGAGACTGTAAGGTTTACATAAGACTATGATGTTATTGATGGGTGTTGTATGAGAGGAGCTTATTGTGAATCTTATGGAATATGGAGATAGAATTTTAACCATACCATTACAAATTTGTTGTTTTCGTGTTGAAATTTCAGTCATCATGGTTTAATTTTCATTTGTAATTCATGACCTGTTGACTGTTGAGCGCAGTTCCTGTTAATGATATCACCAAACTCTGCCACTTTGTTCACTTTCTACTTGATTATGGTATAGTGTAAAAAAAAATCTATGTTGACCTCTTTTTTTTATAGGTTGGTCAGAGATGCTCACAAAAAGGGTGCAAATATCATCCTCATTCAGGTAAAATTAGTTTGCATTTTCTGTTGGGCATGAGATATTCAGGATCATTGAATGATCTGTCTATCTGTCTGTTATGTTCTCGTGTATATGTGAATAACATCTATATTATAACAGGCTTTAAGTTTGTCTTTTCTTTTGATGATTGGTCTGTATCAGTTAAAAAATTTCTTAAAAAGAAATAAAGATTGAAGATATGGTTGAGGGGTTTTGTGAGCCCGGAAGAGAAGATAGGGTAGAAAATAGGTAACTTTTCACAGGCTATGAAGATTAAAATTTTACTTCATGAAATCAAATTAGTTATTTTGGCGGAGCAGCCAACGTATGTTGATACCTAGGAAGTCTGCTTTAACAAGGACTTTACATCCTATTGGAACTCCAAATTAGACTTTCACTTAATTACTCAGAAGACAGTGACTGACACGAATACTCTACAAAGGCTGCTTACTAGTCACTTAATTCATCTCCTAAACACATGTTATTTCCAAATACAGCTAGGACCAAGGTGAATATCCCATATTTCCTTTGAAAACATCCATAACAAACATCCCAAATGGACTGATAACAGGAAGTCATCCTCTATTCATTAAAATTTGGAAGAGCTTTATCAAGATGTTCCCTGCAGTGTATGATGACCTAAAATTTGTAATTGGGTATGTCAGACAGATATCCTTCCGGCTAAATTTTCGGAAACCTGCAGAATTATTTCCAAGACTCCTTGGATTAGCTTATTTGGAGCAGGACAAACTTGATAATTCAGGCCAGATTATTGAGGGTACAACTATTTGGTGCCCAAGAGTAAGGAAAAAAAACCTCTCCATAGGGAGTGCTTGGAGGTGGAAAGGCTCTTAAGTCTGATGTATAATTCTTAAGGCTGCTGATGAGGTTCTGTGGAGGAAGCAGTCTAACGGGGAGTTCTTATTAAGCTCACTATCACACTATGTAAATCTCTATCCTCCGTTGTGGATCAGGTCTCTGAAAAAATGTTGGAATGTCTGCTCTTCCCTTGAAGTACAGGATTTCATGTGGATCCTATGCTTGAATAGAATACTTAACAAGCTGAACAGGGTTGTTTGGGCTATTAACACTCCTCTAAGGCTATAACATATAGTGAATTGTGTGTCAATGCCCTTTCAGTAACAGAATGGCCTATCGTTGTCCGGATTTCATAAACATAGGAACGTGGGTAATTGGAGCAAGGCAGGCAAATTCATAGCCATTATTCCTCAGGCAATTCTCTGTGCCATATGACTGACTCAAAATGTTTTTTTTTTTTTTCAGAATAAAGGTTGTTATGTTGGGAATGCTTGGAAGTCAGTAGTGTGACTTCTTAGGGAGTGGAGCTATCATATTCCCAAGGATAACAAACTCAGGGTTGCGGGGGAGGGAATTTTCGTGTAAAATGGGGCTCACTCTGATATGATGTCTTTGTTTTTTGGTTGTCTCTGCGTGTGTCTTTCCTTCCTTTTCCCTTCTTTTGTTTGCTTTTACAGTCTTTCGATTTTAGTACAGTGGGTGACACAATCCCTTCTAGAAAAAAGAGCAGCTACCAAGAGTGACAAATCCATGTACAAATCTCTAAACTATAACATCTGATTGAAGGCCAACGCACTTAAACCGAAATATAAAAGCTTTCTGGTCCATTACAATGGAAAACCTGGTTGAATCTGTGAATTGGCCCAATGCAATCTGACCTAGCTGTCCCAGCCTAACCAAACTGAGCTCCTAATCTGACAAAGCCAATCCACCTGGTTTTGGTGAGGTTGAAAATGAAAATGCATTATCAGTGGCACCCTATGAAGTCATTCCTTAGACTTTATGGAAAATATGGGGGTTATGGAAGTGATTTAAGTCCCCAGATAATATATACAAGGGAAATGAGAAAACTATCGAAGGCCATTTAAACATGAATTTTCAGTGTTTTAGTGATTAAGTTTGGAAAATTTAAAATAAAATGAAATAATACTAGTTGCAACACTTCGAATGATACCATCTATTGGTTATTTGTTTGTGGGTTAGGCCCCTCTTTAATGATACGATACATGGATGCTGTGGGAAGCGATTCAGCTAGAATTCATCAATCAGATGCTGCAAATAAAATGTTTCTCTTTACAACTCTGTATGATACTAATCACCAGTTTAACATGCACTGAGTTGTGAGTTAAATGGTATTTTGTAACCGTGACTCTTATGCTCTCAAGAGTGATGGAACGACAGTTCGAAGGCAGAGGTCAGTGTGGTCACTGGCATTCATTCTCATAAATGCTATGTGCAGTGTTTGACAATTGTATATACTCCCTTTCCTATTATAAGTTATAACTCATAATCCATTTTTAAATTAATTGATGATTATGGATCGTGGAAAATAATTCTTTGTTCATCTTGCTGGTTGTGCATTTATTGCATTTTACCTTTGCATGACCTTTGCCTTTGCGCATATGCATTAGCAGTAAATGAATAAAATAGTAAAGGAAAAATTGAGCCAGAAGAAGCATATATTGATTGGTGTGGTTATTCTATTTTAAATTCTCCAGTGGTTCTCTCATTATGAAGGGTTTATCAGCCTTCGGTATTTCATTCTCAGTTTGTGGGGGCTAGTATTTTCAGTTTTTAATATCATTGAGTTAGTGATATGCATCGTAGCATTCTCATCATATATGTGTTGTAGCTGTGATTCATCATCCGAAATTTAAGCCAGATCGATCAAGTCTGCTTGATTGCAATTCTATTTTATTTGTTACACTTTATTCTGATATGAAGTGACACCCCTCAAAACAAAATGGAGATGAGGATCTCCAGAAAAGCAAAACAAGACCCAAGCACAAAAGTGGAAACAACTTAAAAACCACAAATACATAGGGCTGTTTGATTGCAATTCTAGTCCTTTTGTTACATATTGTTGGATGTATTCAGGAACTATTTGAAGGGTATTATTTCTGTCAAGCTCAAAGGGAGGACTTCTTTCAACGAGCTAGGCCTTATAAAGGAAACCCTACAATTATGAGGTAAAGCAAGAATTTCACATTGTGTTTGAATAGTCCGTGATGGAAAATATTTGTTGCCCTTTTTCGATTAAATGGCAAGTTTTTTTTGATGAATAATGAAACATTGAAAATTTGAATGGTCTCTAGGCAGCTTTTTTCTCACCATCTACTGATTTTCTTTTTAACTCTCTTGGATAGTGTAATTCCTTAAGATGCGGTCTAAGACCTTGACCCTCATCATCTGACACACATTTCACATTAAAGTGCGGCAACTTCTTACTAACATCTAATTCCATAAGACAGTTTCCCCTCTGCTGACTGTTTCTTCTAGGACCCCAGATCAATCATTGGGAAATGGGAACAGCTGGAAATGCATGAAATATGAATACAGGACTGGCATTGTGAAGGAAAACTATTTTACACACTACTCAAGATAAAGTTCACATATGCAGTTATTGGTAGAGATCCCTGGGTTTATTGAAAATAAAAAAATGTTGAAAATCAGGCAAGATTCCTGAATATCATTAGATTAGTCAGTTTATCTGGAGGTTTCACATAAGACTGGGGAGAGAATTTGCAGGATCGATTGCATAATGGGTTCTGGGCAATCACCACCCATAAGTGGATATTATTGTGATTACAGTATTTAAATGTGAGATAGATTATATAATCATCTAGATATATTCAAATAAAGTTTCAAGATTACTATTTCATCTTGCTTTATTTATGTTCTGTCTAATATTTTCATAATTGATATAGTTTAATTAAATTAATGTATGTCAAATGCAAATAATGAAATCAAATAATGGATGTATAACGATATAATGGAGATTCTTGACGAATAAAAAGGGGACTGATGTGTCCCACAATAGAAAGATCCTCCATTGTTCCATAAGAAATCTTCAAAAATGTTAATTTATCTTCACATGTATGGGAATTTATATCTTCAAATTTATGATCTCATCTCCTCAATGACAATGGTAATCAATATGAAAATCATGATCATCGCTCATAAAATGTAACATGGAACTATTCAATCTCATTTACAACATATAACCTGTGATGGCTACTTGACAAGGTTCTTACAACTTGTTATTCTCTCATGTTCTGAATAGATTAGCTTACTGCATCTTAATCAAATTCTCTCCCCAACATTTTTAATCGGGTTCATAATTATAGATTAACCATTTCAGGGACATGTCATCAACAGTTTCCTATACTTCCACTAGTAAATTTTCATCTCATCAATTTTTTTGCAGAATGCAGAAATTGGCGAAAGAGTTGAGTGTTGTGATACCTGTAAGTTTCTTTGAGGAAGCAAATAATGCTCACTACAATTCGGTGGCCATTATTGATGCTGATGGAACAGATCTTGGACTATATAGGAAATCGCATATACCAGATGGACCAGGCAAGTTTGTGTGGCATGATCCATCAATTTCTTGTAAATTAGTGCATGTATCAATGCTTTATCAAAATCATTGTTTGTTCTGTAGGATACCAAGAGAAGTTCTATTTCAATCCAGGTGACACTGGCTTCAAGGTGCATGTCTTTTTGTTCACACACCATGTTTCAATAATCAGTTTTATTTTTATTATCTTTCCACCCATTTGTGTTATTATTACATTAATTATGAGCTGTGATCTGTGGATTGACAGGTCTTTGAGACCAAGTTTGCAAAAATTGGAGTCGGTAAGTAAATGTTTCCCAAGGGGTACTGCATACTAGGTTTGTGGATGACATCTGTTGCATATTTCATTAATTTTTTAAAAACTGGGATGAAGGAGAACACATAATTCATTGGTTTATAGTCTCATCTATTTTCTTCAGTTCTATCAATTGGCACGACTATTGTTTTGCTCTGTGGCAGCTATCTGTTGGGATCAATGGTTTCCGGAAGTAGCACGAGCCATGGCTCTTCAGGGTGCAGAAATATTGTTCTATCCTACTGCTATTGGATCAGAACCACAAGATGAAGGCCTTGATTCTCGCGAACATTGGCGGAGAGTGATGCAAGGACATGCTGGGGCTAATTTGGTAATATGATATATCAATTTTTTTTTTGTAGATGAAATCCAAAAGATGACTGGTTCCTCAAAATGATATATCAAGTTAAAATAGTTGGAGCGTTGATACACTGACAGTTCTACATATATACCATGTCATCTAAAATATTATATGAAATCTCTAATAGAGTATATACTTTATTATATGTCAATATATACTCTCTCACGAAAATGTAAAAATATATGTATTTAATTCATTCGAGTATGCATTTCAGTTTTTCTGAAAGAATGTGCTTCATTAGACAAGTATATACTTTTAAATGAAATTCAAAGCCGATTTGCGAAAGTGACTGGGAATGACCAAATGTATCATTTTCCAGTTAGTTATGGTCTGAACCTTTGAAATTGAATATTCGAAGGTTAGCTAAAATGGAGGCCCATTATCTGAATGATGCAGGTCCCTCTCGTGGCCTCAAACCGAATTGGAAAGGAGACAATTGAGACAGAGCATGGAAATAGTGTGATCACTTTCTATGGCAATTCTTTTATTGCAGGTAAGCATTATATGTCATTTCGAGTTGATGTATATTCATGCATGTGGTTGATTTAATATATTTTGCTTTGATGCACACATCCGAAAATGTGAAAAAACAGGCCCTACTGGAGAAATAGTTGCATCTGCAAATGGCAAAGATGAAGAAATAATAATAGCAGAGTTTGATCTTGATAAAATCAAGTCAAAGAGACACAGTTGGGGTGTGTTTCGTGATCGACGCCCAGACTTGTACAGTGTGCTATTGACATTCGATGGAAGCAAATCCCGACCATGAGCTGCTGATGGTTTCCTTTTTATGGATGTATGTGGACACAGGCAAGTTTTGACAGATCTCACTGTTTATCATGGAACTTTAATTTTGATCATGCATTGATTTCCCTTTTGATGAATTCCACGTTTAAACTGTAACTATGCATGCATTTTGATTTTGCTAATTTATTGTGTCAAAATGTTTCCATTCACAGCAGCTACTAATGTTAAACCCCCAGATGTTTCTCTGTATATAGATAGTCTTGTTTGGCAAACCGATTTAGCTTTTGCAAAATCAATTTTTCTATATAAATGGTTCCAAACGAGCATTTTTGAACTTCAGCTTTTAGTTTCAGATTTTAATTTTTAGGTGTTAGTCGACAAACAGCTTTTATGAAAGCTGGTTGAAAGTAGCTTTTATGAAAAAGTTGTTTTTAAAAATAGGTTCCAAATGGGGCTTAAATGAATAATGAAAGAGTGTATCGCAGGCATTAAATGATTTGTTACTGATTTTTTCCATCACTGCCGATCTCTGTATAGGTAAATGCAGTTTTTGCGCGGTTTAATTCACCATTTCCTAACAGTTTGCTCACACATTCAGGTTAGGGGCCTTCTTGAAAGGATTCTTCGGTCGCTTCAAGCTCATATAACTCAACCTTATCAGTCATCAAAAACAAAGGTACAATGAAATAAAACAATAAGGAAAAACTGAAGAATTTCATTCCCCCAATCTGTGGTCTAAATTCACAAGGAATTGATTCAAGAAAAAAAGTCTTTGAGAGTCTGTTCAATATCTCCTGCAAGAGAGAGAGATAGTTGTCATATAATATTTCCTTCACTAAAGATCCTGTTGGAAGGACCCCAATTATCAGGCACTTTTTTGAGAAGCTGATGCCCTGCTTGACTTTGTTCTCGTCTTAGTTTTATTTTTTGGGGTTTGGATCTTTTTTCCAAGAGGGTGATACCTTAAAATACTTTTGTTGTTATTCCTGCAAGACATATCACTTAACACAATATATATACTCCATTGTGTCAGTATATGCCCTGTTGCAATAAATAAATAAATGTATTCAATTGATTTGAATACGTATTTTTTAATAAAAGAATGTACATTATTAGTTAAATATATACTTTAGAAAAAGTCTTCAAAAGTGACAGTAGGAATGAGAACATTTTCCTTTTTCTTTTGCAATCCAAGAGGTTGGATCCTCAAAAAGTTTTCCATGTGATTTTTTTAAAGCACATGAAAAAAGAAGAGGACTAGATTGTCTCCCATGAAGAAAAGATCTTGGCAAAGTTTTCTTTATGAATCCAACAAAAGGAAAGTCCCCCATTGACATCCAATGTTGAGATGCTTTGAAATTTTGTTTGGTTCTGCTTTTTTCCTCCCTAAATTAGAATCCAATTGGTTAGGTCACAAGTCTCATGTGAAGCCATTAAAAGTGTCTTTCATCAGCAACTGTTGAAGTTAACACAAAAGCTTTTAATTTGAGTAGTTGGTTGGAGTGTTGTTATCTAGCTTGAACATGTAAATCAGAAATTCTATTTGGAGTTCATTGCAAATTCTTAATATTATTTTGCATTGGGGCATTGTTACAAGCATTATTACTTCTATGTAGTCCCATGTGTGGTCTCATTTTTTAATAAGCTATATTTGTTAGATGGTACATGTAATTTTTTACTTGAAGATATCATTTCTGTATACCTACTATATATATGAGGTAGTAAGTTCTTTTAAAAAAAAGCACAAAAACAATTAAGTACTTTTTTTGTTTTCTTTTTAAAATTCCAATAAGCTTAATTAGGATCAATTCTCAGTTATCTAAACTGACATGCACTACTTAACAAAAGGATAATTACTTTTATATATAATAGGATAATCAACCTTTCCAAAAAAAAAAAGAAAAGATGAATTGTCTTTTTGTCACTGATTAAATTTAATTTGATCAACAAAGAATCACTTTTATTAATATATATAAAAGGATAAGCAACCCTTTCAAAAGAAAAATAAATGAAGTGATCCAAAATTAATACAATCATCATATGATCTCCATTGCTTAAAAAAAAAAAAACCAAAGCTAAAAATAAAAAAATTCAACTTTGAGTAGACACTAAAACTTCCATTGCATGCAAAAACTAAAAAACTTATTCATAACCAAACCACCCAAAAATAAATAAAACATCATCATCCCTTTCAACACCACCAGCACAAGATTGGGTCCTGTCCTCCATCAGTTCATGTCAAGAACTAACGCGTAACATCTCAAAATCTTATATGCTTATCATGTAATAGACATATATCATTCTTTGATTGATGATTGACATGTACTGATATGATCTATCATAGACTGAATCTCATATCCACAACCACTCACTTAGAATCACCACCACCACCACCAACCTCCTCCACCTCCACCTCCTCCTCCTCCTCCTCCCCCTCCTCAATATGATCCTCATGTTGAACAAAACTAAGCCTCAACCTCCCATCCTCCCTAGATGCATGCAACAACTCTTGTGTTGGTATCCTTATCTCCCTCAACACAAACCTCCCCTCCTCCCTATACCCCTTCAAATAAACCCATGGCTTTCCTCCCCTCCCTATGCTCGTTATCGGCGGCGGGAGGCTCATCATCCTCCTCCTCGTCTCTGCTCTCCTCGTTGTCGCTGTTGTCCTCCTATGCTGATAAATTTGCTCCTCCAAGTAGTCCTCGCTCCCGCTCTCGCTCTTCGAGTCCTCGACGTCGTCAAAGCTCTCAAATCCAAGCCCTTCAGTGCAGAATTGAAGGCTGTCGGAGCTCCGGTGGTAGCTCGCCGGGCTCTCAGGGGGTGGTTTGGGTTTGTGAGGGTCTTCTTTGAAGTGGAGCTCTCCGAAGAGCTCGGTGAGGGTGGAGGAGGAGGAGGTGGTGGTGGTGGTGGTGGGGGGGTGGAGTTGTTTCCATGAGTCTATGGATTGGAGGAGGGTTGGGTTTTCAGGGAGTGGGGTTTCAAAGAGCCTGTCTAAGCTGCTGCATGCAGCCATGGATGGATGGATGGATGTTGAGATTTGGTTTGAAGGATGTAGAGAAAGAGAGATAGGTGTGCTTGTATGTGGAGGTGAAGTGGATGTAGAGAGAGATATTGATTGGTAGATATGAAAAGGGTGTGAAGAGATATAACAAGAGAAAAGAAGGTGATGAAGGTTTTTAGAGAGATAGAGAAAGAAGAGAAGGTGATGAAGGTTTGTAGAGAGAGATTTGTGTGAAGGGAGAGGAGGAAGAGAATGTTATAGAGGTTTTTAGAGAGAGTTGTGTGAAGGAACAGGAAGAGAAGGAGAAGGTTTTTTTAGAGAGATAGAGAGGGTGTGAAGAGATAAAACAAGAGAAAAAAAGTGATGAAGGTTTGTAGAGAAGAGAATGTTATAGAGGTTTTTAGAGAGAGAAATTTGTGTGAATAGGAAGAGAAGGAGAATGTTTTTTTAGAGAGAGAGAGGGGGGAGGGAGAGAGAGATTTGAGGGAGAGGAGAGGGGGTCAAGTTGGTTAGAGTGGTTGCTAAGAATAGGAGTGGAGGTAGTTTTGGTTATTTAGAGGGTTGGGGAAAGGAAGTGATGGGGGTGGTTGGAGGTGGTGATGACATGTGGAAGGGTCATCACTTGACCCTGCTTGATTGTAGCAACTGTTTTTTTTTTTTTTAAATTTTTTTTTTCTGTGGTGGGGAAATTGGTTTTATCTTTTCAATGACATGTCAAAAGGGGTAACTGAATTATCTCTCCCCTTTTTTTTTCTGGTTTTGTGTGGTGGGTATTCATGAGGAAAAATTTCGTATTGTGTGCCTTGATTCTCACAATGAACAGGGTTCCCTCTTTATTGACACATGCAATGAAGTCTATAGGAGTCTGTTTCATTGTTTTGAATGGATTCAAATTTTTTTTTTTTTTTTTTTGGACAAATTGACAGCCATGTTTGTATCTTCCCTATGTGTTGTTGCTCTTTGTAGTGCCACTCTTGCTTTTGGATCCCCACTTGGAGGATGTGACAAAGATTAGACACTGTAAGCCCTGGCATGTGGTGTTCACTTGGCTTTATATCTACTCACCATAAAAAGCATGCTATATTTTAATAGTAAAAAAAAAAGTGATAGTAATTTTCAGGAGATACTGGAATAACCTTCCAAGTTAATAAATTATTTTAAAAATTATCTCACTTATTAGTCTATTTTAAAACATGACATTTATCACAGATCTAACACAATTCCCAATTAAAACTAATATAGAGATAAAATTATATTTAAAAGGTTATAAACAACTATCCACATAACTTGTACTTTTCTTCCAATGAGAAGAAGATAAACAAACAAAGATTTCTCATACTGTGCATTCTCTATGGCGAATAACACTAGTCATTCTTGCAAGTTACTTTTGCAAATCTCATATGACTTGAATAAGCACATATTTGAATGAATATTTTTTTCTTGATGGACATACTTGAATGAATTGGCTTATTTTTCATAATAAAGTATACATTAGGTGACGTAACGTCTACAAAAATGTCAATCAAAAGTGATTGAATGTAACAGCAGTCACACTGTCCCCTTGCAGATTCCAATTTTACTTTGTAGATGTGGGGCTTGATTTCTCCTATCAATGCCAATCTTTGTTCTTTCTCTATAGCAATCTGTTGAGCAACATAAAGTTGTCTTGTTGGTTTTGTATGGTTTGATCTTTTGCTTTTGATGAGATGGTGACCAAAAGAAAGAAAGAAAAAAAGATACAGGCCTTAACAGCTATTCTCTAGAAATTCAGATTCTATCCAGGCAGCAGATGATAAGGTAAAATTAAACATCAAGGTATCCACATAAAACTCAATTGAATAGATGCAAAAACAAAGCAATTGAAGAGTCATCAGACAAGATTAATGTAAGATAAAAACAGATTGGATATCTTGTTTAACAGTGACAGATGCGCGCACAGCAGCCTCACATGGACAGGTATAACTTTGTGTGGAAGGCAAATCTGAATATGATATCCTGTAATCAATTCAGGTTCACCAAATGTGGTATGAGCATAAGAATATCCAGTACAGGTGGTTAGAGAATATACTGCTGAGAACATATATGCAGGGGAGTTATACAAATCAAGATATTATGATAAACATCATATCACATCGAAACAGTTTCGTGTTAGTAATTGTGTGTGGGGCATTTGTGAGTTCATAGTTTAAACATGTCAATTATTCTAAAGATATATTTATCTGCTCTGAATTGGTATCTAAGAAAATAATAGCTGACAATGATTTAAAAAGATACGGATAAGATACTAGGGTGTCCATTTTGAAAAATATTCAGTTTAGATATATTATAAAGCCATATATGTTTAAGTTTGTATTGTTTAAATTCGATTATCTTGTATGATTAATCATGATCCTCAAAATTTCAATGAACGCGCTATTCTCTTTGTACAATGTCTACAAGAGGCGAGAAACCTGAAATCTCTATTTCGATTATTTGTTTTTTACAAGATTATACCATCTCCCAACCCTAATATATCACCTGATATATTCAATTATTGTACATACTTTGACATGTCCATACTGTTTCAAATATGAAAAGATTTGAGTTCAAATTTTAATAGCATTTAGGAAAGGAGATGAATGCTAAGGTATCCCATTTGTATAAGATCAATTGACAGTTTTGTCCTTGTTATCAAGCTTTATGGCTTAGTGACAGAATTGCTGCAAGTCAACACACATTTTGATTTTTTTAAAATAATAGATCTTATCTAATAAAGTAAATATTCTTATGAATATTGTATATACCTTCAAAACATAAAAAATTACTAACGAAATATATAACTCAAATATATAACTCTTATATACCTTAGTTGCATGGCTATCAAGGTACATGGGCCATCAAGGTGCATGGACAGTCCTTATAGCAGATAGCAATTAAGAACTACTTGACCTTGAACATGAAACAACTTTGCTAATGATGTTGGTTTGGTGTTTTTTTTTTTAAAAAAAACAACAAATGGAGGATTGAAGATTGAAGAACTACATAGTGAACAAGGAAAAGCATTGAAACAGGTAACACAAACTTATAACATGCATGAAAGCACAGAGGATATAAGGAATTCCACAAAAAAAAAAATTATCACACAACCAAAACACAAGCCCTCAAATCACCCAGATCAATATAAAGAGAGATGAAACTTGCAAACTTACAACAACAACATCGTTGAATGCGACTTTTTTTCTTTCATCGCCATGCTTCAACTCTCTCCATCCTCGCATTTATACGGCTAATGATGCTGATTCCTTTAGACTTCTCGGCAGGTGTGGCTACACTAACAGAAGATTGCCTATTGTTGCACTTTCTTGATCCTCTGCGATGATTAGAACTGCTGAACTGTCCAGCTTTCTTTCTGCTTGGATTTGACTTGGCTTCTGTTTTATCAGCTTTGTTTGTGGAAGGAACAACATGCGATGGATTGGTTGAAACATCTTCGGAATGATCACTTGGACCATCTAAAACAGGTTCTTCAACACTGAAAACTTGCTCCGTTTCATCTTCTCTCGGAGCCTCTAAAGTGCTTTGTGAAGGCTTCTCGCGATCATTCTCATCGGATTCAGAGTGTGTGGCAGTCCCCGTCTCCACAACTGAATTTTGTCTTTCTTTAAGTGTTCTTAAGATCAGTGTTTTGAGAAAGTTCATCACTTGGACGGCATACATCAATGCAGTCAAAGGATCAGCCATCTGCGATAGAGAATAACATTAGAAGGATGGCTTCCACTATTATAATGAATGAATACCGTGGTGTTGACTCTTTGATTTGTTTTGTCACAGAAGTGGCCAATAGTGGAACATAAATTTCAGGAACGCCACATGGTTGGAGAAAATTTTCACCTGAGTCATGTTGGGAGCAAAGACCATCGCCACATTCCTTGCATTCATCTTGTTTAAGTGCTCCTCTTGCACCACATCTGCCATCAGATTGATTGCCCAATCAAGCAAAGCAGCCTCTGCCGGTGGTAAAAGTTTTACAAGTTTAGCACATTCTTCCTCAGTTTGACATTGCATCACCTGCTCAGGTGAAAGAGAGTCCAACACCCCGCTTGGGAGTTCTCTGAACCATGCCTAGATAAGCATCAAGATGTAGGATTACATATGACATCAATCAGAATGAGGTGTAGATTCTAAGAAAATCAGCTTTCACACAATAAACAAACACAATTCCACAACCAATTAATATTATTATGATTGATAAGACAATATGCAACCAAGAGGTCATGGGTTCGAGTCCCAGCATTTACCTATCAAAAAAAAAAAAAAATCAAATCCAAAGCATGATTAGAGAATAGAAAAATACAGTCCAGATGTGTTATGATACCTTGATGAGACCCGCCATGCAGTGGACATCAATTCCATCTGGCACAAATCCATTGTTTAACTGGTCTCTAACAATCTCTTCTTGGCTATTTTCAGCATTGATTCTGAATATGCCTTCGGCCTGCATGTGTAATCTGTATTTGTAAGCTCCATAGAACATCAAAATGATCACAATGCAGCGAAACAAGAAGGTAGCATGGCGCCATAAGTGATAACATACTTGAAGGCCACCGTTCGTGTACAGGTGCCTCTGCATTAGCAATAGAATTGTTGGCACACTATTACCTCTGGAATCATAGGAACACTGCATGGATTCCGTGGAAACTCCAAAAACAGTGGCACTGTTGAAGATGCATGACAAGTTAGAAGATAACCAAGCATACATCAGCAAGCAAGTAAAATCATCTGTATCTAAGTGCATAAAAAATTTCTGACTTGATACAGCAAGACCCTAAACATATTTCAATCACTGCACATGAAACGTAAAGGCATGGTCCAGTAGCCACACTCGCATATTATGAGAATCCATAAAGGAATATGCAAAAGGTAGACCTATAAAAATATCATCTACTTAAAAATTACAGAAACTGCAGAAAAGAGGAACTTGATCTTTGTTGGTCGTGTTTCTTAAAAGTACAGTTTGAAATCCAAACATTGGGCAGATTTTAGCACTGGGTGGCAAGAAATCTGCAATATTATGTACACATCAGGGATAGATGTTCTTTCCAGTGTAAAATAAAGACTGGCATGTTTATATCGAATTCAATCTGGTAATGGAAAAGGCCAAAGGGCAAGAAAAAATAAAACTAACTCATAAATTCGATTACGTTGAAGTTGGAACTCAAATTGATCAAATGGAACAAAACACACACACCTGGGACACGGCCAGGACACGGCCCAACCAATTTCAGCCCAAAAGTAAAAAAAAGAAAAGAAAAGGAAGGCTCAAACATAGTCCTCAAGTATTCAATCCATTTAAAACGGCATAGAACAACTTATTTAAATAAAATCTTTCTTAAAGTTAAAAAAAAATTGTGATTTATTAGTTTAAAACAGTGATTTATAATTTAAACCAGTGGTTTATTATTTAAAACAGTGATTTATTAGTTTATACAATTGGTTATAAATAGTGAATTAAATGAAATGTGTTTGTTTATATAAAATAGTGATGTATATTTATTTATTATATTAATTTATTTGTTGCTTTGTCCTAGCCGTACCCGTGTCCTATTTTTTCAAAAATCGCCGTGTCCGTGTCACCGTGTCCTGTGTCTGTGCTTCATAGATACACACAAACCTAAATTGACAACTAAAACTGATTGCTTAAAGTTTAGTGGGAAATAACAAAATTAATTGATTAAAACTGCAAAATAAAATCATTCTAAAGAATCCCAAAATTGGAAATGGAAAAAAAGCAGAAATCGGATCACAATACCCTCAAATTCAAACTATTTGTAAATATACATACCATAGCATAACAGAAAACTGTCCATGAAACCATAAGAGCATACTGTAAACATATACATCGATTAAATAAAACAAACTCCCAGTTAAATAATTTATTCTCATCCAAAAACAGAGATATCAAAATTGTAACCACTCTAATAATAAATCAGACACCCAGAAAATCATAAAACCTAGTTGCACAAAAACCTCCAACTCCATATTGGAAAACCAATGCTTCAAAAAATCAAGTTATTAACACATAAACAATTAAAAATCGAAATTCTACAGCAGTTACCAAACCACTTTATTTATCCACCTCCATAAAAAAATAGAGAGGTCTTTGTCCAAAATATTCCAACACCAATTATATTAAACAAACATTCAAGTCTCAATTTTTTTTTTTTTTTAAAAAAAAAACTTAAATACCAAATCCAACACTCTAGTCACAAGAAACTCCAAATTCTAACAAGCAAATCAACTCCACCATCTCCTGATCCAAAATCCCACACAATTCCAAAATTCATAATTCTCAAACAAGTGAAACATGACCACTCAATGAAACAAATACTCACTGAACTAAGCAAAACCCATAATTCAAATCCTTAAAACACAAATTCACAATCAACCAAAAAAAAAAAACAGCACCCATTATTCAAACATCGAAAAAGGTTCGACCTTGCACTTGGAGCTCTCCTGGGGACCTCCGGCTCGAACTCGACTGGCAACCCAAGAAACCCATGGAACCTATCAAAGGTCACATGGGCGACGTGTCGGACATCCGTCGGCAACCCGATCTCCATCGAACGGTGGAGCTTCTCCCTGTCCTCCGACCTACAACCCACCAGAGACTTCCTTAGAACCGCCACCAACAACGCCAACAACGAAAGCTGGTCCTCCTTGGATTCAGTCCTTCTGACCTCGATCGGATGGTCGGGACTTAAAAGGGGGGTCAAGCTTTGAAGGACCTCGGTCATGGTGGGGCTTTTTTTTGGAGATGTGGGTGTTTGATTTGCTGTCACGAAAAGCACCCGCACCCAAAATGGGGTTCTTTTAGGGATTAAAAATTGGATCTTTGTGTGTAAAATGAGAAGGGTTTCACTTTGGATTGAAGGGAGGGTTTGGGGTGGTGGGACTTGAGAATCATGAAGTGGGTTTTCATTGTTTATAGTTGTTTCTTCGCTGGATTTGGAGGTTTGAAGAAGCAACAAAGCTTGCTTTGGGGGTGTGAGAGATTTTTTTTTATTTAAATTGAACTAGGCATGATAGAGAGGGAGTAGATGTTGCTAGCCCAGGTTGGATATATGCTGGTATCTCTGCAAGTATAAGTTAGGATAAATGATAACAATTCTAATTCTAATTCTAATGTAATGCGAGAATTGCTTATCGAAGTTTATCTATACTCGGAAATAAAAATATTTTTTTTGTTATTTTTAAAAATTTATCTTACTTAACAGTCTCACACATATTCCAACAACTGTCACATCTATCAGATTAATCGCGCATCTCTCACATTTGTTCAAGAGTATAGTTGTCATTTAAAAAATTATAAACTCGTATTCAACTTTTATCATCACTTTTATCTAACGTGAATCAAACAATAAAAATGTCATTTTTTTATATTTTTCAATGAGAATAATAAAAAATACAACCAAACAGAAATTTATTTATTCTGCATGGATTGTTATCTATCCCAATATAACTATAAAGGATGAGTAGTCCTATGTCACTTACCATAGGGGGTACGAGATTTATGACTAGAATATAAATAAAGATAAAGTGATTTTTTTGTTTGGTTGTGTTTTAAATTATTCTC
Organism: Acorus gramineus; assembly: GCA_030737835.1. NCBI lineage: Eukaryota > Viridiplantae > Streptophyta > Magnoliopsida > Acorales > Acoraceae > Acorus > Acorus gramineus. Next base: position 4,679,873 of record CM060855.1, on the reverse strand, counting down.
GTTATAAACGTAATAATAAAGTTTTTATTTTTGTATAAAATGTGAATAAGGTGTTGATAATGATTTATAAAAAGTGAATAAATGACATTTGATTTATAAGAGGGGTTGACAGTTGATGTAACAGTGAACCTAGATATTCTTTTAGTTGAATAATCTGGAATAATTTAATTCCAGGGGTTAGCTGAAATTCATATATCATTTTACATTAGTTAATTCTGACATATAAATTTTCATTTATTCCAGCATTTCAAACACACAATTTTGAGGCTATTCTGACTAATTTCTACTCATTCCAGCCCTATTCTTGAACCAAATAGGGGTGTAGTCTTGTTTGGATAACGATGTAACCTATTATGATATAATTAAATATTTCAGTATATATGAAGAATAAATTTTTTTATTAATCATGTTTTTAGTTATTTTTATTAAAAAATGTAATAATAAAGTTTTTGTTGCTGGATTGACAATGGATAAATAAGATGTGGATAATAAAAATGATAAAAGATAATAAATGATTTGACATGTGAGTCCTATGATTTCTAAGAAGTGAGGAGTGACATTGATTCTTTTTAAACAGGTAGAATAGATTAAGTGGAATAAAATAATTTTAGAGGAGACTATAAATACTAATTTCAGTTTATTCTCATATATCTTAACATAATTATATTTGCTTTATTCTTTGTAAAGAAATAGGTTTTTGGGTTTATTTTCCCCAGGTTTATCTTATTCTCCTTTTTATATACTATAATAGTATTGTATATAGTAGTGTAAAAGAGGTTTACAGATCACTTTTGAATTATAAATGGGACTGTAAAATAGAAAGTGTATCGTCCGTCACTTTTATTCTCTCTTCTTGTTTTTTTTTTGTTGGGTTAGAAACTTGAGATTGAAGTTTGAAACACTACTGCTTTAAATGTCCCTATTGAGGGGTGTTCTGGGAATGATTTTTTATTTTTTATTTTATATCGGAGGGATTTTATGGCTGACCTTACAATCAAACTGGAAATGTTACTTCCGTCTATTTGCTCCGATTCCATAGAAAATTCTTTTGAATAATCGTCAACAAACAAATTGGTAAATCAACGTCAAGATTCAAACAAAAAACCTACCCTTAACATATGTAAGTCATGAACCATTATGTTATGGCTACTGGAGACGATTTTAGAAAGGATATTGAATGTTAATTTTTTTATTATAAACAATTGAATTGGAATCCATTATATCATTGTAAATTTTGTTGTTACCTATGGGTCCAAACCCCTAATTTGATTGGGTCGCAAAATCCAAATGTTTAAAAATCTAAACCAGTTATTGAATCAGAAAAAATAGACTAAACTCATCTACATGTCATTAAAACTGGTGTGGTTGGTTAATGTGATCCCTATAGTTTTCCTGCAAACTGGTGGCATATTTCCAGGACATTTCATAGCCTTGTAATTTTATTTTTATTGTAGTTCTTACAAACATGATGAATTAAAAGATCATTGTTAAAAATCTTATTAATGCACTGATGAAAATATCATCAATACATACTTATATGAAAATCTTTCGCCCCCTACTAACATGTGATAGCTCACATTGAATTTTCATAATCATTTAAGTATATTAACAAACATTCATGTAGTCCAACACCTAACTACCCCTCAATGGTGGTAGATTCATGTTATCAAAAGTGAAATTCTTTATTTTTAACTTTACTGAGGATCTTTTTGACAATGTCAGATCATTTAAAATTGATGATATCTGTCCTTCTTGAGAATTCTTGGGGATAAAATTTCCTCAATTTGTTTTGTGAGGAAAAAGTTAAGTTGAGCTTAGAGATCATATGAGCTAGATCACATGGTGATGGAGTGAAATCTCAGTAAAGATTATATTCTGTCACCTTTATCAATTGCCAAAGAAGCCCAATAATGCTTTCTGTCTTCTTCTCCCTCTACAGCAAAAACATCACTCACAAATCCAATCCTATTAGGTCAATCTCATCATTTGGATCCATTTGAAGATCCAGAATTTTCTTAGATTTTAAAAATTTTCATCTAATTTTAATACATAACTTCTCATTGAAAAACAATCCCGTATGGGGTGTGACATTAGGTTATTCGCTCCCGATAGCTATATTGGGATAGATAACAATCCAGGCTGAATAAGCAACTTTTTATTTGATTGTCTTTTTTATTATTCTCATTGGGAAACGTATTTGGTTCACCTTGGATAAAGTGATGATAAATGGTTGATAAGTGATGAATAAGAGTTTATGATTTCTTAAATGACAATTATACCCCCTGGGAATAGTGTGAGAGATATATGATTGATTTGATAGATGTGACAGTTTTTGGAATCTGTGTGAGTCTGTTAGGTGAGATAAATTTTTTAAAATGACAGAGAAGAATATTTTTATCCATTGGCATAGATAAGCCTTGATAAGCAATTCCACCATTTCCTTAGAATAGTTATCAGGCTTTATCCTAGCTTATCCAGACATAACTATCAGGGTTTATTCTATCAAAACAAATAACTTTTTTTAGCTATTCTCATCTATTCTTCATTATTCTTGCCTTATGTTTCACACCATACAGGGGGTTAATGTATTGACAGATATTTTTTTCTTCGTGGGAGGGATTTTGGATTTTTATGTCTACCGATAGAAGAAGATTTAATAAAAAAAAAAGAATGATCAAAATACACGAGACATTAGGCGAGATAATAAATGAAACTATGTACAGTGTAACGCCCTTGTATTTTAACTTTACTACGTAATTGTGTTCTTCCTTCACTAGGTCTACATCTCTCTGTGACGCATACCTCGAGTGATTTTTTTTTTCCAATATTTTATCACCCATCTATACAACTTCTTGAGTTTACTTCATATACAAATTTATTAAGTCTTGAGTTTATTAAAAGTTTTAATACTCAATTATCAATTTCAATATATGGAATTAAGGAACAAATATAAAAATAAAATAAAAATGAAACATCTTTGTTGTCCCTTCATTTTTATTTTATTTTTATATTTTTTTAGAAGGGACAAGAAGGACCCATAAACTGTAGTGTGTCTTGTGTGATTGTGTCTCATGATAGCCTTTAGATAGGGACATTATCATATCATTCATCCCAGCATGAATGCTTAAAATGGCTGTTGAGGAGACTTATGGATTGAGATTCTTCTTTGGTTATGATGTGTAAACTTTAGGTCACAAATAAAACAAGGATAAAATCCATACAACCCCCTAAAATCTTACTGAAATCTATATAACCATATGACTTTTCTTAAAATCCATATAACCATCTAAAAACACTTAGTAAAATTTTCATTAATAGAAGATGAATATTTTACGAATATTTCATTTGATTAGTTCTGATTAAAAACACAATATACTAAAAAACCACTACAATTTGTTAAAAATATGAAAATCCTACAAAAATGATGATTTTTCTCTCTCTGGATATATTATAAAACCCTATCCAGTGGGGTAAAATCATCATTTATAGAAGATTTTTCACATTTGTAACACATTGTATGATTTTTTTGATATACTGTATTTTCTATCAGGGTTAACCAAACATAATATTTACAAAATATTCATCATCTATGAACGTATATTTTATTGAGAGGGTCATTTAGATTTCAGTTAGTTTATAGGGGGTTATATGGAACTTTCCCATAAAACAAATGCCCACACATCTACAACATGATTTTCCCCTTGCCTTCAAAGTGTCCTTTTTTTTAATTTTTTTTTTTTTTTTGGTAAACTGCCAATTGGGCTTCATTTAAGTGGACTTGGTCATAAACAATTCAACATGCATTTGTTTTATGAGTTTAAATTAAATGCATGTATGGTTTTTAAATGCACCTCATGTATGTAGCAATAAGTAGCATGGATGCCTTGACTCATGTCATGTAATATTTGCCATATAATCCAATTAGGTAAGATGTACTTTTCATAGACCCATCAACTTGTGAAAAATGAATATCATATTGGGGGAAGCTATTCTATTATTAATGGAGAAGATTTAGCTGTCATTGCCTTACTGATGTAAATTGATATTACAAAACAAATAAGAGATTTTTTGCATATATATATCTCTGATATATTTTAATTTTATCAAAATATTCCTATTAAAAACATGTTTTTTAACATAATAAATTGTAACAGTTATGCCCGGACAAAAGTGTAACAATTGGTAATTTTAGAAATTATATTCATATATCCTTTATGTATTTACATACGTATGTAACATTATCATAAAACATTTTGATGAATGACAATTGATTTCTTTTTTATCATAATCTAAGACTGCGTTTGGATGTGTGATTGAAACGATTATGATTGAAACGATTAGATTCTTCAAATTTTGCTTTTTAAACTTAGTTTTAGAAAAATGTTATTTTATTAGCTTTTCAATCACAAGATTTCTTAGCCTAAAAAAATAAAATGATTGTTTGAAAATCTAAATGTTGAAAATGTGTTTCAATTCACAGGGATTTTTAGCTCTTCAAATGTACAGTCTACTCAAACACTTCAGACGAGGCCTCAAACTTGTATGTTTCAAAACTTTAGCCATATAACATCTTGTAAACTGCATGAAATCCATATAACCCCTTAGTTTTTTTTAAAATCTATATAACCCCTGAAAACACCTATGTAAATCCAAATAACCTTTTGAGTTAAACTTCCATTGTTAGATTTTTGTTGACCCTGACTGAAAACACAGTATACCAAAAACGCTCTACAATTGTTAAAAATGCAAAAAACCTTCTATATATGATGATTTTACTCATCCAGATATATAATAAAACCCTATTCGATGAAATAAAATCGTCATTTAGAAAAGATTTTCTCATTTTTAACGTATTGTAGGGTTTTTTTTTTGTATACTATGTTTTTAACTAGAGTTAATCAGACTAAATATTTCCAGAATAATATTAATCTGTCAGCAAAATTTAACTTATGAGATTATATAGGTCATTTAAGGTGGTTATATAAACTTTAAAAAAAGTCAGATAGTTATATAGGTTTCAAACAATTTAAAAAGGGTTATTTGGATTTTTCCCTTAATATAAATACTGCAACTAATAAAAAAAAACACGTGCAACCCTTGCTTTCCCAACTCATTAGAATGCTCTTCTCAAAAGTCAAAACTAATTCAAAGTCAAATCTCAGACTCCCGTCGTAGTTGACCAGTCAGCGTATTCCATTCCATCATGGTCTCCCAATACTGTCATATTTTATTTAAAATTTTTGCATATAAACCCCTTAACAAAAATCTTAATATTGTTAAAATATCCTTTTTAAAATTTTCTAACCAACAATAATTCTTAAAATGACTTAAATGATGCGCCCATGCCCTTTTAAAAGATATTTATGCACCACATAAATATTTTAATAACTTAATCAATTTTAAAAGGTATTGTTAACAAGAATATTTTATGAGGGGTAATTTGAAATAATAAATCCTTTGTTCAACTGTGACAAAGTTGGTCTTCAAAAACACACACAATATTATATAAATATACAATAAAAACAAAACCACGTGCACAAAAAAAACTATATAAAGATCAAAACATCCACTGATCATAAACACATCTTTCTCTCTCACCATAATAACATTCAAAACACTCCCTCCTTCCCTACTCTGCTAACACTCTCTTTGAAGCCAAAACAAAAGAACATGAAAACTTCATTAATGAAGAAACTATCAGAGAAGGCGAGGTCGACCGGTGACCGTCGACGGTTGCTCAACGAGCACCGTCCAATGCCAGCCCCGGCCGGACACCTCCCTCTGTATGTCGGGGAGGAGCAGCGGAGGTTTATCGTTCCGACGAGCTTCCTCTCCCATCCATTGTTCAAGATTCTACTTGAGATGGCATATTTGGAGTATGGTTTCGATCAGGAGAGCGGTTTGTCGGTCCCATGCGACGTATCCGTCTTCGAGGAGGTGGTGGGAGCTATCGAAGGCGGGCGAGGGATGTTCGATGTTCGGAGGCTCACCGGAGTTGTTTCATGATTGATGGAGAGATGTTTTTTTTTTTTTAATTCTTTTGTAAAGATGAGTTAGTTTTTTTATTTGAGGGGGGGTATTAGATGTAATTTTGTTTTGGTGATCAATCAATATTATCTGATTTAGATGGAGATGGCAATGGCCATGATAAAGAAAGTATTGTGGAGTGGTTGGGACAATGACAAACAATGACAAGCACTTGTTTGTAGACTTTGGAGCCAATGTTTATCAATGTATGATATATAATTTTTGTGCAAATTAAAATTTGTTACACGTGACAATAAAATATTGGGTTCAAGAAATTTTGCCCCTACAATATCTTACCAATTCAAACACGTCTCAGTAGTTTAATTTTTAAAAAATTTATTTAGAAAATCTTCTTTCACCATTAATTAAAATGATCTAATTATGCACACACACATTATATGCTTATATATCCATGTAATAAATTATAAATACCATGATGACATGATATATATAAATAATAACAATATGCATCACTTTTCAAAAATATAAAGAAAATAGAAGACTCTCTCTCTTTAGCTAGTGAAGAAAAACAAAATATGAGAACTTCATTAATGAAGAAACTAGCAGAGAAGGCGAGGTCGATCGGAGAACGTTGGCGGTACCGATCCTTGCTCGACGAGCACCGTCAGATGCCAGCCCCGGCCGGACACCTCCCTCTGTATGTTGGGGAGGAGCAGCGGAGGTTTGTCATCCCGACGAGCTTTCTCTCCCACCCATTGTTCAGGATTCTGTTTGAGATGGCTTATTTAGAGTACGGGTTCGATCAGGAGAGCGGTCTGTCGGTCCCATGCGACGTTTCGGTCTTCGAAGAGGTGGTGGGAGCTATCGAAGGCGGGCGAGGGAGGTTCGATCTCCGGAAGCTCGTCGGAGGAGTAGTTGTTTCATTATTAATGGAGGGATGGTTTTATTTTCAATTCTATTTTGATTCTTTTGTAAAGAGGATGAGTTAGTTTTTGATTGGGGGATTGTAATTTTTTAGATGTAATTTTTTTGTGGTGAATCAATATTATCTGTTTTAGATGGAGATGGGCAATGGCCATCGTAAAGAAATTAAAGCTTTGTGGAGTGGTTTGGATAATGATAAGGACTTGTTTTTAGACTTTGGAACCAATGTTTATCACTTCTCAATATATATATGTGTGTGTGTGTGATATGTACTTTTGCCCAAAGTTTATTATACTTTCCATCTAAATTTTATAACCTATGTGCAACAGGATCATCTGAAACATTTGAATTTAGCTATATTATCTATAACTAATAATAAGATGACATGTCTAAATTTGACATTAACCAATGAAAGAATGACAACTAAACTTTACAACGCGACCTTTTATTATTGGCTTGAAAATTATTTGGCTAAAAAATTGATCAAAGTTCATTATAGACTACATAAAATGGATTGGGATCATTACAACATTACAAACCACAGGAACAAACTAACCAACTGTGAACACTTAGTGCACAAATTTGAAGGAAAATGATGAAAGTAAGAGAATAAGAGAATTTGGGACAAAAGAAAAGTGATGGAAAGTAAATAGTTTTCTTTAATCAATTTTTATGGTATTTGTGAATATGGTAGAAAGTGATAAAATCATTTGTCATCACTTTCTCTCAAATTCTCGCCTATGAATAATAAAAAAAAATTTCTCACTTTTCTTAACAAGATAAAATAAAAGATGGAATGTGATGGAATTTTTTTTCTTGTTTGACACAAACACTAGATTTTGAATGGTCAAAATCAAAATTTTCACTTTCTATCATTTTCCTTGTACACAAAAACAGCAACTGAAGGTACTAGTGGACTTAGCTAGGCAAATTTATATAAATGAATGGATGATGCGAAATGCAGACTGAAGGGAGGTATGGTTGTTTAAAACACCCATTAATTCATCTTCTATTCATTTATTCATTGAATAGTCAGTCATACCCTATTCCGGATCGGATCTTATTCGGATCCTACTATGACCCATTTACTATTTGAATAAAAAAAGTTGCTTGCCCATGTTTTAAGTGTGCCAATATTTTGGGGTATGGAGATTTTAATTTTTTTTTTTTTGCTGGGTATGGAGATTTTAATTTGAGTTGAGAGGTCATAATTTGAGTGCAGAGACTGACTCAGGTGAGTTCATGGAACATGCAAAAATTTGAAAGAAAAAGAATCAATATACATAAAATTTAAGTTTTATTTAAGTTTTTCTTTCACAGCAGGGCCGGTGTGGAAATTTTGTAGGTACATTTTTTATTTCAAGAATCTTGTCTGTTGATTTGAATTCTATTAAAAATTATAAAAGATATGTGCAGGTAATTATTTTACAGACTTACTGATTAATATTGTTAAGTGGAACAACACATGTTGCATTTGTTTCATTTAATAATATTTTAAGTACTTAAGGTATACATATGTAGTCTGCATATATAATTAAATGATTAAGGTATATATTTAAATAATTAAGAATATACAAACAAAAAAAATAGGATTAAAGACATACACGTCCCTGTAAACATAAATAATCTTATATAAGTTTCCGTCAAAATTGGGACAGATATACTTAAGTTTTTGAAAACTCACAAAAACTCATATGCATCCCTGGTGTTAACAGAGCTAGGTTAATCCTGATCCACCTAGCTTAATTAACGTTAACTCATATAATGAAATGACTAAATTAACATTTTTTTATCCCTCCAGACAATGCCTCTATAGGAATGAAAGAGATAAAAGTCTAACACGGATAATTTGGTCTTTTACAGATATTAGTTCGTCTTTTTTATTGTTTACAGGACCATAGTGTTTATAAAATCACATAGTTATAGAATATTATAAGAATATTATGTTAAGTTTAGATGAAAATTTAATTTATGGATGATAATAATTGAGTTTTAATGAGTTTTCAAAGATTTTGTTTTTTGATGAACTTGTTGGCATTTATATTCCAATAAAATAAAAACAGAAGATGTCTGAATTTGATGACAATGAGAGAGAGAGAAAATAAAAAGGTAACATGAGATTCGGGTTGGTAAGGTGTCAACGAGAGTTCTAAAAAAAAAAAAATTCTCTACTCATTGATGTGCAAGGCAATATCGCTCACATTCGGAGATAGAACATTTCATCAAGTCCCAAAGGCTATCAAAATAGAAAGTGGAACCTGTGAACACCACCGCATTTTGCTAGCACCAATTGACCCAAATGGAAGCTGGAACTATCGAACGGAGGACCTTACCAGTTTTGCTTTTGTCCCCTTTTGATTTCATGTGCGCCGCCACTTCCCAAAGATCCTGAAGTGAACGAAAGGTGCAATTCTGGTTAGACATATTGGCCACCAAGAACCAGAGTATGGTCATCATCGGACACTTGCAAAATAGATGGAAAATGGACTCATCGTCGTTGTGGCAAAGCACACAACACTCCGTCGGCTCTGACGGTCTCCATTTCGCTCAATATATTTTGGTGACAATGCATTTCCTGTAAATCCAACCACATAAAACACTTCACTTTAAGGGGGATCTTCGCTCTCCAAAACATTTGGACACGTTCGATTGATTGTGATCGAGCGCACGTGTGTCCTAACTTTGACATAGACTTATATGAGATTATCCATGTTTATAAGAACATAAATGTATTTAACCCAAAAATATATTTGTAATGAAACTAAAGTATATATTAAGCTAATTGGAGTGTTTTTTTTAATTTGCATGAGACAATGATCTTTATTAAAAAAATTAGATCTTATAGCATGAAACAACAGTCAATACATAGATATAAAATTTATAGGCTTTTCTGGGTGAGTTGCATGTGCTGGATTGATTGAGTCTTGAGAGAAGGATATGCATTTTCGTTTTCACATTTAATTCCAAAGCCACATTTGTGGATTTGAATTCTATTTTAAACTATATATTATTTTATAAAAAAATACAGGTAGTTAACAATGTTCTACTGTTAACATTAAATAAGACCGGCCTCTAGCTCTAGGGAAGAAATTTAAACATCAAATCACATAATCTGACAAGGTTTCCATCTCATGGTGCTTGTTCCAGGAACTGTGAACTTTGGACCTGGTTTAATATCTGTTTGACTAATTGTATACATTTTTTTTATATAAAAAATTAAATATTTATTCAGATGAATTAAGTACATCTGTTTGACTAAAATGGTTGGTGATTTCATATTTTGTGTCAGCGATGAAAAAAAAAAAAAGTACAAATATAGACAAGAATTTAGGCCTTTAATTTTTCCCAAAAAGTTTTGTATCTATACAAGTGAATTATTTTAAAAATCACCAATAAAAATCTAACATACACCACCCAGCTTGGATGGTAATTGCATGATTAAAAATAAGACTATTTAGCCCCGTTTGGATATGGAATAACCCATGGAATAAGTGTAAATAAAACAGAATAGATGTTTTTTTGTTGTTTGGATGCACATAATATTCTGGTATAACCAATGTCAGAATAAACTGATATATATATATATATATATATATATATATATATAACGTAGTATATGGATTCTAACTAACCCTTGGAATTAAAGTTATTCCAGGTTATTCCACTCAAAGAATATATGGGCTCACTATCAAATCAATCGTCATCACCTCTTATATGTGCATGGGCCCACTTTTTATGAATTCTTATCCACACTTTATTCATATTTTACCCAAACAACAAAATTTTTTTAGGGAATTTTGCAATTTTACTCCTGTTAAATATAGTATTTTTCGTTATACCCCCCTTAAAAGGCTAATTTCATCTATACCCCTGAAAAAATCTTTCGTGTTGCAACTGTGCCCCTCCGTCTGTCTCCGTTACCAAGGCTGAACCAACCATAGTTACGAACCTAACTCTACCACACGAAATGTCTCTTTTACCCCCACGGAATTTTGCATTTATACCCTGTTAAATATGGTATTTTGCGTTATACCCCCATTGAAAAGCTAATTGCCTCTATACCCCTAGAAACTTCTTTCGTGTTACAACTGTGCCCCTCCGTCTGTCTCCGTTACCAAGACTGAACATATAAGTTATGTTGTTTTGTATTGCAGTTAAAATAAGACACTCATGTTGATCTAATTTTTAGGTATGGAGGGTTTTGGAAGATTGATAAAGGCTCAGGAAAAAGAACATATAAGAACATATAAGAGAACATATGTCTTGTTGTATTTTTTTCACATATCATTGTGATCTTGTTTATTAAACAGCAAAAATAAGTAGCTGAATAGACAAATATACATAGATCTATTTTTTTCTTGAAACATTTGTAATATCAACTTTAAAATCAAGACAGTTGTATAAATAGTTTATCTAAAAAGTATCAAATTTCTACTTGGTTCTTCTATGCCTGGAGTGGATCATTGTTGAGTTTCATATGGTTCCCATTATGCTAACTAGAGATTTTATTGTCTTTTGATTTTTGTTCGTGGAATCTCAACATTGAAATAAAATTTGTGGTTTTTTACTTTTGTTCATCCTACAATCAATCGGTGTTTTTTTGTCTCCATGTGGTGCATTCTGCTAATTGGTTCTTATTCTACATGTTGAGGATCATCTGACATGAAAATTTTGTCAATCAATATTTTTATATTTTTTTTCACTGTGATAGTCAAGATGATTATGCCTTATTTTCTGGTATGGCTATATGATTGAAATAATATTTGTTGATATTTTCTGTTATGGAAAATAATATCTATCAATGAAACCCAAATAAATACTATCTATCTTAGTCTTTTGAATAATTGTAAGGTTTTCAACATGAAGAATTTAGCTAGATTCTCGTATATTTTGTTTTTATGTTGAAGAAAATGAGAAAAAAGAGTTTCAATAGGTCTCGAGATTGCAAAACTCACTCTTGACATGATGTTCAGTTGTTCACATAAAATTGAAGATATAATTTGATATTAAAAGTCTTCAAACACGTTATGTTTTTTTTTTGTAACATGTAATTTTGATTATTTCATTTAATTCCTATTTAATACTATTGTGTCATTTATACAAAAGATCAAATAAATAAATAAATAGAAATCCCAATAGTTAAAGTTTTGTATTATGTTATTTTTTGTAATATGTTTTTAATTTAAATGAACAACCATAACAAAAAAAAATTTATTTTAGTAATGTTTTTTCTTTTGTTTTTCACTTTAGAATGAAATACCTAACTTCTGGTTTCAAAAAGAATGAAAGGAAGTGGAGTTAACACTTAATAATAATAAAATTTATTGCCTTTTTATTTCAAAATGAATTTTGTGATTATTTTCTTGTAAGGTTATATGATTGAAATAGTGTTTGTTGATAGATTTTCTGTTATTGAAAATAAAATCTGTAAGTGAAACCCAAATAAACACTATCTATCTTAGTCTTTTGAATAATTATAAGGTTTTCAATCAATCATTGAAGAAGATGAGAAAAAATGGGTTTTATAAGCATCAGGCAGACATAGGGGCATAGATGCAATTTCAGACGGACACAGGGGTATAAATGCAATTTTTCAAGCCCCTATGGTCCGAAGGGTAGTTTGGTCAATTCATTTTACATTTACCGCCGTTAATGGAATATTCCTGGTATATTCCACTCTTATCCGACGGAACTTAACCCCAGGGGCACAGTTGCATCACGAAAGATTTTTTCAGGGGTATAGATGCAATTAGCTTTTTAAGGGGGGTATAACGCAAAATACCATATTTAACAGGGGTATAAATGCAAAATTCCCAAAAATTTATTATTATATTTATCAAATAGAATAATTCAAAACACAACTAAACACAAAATCATTTTATTCCATTTATACTAAAATAACTATATACCCAAGAATATATAATTTCTATATATTATATATGTATCCAAATGGGAGCTAAATATAAAAATTTTACATGACCAATAGGATTTAAAAGCTATTTTAATCCCAAAAAAATGGGAATATGAAACAACAAAGTCTAAAAAAGTGTCTTTTCTTCATATTCTTCTATTATTCTTTTCAATCAATTTATTCTTTATTTTAAAAAAATCTTTCTTCTCACTCTATTTTTTCTTTGTATAAAAAAGCTTCTCTTTGGACTTCTTGATTGTTGTAGACGTATAAAATTTTGTGGTGTGGACAACAAGAAACAAGGCATTCTTTTATTTGAATCAAATAAAACTGGATTATAAAAACTTAATTAGTAATTATGCAAAAAAAACCAGAAAAATGATATTTAAGTAAAAAATTAATAATTGAACATTAAATTAAATATAATTTAATCGTTTTAGGCCTCATAATATATCGAGCCGACCCTGACAAATATAAATAAAATTAAAAGGATTCAAAAAATTGACTCAAAGGAGTGGATGAGAAGATTCATAAGATGGAAACATAATTTAATGTTGCATCCTGCAGGGATCATTATAAAAACACACAATAGAGATGTCAGTGGGACTATCAAATTTACTTAATTACCAAGAAGGTTCATGAGAGAGAGATAATTAAACAAAGTCAAATATGACAAACTCGCGTGATAGTTGACTAGTCATCGTATTCTATTCCATCTGGTCCCCCATAGTGTGCTATTTTATTCAACAACTATTATATTCCAATGATAGTCTCCAAAAACACGCACATTATTATATAATAATTATATCATTAAAAACAAACATGCACAAGAAAACAAGCTATATATAAAGATCTAAGCATCCACTGATAAACGTACACCTCTCTTTCTCAAACATAACCTTCAAAACACCTCTCTTTCTCTCTTTGAAGCCAAAACAAAAAAAAACATGAAAACTTCATTAATGAAGAAACTAGCAGAGAAGGCGAGGTCGATCGGAGACCGTCGGCGGTACCGATCCTTGCTCGACGAGCACCGTCCGATGCCAGCCCCGGCCGGACACCTCCCTCTGTATGTTGGGGAGGAGCAGCGGAGGTTCGTCGTCCCGACGAGCTTTCTCTCCCACCCATTGTTCAGGATTCTGTTTGAGATGGCTTATTCGGAGTACGGGTTCAATCAAGAGAGCGGTCTGTCGGTCCCATGCGACGTTTCGGTCTTCGAAGAGGTGGTGGGAGCTATCGAAGGCGGGCGAGGGAGGTTCGATCTCCGGAAGCTCGTCGGAGGAGTTGTTGTTTCATGATTCATGGAGGGATGGTTTTATTTTTTATTTTTTATTTTTTTAGTTCTTTTGTAAAGATGAGTTAGATGTGAATTTGTTGGGGGTGAATCAATGTCAAGTGGAGTGGTTGAGACAATGACAAGAACTTGTTTTGAGACAATGACTCTTTACAACCCAATACAACATGTGTTTAATTAGTTTTGATTCTACTACTTTATCTGGTTTATCATCCTTTTTTTTTTAGCAAGAAATATATGGTGATGGATTTCATCCCAATCATTGTGTTTTAAACAATCCATGATGGGATTATTTGTGTTGTGGATCAATCATAATGAGCTACGTAGGCAGTATCAATCCATTTAAGTTGTGTATGCATGAATTTTGTTTTAGTATAAATAAAAGGATAAAATGCATTTGGATCCCTGAAGGTTTTGAAACTACATAAACACTCTTTAAAGTTTAAAAAACAAGCATTTACAACCCTGTCATTATCTTTTTCTGTTAAAATGTGACAAAAATAATTAAAAATTACTATTTACCTTTAACTCTCTAATATCCACAGAAAAAATCAATTAATTAATTTTAGATATGCTTTATGAAAATTAATTAATTAAAAGGTGTAAAAAAAAATGAAAACGCAATAAAAATCTAATTAAAATGATAAAATCATACGTTTATCCTATTTTAATGAAAAATCTAGCTGCAAGGAGGTGTAATCGCATATTTTTAAACTATAAAGGGTGGTTCAAAAACATTTAGGAAACTTTAGGAGATTCAAAAGCATTTTATCCAGTGTGTGTGTCTATATATATATATATATATATATATATATATATATATATATATAGGGGAACGATGGGGTGCGACCGTGCGCACGGTGCACCCCATCGTGCGCCCCGTTTTCGGACCGTCCGATCGATGGACCTCGATCGGACGGTCAATTAAAAAAAACAAAAAAAAAACACGTCGACAGACACGACGACGTGTCTCTCTCACGCTGTCTCTCTCTCTCTCCCTGTCTCTCTCTCTCTCGCTGTCTCTCACGTCACATCGGAATAAAAAAAAAAACCAGTCGTCGACGATCGCGACCGAGACCGACCCCCGTCGACGACTGCACGGACCGACCCCCGTCGCTCCCGTCGACGACGACCGCGACCGACTGCACGGACCGACCCGCGTCGACGACGACCGCGACCCCCGTCGCCCCCGTCGACCCCCGTCACCCCCGTCGACCCCCGTCGACGTCGCCCCCGTCGCCCGGCAACGTCGACGGGGATTGAGAGAGAGAGAGAGGTCGACGGGGGTTACGAGGTTGAGAGAGAGAGAGAGAGAGAGAGAGGTCGACGGGGGTTTCGAGAGAGTTCGAGATTTTTTTTTTTTTTATTGACCGTCCGATCGAGGTCCATCAATCGGACGGTCTTAAACGGGGCGCACGATGGGGTGCACCGTGCATGGGAAGTGGTTTTTCTTTTTAAATCATCTTGTGTTCGTCAAAAAAAAAAAAATTTAAAACGTTTTCTCATGCATATCTTCTCATGTCTCTACTTATATGTTGGGCCTCTCACATCATCCATTCCTGTTGTGTCAAATTTTTGAATTAATGACTCTTTTGTTGACTATACATCATCATCCACACTTAATATCCTCTCACATCATCATGTTCCAGCACATTTGTAAGGCTTTAAATTTTATACTGGTGTGATTGGTACACATTGTTTTAGTAAATTTGATGGCCTTAATATTCTTTTCACCAATTGTGTGTTTATACATATACAGTAATTTAATTATCATAATAGAAAATATAGAGCATTATTGATAATTAAAATTAAAATGTGATAAATTGAAAAAAAATATTGATGTTTTACAAAGAGATCCGAGTTGCTCAATAAAGTCTTGTCACCCTCCACTTGAAAGCAAACTAATACAAGCCAAGAATAATAAAATACCAATAATAATCACAGTAAACGTTACATATATATATTCTGAACATAAAAGAATCACATCTGTTTCACCTTTGTATAATCTACAATAATAATGAAAAATGTTAAATCCAGCATTTTTTTTTTGCTCACATCCAGTTTGATTTTTTTTAATTAAAAAAATAATATACATCATCTAAAATTTGTTAATTTTAAAAATATATATAATACACTTCATTTAATTGTATATGCTTTTATAAAAGATAAACTATAACAATTAATTTTATGAACAAGCGAATGAACACTCAATGAACTGGACAGCAGGCCACTGAATACAGATTGAAGGAAGATATTAACAATGTCATAATTGTTGTTTAAGGCACCCATTCACTAGTTCAGTTATTCATTGATTCAAACTATCCATGAGTTTTTAAAAGGAGTTCTCATCTATTCTCTTACCCTTCTGTTTGAATTGTGATTTATTAAACTGATTTATCCGATTACTCTAATAACTTCAATATAATAAAATAAAAATTCTGTGAAGCTCTGATAATAATTTAATTCATTCCAGCTTAACTATCCATGATTCAAAATATTGGCTAGTTTGTATGTAGTATTTTTAGTCTATGAATTTTTACCTCTCAACTATCCCAGTTATATATTATATATATACCCCCGTATGGCATGGAACATAAGGCCAGAATAATGAAGAATAGATGAGAATAGTTAAAAAAAGTTATTTATTTTGATAGAATAAACTCTGCTGTTATATCTGGATAAGCTAGGATAAGGCCTGATAACTATTCTAAGGAAATGTTGGAATTGCTTATCAAGGCTTATCTATGCCAATGGATAAAAATACCCTTCTTTGTCATTTTAAAAAATTTATCTCACCTAACAGACTCACACAGATTTCAAAAACTCTCACATCTATCAAATCAATCATATATTTCTCACACTATTCCAAGGGGGTATAATTGTCATTTAAAAAATCATAAACTCTTATTTATCCCTTATCAACCATTTATCATCACTTTATCCAAGGTGAACCAAACAACAAAAAAGTCATTTTTACGTTTCCCAATGAGAATAACAAAAAAGACAACCAAACAAAAAGTTGCTTATTCAGCATGGATTGTTATCTATCCCAGTATAGCTATCGGGAGTGAATAACCTAATATCACATCCATACAGGGGGATAATGATTTTTTTAAATTCTAGAATCTAATCAATGCATTTTTAACTTAACACAAAAAGTTGAAGCATATTACATCATTATTTTTTAAATATAATACTTCTTTTTATTGACAATTTTTTTTTATATAAGGACCCTAATGGACTACAGATTCCCTAATATATAAACCCTCAGTACGGGAACTGACATTAGGTTATTCGCTCCTGATAGCTATATTGGGATAGATAACAATCCAGGCTGAATAAGCAATTTTTTGTTTGGTTGTCTTTTTTGTTATTCTCATTGGGAAACGTAAAAATGACTTTTTGTTGTTTGGTTCACCTTGGATAAAATGATGATAAATGGTTGATAAGGGATGAATAAGAGTTTATGATTTTTTAAATGACAATTATACCCCCTGGGAATAGTGTGAGAGATATATGATTGATTTGATAGATGTGACAGTTTTTGGAATCTGTGTGAGTCTATTAGGTGAGATAAATTTTTTAAAATGACAGAGAAGGGTATTTTTATCCATTGGCATAGATAAGCCTTGATAAGCAATTCCACCATTTCCTTAGAATAGTTATCAGGCCTTATTCTAACTTATCCAGACATAACTATCAAGATTTATTCTATAAAAACAAACAATTTTTTTTTGCTATTCTCATCTATTCTTCATTATTCTTGCCTTATGTTTCATGGCATACGGGGGGAAAAAGATTAATTAAACTACTGCTAATGGACTACAAGGTCATACATGTCTTTTTCTACTAATATAATACATGAAACAAACATCATAAGATCAAAATCTTGTCAAATCATGTGATGTGAACCTTGGTTCTCTGACTAGCTAGTGGCAAATTGTAGACTATTTATATGTTTTTAACAAGATCAATATTTTTAAAATAGAATTCAAATCAACAAATGTGGCTTTTGAACCTTGATCAAGAAATGCAGATTCCCATTTAAAGCGACCTAGTTGGAAATTTCTTGCCCTACTTGTCCCCAAAGACTCAGTCAATCCAACCGCACCCACCCAAAGAAAACCTAAAGTTTCCATATCTATATGTATTGTTTAACTTACAGCTTTAATTTCCATGCACCCACCTAAAGCCTACACACACACATATAAATATCCACTGATGAACAACATCTCACTCAAAACACTCTTTGAAGGCAAAAACAAGTCTCTCTCACTGAATACAAAGACATGAAAACTTCATTGAAGAAACTAGTAGAGAAGGCGAGACTGATCGGTCACCGCCGCCGCCGAACCCCCGTTGGGTGTCTCCCTCTGTACGTTGGGGAGGAGCAGCGGAGGTTCGTCGTCCCGACAAGCTTCCTCTCCCACCCATTGTTCAGGATTCTGTTTGAGATGGCTTATTTGGAGTACGGGTTCGATCAGGAGAGCGGTTTGTCGGTCCCATGCGACGTGTCGGTCTTCGAGGAGGTGGTGGGGGCCGTGGAGGGTGGTCATGGGCCTTTCGATCTCCGGAGGCTCATTGGGGAAGTGGTTTGTCATGATTGATGGAGAGATGGTGTTTTTTTTTTTTTTCTCTCTATTTTGATTCTTTTGTAAAGAGGATGAGTTAGTTTTTTTATTGAGGGGATATATTCTTTTAGATGTAATTTTGTTTGGTGATCAATCAATTTTGCGAGATGGCAATGGCCATGATGAAGAAAGCTTTGTGGAGTGATTGGGACAATGACAAGCACTTGTTTTTAGACTTGGAGTCAATGGTTATCAAATAATGTATGGTACATTTTAGACTTGGAGTCAATGGTTATCAAATAATGTATGGTACATACTCAGCAAAATTTAATTTGTTATATATACTTCCATGTAAATTTTAGAACACATATATGTCCAACAAAATAATCAACTAAAACTAATGACTCTTTGAAATATTGTTTACTTTAATTCTTTAAAAAAAATATAAAAACGAAAATATGAAAGTAAACGTTGAATTTCAAAACATGTTTGGAATTGATTATATAAAAATTGATTTTACAAAATTAAAATCTGTTTCACAGTTGATTTCACGGTGTCCTAACTTCAATCTTTACATATCCAATCATAAATCTAGATTACACTGCATAATATATGCATTAATTAATAAATTGTGCATCTGCCTATTTTATATTATTATTAAGATTAATAACAAAAAATATGACCCAGAGCAATAAACCCACCAAAATATGAGAGATAACATGTCCTTTTAAATTGACTTCAAATTTTTTTGTTAAAAAGTTGATCAAATTTTAAATTACATGACTAGAATCCATTTTATATACTTCATAAAAATCTTGTCATGTAAGATATATATCTATAGTGGGGAATATGTCTAAATAATTTTATAAAAATCCAAAACACTCAAATCAGCCCCTTTAAAGATTTCATCGAAAAAATCTTTTTTTTTTCTCTTTTCTCTTTTGTCACATTTTCTCTTTTTTTTTTGAAAAAAAAGGATAGACATGCACCTTTTCACAAAATACAAACACAAACATAAACCGCGTGAAAGAATAACTTAAGAGGAATTCGAAATGACATCTAAAACCAGGTCACATGGGGTGTGTTTGTGCACAGATTTGAAAGAAAAATAAAAGAAAGTGAAAGAATATATTTAGAACAAAAGAAAAGTAGTGAAAAGTAAAAGATTTTTCCTTTGACTAACTTTTATGATATTTGTGTATATAGTGAAAAAATTTTCTATCATTTTTTCTCAAATTCTTACCTATATGGAATATAAAAGTTTTTATCACTTTTTCTATAATAGGAGAGGAAAAATAATGAAATTTTTTTATTTTTACACTAGCATTTGAATGATCAAATTTTTTTTTTCTCCCCAATTTTCATCATGCACAAACACACTCGTGTATGAAATTTTCAAGTTACCTCACATATAATTCTCATCCAGTTGGAAATAACTTTTAATTAACACGATATAAATAATAACAATAATAATAATATATGTATGACTAAATTGGCTTTATCTCCCGATTGATTACTTTTCAAAAATATAAAGAAAACAATGGACCGGATCTTAGTTTTCTCCATCCTCTTAATTTAGTCAACTCTTTGAAATTCTTCAAATGGCCAAAGGTTGAGTCTCCAAAAACATGTTGTTATACAAACTATACATGTACAAAGAATAATATAAATCAATCCGTGTGCACAAACTATGACATCCAAAAATCTATATAAACACATACTTCTCTCTCTCTTTCTCTCTCTCACCACAGCTCTGTTAAGACCTAAAAAAAACAAAAAGACTCTCTATTTAGTGACGAAAAACAAAACATGAAAACTTCATTAATGAAGAAACTAGCAGAGAAAGCGAGGTCGATCGGAGACCGTCGGCGGTACTGATCCTTTCTCGACGAGAACCGTCCGATGCCAGCCCTGGCCAGACACCTCCCTCTGTATGTCGGGGAGGAGCAGCGGAGGTTTGTCGTCCCGATGAGCTTCCTCTCCCACCCATTGTTCAGGATTTTGTTTGAGATGGCTTATTTGGAGTACGGGTTCGATTAGGAGAGCAGCTTGTCGGTCCCATGCGACGTGTCGGTCTTCGAGGAGGTGGTGGGAGCTATCGAAGCGGGCGAGGGATGTTTGATGTTCGGAGGCTCGTCGGAGGAGTTGTTGTTTCATGATTCATGGAGGGATGGTTTAATTTTTTTTAGTTCTTTTGTAAAGATGAGTTAGATGTGAATTTGTTGGGGGTGAATCAATATCAAGTGGAGTGGTTGAGACAATGACAAGCACTTGCTTTGAGACTTGGTTAATACAATGACAAGCACTTGTTTTGAATCTTTAGAACCAATACTACGTGTTTAGTTTAATTTTATTCTATTATACTTTAATTATCTTGTTTATCCATTTTATTTAGCAGAAATATATAGTGATAGATTTCATCCCAATCATTGTGTTTTAAACAATCATTTGTGTTAAGAGACGTACAGAATCTTCTATGCTGACCAATCAAAATTTAAACTCTTCCAGTGAGAATTGTAGATTTTAATAATGTATGTGTGTGTACATACACAGATTGTATGTGCATATGTAGTAACAATGTATCGAGATACAATACACGAGATTAATTTAACATGCATGATGATGTACAAGGTTGACATATATAACAATGTACTGGGGATGGATTATGATGTATAACAAATTAACAATGTATAAAATAATATTTCACTGTAATTAAACAATGGAAAAAGAGACCGGAGGACCCAAAAAAATTTAACCGTTATTTTGGATTTATTGACTTAAAATATAAGAGGTGGTTGAAAAATATACTTGGAATAATTAATATCTCTCTCCATGATTGATTGGGCTTGGTTGCACCAACAATTGTTAAGATAGCATTTGAAAATGATACTGAGAATCTCATTTTATAAATATTTGTTTTTTTTTTTTTTTTTTTTATGAAATTCAGTCTTCAAAAAAGCTGAAACATAATAATTATAATATTTATTATTATTATTATTATTATTATTTTGAAAATCTGATTTTGGATCTGATATGTAACTGGGTTCGTTCTATAACCTAAATTTTGTCCAAAGTTAGATTTATTTTGCAGAACTCTCTGATTTTTAGTAAAAAAATTTTGCTTGGATGATATTTTGAGTGACAAATTGAACTAAACCACTAAAAAAACCGCAGGTCACCATATTTTTTTTAAAAATCAAACTCATAATAATCCTAATTGGATGACAAAATCCTATATGTAAGTCTCATAGTCATGAACCTTCTTGCTAAGTATACATGTCATGGTCCATTGGCGTCTCATCTAATGAATCTTCTTGTTAACATGTGATCCATGCTAGGCTATCAACTCATATATCCACTCCTTTGAGTCAAGTTTCGAATGCCTCTTTATAGACTCTGTATCATTCACACATGGCATATCCTCAAATACACTCTTCCAAGACATTGTGAGGCTTTAGACTTTGTTTAATTGCATGATTTAATTAGTACACATTTATTCAGTAAATTCGATGGCCTTACAATTTGTGTGTGTGTGTGTGAGAGAGAGAGAGAGAGAGAGAGAGAGATTTGGTATAGGGAAATGCTAATACTAAAGGATAATGTTACGTACAATATCCTTTTCAGTCATAATTCCAGTCCACCACATGTTTTAATTTTTTTAAAATATTATACCTCATCTAAGGAGACACATACTTTTATAAAAAAATGAAACATATACTCTAATGAATTATATAAATTTTTTATTGAAGTACATATCATATTAATATTAGTAAATGACATTGAAACATATAAGACTGAAATTAGGGTTGAAAAAGAGACTGTGTTGTAACAACACTCATACTAAAATGTATGACCTCTTAGTTACAAATACTTTTGTCAATCACTGAGCCCTGGATCCAAGCCCAAGAGTGTAGTAATTGTTCATACAATAAAATGATATTTGTTTTTTTTTTTTTTTACGGTAAAAAATCAATTGGGGGAAAATGATATCTTTTCACTCAAATAGATTTGTTTTTAAGGGTAAAAAAAGAAGAACTTTTAGGTACAAAATACAACTTCTCAACAAAAGTTATTTCCTAAAAGCCTGTTTTAATTGAAAATTCATATTCAAATTTGTTTCCAAAGTCATTTATTTAGCCCATTGTATTAGAAATATATACAAAGTGAACGGATCTTGACTCTATAATTCATAAAATCAAATTGGTGAGGAAGGACTAGAATGCATACCTTGCTCCATAGTATTTGTCAAGGAATTTGGTAAGAATAGGAGCTTAGACTTCTCTCTCCTCACTCTTCTTCTTACTTAGAGATTTGATGGGTATCTCTACATACCACTTTACTTTGATGTGGATGTGATGTTGTGTGAAGTGATGAGTGGAGAGAGGGACCAAGTCCCCTTTTATAGACCATAGGAGGCCAAGGGCTCACATCATGAAATTACTCCCATCATAAACTCCATGAGCCCCCCCAAAAAATCACATTGGATACATAAAGAAACACTTTAAGTGATTTATCTTGGAATTTAGCCCACCATGAAATCTAATAATTTTATTCTTATTGGAATTGCTATCAACATGATTTCCAATAACCTTTATTTCCATTGATATGCTCCCACCATGAATTCTTCACATTGGACAACCAAAACTCTTACTTGGGTTTGCAACATATTAGTGGATAGGTGAGTGTTCATGTATTGGGTAGATAAAAGTCATTAACAATATGACTAGTTATATCTCATTGGGTAGCTCAAATTTTAAGTTGTGAAAAGTCCAAGACCAACATATGAGGAATTCAAGAAACAATGAAAAATAAAAACTTAATTCCTTTTATTGGTTCATGGAAGGCCACAAAATCCAACATTCTCCCACTTGGCCTGGAATGATCACTACTATTATAATTCTTTAATTAGTGATCCTTACAATAATACTTATATTAACTGTATATATCAATGCGAATCATAGCGGTCACACATTATATCTAAATATGCTCCCTTCTATGCATCACATCATTGATATTTCCAGATAACTAAGTCTTTTATGATAAATTTTTACTTATCAATGTTATCCCAACCATTATGTTAGGCATTTATATTTCTATTTCCCAAATATATATATATGTGCACAAATAAATAGAAATTGACCGGAATCATCATTAAATAAAAGATCTCAAAAACATATAGTGTCACATTACAATTTAATGATCCCACTCTGTAAGACCCATCATCACAACATGATTTTTATAGGTCTTTGGCGCCAATCCTTTAGTTAAGGGATCTGCTATCATATTCCTTGTACTAATATGTTCAATGGACACTAGATGATCCCGAATCTTCTCTCTTACAACAAGATATTTAATGTCTATGTGTTTAGACGCACTTGAGCTCTTGTTGTTTTTGGAGAAGAAAACAGCAGCGGAATTATCACAGTAAATTTTCAATGGCTTAGCAATTGTATCCATCACTTGAAGCCCTGAAATGAAATTCTTCAACCATAATGCATGTGAAGTAGCTTCATAGCAACTAATAAACTCAGCCTCCATGGTGGATGAAGCAACAATTGTTTGTTTAACGCTTTTCCATGATATAGCTCCACCAGCCAGTAGAAAAACAAAACCAGATGTTGATTTTCTACTATCGACACAACCGGCAAAATCCGAATCTGAGTAACCAATTACCTCTAGATTATCAACCCTTTTATATGTAAGCATATAGTCTTTTGTCCCCTGAAGGTAGCGCATAACCTTCTTTGCAGCTTTCCAGTGCTCCAATCCAGGATCACTTTGATATCTCCCAAGCATTCCAACAGCAAAACTTATATCAGGACGAGTACATGTCTGGGCATACATTAAACTTCCTACAGCAGAGGCATAAGGAATTTCTTTCATTTGTTTCCGCTCAACCTCATTTCGTGGACATTGAGATTGGCTAAATTTATCACCCTTCACAATGGGTGCATCACCTGATGAGCAATTTTCCATTTTAAACCTTTCAAGAACTCTTTTAATGTAAGTCTTTTGTGATAAGCCAAGTAAATGACGAGATCTATCTCGATGAATCTCAATGCCTAACACAAAAGAAGCTTGACCTAAATCTTTCATGTCAAAGTTCTGTGATAGAAATTCTTTGGTCTCATATAAAAGACCCAAATCACTACTAGCAAGCAATATATCATCCACATACAAGACTAAGAAAATAAACTTGCTCCCACTGACCTTCAGATATATACATTGGTCAATAGTGTTTTCCTCAAATCCGAAGGATGTAATGATGTCATTAAACTTAAAATACCATTGACGGGAAGCTTGTTTTAGTCCGTATATGGATTTCCTTAATTTGCATACTAGTTGCTCCTTTCCCTTTTCTTCAAAACCCTCGGGCTGTCTCATGTAGATTTCCTCATCTAGATTTCCATTCAAGAACGCAGTTTTCACATCCATTTGATGTAACTCTAAATCATAATGAGCTACTAATGCCATGATAATTCTAAATGAATCCTTCTTCGAGACAGGTGAGAAGGTTTCACTATAATCGATTCCCTCCCGTTGAGTGAATCCTTTAGCAACAAGTCTGGCCTTATACCGTTCAACATTGCCCTTGGAATCTCGTTTAGTCTTAAATACCCATTTACAACCAATAGGTCTAAACTCCTTAGGCAGTTCAACAAGTTCCCAAACTTGATTTTTGCTCATGGATGTCAGTTCATCCTTCATGGCATCCAACCAATTTTTAGAATTATCACCCTTCATGGCTTGTGAAAACAAAATTGGATCTTCTTTAATTCCAATATCAAAATCTGACTCCTGAAGGTACACAATGTAGTCATTTGGTATAGCAGATCTTTTCACCCTTTCTGATCTGCGTAGAGTACCATGTGTGGCTACATTATCATTATTTTGTACACTTTCTAAAATAGGTTCATTATTTTCAATTATTTCATTCGATGGTGTACTCCTTTCAGGTTGATCTTCCAAAATGTTATGCTCAAGAGCATTACTCATGTCATCAACCTTTGATGTTTCAGTAGGAAAAGAAACTGAATTTCTTATTTCTTGAAATACCACGTTTCGCGGTTCACTCCCACTGATACAACCATCTTCAATGAACCTAGCAGTGATAGTTTCAGATATTCTATTTGTATGGTTAGGACAGTAAAACCGATAACCCTTTGACCTTTCTGGATACCCAATGAAAAAACAGCTAACTGTTCTTGGGTCTAATTTTCTTTCATGTGGGTTGTAAAACCTAGCCTCAGCCGGACATCCCCAAACATGTAAATGTCCTAAACTCGGTTTCCTACCTGTCCATAACTCGAATGGAGTTTTAGGAACAGCTTTACTAGGAACTCGGTTTAGGATATACATTGCAGTCCTTAAGGCTTCACCCCACAAAAATTCAGGCAATGTGGAATTACTGACCATACTCCTAACCATTTCTATAAGGGTGCGGTTACGCCTTTCAGCCACACCATTTTGTTGAGGTGTCCCTGGCATCGTATACTGTGCAATGATGCCATTTTCTTGTAGGAATCTAGCAAAATGACCTAAATGATGGTTTGTTCCATCGTATCTACCATAATACTCACCACCCCTATCAGACCTCACAACCTTAATTTTTCTGTTTAATTGATTTTCAACTTCAACCTTGTAAATCTTAAAGGCATCCAAAGCTTCAGATTTTTCTTTTAACAGAAAAATATATCCATAACGTGAGTAGTCATCAATGAAAGTGATAAAATATTTTTGACCACCAAAACAGGGTGAAAAAGGACCACAAATGTCAGTATGAATCACTTCAAGAAGCCCAGAACTCCTTGTGGCACTCTTTTTAGAGGTTTTAGATTGTTTTCCTTTAATACAATCTATGCAGACACCATAATCAGTAAAGTCAAGAGTTTTTAAAACTTCATCTTTCACTAATCTCTTAATTCTCTCTTTAGAGATGTGTCCAAGTCTATTATGCCACAACATAGAAGAGTTTTCATTAACAATGCCACGTTTATTACCAACACTCACATGCAAGGATAAAAGGGATTGAGAAAATGAGGAATCCAAAGACAGTTTATATAATCCATCACACAATAAACCAGTACCAATCAAAAGAGAGTTTTGAAACAAGTTGACCTTACAATTTTCAAAATTGAAGGTATAACCTTCGAGGTCAAGTTTAGGTAAGGAAATAAGATTTCTAGAAAATGAAGGGACATAAAAAACATTATTCAACAGAAGGTGGAATCCGGTATTTAAAATAAGCTTGTAGGTCCCTATTGCTTTGACTTTAGATTTCAACCGGTTCCCCATGAAAATAAATTGCTCTCTTTCATTTGGCTTCTGGGTTGAAAGGAATCCCTGCATGGAGTTTGAAACATGAATTGTGGCACCAGAATCAATCCACCAAGTATTAGAAGGAACATCAATAAAATTGGTTTCAAAACATACAAGTGACAAAGTATCACCTTTCTTTGCAAACCAATCTTTGCGTTTCTGACAGTCCTTCTTGAGATGTCCCTTCTTCTTACAGAAGAAACACCTCAAATTGTCACTCTTCTTACCACTTTGATGGCCAACTTCATTTGACCTCTTGCCTTTCTTTGGTGGACCTTTTCTTCCCTTAAATGGCTTCTTGTTGTTGGGTTGATTCTCCTGAGATACTAGATGGACAATATGCAATCCCTCCTGTTTCAGTCTTTCCTCCTCTTGCACACACATAGCAATCATTTCATTCATGGTCCATTTATCTTTATGTGTGTTGTAAGTAATTTTGAATGGACCAAACTGAGGAGGAAGACTATTGAGTGCAAATTGCACAAGGAAAGGTTCAGAAATGGTCATTTCCATACCTTTAAGCTGCCCAGCCAAATCTCCCATTTTCATTATGTGCTCTCGCACTCCACTTATTCCATCATATCTCATAGTGGTCAATTTTGCCATTAATGTACCCGCCAAAGCCTTATCAGATCCTTGGAACTGTTGTTCCACAGCTTGGAGGTACTCTTTTGCCTTAGAACTAGTAGGGATGGATCCCCTAATAGTCTTAGCAATTGTACTCTTAATGACCATGAGACTAAGTCTGTTAGAGCGTTCCCACTTCTCATATAGAGCTTTCTGTTCAGCGGTACTTGCCTCAGTAGTTTTAGGAGGTTCATCAATGCGCAAACAATAGTCAAGATCAGAACATCCTAATGCAATGCGTAATTGCTCATTCCAATCAGAAAAATTTGATCCATTAAGTGTTGGAACATTAGATACATGCCCAGACAATGGAGTAGGGGTCATCACTGAAATAAAGACAATATTTTTACATTAACATCATGTTTTAAATCATATACAATTAAATCACCTGCAATTACTATTATTAAAATTAATTCGTATACACTCATGAATTAATTTTAAAGTGAATCATGCATCATCATCATCCCTCCTTTGGGTCGAGAATTCGACATGCAATTGATCACAACAATTCGAATATAATAATGAATTGATCCTTAAAATTAATTTATACATCATCACAATCCCTCCTTTGAGTCGAAATTGTGATATGTAATTAAAACACAATTATACAGTTTAATTCTCCAAAGCCATGAAGATGTTTTTTTTTTTTTTTTTTTTAACCATAATTAATTCAAGTTTCTCATGATTTGGTCACTTTGGTGACTACAAAATCACTCGATTAATGAATAATTATGACATCAAATTTCATGGAGATTAATTAAACTAATAATTTCCTTTAATAATGATTTTAATCATAAAAATCAAAAGTAATCTTTTATGTTGCTTTTGTTATTACTTGATCCATATCATTTATTCAGTAAATAGCCTCCTTTGGGTCGACTATTTATGAATAAATTAAATGGTAAACTTTTATGCAACTTTCTAACATGTATTCTCAATATCTCATTGACTATGATCCCTTTGGGGAACAATATCAATTTATTTGAAAAAACATTTAAAGGATGTAATTAATCTTACTAACATGAAAACTCAAATTCAATGTACAGCCATGCAAGATACAAGATCCATTCTATTGTACATATATATGTAAGAATCACTAGAACATCCTTTCTTTAAAGGTTTATTACAAATCATATATATATCATTATGTATATTATTGCATGTAAACATCCCACGTATGCATATATCATGTATATCAATGCATTTAAATATCCTATATATGTTAATTAATGAATTCTGTTACATAAAATATTATTTCATATTCATTCGACTTTCATGACTTATGAATTACAGAGTCACAACCTGGCTCTGATACCCCACAGGTCCCAGGATCGTAACCTGGCTCTGATACCACATATTAGAAATATATACAAAGTGAACGGATCTTGACTCTATAATTCATAAAATCAAATTGGTGAGGAAGGACTAGAATGCATACCTTGCTCCATAGTATTTGGTCAAGGAATTTGTTAAGAATAGGAGCTTAGACTTCTCTCTCCTCACTCTTCCCTTACTTAGAGATTTGATGGGTATCTCTACATACCACTTTAATTTGATGTGGATGTGATGTTGTGTGAAGTGATGAGTGGAGAGAGGGACCAAGTCCCCTTTTATAGACCATGGGAGGCCAAGGGCTCACATCATGAAATTACTCCCATCATAAACTCCATGAGCCCCCCAAAAAGTCGCATTGGATACATAAAGAAACACTTTAAGTGATTTATCTTGGAATTTAGCCCACCATGAAATCTAATAATTTTATTCTTATTGGAATTGCTATCAACATGATTTCCAATAACCTTTATTTCCATTGATTTGCTCCCACCATGAATTCCTCACATTGGACAACCAAAACTCTTACTTGGGTTTGCAACATATTAGTGGATAGGTAAGTGTTCATGTATTGGGTAGATAAAAGTCATTAACAATGTGACTAGTTATATCTCATTGGGTAGCTCAAATTTTAAGTTGTGAAAAGTCCAAGACCAACATATGAGGAATTCAAGAAACAATGAAAAATAAAATCTTAATTCCTTTTATTGGTTCATGAAAGGCCACAAAATCTGACACATTGTAGGTTAATTTTTTTTTTTTTCATAATGCTATAAAATAGAATTCAAATAAAAAATGTGTCCATTGAAATGCATAAACCACATGCATCTACATTTCTCACAAGAGACTCAAGTCAACAATACAACCTTCCACCCAACCCACCAATGAAAACACCTAAATAAATTATATCAATAGATTGACTGATGTTTCCATGAAGCCACATAACTCATTACTATAAAATCAACTGGTGAATCTCTCTCTCTCTCTCTCAATCCAAACATACCTTCAAATTAAAACACTCCTCTCTCTCTCTCCCAAGTCCCCACTCTGCTAATATCCAAAAAAATCCAAAACAAGCAAACATGAAAACTTCATTGAAGAAACTAGTGGAGAAGGCGAGACGGATCGGTCACCGCCGCCGCCGAACCCCCGTAGGGTGTCTCCCTCTGTACGTCGGGGAGGAGCAGCGGAGGTTCGTCGTCCCGACG
Source organism: Acorus gramineus (assembly GCA_030737835.1). Classification (NCBI taxonomy): domain Eukaryota; kingdom Viridiplantae; phylum Streptophyta; class Magnoliopsida; order Acorales; family Acoraceae; genus Acorus; species Acorus gramineus. The sequence goes on along the minus strand of CM060855.1, from coordinate 4,649,699 downwards.
AGCTTCCTCTCCCACCCATTGTTCAGGATTCTGTTTGAGATGACTTATTTGGAGTACGGGTTCGATCAAGAGGGCGGTTTGTCGGTCCCATGCAACGTATCTGTCTTCGAGGAGGTGGTGGAAGCTATCGAAGGCGGGCGAGGGAGGTTCGATCTCCGGAAGCTCGTCGGAGAGATTCGTTCGTGATTCATGTTGAGATGGGGATGTGATTCTTTGGTTTTTCGTTTTTTGAATATGACTTGATGAAATTCTACTGTAAAGATGAGTTAGATTTTGGGAATATCCTTGCAATGAAGAATTCTAAACACAATTCTTTTGAGAATGAGAATGGATATCAAACTGATCCTATTTATTCATAGTTGGTAGTTCGTCTACCGCATGACAAATATAATGTGGAGGATACTTGTGTGAGTTAAAGAGAAAGGATCAAAGTTATTCAGAAAAGAAAAGGTTTTCATGAAAAGTAAGTACCCTCTCTATGCATGAAAATTCATGCCGCAACTTAATTCACTGATCCAAGTGATGAAGATAGTCTTAATTAGGATCTCATACACATTGTGTGACTTGGATAATGACAAACATGAGTTTTGAAACACGAGTCTTTTTAAAATGGAATATAGTGGACTTATTAGTGCATGTCATGTCAATCACTTTCAAATGTGTTTCACATGTGTTTCAAATATGTTTCACATGTGTTTCAAATGTGTTTCACATGTGTTTCAAATTATCTCAAAATTTTTCTGTTGAGATTTATAAGTCAATTGTTAATTAGGTAAATGTTACCTTGAAGTACTCCACACGCATTTTTGTTTTTTTAAATAATATATACATCATTATATTTTTTAAAATTAAATTATACACTTTAACTGATTATATAATGTAATTTTTTTTAATAATGCATATAACTCATTAGCTAGGTCCAATGGGTATGTACTTCATTGGACATCTATCAAGGTAGCTAGACTGCAGATAAGATGTAAATGGGACGACTTTATATAAAAGCACCCAAATTATTATGATGATATAACCTGCAACAAAAGTTATATTTAGCCCCCATTTGGATACATATATAATATATAGAAATTATATATTCTTGGGTATATAGTTATTTCAGTATAAATGGGATAAAATGATTTTGTGTTTAGTTGTGTTTTGAATTATTCTATTAGATAAATATAATAATAAATTTTTGGGAATTTTGCATTTATACCCCTGTTAAATATGGTATTTTGCGTTATACCCCCCTTAAAAAGCTAATTGCATCTATACCCCTGAAAAAATCTTTCGTGATGCAACTGTGCCCCTGGGGTTAAGTTCCGTCGGATAAGAGTGGAATATACCAAGAATATTCCATTAACGACGGTAAATATAAAATGAATTGACCAAACTATCCTTTAGACCATAGGGGCTTGAAAAATTGCATTTATACCCCTGTGTCCGTCTGAAATTGCATGTATGCCCCTGTGTCTACCTGATGCTTATAAAACCCCTTTTTCTCATCTTCTTCAATGATTGATTGAAAACCTTATAATTATTCAAAAGACTAAGATAGATAGTGTTTATTTGGGTTTCACTTACAGATTTTATTTTCCATAACAGAAAATCTATCAACAAACACTATTTCAATCATATAACCTTACAAGAAAATAATCACAAAATTCATTTTGAAATAAAAAGGCAATAAATTTTATTATTATTAAGTGTTAACTCCACTTCCTTTCATTCTTTTTGAAACCAGAAGTTAGGTATTTCATTCTAAAGTGAAAAACAAAAGAAAAAACATTACTAAAATAATTTTTTTTTTTGTTATGGTTGTTCATTTAAATTAAAAACATATTACAAAAAATAACATAATACAAAACTTTAACTATTGGGATTTCTATTTATTTATTTATTTGATCTTTTGTATAAATGACACAATAGTATTAAATAGGAATTAAATGAAATAATCAAAATTACATGTTACAAAAAAAAAAAACATAACGTGTTTGAAGACTTTTAATATCAAATTATATCTTCAATTTTATGTGAACAACTGAACATCATGTCAAGAGTGAGTTTTGCAATCTCGAGACCTATTGAAACTCTTTTTTCTTATTTTCTTCAACATAAAAACAAAATATACGAGAATCTAGCTAAATTTTTCATGTTGAAAACCTTACAATTATTCAGAAAACTAAGATAGATAGTATTTATTTGAGTTTCATTGATAGATATTATTTTCCATACCAGAAAATAAGGCATAATCATCTTGACTATCACAGTGAAAAAAATATAAAAATATTGATTGACAAAATTTTCATGTCAGATGATCCTCAACATGTAGAATAAGAACCAATTAGCAGAATGCACCACGTGGAGACAAAAAAACACTGATTGATTGTAGGATGAACAAAAGTCAAAAACCACAAATTTTATTTCAATGTTGAGATTCCACGAACAAAAATCAAAAGACAATAGAATCTCTAGTTAGCATAATGGGAACCATATGGAACTCAACAATGATCCACTCCAGGCATAGAAGAACCAAGTAGAAATTTGATACTTTTTAGATAAACTATTTATACAACTGTCTTGATTTTAAAGTTGATATTACAAATGTTTCAAGAAAAAAATAGATCTATGTATATTTGTCTATTCAGCTACTTATTTTTGCTGTTTAATAAACAAGATCACAATGATATGTGAAAAAAATACAACAAGACATATGTTCTCTTATATGTTCTTATATGTTCTTTTTCCTGAGCCTTTATCAATCTTCCAAAACCCTCCATACCTAAAAATTAGATCAACATGAGTGTCTTATTTTAACTGCAATACAAAACAACATAACTTATATGTTCAGTCTTGGTAACGGAGACAGACGGAGGGGCACAGTTGTAACACGAAAGAAGTTTCTAGGGGTATAGAGGCAATTAGCTTTTCAATGGGGGTATAACGCAAAATACCATATTTAACATGGTATAAATGCAAAATTCCGTGGGGGTAAAAGAGACATTTCGTGTGGTAGAGTTAGGTTCGTAACTATGGTTGGTTCAGCCTTGGTAACGGAGACAGACGGAGGGGCACAGTTGCAACACGAAAGATTTTTTCAAGGGTATAAATAAAATTAGCCTTTTAAGGGGGGTATAACGAAAAATACTATATTTAACAGGGGTAAAATTGCAAAACTCCCTAAATTTTTTTTGTTGTTCGGGTAAAATATGAATAAAGTGTGGATAAAGATTCATAAAAAGTGGGCCCATGCACATATAAGAGGTGATGACGATTGATTTGATAGTGAGCCCATATATTCTTTGAATGGAATAACCTGGAATAATTCCAAGGGTTAGTTAGAATCCATATACTACGTTTTATATATATATATATATCAGTTTATTCTGACATTGGTTATACCAGAATATTATGTGCATCCAAACAACAAAAAAACATCTATTCTATTTTATTTACACTTATTCCATGGGTTATTCCATATCCAAACGGGGCTAAATAGTCTTATTTTTAATCATGCAATTACCATCCAAGCTGGGTGGTGTATGTTAGATTTTTATTGGTGATTTTTAAAATAATTCACTTGTATAGATACAAAACTTTTTGGGAAAAATTAAAGGCCTAAATTCTTGTCTATATTTGTACTTTTTTTTTTTTTTTCATCGCTGACACAAAATATGAAATCACCAACCATTTTAGTCAAACAGATGTACTTAATTCATCTGAATAAATATTTAATTTTTTATAATAAAAAAATGTATACAATTAGTCAAACAGATATTAAACCAGGTCCAAAGTTCACAGTTCCTGGAACAAGCACCATGAGATGGAAACCTTGTCAGATTATGTGATTTGATGTTTAAATTTCTTCCCTAGAGCTAGAGGCCGGTCTTATTTAATGTTAACAGTAGAACATTGTTAACTACCTGTATTTTTTATAAAATAATATATAGTTTAAAATAGAATTCAAATCCACAAATGTGGCTTTGGAATTAAATGTGAAAACGAAAATGCATATCCTTCTCTCAAGACTCAATCAATCCAGCACATGCAACTCACCCAGAAAAGCCTATAAATTTTATATCTATGTATTGACTGTTGTTTCATGCTATAAGATCTAATTTTTTTAATAAAGATCATTGTCTCATGCAAATTAAAAAAAACACTCCAATTAGCTTAATATATACTTTAGTTTCATTACAAATATATTTTTGGGTTAAATACATTTATGTTCTTATAAACATGGATAATCTCATATAAGTCTATGTCAAAGTTAGGACACACGTGCGCTCGATCACAATCAATCAAACGTGTCCAAATGTTTTGGATAGCGAAGATCCCCCTTAAAGTAAAGTGTTTTATGTGGTTGGATTTACAGGAAATGCATTGTCACCAAAATATACTGAGCGAAATGGAGACCGTCAGAGCCGACGGAGTGTTGTGTGCTTTGCCACAACGACGATGAGTCCATTTTCCATCTATTTTGCAAGTGTCCGATGATGACCATACTCTGGTTCTTGGTGGCCAATATGTCTAACCAGAATTGCACCTTTCGTTCACTTCAGGATCTTTGGAAAGTGGCAGCGCACATGAAATCAAAAGGGGACAAAAGCAAAACTGGTAAGGTCCTCCGTTCGATAGTTCCAGCTTACATTTGGGTCAATTGGTGCAAGCAAAATGCGGTGGTGTTCACATGTTCCACTTTCTATTTTGATAGCCTTTGGGACTCGAAGAAATGTTCTATCTGTGAATGGGGGATTGGTTTGGCAGGGGTTACTTGCATTCATGTGAGCGATATTGCCTTGCACATCAATGAGTAGAGAATTTTTTTTTTTTTAGAACTCTGGTTGACACCTTACCAAATTGAATCTCATGTTTCCTTTTTATTTTCTCTCTCTCTCATTGTCATCAAATTCAGACATCTTTTGTTTTTATTTTATTGGAATAGAAATGCCAACAAGTTCATCAAAAAACAAAATCTTTGAAAACTCATTAAAACTCAATTATTATCATCCATAAATTAAATTTTTATTCAAACTTAACAGAATATTCTTATAATATTCTGTAACTATGTGATTTTATAAACACTACGGTCCTATAAACAATAAAAAAGACGAACTAATATCTGTAAGAGACCAAATTATCTGTGTTAGACTTTTATATCTCTTTCATTCCTATAGAGGCATTGTCTGGAGGGATAAAAAAAGTTAATTTAGTCATTTCATTATATGAGTTAACGTTAATTAAGCTAGGTGGATCAGGATTAACCTAGCTCTGTTAACACCAGGGATGCATATGAGTTTTTGTGAGTTTTCAAGAACTTAAGTATGTCTGTTCCAATTTTGACGGGGACTTATATAAGATTATTTATGTTTACAGGGACGTGTATGTCTTTAATCCTATTTTTTTTGTTTGTATATTCTTAATTATTTAAATATATACCTTAATCATTTAATTATATATGCAGACTACAGATGTATACCTTAATTACTTAAAATATTATTAAATGAAACAAATGCAACATGTGTTGTTCCACTGAACAATATTAATTAGTAAGTCTGTAAAATAATTACCTGCACATATCTTTTATAATTTTTAATAGAATTCAAATCAACAAACAAGATTCTTGAAATAAAAATTGTACCTACAAAATTTCCACACCGGGCCCTGCTGTGAAAGAAAAACTTAAATTTTATGTATATTGATTCTTTTTCTTTCAAATTTTTGCATGTTCCATGAACTCACCTGAGTCAGTCTCTGCACTCAAATTATGACCTCTCAACTCAAATTAAAATCTCCATACCCAGCAAAAAAAAAAAAAATTAAAATCTCCATAACCCAAAATATTGGCACACTTAAAACATGGGCAAGCAACTTTTTTTATTCAAATAGTAAATGGGTCATAGTAGGATCCGAATAAGATCCGATCCGGAATAGGGTATGACTGACTATTCAATGAATAAATGAATAGAAGATGAATTAATGGGTGTTTTAAACAACCATAACTCCCTTCAGTCTGCATTTGGCATCATCCATTCATTTATATAGATTTGCCTAGCTAAGTCGGGCACGGCTATCCCCACTAAGCAATTTTCTTACCCCACCAATCGAGAAAAAAAAATCGGTGTTTTATCTTTTCCCACCGATCCGGCCAGGTCGACCAGATTTGGTCGCCACTTCAGGTTTTGGACGACCGGACTTGGTCGTCATTTCAGATTTTGGGCGACCGGACTTGGTCGTCATTTCAAATTTTGGGCGACCGGACTTGGTCGAACAGGATTTGTAATAAAGTTTATAATTTTTTTTTTGGAAACATAATCCCATGATGTATATCTTCCTTGAATCCTTCATAATATTCCAAGTCTGAGTTGTAATGTAAGGAGAATCAATTATTATTCTTAAATGTGGAATATAAAAATAATTTTTTTTACATAAGTGATGGACTAATTTTTAAAAGCCAAATATATAATGTGTTTGGATCAACTGATAGGTTTTTTTTGTTTTCAAACGAAGAATCCTCTTAACTACGAATTCAAACGAAACTTAAAAATGATATATATTTGTCTAATAAGATATTTTTCTATAAAAATTTGAATTAATTGAAAGTATACCTACTTACATTTTTTTCGGCCCCTTAGCTGTTGTTTGGATAAAAGAATAAATGTACACTATGATGGATAAACCTAAAAAGTTATTTGTTTACAAAAAATAGATAGATATAGTTTTGAACCCTGTTCGACCAATTACAGTCGCCCAAAGCTTGAAATTGCGACCAATTACAGTCGCCCAAAACCTGAAATGGCGACCAAGTCCGGTCGCCCAAAACCTGAAATGGCGACCAAGTTCGGTCGACCTGGATTGGTGGGAACAGCCAAACACCGTTTTTTTTTTTGATTGGTGGGGTAAGAAAAACGCTTGGTGGGGATAGACGCGCCCAGCTATGTCCACTAGTACCTTCAGTTGCTATTTTTGTGTACAAGAAAAATGATAGAAAGTGAAAATTTTGATTTTGACCATTCAAAATCTAGTGTTTACGTCAAACAAGAAAAAAAATTCTATCACATTCCATCTTTTATTTTATCTTGTTAAGAAAAGTGAGAAATTTTTTTTTATTATTCATAGGCGAGAATTTGAGAGAAAGTGATGACAAATGATTTTATCACTTTCTACCATATTCACAAATACCATAAAAATTGATTAAAGAAAACTACTTACTTTCCATCACTTTTTTTTTGTCCCAAATTCTCTTATTCTCTTACTTTCATCATTTTCCTTCAAATTTGTGCACTAAAGTGTTCACAGTTGGTTAGTTTGTTCCTGTGGTTTGTAATGTTGTAATGATCCCAATCCATTTTATGTAGTCTATAAAATTTATCACTGTGTTCCCATGATACAATATAATAAACTTTGATCAATTTTTTAGCCAAATAATTTTCAAGCCAATAATAAAAGGTCGCGTTGTAAAGTTTAGTTGTCATTCTTTTATTGTTTAATGTCAAATTTAGACATGTCATCTTATTATTAGTTATAGATAATATAGCTAAATTCAAATGTTTCAGATGATCCTGTTGCACATAGGTTATAAAATTTAGATGGAAAGTATAATAAACTTTGGGCAAAAGTACATATTACACACACACACACATATATATTGAGAAGTGATAAACATTGGTTCCAAAGTCTAAAAACAAGTCCTTATCATTATCCAAACCACTCCACAAAGCTTTAATTTCTTTATGATGGCCATTGCCCAACTCCATCTAAAACAGATAATATTGATTCACCATAAAAAAAATTACATCTAAAAAATTACAATCCCCCAATCAAAAACTAACTCATCCTCTTTACAAAAGAATCAAAATAGAATTGAAAATAAAACCATCCCTCCATGAATCATGAAACAACAACTCCTCCGACGAGCTTCCGGAGATCGAACCTCCCTCGCCCGCCTTCGATAGCTCCCACCACCTCTTCGAAGACCGAAACGTCGCATGGGACCGACAGACCGCTCTCCTGATCGAACCCGTACTCCGAATAAGCCATCTCAAACAGAATCCTGAACAATGGGTGGGAGAGAAAGCTCGTCGGGACGACGAACCTCCGCTGCTCCTCCCCAACATACAGAGGGAGATACCCAACGGGGGTTCGGCGGCCGTCGCCGATCAGTCTCGCCTTCTCCACTAGTTTCTTCAATGAAGTTTTCATGTTTGTTTTTGCTTTGGTTTGTTGAGTATTAGTAGAGTTGGGAGAGAGAGAGAGAGGGGGGGGGGAGTGTTTTAATTTGAAGGTGTAGTATGTATGGTTTGAGTAGGGGTGGCCAAACGGCCCGCGAGCCCGGACCCGGCCCGGACTTCGGGCCGCCCGGGCGGGCCCCGGCCCTCCCTAGGGCCGGGCTTGGGCCTTGGCAAAACCCCCAAAGCCCGGCCCGGAGCCCGGCCCGGGAAAGCCCGCCCGGAGGCCGGTCATGAACCCTAAGGGTTTTTTTTAAAACCCTCCCCAACTGCTATTTTTTGAAATTTTTCTCAACGGCTATTTTTTGAAACTCTCCCCAACGGCTATTTTTTGAAACCCTCTCCAACGGCTATTTTTTGAAATTTGGTGGATTCCATTGTAATTTGAATTTTAAAATAAACAAAAACACTATAAATATCCCCATAACCTTTCAAGTTTCAATCACTTATCTCTCATACTCTCAAACTCTCTCAAACTCTCTGAAGTTGCTCTACGAAGTTCAAGCGGAAGTTTTTGTGTTCTTTGCTAAATCATTTGATTGATCTCTCTAAAACTCTTTTCTTCTTTCATATATTATTTATATCAATATTTTTTAACATTACAATGGCTGATAGTTTTGCAGATAATGTTTTTAGAGCTGATGCTGAAAATCCATCAGTTAGTTCTCCTGCTATAGATGAAGTTGGCACCTCTAACCAAAACGAAAACCTTCAGCAGCTTGGGACACTTTTGACAAGATAAGTGTTCAAGATCCTACAAAACCTGCGGGATATTTCAAAACAGTTGCTAAATGTCGTTTCTGTGGTAAGGAATTAACTGCTAATTCTTCTAGTGGCACTAGCCACTTAATTAGACATGCTGCTGAATGTACCCGTAAAATTGTTGGATCGAAATTTCAATCACAATTAAGTAGAACTTCGACTGGGCAATTGTCAAATTTTAGTTTTAATCAAGTTGTTGCTAGAAGAGAAACTGTGAAATATATAATCAAGACTGAACAACCATTTTCAAGGGTTGAGATCCTGATTTTGAAGAGTGGATCCAAAAAGCTTTTGGTCCTCAATTTCAACCAATTTCTCGCAACACAGTTAAGAGAGATGTCGAAAAATTATATGCTGAAGAGAAGACAGATTTACTTGTAACCCTTAGTAATATTCCTGGAAGAGTTTGTTTAACTTCTGATTTATGGACTTCTAACCAACCTTTATGTTATATTTCACTAACAGCTCATTTCATTGATGCAAATTGGATATTGCAGAAAAGAATTATTTGTTTTTCTGATCTTGATGCCCCCCATACAGGACAAGCGATGGCAACTAGTATCATCAACCAACTTCAAAATTGGGGTATTTATGAGAAATTTTTACAATTACTTTAGATAATGCTTCTTCTAATGATGTTTTAGCTAGATTTATAGAAAGATGCTTGCCTTCATGTACAACATCCAAATTATTACATGTTCGTTGTTGTTGTCATATACTCAATCTTATTGTGCAGGATGGTTTAGAAGCCGTTAAGCCATTTATTGAGCGTATAAAACAATGTTTCATTTATATTTTTTCTTCTACAAGTAGATATCAAGAATTTCGTCAAGCATGTAAAACTGCAGGTCTTAGAAGTAGAAAAATACCGACGGATGTTAGACATCGGTGGAATTCTACTTATTTGATGATTGAAGCAGCTCTTCCTTATAAAAATGTTATTAGTACATATTTGTTACAGAAAAATTATGATGAGGAAATTAGTCTTGAAGATTGGGCATGCTTAGAAATGATTAGAGATTTATTCAAAGTTTTTATAATGCTACTGTTTGTTTTTCTGGAATTTATTATGCTACTTCCAACCAGGTACTACTCCATTTGTTCCATATTTGTGATGTTTTTAACCAACATAGAGATGAAGTTGCTTTTGAACCAATTTGTGAAGCAATGGAGGCAAAATTTTGAAAATATTGGGAAAAAATTCCCATCATTTTTGGATTAGCCACTATTATGGACCCTCGTTTTAAAATAAGTGGTCTGGAAATTTTAGTTGAATGTATTTATCAATGTTTTAATGGTCCTGATAGTGGCACGGATTATGAAAATATTGCTCAAATTAATTCTGTTTTACAAGCTATGTTTGAAGAATACAGGTTTCAAAGGGAGAATACTCAAAGACAAAGTGGTGAAGCCGATACATCCTCATCACAACAACCGAGGGAAAAATCAGTGTCAGGGTGGAAACAATTCAAGGTGCGACTAAGCACTCTGAACCGGTCACTAGGTGGCAGTGGTACATCTGAACTACAACGCTACCTTCAAGAACCAAATGTCGAAGAAGATGGCGAAGGGACTTTTGATGTTTTGGCATGGTGGAAGGGGCAAGAAAATCGATTTCCTGTTCTTTCTGCTATGGCTCGAGACTTATTAACTGTTCCTGCTTCACAAGTTGCTTCAGAATCAGCATTTAGCACTGGAAATCGAGTATTGAGTGATTATAGAAGTCGTTTACATCCAGATGTAGTCGAGCAGTGCGTGTGCCTACGAGATTGGTACAAAGCACAACAAAGAACTCAGACTATCTTGGCTGAGGAGGCTCTTGGAGACCAATTTGATGATGTTGTAAATTTAAATTGAAATTTAGTTTAAATTTACTTGTTTTCTTGTCATTTCTTGAAGGATGGCTTTGGGTAGAGTTGTGCAAATGATAGATAAAATGAGTAGGTGCCAACCTAGTTGGGATGTACTTATTTATTGTGATGCAGTCATCACCTACAAGCTAATATTCAATCATTGGAATGTTCCATTAAAATATTTTCTCATGAATTTGTAGTAGCTATTCAATTAATGTTCAAATATTTTTTGTTGTAAACTTATAATGTGCAATTATTGTTAAGTTATATCAATATTCAATTCAAATAGTTTTATTGTTCATAGTTCAATTCAAGTTATTCAACTTTTTTATTTACTTTATTGTATGTTTTAATTTAACTAAAAAAAATGAAAAAATAGGTGTGGGCACAAAGCCCGGCCCGAACCTTAAGCCCGGCCCGGCCCGGACTTGGCCCGTTCGTGGCCGGGCCTATGGGCGGGCCCGGGCTTGATTTTGGACTTTAGGCCCGGCCCGGACCCGGGCCCGAAGCCTCTCAAACCCGGTCAAGGCCCGCCCGAAAAAAGCCCGGCCCATGGCCACCCCTAGGTTTGAGAGAGAGAGATTCATGAGTTGATTTTATTTGTAGTCTTTGAGTTATGTAGGTTCATGGAAACAACAGTCAATTTGGTTGGATTTGAATGTGAGTCTCCTGTGGGACATGTGGATGCTTTTTTTTTTTTAATGCATTTTAAAAGCCACATTTATTATGTTGAAAACAATCGATATAATTCTTTAAAAATTTATGAAAATCAGTAAAAATTCATATAAAATCAGTGAATCCTCTTAGTCATGAGTGAGACAGAAAGATATTCATAAGCTGATTTTATTTATAGTCTTGAGTCGTATGAGTTCATAGAAATAAACCGTTGTTTTGATTGGATTTGATTGAGTTCATTGTGGGATGTTTTTTTTTTTTTTTGCATTTCAAAGGCCACATTTATTGTGTCATTTTTTGTCATTGTGATTATTTGTTGAGAAAAATTGATGTAACTCTGTGGGAATTTATGAAAGTCAATAAAAATTCATGTAAAATCAGTAAATCCTCTTAGTCTTGATGAGTGGGACAGAGATTATCTAATTTGGTTGAATTTGACCGAGAGACTCTTGATTTGAATTCTATTTTAAAGCTTTATGAAAAAAATATAGGTAATTAACATGCAATGTGATAGATTTTTTTTTAAATAGATAGATGTTTGCTACCCGATTTCATACCTGAATTCAAAATACAAATTCTGAAATGAATGAGAATAGATAAAAAAAAAATCAAAACAAACAAAAAGAAGTTAGCGTCATTATCAAAAATCGCCCATCTCCCAGCCGGTTAGAAGAGAGATCTAACCAAAGGAGTTCCACAAGTTCGCCAATCACCCTACAATCCTCAAACCCCCTTCTCGAAATCGAGCACTCTTCGCCTTCAAGAGTGTGATAGATAGTTGTGTTTGAAAACGAATCTGGAGAAAAACTTTTCGCTTCAAACAATATTTTAAAATAGGTTACGAGAGAGAACACACTTTTATTGAGAAGCTGTACTTTATAACTAGAAGCCGTTTTTTTTTTTTGGTTAAAGATAAATATATTTGAATGCAAAGATTAAATCACACAATTAAACAATATCTAAAGCCTTACTATGTGTTAACAGTGTATGTGAGTATATACCATGTGTGAATGATATAGGATCAACAAAAGAGGAATTCTTAGACTAAAAAAAAAAAAAGAGACATTCTTCTTCCAAAAATAAATAAATAAATAAATAAAACAACAAAAAGTCATTCAAAACTTGACTCAAAAGGAGTTGATGAGTTGATAGCCTAGCATGGATCAGGAGACCATGACATGCTAACAGGAAGATTCATAAGATGGAGATAGACATCAGAATTTGTCAGTAATGGATCATTATTTTTTATAATTGAGATGCCAATAGATTATGACATGTATACATAACAAGAAGGTTCATGAGACAAAGACATAAAATTTTATCATCCAATCAGGATTATTATATATTTGCCTTTTTTTAAAGACTGAATTTCATTTTAAGAAAAAAACAGGTTTATATAAGATGGGATGTTTCTCATTGCAAATGGTGCTGCACCGAAAGGACCTAAAAAATAAAACGACTAATTTAGTGTTTTTATATGCTAAAAAAGTTAAAAATTAAAAAATTAAAAATATATGTGGAATTAGTCTTATTTCTCCAAAAAATTAAAATAATGATGTAGTCTAAAAAATAAATTAGCAATAACTCGGAGACCAATAAGAAAAATTAACCTAGATAGATTATTAAAATCAGTTAGGTATAATATCACTACAATTATCCCACAAAGTGTTTGAAATTAAAGTTGCATGAAAAATGATATGTTCACTCTCATATACAATTCTTTTTATAGTTATAATCAATTTTAATATATATATATATATATATATAAAGCACATACACTAAATGTAAATATGCATGGTAGAGCTGTAATACAGAATGAACTGAGAGTTGCATGTATTTATTATGGCCATTAAATTTTACTTCGATTTTTTTAACACTTTCTTTGAAAATATATTCAAATCAAACACGATAGTTTTCCTTTGAAACGAAAGCAGATTTCCATCCATGCATACCCAAGTCTGAACTTTCCACTAGGATATATACCCACTTCAAGGCATCCCATTTGATGTTCTCTTTGACTAGAAAATCATCTCTGCAGATTTCCATGCACCCTGCCTTGGTCAGCTTCTGCATGCCCTCAAATCAAAGACCTACATTCAACATTCAAATCCCCACCTACACAAAACACCCAAAATTATGTCACACAAAAAGACACATGGGCAACTAAAACCTGTCCCCACCATTTTTGTTTCACTATAAAGCCTATAAATACATACAAACACCCACATCCATCCCTGCTTCATTTCATTCACGAGTCACAAGACTCACAACCTATCCTTCCAAAACATAACCTAATCTTTCAACAATGAAGTCAGTACTCTTCAAGTTAATCAACCAATCAAAGAAACTTTGTTGTCGGCCCCGACGTTCGATCATCGATGACGTCAAGAAGCCCCTCCCGGCCGGGCACCTCCCGGTCTACGTCGGAGGGGACCGGGCTAGGTTCGTGATCCCGGTCCGGTCCCTGTCACACCCACTGTTCAGGATGTTGTTGGAGAAGACATATAGGGAGTATGGGTTTGAGCAGAGGTGTGGGTTGGTGGTCCTCTGCTCAGTCTCATTCTTTAGGGAGGTCTTGAGGGCTGTGGAGTGTTGTCATGGGAGGTTTCAGATTGAGAACCTAGTGGAAGAGCTAGAGCTGTGATTATGAACTAATTGATGTGTGACATGGTTAGTTGTAGATAGATATACATGGTTGAGATTAGAGAGAGGGATTTTGAAGTTTGAGATTCTTTTGTGTTACTTTTGGATATTTTGTAACATTCATTCATTCCTTTATTCATTTTTTGGGCCTATGTTACTTTGATTTGATATGGGCGAGATTTAATTTTTATTGAGCATATATTTAATCTATTGAGAGTGCATTTTCTTTTTAGAATGTTTGATGTTATTAAGGTCTTGCTTGGTGGTATTTGTTGACGAAATAACGTTTTAATGTTCGATTTTAATAGCGGCAGAACAATAACGAATACAGAATTGCACAAGATAAGACGTAGATTTACATGGTTAAACAAATGCTACAAAAAAATCGGGTTTCAGTGACATACATTTTGAATAGCTGTCACCTAAAACTATTGTAAGGTGACTGTCAGAAATGCATGTCACAATAAACATAATTTTTTAAAACTGTTATATTTGTTTGTCACAAAATTCTATTTTTATAACAGTTGTTTAACATGTCTATCACATAAATACTAGTTATCGTGACACGTGTTGAAAAGTAACAAATTGTATTTATTAGGTAACAAACATTATTGAAATGTTATCATTTATATTTATTAGATGACATACACTACTGAAATGTCACAAAAAACACATTACACAATTAAATTTGAAAGCTCTATTTAGTACCCTTATAATTATATTATAATTTTAAATCTTACAAATAAATGAGGATCAATAGATCCAGAAAAGCAGCATGTCTTTTCCATATTTACTACAATTCCCCATGACTGCTCCCCCATAAAATTTAACATTTCACATTGTTGCACCATCAAATATGAAATTAAAAACCTCCCCTCTCCATCTTCTCTACGTCTTCCAAATCCTCCTCCTCTCTCCCAATTCTTTTTTATTTTTGATTTGTTGAAACACAAACCAATAAGCTTGTTCTCTATTAGATTTTACAGGAAAATTGATGAGGCGACATAGAATACTTAAAACCATCAAGTATGCTATTAGACATCATATTGCGTGGCCTCGAGCATTTGTAAGCGTGTATTAATTTTTTTATTTTCTTGATTAAGATAATTAATGTTTCGTTAATCAATTTTTTATAATCAGATTTTTGTAGGTGGAGATAGATTGGACGAAAGTGAAGAGGAACAGTATTATTGAAGGCCGTTGATATTTTATTTTTTTCACATTGAAACTCCTGTAATAATGTAATTGAATATTTGATTGAAATAATGTAATGAAGTGTTGAAATTCTCTTATATGTGAAAAGTTTTGATTATTTTTACTTTTTAATTTTGTTACTGTACATGTTATTATTATATTTATTTTTTAGTAAAACAATTATTTATAAATTATTATATGAAAATGTCTTTTTATTGATAGAGCAATTATGAATGTTGAGTGTCATAGAAAATACAGTGATAATTTGTCACTAAATGTCTACAAAAGATTAATGTCATTAACCACCAATCCATTATTTATTAGCTTATGGTGACAGATATGTCTATCACCATATACTGCCTATGGTGATGGTCAAGTGTCAACCGTCATTAAAACTTGTGCACCCCCTGTTACTGATTGTCAGTCAATGATGACAGACATTTGTGTCCGTCACCTATTATCGATCTATGATGACGGGTGTGTCTGTCACAATATGTCACGTATGGTGATAGATAGGCTTTGACTGTCACGAAAACCTATGGTGACCGGTTTAACAGCGACGCACGTCCGAGCATCACTATAAATTTTTCGTGACAGACATAAGAGTTTTAGTGACAGTTTTGAATGTTCAGGAGAGGAAGAATTTTTTTTTTCTTTTTTTTGAGTTGGAGAGGGAGAAGAATTGATTCACTTCTATCAAGTAATTCGGATTCACCCTCTCTCTCATTATCACCATCCTTTTTCTCCCAAACCAATCCCGCACGACCGACTCTTACAAAATAATTAATCTATCTCAACCAAAACAAAAGAAAAGATTAAGCAAATAGAAAAACTGACCAAAATAGTCTTACAAAAATTAAAAGACATCCCAGAGTTGGGCCCTCTATTTTTTGGCCTTCATAAATAGACATCTTCTGCTAGAAAATAAGACATCTCTTAAAAGTATTTCAAATTTAAAATGATTTAATCATGACATTTATTAAGAAAGTATATATGAAAATCCAACATTTGACTTATGGAAAAATGATCTTTTTAGGTATTATTATCATGAGTTAATATTTGAATACAATATAATGTTAAATTTATTTAGAGAGATTATTCTTATTCTATATTCAATTGTGCGTGTGATTTTTTATAAAATTATTTATTAACAATTTTGATAAGTACATATTGGTATTACAATGGCGATAAACCATAGATTTACAAGTATATATAAAATATATATAAAAGATCTTAGAAGACCATATCAAATTTCTATATTGATTTTACCAACCAAACATTGGAATTTAATATAGGTAGGGATCTAGTAGAAAACGAAACAATATAATATAATATAATATGTTGGATTTCTCACACGTAAATTGGTCTAGGGATGACAATAAGACATATTTTTTTAGATACATACACAGATAATGAGTGTGGATTCATTGATTTGAATACCAATCTCAAACTTCCCCAACCCAGCAAATAAAAAAGACAGGGACATGGTTAGTGAATTTTAAATAAAACAGGTATGAGTTACATGTTGTGGACTTTATGAAATATGATAAAATGATTACCCATAAATAAATTAAATCCATTAAATTAATAATACATAGCAAATAGAATATGGACCAATTTGAATCATATAACACAAAATATTATAAAGTTGAATCCTTGTACAGATGTTTGAAGTTTGAACAATGTATGTGGGGATACTTTCATATATATCTGATGATTAAAAAATGGTTGTCTCTTTATATCCATATATAATGATGTACTATTTAAAGTTTTTGATAAAAAGTAGTCGTAAAGTGTATGAGCTCATGATAATCATGTGTTTTACATCAAAAAGTGATTGGGGTTTATCAATATGTATATATTATAATTATTATAAAAAGCCCGTATTATATTCTATTTATCAGATAACATTAGGCGTGTACAACTATAGTTTTACTTTATCGGATGTCCCGAAGAATATCATTTTGGATCACCATTGACGAATCAAAGTCTCATCTTTATCAAAATCTTATACAAAACTTGAGTCATTGCATCACTTATTGAGGTATATGTGTCAATAAAGAAAACATATGAGTCATTGAAGCGGATACCTCACTGGACAATAAAAATAAATAAAAAGGGAAAAATCCATTTAACCCCCTATAAACTGACTGAAATCCATATAACCTCCTGACTTTTCTTAAAATCCATATAAACCCCTGAAAACACCTAGTAAATCCAAATAACCCTGTGAAAAAATTTACGTTTATAGATGATAAATATTTTGTAAATATTATACTTGGTTAACCCTGGTAGAAAACACAATATACCAAAAAAACCTACAATGTGTTAAAAATGTGAAAAATCTTTTGTAAATGATGATTTTATCCATCTTGATAGAATTTTATAACATATCTAGGGAGGGTAAAATTGTCATTTTCATAGGATTTTTCGCATTTTTAATCCATTGCAGTGGTTTTTTAGTATATCGTGTTTTCAGTCAAGATTAACTAAATGAAATATGTGTAAAATATTCATCATCTATTAACAAAAAATTTATTCAGAGGGTTATTTGAATTTACTATGTGTTTTTAGGGGTTTATATAAATTTTAAAAAAAATTAGGGGGTTATATAGATTTCAGTTAGATTTTGGAGATTGTATGAATTTTTTCAAAAAAAAAAAATTGGACTCAAAAAACATGTGGAGCTTTTTGTGGCACGATTGAATTTTGATGTCTCTAGTGTCATAGTTTTACCCAATTAACAAGAAAGTCATAGTTTTACCCAAATAACAAGAAAGGAAGCCTGACCAGTGTTTTCTTTTATTTATATATTTATATATTATATATTTGATTTGATTTAATTTAAATATATAAATAAGATAATTGAATTAAATGAGTTCATTATATGTGATCTTAATGGATCCGATTCAGTTTACAATTTTAATTATTATCAATTAAATTTGAATATTTTATTCAAAAAATTTTTTTGGAGATCTTTAAGATCACATGAATAATGCAACTTATAACCTCATAAAATTTAGAGCTCAAAAGATTAGATTTTGATGCTTGATTGTTATTTGTTCTAAAGACCTAGTTGTGAATCATGATTTTCTTGTAATAGGTTATGAACCTATTTATAACTCGTACAGGGACCTATTTGTAAACCAAAAATAATTTCAGGAACCGTTAAATTTAGCTACCTATTTTAATGCAATGATTTCAAATTTTAATTAATAAATATTTTTTAAAATAATCATATAATACATAATTTCATTACAATTAATATTGTATATTTAATTGATTTTTTAATTAAATATAGTGGAAGCATAGTTTAAAATTATGATTGTCCTTAATTATCATTTCCTCTTTCCTTATCCATATATTTCCCTTTTTAATCCAAATCTTAACAAATCTTTTAAATAACCACCTTCTAATATGTTATTTAACTTCAAATAACCAAATTTTTAATCCAAATCCAAACAAATCTTTCAAATAACCACTTTCTAAATTTATATTTGAATTCAAATTAGAATATTTTAGTAGATATATATAAATATGTATATATGTGGGTGAGAGAGAGAGAGTCTTTGTGAGATTGAGAAAGGGTGCCGGGAGAGAGAAAAAAAGGGTATTTCATTCTCTTCTAGTTTTATTATTCTCTTTTAATTATTTTAATTCATTATTTATTTTAAATATGAGATTTATGTTTAAGTTATTGGGTTTTAAGTTTGATGAAATTAGGGTTCTGATTCATTACTTAAAAGATTATATTTATGTTTAGGATATTGGATTTTGAGTTTTTACATATAAAAGTTTTTATTTATTTATTTTTATTATTATTTATAGATCTATGTTTAGGTAATCGGATATTCGAGTTTCTGATGAAATTGAAGTTTTGATTTATTATTTATTTTAAGGATTAAATTGTTATATTATTGTATTTAGTTTTTGATAAACTTTGAGTTTTTATTTATTATTTATTTTAAAAATTAGATTTATGTTTAGATTATTAAATTTTGAGTTTTTGATAAACCAGGGTTTTTTGTTGATATATATATATATATATATATATATATATATATATATATATATATATATATATATATATATATATATATATTAGATGATAAATTTAATGATTTTTGTGTTTTACTGATCAAGTATTTATTTCTATAGATAAAAAATGAGTTTTCATAATTTTTATAATTTTTTATTATTTTATTATATTTTGAATATTCTGTTTTTTTTTGTCTTTTCTGGGTTTTGTCTTTTCTTATTTTTGTTCTCCAGTGTGACTTAGGTTAAAATGTTAAAAAATGAGTTAGGATTTAAATGAGTTAGGATTTAATTTCTTATATGTTAAAAAATGAGTTTCCATCTTTTTCTTAGGTTGTTTTATATTTACTTTTGTAGGATTTAAATGAGCTACGTTTAGATAGTTGGGTATAATATTTTATATCAATTAGAGTAATTTAGTCATGGTCCATAAATTAATTTATTGGCTAGATTTAATTTATAGATTTTAATTAATCATTTATTTTTAAACTTTGGTTTATCTATGTTCTAATGGTACCGTACATTATCTGTCGCGGACTTTATTCTCCGGATCTAGGGTCTATTTGAGGTGAGTGGACCTACCGATTTATTTTATTTGAGCTTTTGTTTTATGATTATATATTCTTGAAATTCTTATGATAATTTGAATGATATTATATGTTATTCATGCATTTATGTTGTGACAATTATGGACGATTGTGGTATTTTTCATACTAATCAATTTGCATCTCTTATTGAATAAAATTACATGATTTAATTAATTAATTTAGCATGTCAATTAATATAGCATGAATTATGTTATTCATGTTTCAAAAATTAATAAAACAGATATTTAATTCTTTTTTTTTATTTTTGATTTAAATATATATAAATAGTATAATTGAATTTAATGAATTCATTTTATGTGTATTTAACTTTTGGCCCACTAGTCCATATGGGTCCGATTTGCAATTTAAATTATTATCAATTAATGTTGAAAATTTTATTAATTTTATTATTATTATTATTATTATTATTATTATTATTATATATATATATATATATATTTATTTATTTATTTGGAGATCTTTAAGATCTCAAGAATAAATGATTACAACCTCATAAATTTCAGTGCATGAAGGAACAGAGTATGAGGCTTGATTGTTATTGGTTTCAGGGATCTAATTGTGAATCCTGAATTACAAGAATAGGTTATAGGGACCTCTTTATAATTCATATAGGAACCTATGTGTAAACCAGAAATAATTTATGTACTGTTTTGTAAGTTGTCCTTTTTGCAGTTAGGATTAGTTTCCTAATCTTAATGTAGTGATTTCAATTTTTAATTAATGAATATTTTTTAAAATAAGCATGTCATATATAATTGCATTACAATTAATAATGTATATTTAATTATTTTTTATTAGATATATGGGATCATAATTTAAAATTATGATTGTCCTTGATTCTCCTTTCCTCTTTGGTTTTCCATATATTCCCCTTTTTAATCCAAATCCCAATATATTTTTCAAATATATGAATAATTAAAGAGGAAAAGAGGAAAGGACAATTATAATTTTAAATTATCATATCATATATATCTAATAAAAAAATCAATCAAATATATAATATTAACTATAATGCAATTATGTATGATATGTTTATTTTTAAAAATATTCATTAATTAAAATTTGAAATCATCACATTAAAATAGGTAGCTAACCGTACCGAAAACTCAATTTTATAGTGGTTGGGAGGTGTTGAAAAGTTACAAAACATCCCCTGAATTATTTCTGTTTTATAAATGGATCCCTGTAAAAATTATAGATAGGTTCTCACAACCTATATTATAAGAAATTCAGGATTCACAACTATGTCTCTAGAACCAATAACAATCAAACCTCAAAACCTAATCTTTTGAGCTCTGGAATTACAAATAGGTTCTCACAACCTATTATAAGAAATTCAGGATTCACAACTAGGTCCCTGGAACCAATAACAATTAAACCTCAAAACCTAATCTTTTGAGCTCTGGAATTTATGAGATTGTAACACCATTTATTCTTGAGATCTTAAAGATCTCCCAAAAAAAATATAGAATGACTTTTTTAGCTTTTTTTACAATAAAATTTCAAACTAAACAGGGCCCATAAGGATGCATCTAGTGGGACAAAAGTTAAATACACATAAAATGAACTCATTTTATTCAATTATCTTATTTATATATTTAAATCAAATATATAAATAAGAGAAAATACACATGTATTACATGTGAGATCCTCTAAAAAGGAATGGATGCACAAAAAGAGAGAACACTTACAAAAATCTAAAAATAAAAACCCTCAAAAAATAAGGAAATTTATCATTTTTTTTCTTTAGAAAAAAAAAAAATATATATATATATAGTCATAAATGACTCTCCATTATTTAGGGTATAAGTTAGTATATATTTGAACATACTATGGGCTATTTTAGGAGTGTTTCGATGGTGTTTTAATGGCCCTAATTATTGGATATGAATTTTTATGAATTTTTTCTAGATTTTTTTTTCTTGTTCTACAAGTCACATCACCCTATATAAAGATATGAAAGGTTGTGAATAGATCAATTCAATCAAGAAAAGGATAAGTAGTCCCATAAAAGTGTTCATGTTTTTCTTGTGTCTTCTTTGTTGAGAGTGGTGTGGTGTATTAGAAACACCGACAAGTGGCCTCCACATGCTTTTATTTATAGCTCTGATACCAATTATTGATATCGCTCCGAAACCACTTGTTGACATTTCTAATACACCACACCACTCTCACCAAAGAAAACACAAGAGAACACACTTTTTTTGTGGGACTACTCTTTTTATTGATTGAATCGATTTGTATACAACCCTTACTACTTTATATAAGGTATTGTGATTTTGAAAACAAGAAAAATAAAGATCTAGAAAATCTATAAAAAATACATCATGATTTAGATCTAATAATTAGAGCTATTAAAACATCATCTAAACATTACTAAAATAGCTCATATTATGTTCAAATACATATTAACTTATTTCTCAAGTAATGAAGAGTCATTTATGACTATATATATCTCATATATATTCAAAAATAAAGAGAAATCAATGTAATATGATTCTCCTAATTATTTTCGTAATATCAAAATCAATTATTTCATCTTTATTACATGTTCTTTGGTGATGATGAGATCTTTCACCTTTTGATTTGCAACTTCCTCCACACCTCTCAAATCAAAATGTCATTGTTCTAAGCATTTCTCTTCTTTACATGATCTTGTTATATATATATATATATACACACACACACATACATACACACACACATTTATTGAAAATATATAAAAAATTTAACAATGTATATACTTCGTTAATGTGAGTACATTACATTAATGAGATATATAAGATTGGAATTAAATCTGAAAAAAAAAATGTACAACAATGTTGATAAAAAATTGGGGAAATTATTCAAATACCCCTTGATTAAGGGTCTAATTTTTTTCTACCTCGGACTTTTTTTATTATTATTATTTACCCCTGAAATCTGGTCTTTTTTTTTTTTGCCCGTAGACCTGTGCCACCTCATTTTTTATACCTAAACCACCCCCATCTGTAAATTAGTATTACATTTCTGTAATTGATCGTTACATTTATGTAATCAGTTAATATATTTTCTGTAATTTAAATGTCCTTAGTTTAGTTCTATGTATGATATTACATATTTGTTGTGTAAATTATAGTTATTGTAATTTCTGTTGTAATTGTTATAAGAATAATAGAAGATATTATATTTCTATTATGTAAATAGTAGATTATGTCATTGGGTATCACATTGGTAGTTTTTGTTATAGTTGTTATGTAAATGTTAATTTGAGTAATTGTTAAGTACATGGATCAAGAAATAATTTTATTAAAATATTACAATTGTTCATAGATTTTCAGTTCAGATTCATGCTATTACTAATTTTGTTCATATTGTTAAATAAAAATTTATTTAAGTGCTTGATTGTTGTATTTTTGATATAGCTTGAAAAACTCGTTCTTCGTTATGAAGTACATTGAATGTCTAGTTCGATAATCTTGTTTCATTTTACCCAAGAGACATGAAGGGGATTAAGGGGGAGATAACAATTAATCATTAAGATTTGAAGAAAATGTCGTAATTCAAGCAATTGATGTATCTATTTTAACGAAACTTTGAGATTGTATCTATAACAATTTTGTGTACATTGAATGCATTTACAAATGATAATGTAATAACATTGAGAATGTATATATGACCATTTTGTGTATAAACATCTTTGCGTACTTTAATATTTTTATAGATAACTATTAAATATATGTAACTATGTATATAATTTCTATTTGTATCACATTATATTTTTGTATTTCTATTACTCTGTCTGTAAGGAATAGTTTGGGTATTATAAAAATTCAGGTGTAAAAAAAAATAGGATCAGATTTCAGTGATAAATAAAAAATAAAAAAAAGTCTGGAGACAGAAAAAAAAAAATTGAACCTTAACGAAGGGATATTTGAACAATTCCCCCGTAAATTCAAAAACTTGAAACATCACAACTGTTTACTTCAATCAATCTAAAGCCCCATACATTGTATTTTTCACTAATAGTCATTGCAAGTACCTGTGATCAATAAGACAGTACATGCTTTTCCCAAACCATCACAGCTCCCTTCAATGAGTATCCTCTACATGTCCTCCATGAGCTCCTCCACTTCACTTGCATATTTTCGAACGTCACAACAATGTTCTTTTTATTCATCTTTTATCTATATTTTATTCCTAATTAATCAAATAACAAAAATTTTATTATTAGTTTTTAACAAAACTAATTAAAAACGCAATTAAACAAAAAAATGTCTTGTTCTATTAAAAAGTCATCTATACCATAATAACTTATATCGCTTCAATGAGCATCCTCTTCATATAGTCTGTGAGCCCCTCCACCTGCCTCCTGGAATGCAATGGCACCGGATAAACGAACACGCATTCGAGCCGCCCGTCCCGAACCGTATCGAATACGCCCAATGACGGTCCGACTCCATGGACGGAGGAGCACCCGATCCAATCCGTCACCCCAAACTCCTTCTCCTCGCCATCGTCGATGATTAACGGATCCTCGAAGACGGAGAGTAAGGCGGTCCTCATGGAGGAGGAGGGGGTGAGGGAGGGGTTGTCGATGGCCTTGCACATGAGGAAGTTTAGGTCTCCCACGTCAGAGAAGTGCTTGTTGGAGGCCTTGGAGTCTGAGAAGGTTTTGTAGCACCTATGGGCCACCTCCCATAGGTCTTCACCAGCTTTTACTGTGTGTGTGTTCAGGATTCCGGAGTGGTAAAACCCTGTAATTGTGTGGTCTTGTGAGATCACATGTATTATGCATGTATCATACATTACAGTTAGTGTTGGATTTCATCATTTGTTGTCAGTTTCCAATGAAGGATTGACAAGTGTTATTTCACATGTTTAATGTATGAGATTTTTGTGATAATTGTGGATATGTGTCATATCTTTGTTGGGGGACTAACACAGAATCTCAAACTATGGGGAGCAACTTTAAGTAAAACTATAGAAATTTTCTTAAACAATAAAAAGTTAAATGATACAATTTTTTTTAAAAAAATAGAGATCCATTTTTACTGAATACAAAAGAGGACCAATGACCTAGTATTATAAAGTGCTTACAAAATTAAACAAAACAAAAGAAAGATGTCAATCATATCTTTTACAGTTCTTCACTATGAAGCTCATTTACAATTCAAAGGGGACATAGTATGAGTCTATAAACACAAAGAAATTTGTTCAAACAAAGAAAAGAATATAAAAAAATAGATCATCATGTATACCAACTATTTGATGCCTGACTATATAACCTATATGTGAACCAAATGGGGGATGAACTTCAAAATACAATATTACATGTTACTTTCATCAATATTATAAACAATTCAACCAACAATTAAAACTAGCAGTCACCAAGCAAATAAATAAATAAAAATAATAACCTTTCTTATCTAATTAAATCCATCAATTTTATATATATATATATAAACACCTGAGTGGGGGTAGCTGCCCCCACTAATCCCAATGACTTTATCACTAGGCTACACATAATCCTTATATACAACCCCCTTTACATTCTCATTTTACTAACGAGGTATATACTTATTTTAATAAAGCATATAATTTTTAATCTGTTTGTACAAGTACCTATATATATAGTATCTATTTTATTTATTTACTAACACGGAGACTTGTTCCAATAATTTGTGTATATATCAAATGAGGATTCAATTGTAATCGAAAAAGAAATCATGGGGGCTCACCAACAGCATGCTCGTCGAGAGGCGGTTGAAGGATTTTTCGACAGTCGACGAGGGCGACGACGGAGTAAGTCTCAGGTTGGTCCTGTTCCAAGTTCTTTGATGCATGTGCAGCCATTAGAGCAGCAGCCACAAGAGCTCCACACAGTTTGATGCCTCTCACTTGACATGCCTACACATTGATATTGAACAAGGGCATTGGTACTATCAATCATTTATGCAGTCTCCACTTTATCACTCAATGCACTTTATGTAACCTAACTCTAAAATGCACAAGCATATCCAAGTATGCAAGGAGCACACATTATCTCATATATTCATCATTTGTTGGATTCTGAAATCGAATTCCCTTTATTGAATTTTACTGCATCTGATTGTCGTTTTGGTTGAAATAGCCCTGTCATGGGCCACAGGACATCCTACTAAAAGAATTATTAATTTTAAGAAAAACATTCATATAGCCCCCTATAAACTGTCCGAAATGCATATAACCCCCTGATGTTTCTTAAAATTCGTATAACTCTTTAAAAACATTTATATAAATTTAAATAGCCCCCTGAGTTAAATTTCCATTGACAGGTGATGAGTATTCTGATTGTTTAACCATGGTTAAAAACATAGTATACTAAAAACCTCCTACAATATGATAAATATGCAAAAAATTCTATGTAAATAATGATTTTGTCCCTCTAGATAGGGTTTTATAATCTATTTGGAGGGATAAAATTATCGTTTACAAAGGGTTTTTCACATTTTTAATAAATTATAAAAGATTTTTAGTATTCTGTATTTTCAATCAAGGTTAACCAAATGGAATATTCACTGAATATTCCTTATCTGTCAATAAAAGTTTAACTCAGTGGGTTATTTGAATTTACATAAGTATTTTCAGGGAGTTATATAGACTTTAAGAAAAGTGAGGGGGTTATATGAATTTTAGGCAGTTAGTAGGGGTTTATTTGGATTTTTCCCTAATTTTAATTCTATTTGGTGACTTCAAATTCAAGACGTGTCCTCCATCACCCAATGAGATGGCAATTGCTGTTGAAAATCACAACATGCCAATATAAACCAATGTCACACCAATCAATGCATAAGACAAGAATATGTAGGATAACATTGAAAGTAAACTAAGATGTCCCTACAAAAGAATTCTAGATAGATAAGAAGTCACTTGTGGTGTGCAATGATTCACACATGTGACACACCACAGTATCCAATCGAACCATCCCGGATGAGGTATAATGTACTCGTGATCGTCTGATCTTATCACTTTAAGATATGCAATTTAATTGAATATAAAAAAAGGGTTAAAATTTAATTTTATTCTAATTTTAATTTTAAAATTTAATTTTATTCTAATTTTAATTTTAAAATCTTATAAACTATCTGAGGCCCCGTTTGATTTAGCTTTTTAAAAGCGATTTCATTTTTTATTAAGCAAAAAGTTAAAAAGTATTGTCAAATGCATTTTAAAAAGCTGTTTTAATTAAAAAGTTGCTTTCAGCTTTTAGTTCAAAAAAGTTAATTTTTAAAAAACGAAAAAAATTCGCTTTCCAGGAATCAAGTCTATTTAAGCCACTTTATTCAAAATCTTATTTTTCATATGTGTTTTCAAACAGACCCTAAATCACAATTTCTATTTTGAAATGAAAAAATCGGACGATCACAAACGCATTGGACCTAACATGAACCCTCCCACATGTTATTATCATGTAAATCTAGATCGTTTGATGATGCATCATGTTGTTTGGGTTCTCTATTCATTAATCAAACAAATTGAAACTCAATCATATATATACATCATTCTAATCAAAGCATTCAACAAATCATTCATGCTTGAAGCTTAATTAATTTAATGCCAAAAAAAAAACTATATGTTTCAAATCTATTGCATGACATTGATATATGATGTGAAGATTACACTAAAAAAATAATAATAAGATGTGAATTGATTTGAACCAACTATTCTTACTTCTCATTTGGAGTTAATTTTCAAAAATAACTTTTTACACTTTCAATTATTTTTCTGGTAAAAATTCTTCTTTTAAATTTCAACACACAGAAACTAAAATTTAAAAATAATATCTAAAATTTAATAACAGCAATTTAGAATCAATTTGATGATTGACGTTAGGATGCAAATTTGAGAATTAGCTTTTTCTCAAAAGTTAAGTTTAAAACTGAATTTTGAAGGAACTGTCTCTCCACAGATTATGAAAAAGCTATCTTAAACATTAATTTATAAAAATGTGTATGAAGCTTTTAATTAAGCTGCAGATTTTTTTTCCATTTGAAAATGGACATGAAGAAATCAAATACCTACAAACCCATCATCTCCCCAAATCCACATTCAATAGCCCTTGAATTGAACCAAAATCAACTCTAACTTTAAATAGGACACTCCCTTGAATCGAATCAAAATCAATTATAACTTTAAATAGGGACACTTACATTGATGATCCTCTCGCTCTCCTCCAATCCAAAACTCACCCTCACCATCTCCGACGACCGGTCATCGAACCTCGCATCCTCGAAAGCCAGGTTCGCCGATCGGAACGCGTTCACCGAGTAACCCACAAGGTCCATCCCCCGAGCCCAAAACGGCTTCCACGCGCTCTCGCTCGGAATCACATCCTCCATCGCCGGACTCACCGCCCCGTCCCCGCCCCCGCCCCCGCGCAGCGCGCCCAACACCTCGCGCATCGCGGTCGCGGCCGACGTGCGGTCGCACACCGACGCGTGGAACCTGAGCGCGAGCACGGCCTCGGACCGCGCGGGCAGCGCGTAGAGCGTGGCGTGCATGACGCGCGCGGGGGCGGGGGCGGGGGCGGGGACGGGGACGGGGACGGGGGAGGCCCAGGGGTTGCGGGAGAGCTCGCGTTCGAGGAGGAGGTGGAGAGGGGGCTGCGGCGCGTCGGGTGCGCGCGCGAGGGGCGCGAGGAGGTCAGACGTCGATGTGGGGTCGTGGGTTTCAAGTTCGGGGGGTTGGGGCGGTGAGGGGATGGTGAGGGTGGAGTCTTGGAGGGAGGCGCGGAGGATTGGGTGAGTGGTTTGGAGGGAGAGGAGGGCGTGTTCGAGGGAGGAGGGGATGGGGGGGTTGGTTAGATGGGCGACGACGACGGTTATGCCTGTGCCGCTGGGAACAGCACGGGCAAAGCTTGATTCGGTGCCGCCAAGTAGACGCGTTTGGATTTGGGTTTGGATTTGGGTGTCCATTGATTGAAGGGGGGTTTGCTTGGTGGTTTGGATGTCTTACTGAATAGAAGTCATGCTTAAAGAGAGAGAGAGAGAGAGAAGAGACTTTGAATTGGCAACTCATGATAGTGATTGATCGGAAGAATAATTGTGAATGTGAAAATACACACACTGTATTTTACAGTTTCGTTTCTAGTACGTAAAAGGTATCTAATTGATTGTACACTTCACTAATAGAGTATTAGTCTTCCTCTATATACGAATGCGCGTGTAAAATTTTAAAAAATATTTTGAAAAAAATGCATACAATCAATACCCTAAATTCTTTTCAATTCATTTATATATAATATAATATTCTATGTTATGTATACATGAATAATATAATGAAAATTTTAATAATAATTAAATAAATTATTTGTAAAATTTATTTTAAAATTATACATAAAGAAGATATTTTATTGTTGAAAATTAATTTTTTACATATATACCCTTCAACCAACCCTATATTATAAAAATATCCCATTTGAAACTCTCAAACTAATAATTTCGCTTGAATAGATAAAAAAAAAAATTATATTCATATACAATTTAAACAATTTTGAATAATATTATTGGAAATAACAAATCATAAGGGATGTTTTGTTAAAATGTGATTTTTTAGGGGTATATATACAAAAAAATCAAGAATTAAATTATTCTGAAAATTCTTTAAAAATTCATTACTTTTAAAGTATAGCTTTGATTGGGGCAATCAATAGCTCGTTGGAAAGATATTTTTATTTAAATGGCTATTACATGATGAAAAAGTGAGCTAAAACATTGAAATTCATATTTGACCCAAAATTATCTATTTATCACTTATATTCCATGATTATCTCAATATAATAATAATGTGGCATGATCACCACCATTCATTCAATATGTCATTAATATAGATAGATAGATTTGATGAATATCTCATATTATCCACCAAAATAGTAAAATATATTTTTTTCATTCTCACCCTTAAATATAAAATCAAATATCATAATTGACCAATGGTAAAATTGAAAAATGAAAATATTACACATAAAGGAACAAATATGATAAACTTTTGGTTAATATAATAGATAGATAGATTGTCTTATTATTGTATGTTCTACTAGTTAGTGTGGTGAATATTTGATTAAAACTTTTCTTCTTCTTTTTGAAAAATAGAAAGAGGTTGACGGGATGAGGAGGGGGAGAGCGAAAAAGAAAGGGGGGGGGGGGGGGGGGGGGCGCCATGGTGTAAGAGGGGGAGAGAGTTTCTTTTTTCTTTATGATCCTTCTCCTATAAAATAATTTTTTTTAGAGTGGGTATCCTATAAATTCGGATGCAGCAACCGTTTCCCTTCAAGTTAACTATTCATGTATTGTTCCCCTTCAAGGAGGAGGAGGAAGAGAAGAGGAGGAGGAGGGCAGGCAAGGCGGGGGACGGAGTGCGGACAGCTTCACCATCACAAATAGCGGTGGAGTCCTCTTCCTCCTCTCCTTCTCTCTTCCTCTCTATTTCTCTTCCTCTCTATTTCCTCGCTCTTTTTCTCCCTGCCTCGCCCCTCCTTCTCCTCTCCCTCCTCTCCTCTCCCTTCCTCTTGCAGACCCAAGATCCATTTATTTTGGGTATTTAAAGAACATCATCTATTTAAATTGAATGTATATAGATATTTTAACTTTCACGGAAAAAGGTGTAAATAGAGGTTAGGTGACTCTATTTGCACCCCTCTAATTTATAAATAAGTCCTTTTATATAAGTAAGCCCCCCATATTTTGAACAAGTAATTTAAAAGCCCTACGTATATATACCCTAATCGAATTTTTTTCCACATATATATACCCTAATCGAATTTTTTTCTTTTCATGCCACATGTTATACCTCTCACAAAACATTTGACCTAGTTTTCTTTGTCACGCCATCTGGTTTGGGAGGATTGATCACCATCAATGTGAGCATAGAAGTAATGGTTGGCGTGATAATTTTCCTCTTCATGATCATGGTCTTCGTCTTCTTCTTGCATGTCTACACTCAAGTCTTCTGGCACCGCGGCGCCTCTGCCCAAGGCCATGCTTGGAACCTCCGGAGCTTCGTGTTTGTCCTGGACCAGGACCAGGGGACCAAGTCCCTCCCTGTCATGGCCTTTTGTGCGAAAGACTTCAAGGGCGGGCTCAAGTGCGCCACTACGAGCTTTTTGAGGGAGAGAAGACCCAGTTCCTCCTGATACAATACTTTTACTTGCTCGCGGAGGAGGGGCTGAGGATTGGTGGGGTGACATGTCGGTCGCACTCGGACCCAACACGATGAAGGTGGTGAATGAAGTGTATAAATCAAATAAATTTAAATAAATCATCTAAATCATTATCCATTTAAGAGGGGGTATATTTAAAGATTCAAGGAGGTTCCCTTCAATCGAACCTGACCCAACCCGACTCGGTTGGTTTCAAACTCGGGCTGGGCTGGGCTGGGCTGGGTTGCCATTGGACAGGGCACAGGAACCCGACCCAGCCCAACTTACAACCCTAGCCCTCGCTGTTCAAACGCAAAACCCTATCTCTCTCTCTCTCTCTCTCCGCATCAGACGTCAATGGTGTCTGCTAACGCGACTGGCGATCGCCAGATGAAGCAAGGTCTCTCTCTTTCTCTCTCTCTCTCTGGAACAAACACAAACACCTGATTTGATGATTAGAGAAATCTCACCATGTGTAGTTAATCTGTTCATGAACCCTGATCTTCTGGGAACCGATGAATCCAACAATTCCTTTGTGTTTGTATACTATAAGACGTGTTGTTTCTTTGTTCATGATCGTGGTCTTCATCTTCTTCTTGCATGTCTACGCTCGAGTCTTCTGGCACTGCAGGTTCCAAGGCCATGCTTGGAACCTCCGGAGCTTCGTGTTTGTCCTGGACCAGGACCAGGGGACCAAGTCCCTCCCTGTGCGAAAGACTTCAAGGGCGGGCTCAAGTGCGCCACTACGAGCTTTTTGAGGGAGAGAAGACCCAGTTCCTCCTGATACAATACTTTTACTTGCTCGCGGAGGAGGGGCTGAGGATTGGTGGGGTGACATGTCGGTCGCACTCGGACCCAACACGATGAAGGTGGTGAATGAAGTGTATAAATCAAACAAATTTAAATAAATTATCTAAGGGTCCGTTTGGAAACACAGATTGAAAAGTAGCTTTTAGAATAAAGCTGCTTTTTAAGATGATTTTAGACTTTGACTTTTTTAGGATGTTTTTTTTTTAATTCAAGAATCAATATTTGAAAGAAGTTTAATGTTTGGAAGAGAAAGTTACTTTTCAATTCAAAAAATCGATTCCGACCAAAAAACGTTGTTTTTGAGCTGTCCCGTTTGACTGTACGATTTTAGCTTTTCAGCTTTTCAAAAAACAAAAACGCGTCCAATCGCGCAACCAAACGGGGCCTAAATCATTATCCATTTAAGAGGGGGTATATTTAAAGATTCAAGGAGGTTCCCTTCAATCGAACCTGACCCAACCCGACTCGGTTGGTTTCAAACTCGGGCTGGGCTGGGCTGGGCTGGGCTGGGTTGCCATTGGACAGGGCACAGGAACCCGACCCAGCCCAACTTACAACTAGGCCTGTCAACGGGTCGGGTCCAGACCCGGACCCGACCCGACCCGGACCCGATTACACGTGTAATATACCCGACCCGATTTGGACCCGACCCGAGTTGGACCCGACCCGGCGGACCCGAACCAACAAACGGGTCGGGTCCGGGTCCACCCCGCCCCGACCCGTTGGACCCGACAGTTTTTTTTAATATATGCTCATATATTAATATTAGTAGACCCATAATTTTATTTTTATTTATGAAATTATTAGCATAGATCTTAACTCATTTTTCATCTAGAAGTCTAAACCCATTATCAACCAAACCTATACAAATCATCCACCAAAAAAAAAAGAAAAAATAAAACCCACATGTTAATAAACCCAGCCCACCAAGTGACTCACTGTCTCACTGACTCATCACTCATCAGTCATCACTAAAAAAAAAAAATGAAAAATAAAGCCCTAAAGTAAAAATCTGCCCTAATTTACTCCGCCGCTCTGTCTTTCTCACGCACTGTGTCTTTCTTTCTCACTCTCGTCGGCCACTCCGCGCGAGCGACAGCCATCCGTCTCTGTCTCTCTCTGTCCGGCGTCCGTCTCTGTCTCTTCTCTGTCCGAACCGCGCGAGCCATCCCACTCGGCAGCCGTCCGGCGTCCGTCTCTGTCTCTTCTCTGTCCGAACCGCGCGAGCGACACCGTCCGGACCGCGCCTTCGTCTCCGACTCTCCGCCTACACCCGACATGTCTCAACCAATTTCAGATCAGGGTAATCTTTTTTGTAGACCCCTATCTTTTATTTCTATTTCTTTTTATCACACTTTGTACTGTGTGTTGTGAATCTTGTGATTGATGGTCTTTTAAGAGATTTTTTTTGCTTTCATTTTGATTAGGGTTTTTGTATATTTGAATGGATTTTGTATATCTGTTTTTCTTATTTTTTATGACAAATTTTAGGTCTTTTGATATTATTTGAATGGATTTTGTTGGGCTTGTTGATTTTGTGTTTAGGTGTTGAGATATCTGAACCTAGTGCAACAAATGAACATGTTATTGAGGTTGAGGACAGTGCTGAGTTAGAATCTTCTTCTAATAAAAGAAAGTTAACATCTCAAGTTTGGTTGGAATTTGATAAAGTTATCAAGGCGAATGGGACAGAATATGCAAAATGTAAATATTGCAAGAAGGAGTTAACCGGATCAAGTGTTAGTGGCACTTCACATCTTAAAAAACATTTGGGCAGATGTAATGGTCGAAGTTGGGTTTTGTTCCTTTATTGCAAGAAGTTGGGTTTTGTTCCTTTATTGCAAGAAGTTGGGTTTTGTTCCTTTATTGCATGTGAGACTTGTAGATACTGACACTTTTCTGGTTTGCTTATATATTGTTGATGTATTCATGATAAGCTTATGCTTCTGATTCTGATGTTTTAACTCTGTTTGCTGCTGGAATTTTAGTTTGATGTATGACTGTGTTTGGTTTTATAGGAACTGTGATAAATAGGCAACCACGGCTATAGTCATTTTTTTTAACTTCCTAGTCTGGTCGGGTCGGGTCGGACCCGGGTCCGACCCGGGTCCGACGGGTCCGGGTCCGGGTCCACTTTTTCCTGGACCCGCCGGGTCCTGGATTGGACCCGGACCCGTCGGGTCCTGTCACGGGTCGGGTCCGGGTCCACCCCGACCCGGCCCGGACCCGACCCGTTGACACCCCTACTTACAACCCTAGCCCTCGCTGTTCAAACGCAAAACCCTATCTCTCTCTCTCTCTCTCTCCGCATCAGACGTCAATGGTGTCTGCTAACGCGACTGGCGATCACCAGATGAAGCAAGGTCTCTCTCTCTCTCTCTCTCTCTCTGGAACAAACACAAACACCTGATTTGATGATTAGAGAAATCTCACCATGTGTAGTTAATCTGTTCATGAACCCTGATCTTCTGGGAACCGATGAATCCAACAATTCCTTTGTGTTTGTATACTATAAGACGTGTTGTTTCTTTGTTCAGAATGGTGTCTTGTTTTCTTGATTGAGATGGATCGGGTTTTGTTTATGCACAATTGCGCATAGAAGGTGATGCATTGATAGGTTATGTAGCTTGGGTCAATAAACCTGCAATCACGGCCGGAATCTCATAAAAATGTTTTTTTTTTTCAGTCAATGGTGATGTAAATGTCACATTTTGAATAAAGACATGTTAATTTATTATGGACATATGCCTTTGATATGTTTAGTAGGATTGCCGTGCCAAGGTTTACTAAGCAAGTTTAGACTTTTTTTTTTTTTTTTTTGAGAAGATATAGGAACTTTTATTAATTTAAAAGCCCCTGAACAAGAGTAGACGTTTTTTTTTTTGCCAAAAATGGGATTATATATGATGAATTCTTCTCCAAAAAAGTTGAACGGTTGAAAGCAATTTATGTTGCATAACTGAGTTGTATTTAAACTCATGTAATTCTTGTTTGTTTGGGTTATCACATATTGAAGTCATTCAAGGTTTATGACAATACATAATACACTAGAATAAAAACTGATATGTTTTTTTAATATGTATGCAAAGCATCATGAGCAAAAATGTGACGTACTTCCAATACTGGGCATAGCAGAGGTGCTCCATTGATGTTTCTGGCTTGTGAGTTTAGTTGCTAGAGGCTTTGAATTAAAAATGTGCTCTCCAATGTTGATCTCCTTCCTTGTTCCCTTTCCAAGTGAAATTCCCCCGTTCCCTTTTTGGAATCTAGGACCCTATCCCTCTCCATGTCATGCAATAGTTGTTCTTAGATTTCCTAAATGGAGTGCATCTTGGCTTTCGATTTAGTTCGCTCAGTTTTGAAACTTTAAGCTCTCCTTTTTGGAAGGTGCCTCATGAGTTTTTCAATTTCTTTTATTTGTACAATACTTTCTGCACATCATCCCACTTAGACCTATAATCTGTGAAGCTCATCGTGTTATTTTGATTTACTATTGCCTTTTGAATCTTCTTCTTTCCAAGATTAATCACTAGTGTGCTCAGCTTAGTTGCTTCATTTTTTCCTGTCAGATGAAGCTAGGATGATCTATTTGGTGTGTTGAGGAATCATGATTCATTTTGGACATGATGAACGCCTTATCTTCATCATATGTCGCATCTATCCCGGAGACCCTTTGTCAACGATTAGATGTTCGAGATATTGTCAACAGCTATGCCAATCAACTCCATCTTTGCTTCCAACAGGCCCAATCTCGTGGCTTATCTCGTCACTCCTCTTTCGTTCACCTCCACCATCGCGTCCTCCATGCTCACATGATAACCTCAGGGTTCAAGCCACGGTCCCTCATTCTCAATCGCCTAATAGGAATCTATTGCAAACATGGTGATCTTATTTCTGCTCATCGCCTATTTGACTCAGCTTCTCATCCTGACATTCTTGCGAGGACCACATTGATTGTGGCATACTCTGATATTGGTGACATGAAGCTCGCTAGAGAGACATTTAATGGGACGCCATTAAGCATGCGCGATACTATATCATACAATGCCATGATTTCTGGTTATGCGCGCAATGGTAATGGTTATTCTGCCATTAATCTCTTTCGTGATATGAGAAAGCACCGATTTCTCCCAGATAATTATACGTTCTCGAGTCTCCTCAGCGCTTGGCCTGCTGAGGATGAGCGACAATGTTTTCAGATCCATTGTGCTGTTGTTAAATCGGGAACAGAGTCTTTTCTCCCTGTCTCCAATGCCCTTGTTTGCCTTTATTCAAGATGTGCATCGAAGCTTGCACTAGGCTTTGCTCGTGATGTCTTCGATAGAATGATGGAGAGGGATGAGCTCACATGGACTACCATGATTTTTGGCTATATCAGATGTGGCAATCTTGAGGCGGCACATGAGCTCTTTGAGGGGTCAAAGGGAAAGAAGATTTGTGTTTTGTGGAATGCAATGATATCAGGGTATTTACACCATGGGCTTACTTTGGAGGCACTGGCAATATTTAGACAGATGGTCAATAATAAGATCACCCTTGATGAGTTTACGTACACGAATATGATCAGTGGTTGTGTGGATGCCGGGCTTTTTGGTCATGGCAAGCAGATGCATGCTTATTTGTTACGCAATGCACCAGATATTGACAGTAAAGCTTATTTGTCTGTCCATAATGCACTAATCGCGATGTACTCAAAGAGCAGTGATGTCAAATTAGCAAGGCGGGTTTTTGAAGAGATGGGGGAGAGGGATGTCGTTTCTTGGAATGCAATCATGTCAGGTTATATGGACTCTAATTTGATAGATGAGGCTCGGGCGATCTTTGAAAAGATGCCAAGAAGGAATCGTCTATCATGGACAGTGATGATCTCAGGGTTCACACAAAATGGGCTTGCGGAGGAGGCATTAAAGCTGTTCAATCAGATGAGGTTGGAGGAGGATGTGCTTGAACCATGTGACTTTGTTTATTCTGGGGTGCTCTCAGCATGCTCAAGCCTTGGAGCATTGGGGATCGGTAGGCAACTTCATGGACAAGTCATACGGATTGGTTTCGAGTCAAGTAATTCTTCAGGTAATGCACTTTTGACGATGTATGCTAGGTGTGGGGATGTTGAGGCCGCCCATCGTGTATTCCTGACGATGCCCAATGTGGACTCTGTGTCTTGGAACGCTATGATTGCTGCCTTTGGACAACATGGGTATGGCCACGAGGCATTGGTTTTCTTCCAACAAATGTTGGCTGAAAATATCCTGCCTGATAGGCTCACCTTCTTGACCATCCTTTCGGCTTGTAGCCATGCGGGTCTAGTAGAAGAAGGGCGCAAGTATTTTGATTCAATGGAACAAATATATGGCATATCGCCTGGTGAGGACCACTATGCCCTTGTTATTGATTTGTTGGGTCGAGCTGGGCTAATAAAAGAGGCAGAGCACATGATTAAAATGATGCCCTTTGAGCCAGGCCCACCAGTGTGGGAGGCTATCCTTGTTGGTTGTCGGATCCATGGACACATGGAACTTGGGATTCATGCAGCTCAACAAATCCTTGAGAAGACACCAATGAATGATGGAACATATGTGCAACTTTCAAACATGTACTCTGATTTAGGGCAGTGGAAGGATGCAGCGAGGGTACGGTGGACAATGAAAGAGCGTGGTGTGAAGAAGGAACCAGGTTGCAGTTGGATTGAGGTCTTGGGTAAGGTTCACTCCTTCGTTGTTGATGATAAAGCTCACCCCGAAGTCCAGCTGGTCTATGATTTGCTTGCACAATTGGGTGCGAAAATGAGGAAGTTGGGATATGTACCTGATACCAAGCATGTCTTGCACAATTTTGAGCCTAACTTGAAGGAGTACCCTTTGTCTGTGCATAGTGAAAAATTAGCTGTTGGGTATGGGCTCTTGAAGCTACCTGTTGGAGCCACTGTTAGGGTTTTGAAAAACTTGAGAATTTGTGGGGATTGTCACAATGCGATCAAGTTCATATCAAGGGCGGTCGAGAGGGAGATTGTTGTGAGAGATGGGAGGAGGTTCCACCATTTTCGTGATGGCGAGTGCTCTTGCGGCGATTATTGGTGAATGGAAACTATAGTGGAATTTGTATGAGAATTGATGTATGTCAAGGTACTATGAAGCTTCTATACTCTCGATTTATCGACTTCCTCTGTTCCATATGTCTGAATTGATTCATCATGTGTCCATATGGATTATATTCATCTCTGATTGAATAAAAGCAACTCGTCATAGCCATCAACATGATTTAATAAATTTGATAAGCAGTTGTGTGTTAGCATGTTGCCATGTTTTATTGGACCAGGCACCGGATATCTCATGATAGTCTTCAGTTATTTCATTTTTTCTTCTTCTCCCTCTCATTATTATGTTTCTGATGCAACTAGTTTTCTTCTCCTTTTCTTTTGGATTATGAATGATCATTATTGGTTTAGTGCCATTAACATGTCAATGATTATTCTCATAATCTCTACTGACCTATGTCACATAATCTAATGCAGCTCAATTATGATATATTGCAATATATTATTATCATCAACGTGATCAAGCATCTCTATCGTGCTATTTTACAAACTGTCTACTACTGTTACGACATCTACTTTGGCTGTCCTCAATATGTCAGTATTGGGATCGAATTGTTGTCACCCTGGTCCTCCTTTATTTGTGAAACCAAAGCAAAGTTCAAGTTCGTTACTCAGACGAGTTTCATCTCCATCATGCAATGGGGGCTTTTGGGAAAAGCTGAACCTTATGTATCACATGGACAGGTATCTTTGAAAATTTCTAACTTCAGAGTTCTGATTGCTTGATGGCTTGGTAACTTTCAATGTAGTTTCTCATTCCTGAGTCCTGCAACACTTTATTTTTTTCTGGCTACTAATGATGTCTCTTGACGCAGCAATCGTACCATTCTGAGGCAGAGATACCAGTTTAGACAAATTTGCATTGTCAAGAGTTCAATGAATGCTTCATTCAGTGGTACATCTGATGATTCAACCGGTAAACTTTCTTTTGTTAGTAATAACATCTGCTGAGCTTTAACCTAAATGCAGTTATGTTGAAAGTTTATTGTGTGTATCCTCCCCCCACCTTTCTCAAACATTTACACTCACTCAACATTCTTACTTTCATACTTTCGAGCTTCCCCCACCTTTCTCAAACATTTACACTCACTCAACATTCTTACTTTCATACTTTCGAGTTTTTTTAATTATTGTCTGAAATTATTGATAACCTGTGATCATTGTTTCAGCTATCTTTCCTAGGATAAACGTAAAGGACCCTCATAAACGACTTGGCATCAGCAAGGAGGCTTCTGAAGAAGAAATTCAAGCGGCACGAAACTACTTGATAAACAAATATGCTGGGCATAAGCCAAGTGTGGATGCAATTGAATCGGCACATGACAAGATAATAATGCAGTGGTTTCATGAGAGGAGAAAGCCAAAGCTTAACATCAAGAAAAAGGTAAGGGATGTTACACAATCACCCGTTGTGAAGGCCATCACAAATAGGTTTGAAGCTCCATCGACAACATTCATTATCAAGACAGCCATTCCATTCATAGCACTCGGAGTTCTCACTGTCCTGTTTCCCACGGAGGAAGGCCCAACCCTTCAAGTGGCCATTTCTTTGATTGCATCAATATATTTCATTTACCAAAGACTTAAGAGCAGATTACGAGCTTTCTTGTATGGGTATGTGTCCTCTCTTTCTTTTTTATTTCATCTTGAAATTGATCTAGAGTATGAATAAAATCAAAACCAGTACCTGTTGGTAGGCATATAATTCATTCATTATAGCAAAACAGTAGATTCACATCATGATTATCCAGTGAATTTGACGTTGCACTCCAAATAATATTTCCGGTGAAACGGAGATGTGAACCATTTCTCTTTGGCTCCATTTGGAACCAGTTTTAACAAATAGGTTATGCTCTAAATTGATTAAAACAATCAAAATTCCGGAAAAAGCTCCATAAAAGTAGTTGTTAAGTGGACTTGGAACACTTGAGAGCCAAAAATCCAAAATCAAAAACTGAAGATTAAGAATACCCGCTTGTTTTGCGCGAAATTTAAATTTCACATGTGCTTGCAGATCAAACAGTGATCATGATTTCCATTTAATTCCTTGTTTCCTTTCTGAATTACATGAATCCTCATTTTCTTTAAAAAATGATGTGCAGGATAGGGACTTTCTTTGGATCTTGGCTGCTGGGGACCTTCTTGATGGTGTCAGTCATTCCGCCTCTGCTCCACGGTCCAAGGAGTCTGGAAGTGACCACCTCATTGTTAACTTATGTGCTACTTTGGATCTCATCTACATATCTGAAATGAGCATTTCATAAATTTCAGCTTATTGCGTACTTTCTGGAGCATCAGCAGTGTAGATTACATGTTCTTTTTTTGCCTATCTGTTTTCGTGCCTTCCATGTTGTGCTGAGAAAAGACTGATGCAAACACAGTTTGTTGTGGGTGTTAAAGATTGTAGATTTTGGTTGTTTTGAGGTACTTGAATTATTTGTCAAAACAGTTTTGAGAATTATGAAGCCTCTTATGGGAATATAATATGATGAGAGTTTTGAATCAAATGGAAAACCAAGTATGGTATTCATACAAAAAATGAAACAATGTGGACAGGCCTTTTCTAGGGGCATCGTGTAATCCCAATTTGTGTTGCTCTGTAAAAATTTGCCATTTTTTGTATAATGAGAAAAAAATTGCATGTATAACAAACAAATTTTTCATAACGTACACCCTTGAAATTTTTTAAAATGTATTAAAAAAAAGGGAAATATCTAAATAATCCACTGTAAACTGTGTGAAATTCATATAACCCTTCACTTTTTTTAAAGTTTATATAACCTCATGAAAACACCTAAGTAAATCTGAATAACCTCCTGAGTTAAAATTTCTTTCATAAATAAGGAATATTCTGTTTGATTAACTCTAGAAAAAAAACATAGTATAACAAAAACACCTTACAATAAATATGTTTAAATGTGAAAAATCCACTGTGAATGACAATTTTATCCTCCGGATTGGGTTTTATAATCTATCTAGAAGGGTAAAATCGTCATTTATAGAGATTTTTTTTGCATTTTTTACACCTTGTAAGATTTTTTTTTTGTATACTGTATTTTCAATCAAGAAAGCATATACTTTATTCACACCACTAAATAAAAAAAATGATATAAAAAAAAACAATCTCTCATTTGTAAACATATTTTGTGGATAAAAATGATATTACAATAATAGAGATATTTCAAAAAAAATTGTTATATTGTTTAGAATAACTTATATATCTTAATATCATTTGATGTGGGGATAGTTCATTTTTGATGGTTTTAACATAAGTAATTTTACAAAATTTCAGGTGCTAACAAATCCTTTTTTTTTTTTTATCCGATGGTATTACGGGTGCAAAATGACTACTGAGGATTTTTAGTTTTAAGTCCCTACAAACCATCATATTTAGTGATCGATCCTTCCCTTCTTCGTATTTAGGTTTTAGTCCCCAGATTTAAATGATAGTTCCTTTTTAATCCCTGAGAGGGACCTATCCATAAATTATTTAATTTACTTTTTAGTCCCTATGAGGGATCTATCCATGAATTATCCTTTAAATCGGGGGACTAAAACCTAAATACGAAGAAGGAAGAGATCGATCACTAAATATGATGG
The DNA here is from genome assembly GCA_030737835.1 of Acorus gramineus. Lineage (NCBI taxonomy): Eukaryota > Viridiplantae > Streptophyta > Magnoliopsida > Acorales > Acoraceae > Acorus > Acorus gramineus. The sequence goes on along the minus strand of CM060855.1, from coordinate 4,608,042 downwards.
TTTATGGGGACTTAAAACTAAAAACTTAATATTTTAACCAGTTTTAATTTTAATCTTATTTTTCATCTCTTCCATAAAAAAAAAATTGATTTAAGGTGAGAAAAAATACAAAAATCAGACTCCAAAAAATAAAGGAAAATGTTAACACTCTATCTATCATTTTACATTCAAAACACATATCACACATATTTTTTTTAAAAAAAATTATATAATTTTTTTAATAAAAGGTAAAGTATATACTCTAATAAATTGGATGACATCTTTTATAGAAAATATGAAAAAAATTTAACAAGATATATATCTCGATACAGTAATTAGAAGAGACTAACAAAATACGTAGGACTGTATTCGTAGAAATTATGGGCCAAATCTTCCTTAATGGGCTTGGTGGACCAGAGCAACTATCGTAATTCTAACAAAACAACGAGGGCACTTCGGTCAACGCAACCCAAACGCTCCTCTCCACGCGGACCGTCCGATCCCCCGATCAGATTCCCGACATCAACGGTCAAGATCCACTCTCCGACACCGAAAGCGAGGGGTCCCCCAAAAAGTTCAAAATCATTTCAAAATCCCGCTCTTCGTTCAACCAAAACCCACATTTTTTTTTTAAATAAAACAAAAAAAATTCCGACAAAACCCTCAATCGATCCGCCATTAGAACTCTCTCTCTCTCTCTCTCTCTCTCTGGTTCGAAATGTCGAGAGAGAAGGCGGAGAAGGCGGTGAACGTTCAGGTCCTTCTGCGTTGCAGGTGAGGATTCCACTGATTTAGGGATTTGGTTTTTTTCGTTTCGATCCGTTGACATTAGAACACGTTAAATTTGGGGTTTTTTGTATGTTTTTTTATTTGTGAGGGAAGGCCTTTCAATGAGGATGAGTTGAGGAACAACGCGCCGCAGGTGGTGACCTGCAATGAGTACCAGAGAGAGGTCGCCGTCTCCCAGAGCATCGCCGGCAAGCAAATCGACCGCGTCTTCACCTTTGACAAGGTCCGGCGAAGCTTCTTCTTCTTTCTTTTCGGTTGAAATTAGGGTTTCTTTGGGTTCTGGTTTGATCGGTTTGATTTGACTGTCGCGGATTTTGTTTGGGGAAAGTTTGCGATTTGGTGTTTCCGATGCATTTGGTTTTTGCCTCAAAGTATTGCAATAGTTTGGCGGATTTTTTTTTTTGTGAGGTTTTCGTGTCTATTGTGAGCTGTTCAAATGTAAACCCTCAATTTCTTGAAACGTCGACCTTAGCCTTTTGTTTGTTCTTCAGAAAAATATGTTCTTTCTTTTTATTGGTGAGGGTTCAGGTCTAATGTGAACTGTTCAAATGATCAGAATCACACATGACCCTGTTTTGTGATCAGAGGATTTGCGGAATTGATGAGAAAGGTGGGTTTTTGATTGGTGGTGGTTATAATGTTATGTGGATCAGTACCCTTTTGGATCTTTTTTTTTGTGTGTTTCATAATTCACTAGTTACTTGTTTTCTCTCTAACATTGATGAGCTTCCGCCGAAAATATTGTAAAATGTTTAAGAGACTGCTCAAATGCCAAATTATATATAAATTTGGGAAATGCATAAGAAACATAGATGAATCTGTTACGATTAGCAGGTCGAGGAGATGGGTTTTCTAGATTGGTGGTTGTATTATGTAGATTACTTTTTTAAAATCATTATGTGCATGTTGGGCGTTTATGGACTTTGAATACTTTGATATTAACACCGGACGATATTCACAGGTCTTTGGGCCCTCGGCACAGCAAAAAGACCTGTATGATCAGGCTGTAATTCCCATTGTAAATGAAGTATTAGATGGTTTTAATTGTACAATTTTTGCTTATGGCCAAACGGGGACAGGGAAAACATATACAATGGAAGGAGAATGCAAAAGGGCAAAGGTAAGACTTGCTATAGCTTCGCTGATTTGATCTGTTGAAGCATATGATATAACATATTAGTTATGCATTATGTATCACAGAGTGGACCGAATGGACAACTTCCCCCAGATGCTGGTGTCATCCCAAGGGCTGTCAAGCAGATATTTGACACATTGGAAAGTCAGAATGCTGAATACAGTGTCAAGGTTACTTTCTTGGAGCTTTATAATGAGGAAATCACTGATTTGCTTGGTCATGAGGAGATATCAAAGGTTATTTTAGAGGAGAAACAGAAGAAGACTCTTCCTCTGATGGAGGATGGAAAAGGGGGAGTTCTTGTGAGGGGGTTAGAAGAGGAAATTGTAACCAGTGCTAATGAGATTTTTACTTTGTTAGAGAGGGGTTCTTCGAAGCGTCGAACCGCAGAGACATTGCTAAACAAGCAATCCAGGTCATGAATTGTTCAATGCCATCATGCTTCATAGGTTGACATATTCTGTAGTGATTATGATGCATAATTCATATAGCTCTTCCTCTTCTGCAAGATTTTCTTTCAACATGCATGATATCTTCTGGTTTTTGACACCGTGTAATGCATTTCCAGCCGTTCACATTCACTTTTTTCAATAACAATTCACATAAAGGAAGCCACACCAGAGGGTGAAGAACTTATCAAATGTGGCAAGTTAAATTTGGTCGACTTGGCAGGGTCTGAGAATATCTCACGCTCAGGTGCCAGAGAGGTAATAACATTGTTTTTAAGTCACCTACAAATTCAATTTTTACCAGTTCCCTTTTCATTTCACTCCATGGTTATCTTTTATTCTTTGCTTCCTACCTCTATTAATGGTGATATTTCTCTTTTTGTTGTGAACATGTAGGGCCGGGCAAGAGAAGCTGGAGAAATTAACAAAAGTCTGCTTACTTTAGGACGTGTTATAACTGCACTTGTTGAGCATCTTGGACACATTCCCTATAGGTTTGACTGCAAATGATCTATTGATTACATGTTATTAGATACTGACTGATATACTATCATATTCTTTCCTTTAATTTTTGTTTCAAGTTTTTGTTATGCAGGGACAGCAAGTTGACACGCCTTCTTCGAGATTCATTGGGTGGGAGGACAAAGACATGCATAATTGCTACTGTTTCACCATCTGTTCACTGTCTTGATGAGACTCTTAGTACATTAGATTATGCTCACAGAGCAAAAAATATAAAGAATAGGCCTGAGGTTTGTATTTTCTGTTCCACTCTTTTATTTTCATAAACGCTATGCATATTATTTTATGAAGTCTGATTTCCTATAATTTATGATATCTTATGGTGTATGAGGTTCCATGTGGTCTACTAGACTGAGCTAATTGTTACCTTTTTCCCTTAGAAAATTTGGATGAATGATGCTATATGTTCTTACATTTGAGTATTTCATTGTGTTTGTTTCCTTGAATGACAAGTTTTTAATGAGCATTGGGACAAGGGGTTAAATAATGATGCTTTTTGTTGCCCCAGCATTCAGGCCTACTTATTGCTGACTATTAATATGTTGCATTTTGTCTATACGTTGGCAATCTTTTTAATTATCCAGTTGTGATTGCATTCTTTTGATTATTGTTTTCATTAGTTATGAGTCTTATGATTCACTGGTACTACTACTGGTTTACTATATATGGCTATAAACGATGACTTCAAAATATTTTTTACTGACATACTTAGGTGAACCAAAAGTTGATGAAATCGACATTGATAAAGGACCTTTACTCTGAAATTGATCGGATGAAAGCAGGTATATGATTGTCATGTTGGATTTCATCACCTCTTCTTTTCTAAGAGGGTATTTTTTGCAAAAATTGATTACACCACCCATGTACATTTTGATTCTCGTCGCTAATAATACCATTTGTTCACCAGAGGTATATGCTGCTCGTGAGAAAAATGGAGTTTACATTCCAAAGGAACGTTATTATCAAGAGGAGAGTGAGAGGAAGGTATAAACCTTGTGCTCTGTTACCCACATTTTTATTCCTGGACATAATATTCCATGTTGTCAGATCCTTTGAACTTTTTTTAAAACTAAAATTCATGGAGTACAAATTACCATTTCCAACTTGGAAGAGGTTTATTTGCTTTCTGCATTTGATCCATCTTTTCATGTTAGATGCTCATATAACTTTGCTTTTTGGTTGGCTCAAGGCAATGGCAGATCAGATCGAAAATAATCAGAAGGTGAGTTTAAGCTATAATGTTTTTGGATGTGAAATGCTGCTCTGGGTGACTGAGACATGCTAAGCTTATGTGCCTTTTCAACTGATTAACAGCAACTTGAGGAACTGCAAGCCAAATTAGATGCTCAGATCCAACTATCATCGGATTTGGGAATTAAACTAAACAACACAGAGGTTGGATCATTTTCTTTTGCATTTGTTTTTTGAAGGTTTTTGAGACTCATTTTTATTTTTTTTAAAAATGCAGAAAAACTTGGACCAAACATGCAAACTGTTAGCTACAGCAAAAGAAGATATTAAGGCATATCAGTACACGTTGACGGAGAAGGATTTTATTATTGATGAACAGAAAAAAGCAGGTTTGAATTATCAATCATGTGATTTTTCTGGTAATATTGAGGGATGGTTTCTTCCTTACTTTCTAGTTTCTTTGGAGCAGAAAACGCATTGACACATCAAGCATTTGTCTTGAGAACTGATCTGGAGAAGTCTGTTCAGGATAATGCTTCATTATTTTCAAAAATAGGTTGGTTGCAAATACAATTCAGGATCTTTTGTTTTATCATAATTAGAAAAATGACATTGTTTTTCCTCTTAACTATTTTTACATTGCAGCCAGAGAAGATAGATTGAGTGCTGTCAACAGGTCTGTTGTGAATGGTTTTCAGGCAGACCTTGCGGAGAAGATTGGGTCTCTGTCGAGTATTATTGTTGCATCCATAGCTCGACAAAATGAACAGTTGCAGTGTGTTGAAAAGCTCTGTCATTCATGTTTAGAGGTCCACAATAAGGTATGCCTATGTCTAGGAGACAAAACTGTTGCCAGATAATTAAACTGTGAATAGTGTACATTACCTTGGTTCTTATCATATCTCTTGTCATGATAATGTGCCTGTAGTCTGCAATGGATCTGAAAGACAAAGTTGCAGCAACAAGGGTTTTATATGTTTCACACATAGAAGCCATGCGAAACATGGTGCATTTGAACAAGGCTGGCATTAAGGCCAGTGTAGAAGACATGTTGTCGATGGTTTCGTCCAATTTTTCATCTTTAGGACAAGTATGTAATCTCAGCTGAAAACATTTTCATTATATTGAAATGTCCTACATCCTCATTTATTTTATTGTCGATATAACTGTCCCCCCCCCCCCCCCCCCGGAATAGCTACAAGATTCTATGACTGTAGAAGCAGACCTTATCTTTGGGGATCTTCAAAAATCCCTATCAGACTACCAGGCAGAGATTGCTGTTTTTGCTCACAAACTACGTGAGGTTGGTTAGTTGAGTTTACATTTGTTCAGCTGATAAAACTATTAATTAGAATTTTTTTTGTTAATTCAACTCTAAGGTTTTCTTCAATGATGCAATGCAGAAATTTCATGATAGCCGGGAACATACCTCTGAGATGTCTAAGTTCATTGTTGAACTTCTTGACAAGATCGAGGAAGAGACACACAAGCTCGACTGCCATGCAGCTAGGGCACATGAAGCTCAGACAACCAGCATTGCTGATTTTCAGAAGGCCTATGAGGTTGCATACTGAAGCTACTTGATATATGTCTTAGTGTAGGATGATGCGGTTACAATTTACAAGTCTTTGAATGAAAAATTATAATGTACCATCCATTCACAATTTGCAGGAACAGACGCAGTTTGAAACAGAGAAGCTTTTGGTGGATCTAACAAATCTAGTGTCCAACCACATGCAAAGGCAGAAAGAACTGGTTTGTCTTGGATCACTGAATGCCAACCTACAACTTCTCAACAACTTCTTGTCTAATGGTGTTACTGGACTGCAGGTTGATGTAAGACTGGTTGGACTAAGAGATGCCTCGACTGAAAACAAGGCGTTTTTGGATGAGCATAAATCCATTATGGAATGTGCAACTTCTGATGCCAAGAGAAAGTGGCAAGCCTTTTCCGCTCAAGCAGAAAACTATTCCAAAGAAAGTGCAGACTTTTCCGCAGCGAAACATTGTCGGATGGAACTTTTACTCCAACAATGGTCAGTATTCATATAGGCTTCGAATCTCTGGCATTTTCTTGTCATTGGATCATTCAGAATTTCCTCACTGACCAATATTTATCTACAATTTCCATTCATTTTGTAGTGTTAATACTGTGGATGGTGCTTCTAAACACTGGAAGAAGACCCATGAATCAATCAATGAGATGAGCAGTGAACATGTCACAGCTGTGGAGGTCACCGTCAGGTGATTTTGGGATACCTTCTTTTGCATTAATATAATCTGGGGACACTTTCTCTGAAAAAACAACTCACTTTTATCATATGTTTTTCTTAAATTTCAGGAATGCTGTTGAGAGCAGTGAACAGCATGATCTTGAGGTAGGATCTTCAGGGACTGAAGCGATGGAAAATGCGGTCAAGGACAGTGATGATATCAGGCGGCACATTGACAGTGAGTAGATTTAACTCTCTAAACACTTGGAAACCAATGTGATAGTTTTGATGCAAGACACATTATCTACCCTGACAGGGTTAACCGAGCACGAAACAGAGGCCGCCTCAGGAATCATAGCAAATGTGAAGACTCATTTAGGAACACTGAAGGACCTCGAAGACGACCACGCAGGGCGAACAACAGACATTGTTCGACACACGCAAAACACCTTCCAAAACACATACATGGTAATTCAATCAACCCAATTTTCTTTCACCCCATTACGGTCAATCGATTTTGCTCGATTACATGAAACATTTCAAACCAGGATGATGAACCAAGCGGGGACACCCCGACAAGGTCCGAAACAGACGTGCCTAGCAAAGGCACGATCGAATCGCTCCGATCGCAGCCAATGGAAGCCCTACTCGAAGAGTTCCGAGAGAACAACCCATACGAGTCATCGAAGGAACTGAAGCCTTCGCTCATACCACGCTTCCCCCTCATTCAACTCAATTGATCCCACTCAATCAATAAAACACTGATTCCTTTGTAAATTTTGTTCCTTTATTATTGTAGTATAAGTGTTTGTTGTAATTCACATGTACAACTAAAACTCACCAGCCAAGTCAGGTAACATCGAAACCTCCATCTCCGACCGGTTCTCCTGCTCGACGACACTGAGGAACACGGGATCGATGACCACATGACTGTTGACGTGCACGCAGAAGCGGTGCGACCACCACATCAAGCCCGCAGAGCCCTCGATGTTGACCGATGCCTCGAACACCACCTCGCGCTTTGCTGCGTCGGACAGGAAGTCGATGGCGTGGTGGGCGAGGTCGACCCCGTGGAGGCGGGCGGGGAGGTGGAGGATTTGGCAGGATTGGGGGGGTTGGGAGCCGGCGCAGACGGTGGCGGAGGCGAGGGGGGAGCCGCGGTAGGAGATGGAGAGGGTGGTGGGAATGTAGGAGATGGGGAGGGGGTTGGGGTTGGTGACGTGGACGGTGAGGAGGAGGTCGAGGTCGAGGCGGGCGGGGAGGGAGAGGTGGAAGGAGGAGAGGGAGATGGAGATGAGGTGGAAGGTTGGGTCTTTGGGTTTGGAGAGGAGGAGAGTGGTTGCTGCTGTGGCTGTTGCTGCCCCTATCATGGCTGAGGTCCAGCTCCATCTATTGCCCATCTCTTGTTTTGTTTTTTGTCTGTTTGGGGTGGGAGAAGAGTGAGGTTTTGATATTTTTTTTTTTTTAGGATTGGGTTTTTACTAATATATGGCTTGGATGAGTTTGGGGGGTTATCTGGGCTTGGTGAGGTTTTTGGGTGGGTTGGGTTGTATTGGAGTTGATAATGGAAGCTCGAAAAGTGGCCCAGATTTGAAGAGAGTAGTTTAGATCCAGCCCACTTGATTTGGTTTGGCTTCATAAAATGTGTCATTTCAGACGTTTAGAACTTAGCAGTAGTGCCATAAAGAGTAGTCAGTGTACTTTGGAGTATATTTATAAAGAGTAGTCAGTAGTTTATCTTGTCGTAACGTTAAAAAAGTATTGTTATACTCAATATTTTTATAGTTTAAAATATAAACAGTTAAAAATTTAATAAAACATATAAATAGTTAAGTGAGATATACTTTGTTAATTTTTTTTTTTTACATTTATTTAAAGAAAAAAAATCTATATAACCCCTTGTAAATTGTTCAATATCTATATAACTCTTTGTCTTTTCTTGACATTCATATAACCCCTTATAAACTCATATGTATATCTAAATATGTTCTTGAGTTAAATTTCTATTAAACAGAATATTGAGTTAGCTTAACCTAAGCTGAAAACTCAATATGCTACAAACCCCCTACCATTTAAGAATAATTCAAATACCTCCCTCTATATGACAATTTAACCCCTCCACACATAACACAAAAACTCACATCCTTCCACCATCTCTTCATCATCAACTCAGCGATCCCCATTCCTCTTGAACGAACCCTCTTCAACCATACATCAAAACCCTTCCAAACTTCAAATTAGCCATTACATTCAACTAAAACACCTTCTATGGATCACTAGAGAACCAAAAAATATGTATATGTAAAAAAAACACAAAAACCCAATCTGTTCTTCTCTTCTCATCCACCTTTGAAGCCTTGTTGTGGTGGTGGTGGTTGGTGGGGCACCTTTAAATGGATGTTGGTTGTTTTTTTTTTTTTTTTTATATCAGAAAGATCCCCCGTGGCTGACTTTACGGTTGAACTGAGAAGGCTATCTCCGCATGTTTGTTCTGTTCTCACGAAAAATTCTTTCAAATAATCGTCAACAAACAAGTGGGTAAGTCAGCGTTAAGACTCAAACCCAGGACCTATTAACAATACCGCTAAGCCTTGAATCGTTGTGCTATGACCACCGAGGACTGACTTACATGGGGGATGTTGGTTGTTGGGTTTTCATTGTGGATGAGCACCCACACCACCCACCACCACTACGGCTTCCTCTGCTTCTTCTTTATTGTTTGATCAAACTGAGAGAGGTTGGTTTCAACGGTTCAATGGGGAAAAGGGCATCAGACTTTAGGGTTTTCTTTTTTCAGCTGGATCACACAGACCCACGCAGGCCACAAAGAGAGGAGAGAGAGAAGGGTGAATGTGATTTTGTTACATGGGAATTACAAAAAGAAAAGTATAATATTACGTACAAGCGGTTCAGAGTTTACTTGTATTAAGGGTAGGTCTTGAGTTCGAGTCTTGGCGCTGTGTCATACCTCCTGTTTGTTAGGCGAAATTTAAAAGAATTTTCTGTGGGACCAGGGACAAACAGGCAAAAGTAGTTTTTCCAGCTTGACCATAAGGTCAGCCATGGGGAGTCCTTCCGATATAAAAAAAAAAAATTACGTATAAGCCCATTTCCAGCACTATTTACGGTTTGTATGTGTTTTAAATTTTTTAAAAATAGTATGTCTCATCTTCATCTGATGAGGTACATGATTTTATAAAAAAATATATATATATTTCAATAAATTGCATGAATGCATTTATAGAAAATGTAAAAAAAATTATCGAAATATATACCTCATTAATATGAGTATATACGCCTTTAAATTTTTATGGAAAGATATGAGACTGGAATAAGGGTTGTAAAAAAAAACCGTGTAACATGAGTCAAAATAAAATCGTGGAAGAGTTCAATTGTGTTTATATGGTGGCAAAAATTAATTTGCATGTGGGGGTTAAAGGTTAATCACCCAATAGTTATTTTGACTGATAGAATAGCCTATTTTGATATTATATACATATGGGTTTGTAGGGGGTTATATGGGTATCGGACGGTTTGCAGGGGGTACGGAATTTTCATTTCCTAAAAATGGGTTTATTCATATTAAGCTTGTGAATGTGTTGGGTCAAGACCTGGACCAGACCCATGGACCCGAACATAAAATCAGGTCGAGTCTTGGTTCTCCCAGACCCGATCCCATGGATCCAAGACCCGATTTTTTTTTATATATAAGTCCATATTGTAAGAATTTGATTGTTTAATATATAGTAAACTGAGTAATACAATGTGTTTGTATAACTTTAGTTAATGTATTTCAGTGTTTTTAACAATTAACTTTGGAATTTATATAATTTGGTTGATTTGTTACATGATTTTATTTTGGGTGTTGCAATTTGTAAGACTTTAGTAGATCTAATATTTATGTCTTTATGCTAATTTATTTAAATGGTTTGACATATGTCTGTCAATGGGTCTAGGCATGTATATGGGTCTAGGCATGTATATATTATTTTCATTTACATCCCTTACCTCTCCAAATCCGGTCTTTTCTGGTCCGACTTAGGCATATCAATGGGTCGACCCAGACCGATCAAGATCTTATAAAAAGTGTAAAGTGCTTGACACGAAGGACCTGACAATCAAAATAGGTCGGATCCGGGTCCACCCTGACCCAACCCAAAGAATCCAACAATCCAAACAGGTTGGGTCCATATCCATCTTGACCCGACCTATTGATAGACCTAATTTAGATAATATTTACTATTTTTAACATTTTAAACTATAAAAATAACTGAGTTTTAACATTTTCCATGTTGAAATGGTTTTAAGTTCAAAATAAATACATTTAGGTGCAACTGAGTGCGTAGTTTGAAACATTTGGTGAAGTATCAATCTCTTCTTTTCTGCCCTCTATTGTCTAGTTTTTTTTTTTTTTTTTTTTTGATAAGAAAATTTGGTAATTTTTTTTTTTTGGTGAGTACAATAACATGGCGCAAGGCCCATAAACCAAGCCCACTGTGTGTTTGAATCCTTGACCCCTCCTGAAATAGAAATGTGAATCTCAACCATCTCACCAAGTGAGTGGTGGTGCTCTATTGTTTAGCAATTGAGTGCATTGTTTGATATATTTGGAGCATCAAAGGATATCTAAAAGATATCTCAAAATTGTGTACCTCAATATATGTTTTGAGTCCATGTATGACTTTGTTCATCATAGCATAATGTTGAAATGAGATCAAGTTCAAAATCAATATCTTTAGGTGCTTTTTCAGTTAAACCTTTACAAATGTAATCTCTCTTTTGCCCTATCCTCTATTTTCGTCTAGTATAATTGAATTGAAATATTTTGTGAGTATCAAAATATAATGAATTTTGTTTGTAATTTTTTAGTGAATAGCGACAGAAGAAGTAGTAGTGTAACTAAATTCCTAGAATAATATATATATATAAATTAGCATTGTTATCATAAATGTAGTAATTAAAGTAGATCTTTATAATTAAAAAAATAATCCCTTAGATTTCAGAGAGTATAAAAAATCAATTTCATTGAAAGAAATTAGTAATAACTTTCTATAAATTCTTGCTGTATTGAGCAACTAATGCTGTCTTGATCATGATAAGCTGTACATCCGTTTGTCGATAGTAAAGCAATAATAATATGATGATATCATGATGATATCCTATGATATCTTATTATATCCTATGATATCTTAGGATTAAAAGACAACAAATTAGACCTTCACCTCAATTTTATCTTTCCCCCCTCCTACTTGGTCATTGTTGTTTTTATTAGCTGAATTGATGCTACATACCCCATTGAAAGCACCAAATCATGCAATAAACAAACAATTAAAAAGTTGTATGAAGTTTTCCTATTCTATGGCTAATTTTCATAATGCAATTTGAGAGTTAATTTTCATGAGAGAATGACAAAAGCGATAATCTTCTGATTTATTGGATTTATTGTCTTAGGCAGCATTTGGAGATGACTTTGAACCTCTTTTAGAATTCTATTTTCGTAAGAATCATACCTACTTCAAGCTTGTTTTCAAATGCCCTTGCAGTCATAACATTTGAAGAAAGTGAAAAAAAATGTTTTTAATTATTAAAAAAAAAAATAGAAGTACATCAAAAGCATGCTTTCTCAAAAAATATTTCAAAAGCTACTTTAAATATAAAGAAGAAAAAAAACTATTATTCAAGTTTGCTTTCAAACACTATGTTGTTCTTTTTAGGGTTAAATGCATATAACCCCCTGAAAGTTAGCGTATATATAAAAAAAACATTCAATTATGCGAATATCCATATAACCCCCTCAAAGTTATCGATTAATACAAATATCCCATTACCGTTATCTTGTCAAATAACTACGGTGGTTAAGTTAACTCAACATAATAAAATTATCAATACACCCCTCCCCCACTTTAACCTAACTTCTCTCCCTTCTCTCCCATCTCTCCCAAATTGAAAACCCCCTCCATCGCCAGTCCCACCCCTTTTTCCACGAACTCTGCCTCCACCGCCTCATCTCCATGAACCATGTTCCTCTGTGTTTTTACATCCATTGAGAATGTATTTAGTTACAATGAACTTTGATATGGTTAAATGGAGGAAGTGGATGTGATTTTGGGTAATGGACAGATTTGAATCAGAACTTAAACTTCAACCACACCCAAATAAGTGACTGCAAAAAAAAGGGGGGGGGGGGGTTCCTTGAAATAAAGAATCAGGCCGATCAATTTTTTTGCTTTGCCATGAATGGATATATAAACACATACACGGAAACACTATGATCATCATTGCCTCTAAATAACGTGAGGGTCACTGGCTAAGAGAGAAAATAAAAGAACACAGTGGAAAGGGCAACCCTCAAACCAACATGCCCCTCTGCTTTTTTTCCCCCAAATCATCATCACCCACAAATAAAATGGCTACAAAAAAACTAGTTGCCCAAAACAAAAACGACAAGTAGAAAGAAGAAGAAGAATGGGTCCTTTTGTATTTTTTGTGTAAAGTAGGGGTTATATGAATATGCGAAATCAGAAAGTGGATCCTTTTAGATTTATGGCACAAATCAGGAGGTTATATGAATATTTTACATAGTTTCCAATAACAATGGACATAGTATTCAATACCAAGCGTATTTTCATCATAGATTTGGATCCTTTTAAATTTATTGACCAAATCAGGGGGTTATATGAATATGTAAATTACCAGCTGACGGAATATTCTCATAATATTCTTTTTTTTTTAACAGAAAGTTAACCATGGGGCTAAATGCTTAACCATGTCAATTTTGAGGGGTTATATGGATATTCGAAGAAATGAGGGTTTTTTTTGGATATACACTAACTTGAAGGGGTTTATATGCATTTAACCCTTCTTTTGAATATAACGATGGAGAAAGCTATACCTCCAATATCAGAACAATGTCATTGGTGGTATTTAAAGGGTAGATTTTGTGTCTAACCCCCTGAAACATCTATAATGACAAATTCAACCCATGATTCTATCCAATGCTTAAAAACCAAGCTGATTAGTTAATTTGAGTTGGTAAATCATCTACTAATCTGATTAACCTTCAAAACCATGTGATTAGCAAGAATCGAAATAAAATTCAAGAACTGATCAATCCATTGGTTGAAAATGCAATTTTTGAGAATTGAGCACGGATTGTTTAAACTGATCCCTTTTTTAAATTATAAGTAACAATGGTCATTAGTCATTAGTCAAAAAAATACTTTTCTAAAATCTTACTAAATCTTTTCTATACTTTTTAATATGTTATTGTCGAATGATGATATCAAGCTTGAGCAAGTGATCCTTAATCCTATTATTATTTTTAAAAAGGAAAAATTGCTCTAACTCCTTGCAAAGTTAGCTACATTGGTTTTAGTTCCTATAAAATTAAAAAATTATTATAGGTCCCTAGGTTATTAGAAAAATATTGTTTCAGTCCCTACTATCACCCTCAACTAACCATGTACATGAATAATATTAACTATACATTAAAATTTACCAAAATTTCCTCACTCCTTATTTTAAAAATCAATATAGCTCCCTAGAAAATTATGAAAATAAAAAAAAGGTCCACATAAAATAAAAAAATCCCCTTAGGTCCCTATCTGATTAGACAATATTTATTTTAGTCATTCATATAACTGAAATTAATCAGATCTATAGTTGACTCTAACTATACATAATAAATTATTGTAATACACTAATCAGATTTGTGATTGACTTGAAATGTACTTACTTATTTTACTGAGACATTTTTTGATTTTCACAAGTTTTTAAGGAGTTGTATTAATTTTTTCCCTTTTTACCCTTGGTGAGTATAGAATATCAAGAGAATTTTTAAGAAAAGGCGTGAGCATTTTTGACATAAAAAGGGCTAAATCAGAATTTTCATATTTTGTAGTGATTTATTTGAATATATTTATTAAAAAAATTTAACTCGGGATTAAATCCGTTAACTTATATATTTTATGAGAATTTGTGATGATTTTTAATTTTATAAGGACTAAAATCGATTTAGCTAACTTTCAAGGGAGTTATACCAATTTTTCCCTTTTTAAAAACATCTGAGTCTAACTCAAGTGAAAAAAAAATTAAAGTTTATTCTTTGTTCTTTTCGTTATATCATGGCTCAAAAGCTGGAAATCTAATCGGAGATGAGCCACTTTGTCAGCTTAATTGAATAGTTTATAATATACACTACAACATAATATAGCGCTGTCACATGATTCTTTTTACAACCTCAAATGTAGTCATATATATCTCATTAGCCATCCATTAACCCTACAACAATATATATACTTTTTAAAGTGAGATATGTATCTCGTAATTTTTTTTTACACTTGTTAAAAATAAATTTATTCAATTCGAAATGAAGCTATATATATATTCCATTAAAATATATTATTTTAAAAAAAATTAAACACATACAAACTGCATGTGAGACTGCATTTGAAATTGTACTTAAAATTATCTATGTACCTAACCTTATCTCTCCTGTATATATATTATATATTGATGATAAAAACACAAAAAAGAGTTAATGTTAATAAGTTTAGGCATGATACGGGTGACCCAAATAATTAAGATAGTTATTCCTTACATGTGACACCTATGATATATGTACTAAAATTAATGTAGTTAGAAAAGACTCATCATCTAACACAGCTTGTATCCATTAAATTGAGACACATCTGTATCCCCCATCTTCCAATATGTTATAGTAGGTCCCCCAGTAAATCTAATCTTGATTGCACTAACAAAACCATGTAGCTTGTTGTTGTTGTTTATGTCTTGCATTGTGATTTTTGGAAAAACAAGGAAGAATTACAGTAGCAGCAAAGTTTTCTCATGGTCACACATGGTCCTTGGTAGCTGGAAATGTGCATCAATAGATGACCAAATGCATTCCCTATCTTGCCATCTGTTTTTGTGGACCCTAATTTATAAACTTTTCTTCACATCCAAATAATCTCGTGTGCACAAAAGAAACAACTTTAGAGTTTTTTTTATTTTTTTAGGAATTATATTTAAGGTGTGTTTGGATGTGAGGTTGAAACACTGAGATTCTTAAAATCTTATGTTTCAAACTCAGCTTTTGAAAAGCTATGTTTTATTAGATTTTCAACCGTAAGATTTTTTTGCTTAAAAATGAAGATTGTGGTTTGAAAAGCTAAACGCTAAAAATGTGTTTGGATCTAAGTTTGAGAATTTTCAAACGCATAATCTACATAAACTCATATCTAAACGGACCCTTAATCTTTGAAAGGTCTAGTTGTTCAACTTTTGAAGTAAGTAAAATTGCTGTGTGTAAAACCTCAATGCAGATCAGATTTATGACAGCATAATAGAAACTATATTATAGTCCCTCTATCTTTATTTTCTATGTGCATTTGGACGATCATGTTTGAAAAATGAAAAAAAAATTCAACTATGAAACATACTAACATATTTGATGAAATCGTTGCTTTTGGGGGCCATCATTACACAAAAAAATTCAATGGATTGCATTCTCTCCTAATAATTTGGATATCCATATCAAGTATGGATATCAAGAATTAATGGGATATCCATATCAAGTATGGATATCAAGAATTAATGGGATATCCATATCAAGTATGGATATCAAGAATTAATGGGATATCCATCAAGTATTTCATTTCTTTCAGTTTGTGATGTTTCTTTCTTTTTGACTTGTTGCCAATGGATAGCTTTCTTACCTACCACAATGAAGTGACCAATTTCTCATAAAAACAAAACAAAAGGTTGACATAGTTATCTTCAACCCAGCTGGATAATATAAATTTCCTCTAATGATAAGAGACTTAAAAAGTTACGGGTTAAAGACATTTAAATTCATGTAAATATAGATGATCCCGTATAAATTCCTATAAAAATTGAGGCAGATGTATAAGTTCTTGAAAACTCACAAAAACCTATATACATCCATATCCTCAATAAAATTTTATTCATAATTCAAATTATCTTAATTAACTCTAACTCTTACTATAAAATGACTAAATTATCCTTAATTTTTCAACCCCTCCAAATAATATCGAGGTAGAAGATGAAGAAATAATTTATCAAAAATATTTGATGTATATATTTATTTATTTATTTTTGCAGAAACCATGGGGAGGGAGGGGGGAAACAGGGGCAAGTTTATTATGAGGTGCAAAGGCAAGGTGACAAAAAAAACAAGCATGCGTGACAAAAGCTTTATTTGATTCTGATCAAGGTCACTTTCAGGGTTGGCAATTTTTTTAATAAATAAATAAATATTTGTTTTAGCTTTGAAACTCATGACATTATCAATAAAGAAGAAAGTATAGCTTAACTATCTCATAATTTTTTTAACCACAGAATTTTTTTGACTTTGAATAATTCTTTTATCCACTGATAAGAATCCGCTTCTAATTTTTTGTTGTGGACATTAATATTTGAATTCAAATTGTGATAGATTTAATGAAGTCCTTTAATTTTTAATTTTAAAATTTGAATATATTGATATGATTTCTTTAAAGAAAAAATGATTAAAAAAATATCTTAAGAGTTAGAAATACCCAAATCAAACATTTTTTAAAATTATACCTAAAAAAGTTTGCTTTAATAGTTTTGGAAACACAAAAGACTAATCTGCCCTTATGTAATTAAATCTTTAGTATCATTCTTTATTTTAAACTAAAAACTTATTTTTTCTACAAAACAACAATCTCTCTATATATGACGAAAATCAATCCTCTTAGAGGTTTTGTTATTATATACCATATTGTGTTATATATATATGTTACATGATATTGTTTATCATTTTTTATTGTGTATAATAATAATATGTAATTTAAATCTGTGTTGTGTTCCAATGCAGCAGAAGATATTTTAATATTCTAATTCTTTATTCACATTTTTTTTATTTTTTGGTTATTTTTTATTTCTTTAAATCTGATTTTAAACCTCAAAATATATTTATTATTTATTTAATATTCAATTTTGGATAAATATATACGAAGTAATTATTAAATTTATGGCAAGGTAAAAACAAAAATGAAAATTAAGTAATGTAATATAAATAGTATTCATCTATTTTTAAAATGGATTAACTAAATTTTGAACATTCAATTGTTAGTCAATGGTCAAAAACAAATTCGGAAATTTCAACCATTACAATTACTCTGTCCCACATTTTATTATTTTACCATTTACATTCAAAATGGATGGATGGTCAGATTTCACCAATATCCCTAGATCATGAGAAAAATCAAGGGCATATGATATACAATCCAATCGATTTTCTCCAAATCACCTCCAATTCAAAAATATCTTAAATAGTCAAACACACATCCACTCCTATTTTTCCTCCCCACCTCTCTCTCTCTCTCTCTCTCTCTTAAATTTTCCCAAGTCTTTTCAAACCACCCACATCTCTCCCCACTCCCTATATATTCATTTGGACCCTCTCTTACTCTCTCTATCTCTCTCTCTCTCTCTTTTTCTTCTTCTCCTCTTCTGGGGGGATTTTATTTCTTCTTTCTTTTTGGCTTTGTTATTCACAATGGCCAACAAAAACCTTCAATGGGTGTTGTTGTTCTTCTTGTTTTTTATGTGTGGATTGAAGGTTGAGGCATCTCACAAGGTCCATGTTCATCTCCAATCCCACCAAGCTCCTCCTTTGATCAGCAACCTCTATAGAACTGCCTATCATTTCCAACCCCCTAGACACTGGATCAATGGTATGTTTTTTTTTTTAATTTTTTAATTTTTGTTTAATTTTTTTATTTATGGATTTTTAAAAAAAATTTAAACATATGTTGATCTTAATAGAATTCATTTATTTTGATTGTTTTTGTGATTTTATCTTCTGTGAATTAAATATCTTAATAATTATTTTTATTCCAAATCGATTTAAATCTTTGCCATTAAAAACCATCCATTTATGATTTATCCTCATCAGTGTGTCAATAAATGGATTTAAAAGTTTCTTAAAATGGATTTTTTTTTTTTTTGCACAGATGGATAACCCATATCATAATAATTCTTTGATCGCATTGGACAATTAAGGACCATGTGAAAGTAGGTCACATTATCCACACACATTTAATTCTGATGATTATCTGTCTTTTAAGTTTATATAAAATATTTTTTTATTTTTTTATTGAATGAAGTTCACATGTTTCATCACTTTCAATGGGGTGAATGAACATGTGTTGAGAGCATTTTCAGATCCAAGTTGTTCTTTATAAAGATAACCTGACATGTTGTATTGGCTCATCTGTTTGGATTCTTTTTTTTTTTTTTGGATGAGACTCTCCATTTTGGATTTTTTTAAAAAAAGAAAATTATTTGTCATCTTTGGCGGCTCTACATCGCTGAAGTCGCCCAATTTTTCTTGGTTGTCATAATCAATAAAAAAAAAAAATTGTAAAGTTTTTCAAAACTCTTTTTTTTTTATTGGAAAGAAAAAATAGGCAACATTTTATTCAGAGAAGAGGGGCCAAATGAAAATTATAAAGTTGGTTGGACCACCAACCGAAAATCAAATAACATCAAATACAAATTTATTGTTTACAAACTCCACCCTTTTAAAAACTTTTTGTTGTTTTGCCTTTTAATTCTAGTTTGTTAGCTAACCATTTGCCTCCTGTTTGGGGTGCAGAATAAGGGTCGGATAGTACTAGAATAATAAAGCGCATATGTATTAGACAATTATGTTTTGAATTAGTTAGAGGAAGTTATAAATGTATTAGACAAAAAAGGAATTAGAAAATAATGACAGAATAAGAAAATATAATTATACAGGTATGTGCCTTGTAATTATAATTTATCCTGGATAAGTTTATGTTGCACTGACAAATCGGGTTATAAATATACAATCAGTTAGGTATGTACAATGGGGCAGTCTTGAATCTGAGTTAGGTAGTATCTTGGACAAAATTCTAAAGTGAATTCCTTTACATATTATTATTATTAGAAGGTACACAGGAATAATTTAGTCCAGACTATTATACCAATAATGGACAATAAATAGGTGTTTTTTTTTTTGTGTAATAAAAATAGGTGTTGAATTAAGTTAAATGTAGAAAATTACACACACACACACACAGGGAGACCTTAAATTGAGTATATAAAATTAATTGGAAGAAAAAAAAATTTGATAATGTTCTAAACAATATCAGATTTAATTTTATTTTTCTTCCCAGATGCACATACCTCTTAAATGAAGGTGTATAATCCCATTACAAAAATTGAGACTAAAAAACCATTCTTTTTATAGCAATGTCCATCTAATTTTCATAGGAAAAATTTAATGTCATTATGGCATAAAATATTCATAATTTTGTCCCGGATGTGTTAATTTTGTTTATACAAGATAGATTAAAAAAACGAAGTTTAATTTTCATACATAGATTTATAATATGATGATAGATTTTTACAAGGTTGTCCTTACATGCAGCCTAAATCATAATTATATATATATTCATAGATATAATATGTGATCAAAATGGGTTTAGCAATTTTCTTATAGTAATGGTTTAATCAAAATTTGCATTACTAAATACTATTTTTTTGTTCTAATATTTTTCTATTTTGCATGGATGGCTCCTTCAAATCCACTCAACAAATCCACAATCTAATCAGACCCAAATGGTAAGTTTTCTTTTCCATTAATTGACAAAAATCTACAATACAATATAATCAATGTTTAAAAAATTAACCACAATTTTTCAACACAGGACCAATGTATTACAAAGGCATCTACCACCTCTTCTATCAATACAACCCCTATGGGTCTGTTTGGGGCAACATAGTCTGGGCTCACTCAGTCTCAACTGACCTGATCAATTGGACCCCGGTCGAGCCCGGGATCTACCCGTCGAAGCCTTTCGATGTCAACGGGTGCTGGTCTGGGTCTGCCACGATCCTCCATGATGGCACCCCTGCCATCCTCTACACCGGGATCGACGCCCAGACCGACCAAATCCAGAACATCGCATACCCTAAGAACCTCTCGGACCCGTACCTCATCGAGTGGGTCAAACCAGACTACAACCCGGTCATCAACACCAACGGTGTCAATGCCTCCGCCTTTCGTGATCCCACCACGGCATGGTAATTAATTTCATCATCATCACATGATATGTGACATTATGTTTTATAAAAATAAAATGAAATCACTTGTTAAGAATTGATTGATTGTTTGATTGTCGGAGAAGAAATTGATATTTGAAGTCGTGGGATCTCATTTGAGTGATGAAAGTGAAATTTTTTTAAAGAAAAGTACACAAGTAAGTCACCATTACATGAAAGTTTTATATGTGACATTCTAACAACTTGTTATAAACAAATCTTAGGATTTGATCAATGTTTTCATGTATTAGAATTAAAGTATGACGTGGACTAAACTACAAAAATGATATCACATATCACATCTTCATTGATTGCTACATAAACATTTTACATATGAAAAGTGTGACATTTTACATTATTTTGAGATTTGAAGTGAAAATAAAATTGAATTGCCTGGGAGAAATAACAAAATGATGTCATCTGTGTAACATGTCCACATCTAAATATTGGACCCTGAACCCACCGTTTGAGGTATGACGTAGGATTATTCATCCCTACATAGTTATATCAAAATAAATAACAATTCATGCAGAATAATCAAATTTTTATTTGATTGCATTTTTTTGTTATTCTCGTTGAATTGGAAAACATAAAACTGATTTTTTTATTGTTTCATTCACTTTGGATAAAGTAATGATAGGTAATAAATAAAAGTTTATAACTTTTTAAATAATAAATATACTCTTGCTTAAATGGTTTGTTTTTAGAATAAGTTTAAGATGTGTATGTGATATGATAGATGTACATTTTTTGGAATGTGTGTGAGTGTTGGGTGAGATAATTTTTTATAAAAAAAAATAACACAGAAAAATTTAAATGATATGATATGATTTTTTCAGACCCGTTTTCAAACAGAAAATAAACTTTAAGTGACCAAAAGTTATCTTTTTCATAATATGTGGAGAGAGAATTTCCTGCAAACTCATTTTTAAACTCATCTTTTGAGGAAAAGCTAATTATTAAACAAACATCTAAAACACTTCATTAGAATAGTTATCAGACTTTATACTAACTTATTAAAAGCATAGCTATCAAGGTTTATTTTAGCAAATCAAACAATTAATTTTTTTTTTTTTTGTTATTCTCATGTATTCCTCTCTATTCACTGCTTATGTTCCACCCCAAACAGGTACAACCCCAAGGACAGATACTGGAGGGTGGTGGTCGGGTCTCGGAGGGGTGACCGGGGGATGGCATACCTCTACAGGAGCAAGGATTTCAAGAGGTGGGTCAAGACTGCTCACCCATTGCACTCATCAGCCACAACAGGGATGTGGGAATGCCCAGACTTCTTCCCAGTCTCCCTACAGGGCCAGAATGGGCTGGACACATCAGCGAATGGGCCGGGCCTCAAGCACGTGCTCAAAGTCAGCCTCGACGTGACGCGATACGAGTATTATACGGTGGGGAGATACCTTACTGAGTTGGACAAATACGTACCGGACAATACCTCGGCCGACGATCACACGGGGCTTAGGTATGATTACGGGAACTTCTACGCGTCGAAGACGTTCTACGACCCGGCGAAGCACCGGAGGATCCTCTGGGGCTGGTCCAATGAGTCTGATAGCGTCGTTGATGATGTCGCGAAGGGCTGGGCTGGAATTCAGGTTTGCATTTTTTAATGAGAGACTGACACTGTGACACATGGCTAACACGTGTCTCAGTTCCTAATTGGGGACTGATGAACATTGATGTTATTTGGATTATCATGTGTGTGATTCATTGTTGGATTTGTTTTAATCAATAGACGATTCCAAGGTCGTTGTGGCTCGACACGAGCGGGCGGCAGCTGGTGCAGTGGCCGATCAAGGAGCTGGAGACCCTACGGGGAAAGCAAGTTGGTCTGGACAACATGGTGCTCAAGAGGGGCGGCATGGTCGAAGTGAAAGGGATACTCACTTCCCAGGTCTGTGTTCCTCTGGAATCAATTTTCAAAAATAGCTTATATTCATCGATTCCAGAAAAAGCTAAAAGCTGCTTTTTGTATTTGGAAACACTTTATAAAGTGATTCTACTTTTTAATAAAGTTAAAAGATTAAACATGTTACCAAATGTCTCCTAGAAAGCATACTTAATTAAAAAAATTACTTACAGCTAGCTTTTAGTACAAAAATGTTGCCTTTTAAAAAACGTATAAATCGTGTTTTCTAGTAATCGAGTTTATTTAAATCATTTTATTTAAAATCTTATTTTTCAAAAATCTTTGCAAACGCTACCATGACAGGCTGACGTAGAGGTGACGTTTGATCTTCCAAGCCTAGAAGACGCCGAGCCGTTCGACCCACTGTGGACGGACCCGCAGATCCTCTGTAGCAAGAAGAGGGCCAACATGACGAGCGGCGTCGGACCATTCGGATTGTTCGTGCTGTCGTCGGAGAAGATGGACGAGGGAACTGCTGTGTCCTTCCAGGTCTTCAGGGCTGTAGACAAGCATGTTGTGCTCATGTGCCATGACCCCAGCAGGTCTAGTATATAGTCTCTTTAAGTCACTTGAAAAAGAAAAAAAGTCAATTGATATTTCATGGTGGGTGGTACTATATTTTGATTATGAAATTTGAAACAGGTCTTCATTGAGAAATGAAATGTACATACCATACTATGGAGGATTTGTGGATGTGGACATCAAGAAGGAAGGGAAGATCTCTTTGAGAACACTGGTATGTTCACACTTTTGAGTCATTTTGTAGTGTATACTTGGAATGCATTATGTTCTTGTACTCACCAGTGTTTTTCTATTAGAGATTTCATATACTGCAATTGTGCAGATTGATCATTCGGTGGTGGAGAGCTTCGGCGGGGGAGGGAAGACCTGCATGACGTCGAGGATCTACCCGTTGATGGCGGTGGGAGAGAAGGCGCATCTGTTTGTGTTTAACAATGGATTGGAGGATGTGAAGGTGACTGAGTTGAATGCATGGGAGATGGGGAGACCAAAAATGAACTGAACACACAGAGGGATTTATAGAGAGAGAGAGAGAGTATTGAAGAGATAGATGCATCAGAGTTAGAGACTAGGATTCAGAGAGGCTCAAATAAGGTTATTTGCATTGCTTCACCATCAGAGAAATAAAAGGATCACCATTATTGGCTTTGGTGAATCATTTTACACATTTTAATTGTATCAAGAGCTGTTCCTGGTTATTGTGAATATTTTGAGATGCATGATATGACTTGTGTTTTTGTTTTTTTTTTCTTAACATTTTTCTTTTGCATGATGAAATATGTTCATGAAAATGAATTGAATTACATAAGTCCACTTATAGACCCAAAGAAAAAAACACTTATCTAACAAAAGCAAATAACACACTACCATGTTCATGAAATGAGACTACAAGCAAGATAAAGATTGTATTGCACAATCTTGGATGGAACTTTAGTGTGGGTTTTCACTTAT
The DNA here is from genome assembly GCA_030737835.1 of Acorus gramineus. Classification (NCBI taxonomy): domain Eukaryota; kingdom Viridiplantae; phylum Streptophyta; class Magnoliopsida; order Acorales; family Acoraceae; genus Acorus; species Acorus gramineus. Next base: position 4,584,249 of record CM060855.1, on the reverse strand, counting down.
TGAATAAGTTCGTGAATGAGCAAAACTGGCTCGAATTAAATTTAAACTCATGATTATTAATAATCCATATTCATTAAAATTATCATTTTTATATTAAAAACCATGCTGTTATACTGTTAACATTCATTAAAAATTGACAAAAATGACACAAATTTATATCATTGACCCTAACATATTTTTTAAATAATCATGTAAAGTTAAAAACTAACTCTCAAAAAAACTATAACCAACACAAGTTGAGAAGAAGTAAAAAAGAAAAGTGCTCTTTTAACAATTCAGTTCAGTGTAGTTCAAGCTAATCAAACAAGTTTGATTCAATTTTGGATTTTCGATTCAGTTTAAATTTACAATAAACTAAACCAAATCAACCAAATTACACCACCAGTATTAAGAGTTTTAACATATCATATGGTTTATTAATATTATTCTCATTTTCATGCACTTTATGCATGGGTTCTGACTAGTAGATGGCTAGATGCTGAAGGTTACCATTTCACTAATAAATAATGGCAAAGTAAATAAAAAATACTGATGAAGTTCCAAATCCATCAAAGCATATTTTTAGAAGGTAGACAAGATTGCCTTGTAAGACATCCAAATTGTTCAAAGCAAAATTTGAGCAACTAAAAAAGAGACCATCATCACTAGGGTTTTAGTCCTAAATGGACCCAAATAAAAACTACAAGAAGTTCTGATTTGCGATGTGGCGAAGATCCTCAGATCGAGCAAAGTCTACTTGATCTTCTTCTTGGGCCTCAGCTGCAAAACATAAGAATTTTAGCTTCTGTTAGTTTCCTTATGTGATAATAAGAAAAAAAGGTTTGATGAATCAAGAGAAGAGGCAGTAAATTCAAACTACCCATATAAATGTTGGTGAACCTAAGCAACTACCATCAAGGAGCAAAAAAGGATACAAAAAAACACGGTTCACACATGCTTCATCATGAGCCAAATGATGAACACCTCTACAGATCCCATCATGCTCGTTCATGAGCTACTTGTGAAAAGTTTTTCGGATATGGGCAGACTTTTCATGATTTCATACTTCCACGTAAACATAGATAATATTACTTGGCGTATAACCAATCCACATGCACAAGTTTATTTTACAGAGAACATCAAAGACATAACTGTTATCCAAGATTTGAATTAAAAAAATTCAATGTTATATAAAGTGCGAGGTAAAGGTGCGGACAGTGCAGATCTAGCCCAATGCCTGGCCAGATTTCTGAAACAGACTTAAGGGGGCAGCTGTGATTCAATCAATAAGTGGTTTCTTGCAATGTTTAATATCGTGTATGAACAAGCACCAGCAATCACATCCTACCTATTATGCATCTGATTTTCTTTCTTATAAAGCAAGTAGTTCTTTGAAGGTGGCTTCACCAAGCATGAAAGAAATGCATTTTAATAACCAGTATTTTAGTATAGGCCATGCCAAAAGAGCATGCTTTACTACAAAAAACAGACCTGGTTGCTGTGGCCACACTTCTTCTTCCGACAATTCACAGCCCTTGGATGGAGACGAGCATAGCACCTAAATACAAAAGCGAGATTATTAAACTTCTGTAACATCATTCAGGTTTGTTTTTTTGGTTGGTGGTGGGTGCTGGTGGAGTGTTCTTTGAGCATATAAGAAGTGCAACAGGACAATAGAATTTCAAAAGAGGCAGGGGCAGTTAAGTTCATTAAGCTCATATCATTACAGTGTCAGATACATGATGCAAAAAGAAATAGAAATTTCATGACTGACTAGTAGAAAAGATTACTCAAGAAATATGTCACATACATACCATCACCAACAACTCTGCCAGCGTTTTAGTGCATACTGGGTAAATTTGAACCAATAATGAAGCATTCCATGTAATGCATTTTGAAATTGATTTTTTTGGAACAAGGCCATTCTTCCTATACAGGTCTTGTTTAAATATTTCAAACAAATGTTCCACTCATGAAAATCAGCTGCAGTGGAAGGGAGAGAAGCTGACAAAGTTAAAGAGTGTTGTTCATGTAAGGAGCTCTAGTGATCTCTCATCACCTATCAAAAAGGACATTGAGTATAAAACCTACAGCTCCATATACAAAGAAATTAAAAGGAAAAAAACTCCCACATCATAGCTACAAGGCTCATTTAACTTGAATGGTGCCGGTGACTGAAGAAGATAAGCACAGTCATACACATCCACATGTATTTAACAATACATCTAAAACCCCAAATCAGGCCATTCAGAGACGAAACCAAAACATATAATTATAAACTTTCCAGATCTATGTTTTCAATGAAAATATCCAACAGCCAATGCTGTATCATAACATAATCATATCATGTCAATCTAAAGCAAAAACATTCAAAGCTTTGAAGAATTCAAGATATATGCACATTTTGACAATGCATGACGCATATTAGCACAATACAAATCAGCCACGTGTCAATTCAGACAATTCAAAGACACAACACCTGAACAAATATTTTTTTTCCAGATCTAGGCTTTCATAGAAAAATTCCAAGAGCTAATACTGTGTTCACCATAACATAATCATATCATGTAAATCTAAAGCGATAGCATTCAAGGTCTTGGAGAATCCAAGAAATACTCTACAAGATGCACATTTTTATGAGGAAAATGCAGGTATTCTACCACAAATTTTATTCATGATTTGGGATAATTCAAAGCTAAAATAACAAGATTATGGAAACCCAGCAGAACTTGGAATACAAGTTGCACATTTACCACCAGGCCTAATACTTCAAAACTAAAATAACTCCAAGCAAACATATTAAAAAACACACACAGAAACCCCATTTGTGTACCTCCACAAGTAATCAACAAACCCAAATTAACACCAAAATAAACCCACAAGAAAACACACAAAAACCCAATTGGGATCCAAATATGCGACCAAAAATCAGACTACATCAAACTATAAACCCCATTTGAGTACCCACAAAAACCCACTACGAAACACACAAAGGCCACCACATAAAACCTCAATTTACACATGCAATCTCGTCAAAAAGACAAAACAACAAAAACAGAAACTTCAAAAAAAAAAAAAAAAACGCATGAAAGAAAAAAAGACTCACTTGCGACAGATCATCTTCTCCTGGTTGTACTTCCTCGCCAGCGCCATGAGAGATGGCTCAATGATCCCTCCCCTCAACCTCAGCACCAGATGCAGCGTCGACTCTACAAATCAAATCAAACCAAAACCCTAAAAACCCTAACTTTCCAAGACCCCACGATCGAAAGGACTGAAAAAGGAACGATTTTTTACCCTTCTGGATGTTGTAGTCGGCGAGGGTGCGGCCGTCCTCAAGTTGCTTGCCGGCGAAGATCAGGCGCTGCTGGTCCGGTGGGATCCCTGAGAGGGAAAGGAGGGAGAGGCGATTGAAGAGAGAGAGAGAGAGAAGGGTAAGAGAGAAACATCAGATCGAGTTAGGGTTAGGGTTTAAACCTTCCTTGTCTTGGATCTTGGCTTTGACATTGTCGATGGTGTCACTGCTCTCGACTTCTAGGGTGATCGTCTTCCCCGTTAGGGTTTTCACGAAGATCTGCATCTTCTCTCGATCAATTCGTCTCCGTCTCTCTCTCTCTCTCACCGATTTGGGGGGGTCGCCGACGTTGTATGGACCTTAAAAGGGAGGGCTCGATTAGGGTTTCGGAGATTGTTTGGGTCCGTGTGACGAAATTGCCCCTGGATACGTTATTCTGATAGATATATGGGTGAATAATATTAAGCCCAAGTAACGACAGTTTGGCCGAGTGGTCTAAGGCGCCAGATTTAGGCTCTGGTCCGAAAGGGCGTGGGTTCAAATCCCACAGCTGTCATTTATTTTAGTTTTTTTTAATTTTTAATTAATTATAATTATTACAAATCATGAATGAATGGTGACCCTTTGATTTTTTTAGTTTATAATTAAATAAGAATTATTTTATTTAATACATGTTTAAATATTTAATTCATGGATAGGTCCCTCACAGGGACTAAAAAGTAAATTAAATATTTATGGATAGGTCCCTCTCAAGGAGTAAAAAGGAACTATTATTTAAATCTGAGTATTAAAATCTAAATACGAAGAATGAAGGGATCAATCACCCCTAAATATGATGGTATGTGAGAACTTAAAACTAAAAATCCCTTTTATCAATTGTAACAATAACATATATGATAAGTTTTTTTTTTATATATATCATATTAATTTTTTATTTTTATTTTTTTTATGAAATAATAAGCATACACCCTTAATTATATTTCGAAGAAAGGAGTGCCCAAGTAAAAGAGCAATACAAAAGATCCACCAAAGGAATAAGAGTAGATGAGGTGTCTACTCTATCTTTTGGTAAAAAAAAAAAACTCAATACAAACTGTTCCTCAACATATAATCTCTCCATCATAAAAGACATCCTCTTCGCACATGCAAGAAAGGCCCCACACTTTAATGAAGTTCTCAACCAATTCTCAAATGTTCTTCTCATATATTGGAGTGCCTCTAAAAACTAAGTGATTGCGAGCGAGCCAAATTACCCACAGCTGTCATTTATTTTAGTTTTTTTAAATTTTTAATTATTAAAAATCATGGATTGTGACCCTTTGATTTTTGTAGTTTATAATTAAATAATAATTATTTTATTTAATACATATTTAAATATTTTTATCAATTGTAACAATAACATATATGATAAGTTTTTTTTTATATATATATCATATTAATTTTTTATTTTTTTTATGAAATAGTAGGCATACACCTTTAATTATATTTCAAAGAAAGGGGCGTCCAAGTAAAAGAGCAATACAAAAGATCCACCAAAGGAATAAGAGTAGATGAGGTGTCTACTCTATCTTTTGGTAAAAGGAAAAAAAAAAACTCAATACAAACTGTTCCTCAACATATAATCTCTCCATCATAAAAGACATCCTCTTCGCACATGCAAGAAAGGCCCCACACTTTAATGAAGTTCTCAACCAATTCTCAAATGTTCTTCTCATATATTGGAGTGTCTCTAAAAACCAAGTGATTGGGAGCGAGCCAAATTGCCCAAATCACCGCAAGGATCAAGATCTATGATATCTTAGCTCCAGCACTCTTGTCCCGATGCGCGCAAAGACTTTTGCCTTCTTGCCATAACTCCTCAATGGATGGGCAGTCCATATTAATTTTGAATGATATAAGTAATTTAGATGGGGTAAACGAGGTGAGTCAAATTTTGTATTTGAATCTCAAATCTATCATGTATCTTTATTAGGTTGAGATGAATTAGGCTGAGATTTGATATTTAAGATATCAAATTCGTCTCAACTCTTAGGGTGCATTTGGTTGCACGATTGCAAAACTGATTCTACATAAATCTAAGTTTTAAAACTGATTCTGTAGGGAGCTCACCCCCCCCCCCCCCAGCTTTTTCAAATTATAGCTTTTGGGTATTATTTGTCTGAAATCTGTCTGCTAGAAACTGCTATATTAAAACTGTTTGGTTGCACGATTGCAAAAACAGCTTCCTGCATTCGTAAAAGATGCACAATCGCGCAACCAAACACATTCTTAATAAGTCACTCTCGATTTTCCATCAAATCATATACAAATTTGATGATAAAAAATCATAGATATACGTAATCACCCACTAACACCGGGAAAAAAATCATCAAAATAAAAGTAATGAATGTATGATTTTGTTTTTTTACTTAAAAAAAAAAATTTGTTTTTAATGTGTAGTTTGATCAACAAAAGTTCCATCATTGGATTGGATGAGACAAAAAATTGGGAATCTCCAAGTTTTTTTTTTTTTTTTTTTTTCATGTAAGAAAGCAACAATACATAACAGGGCATAGGACCTATAATACCCCAAAAGGGATTCATCGGGATATAATAACAAGGCAAGGCACAAGCCCATTTCGGGAATCTCCAAGTTGCATTTTTATAGATATAATAAAATTTAACATAATATCACAAATGTTTAGAGTGCATTTTGAATGTACATCTTTTTTTTGTCATCCGAGTCCGGAGGATTCGAATTCAAACCTATGAAAAGTGAACCATGTACAACTCTATCCAAAGAGTCAATAGCATGTGAGTCATACTAAAGTGCAGTATGATTTTTATTTAGATAGGTTCTTAGGATATTGGGTACAACAACATAAAGGAGTTCATGCATGATATTTTTAGTTAACAATAGTAAAATTGATAATACTTTAGTTGAAAGTGAAATTGCATGTGTCTCCACCTTTTCACTAGTCCACACAAGATATCAGAACTTGTTTGCAAATTCCTCTCCTCCACATAATGTAATCAAGTCGATCCTAGGTTAAGACCACCAAGACAATTGTTTAGAGCTCTCATCCAAAGAGAGTCTATAAATCATTTGATCAATTTAATTTAGAGAAATGGACGGTGAGATATGTCACTTTTTACAATAAAAAAAAAGGATGAATTAGTCTCTTTCAACACGCTTTCAAATGAGGACAGTTTGGCCGAGTGGTCTAAGGCGCCAGATTTAGGCTTTGGTCCAAAAGGGCGTGGGTTCAAATCCCACAGCTGTCATTTATTTTAGTTTTTTTTAATTAAATCGTGTGACCATTCAATTTTTTAGTTTATAAATTATAAATTAAATATAATTATTTTTATTTAATACATGTTTAGATATTTATATTATATGATAGATTAGTTTTTTTAAAATATAATATTAATTTTGAATGATACGAGTAATTTCATTGAGGCAAATTGGGTTTTGTTTTTGAATCTCCAAATCTATTCCATATCTTTATCTGGTTGGGATAGATCGAGCTTAAATTTGACATTTAAGATATTAAATTCGTCTCAATAGTATCAGGTCAAGACGAGTTTTTCATTTATCCCATCCCGCTTCGATCCCTAATTCAATCTATGTTTCATAAATCACTCTCGATTTTCCATTAAATTAAATACAAAGCTAAAGACCAAAAAAAATCTTTAGATACATAAAATCACCCACTGACACATTGGGGAAAATACATCAATAAAAAGTAATGAATCATGTTCTTTTTATTATTTAAAAATAACTTCTTACTTATAATATGTAGTTTATAACCAACAAAAGTTCCATCATTGAATTGGATGGGACAAATTCTAAATTTTTGGTATCTCCACGAGTTGGATATAAAATTGGGATTTTTGTATATATACCCTTGTCAAAACTTAATATTATAAAAATATTTTTATTAAATTCCACAGTACAAAAATATCCCTGAAAACCTTTAAGTTGTGCAACCATGCCCCTGGATTAAAATTTCATCAACTCTACCCGATATTCGCCGTTTGCTCAATTCCATCAATTTTTTTATCCTATATTCAAAACCTCTCTTCTTCTTCTTCTCTACCATTTCATTCCTCTCCAAAACCTATCAAACACATTGCATATTCATTTTTCATCAAATCCTTCATTCTCTTCTTCCTAAAAGGTCCAACAATGAGCACCTATTCACAAATCCCTCATCTTCTTCTTCTCAAAAGGTTCAAATAGAGGCTAGAGTTTATGGTGAAGAAGAGTTAATTTTTCTTTTTTTACATTAATTATACTATTTAAGTTATTTTTTATGTTAGGTTAGGATTTCTAACCATAGGTAAACTAGGATTTTTAACGGCGTCAGTGATAGGGGCACGGTTGCATAATTTATAGGTTTTCGAGGAGTATTTTTGCATTGTAGGATTTAACATGGATATTTTTACAATATTGAGTTGTAATAGGGGCATATATGCAAAAATCTCTATAAAATTTGACATAATATTATAAATGTTTAGAGCAAATTTTGAATGTATATATATATTTTTTGGTCCAAAGGATTCAAGACATGTGAAAGCGAATGAACCAGGTATAAATCTATCTAGAGAGCCAACACCATTTGAGTTATTCTAGAGTGGCTGTCTGATCATTAATTGTTAAGATAGGTTCTTAGGATAATTGGGTGCAACAATATAATCATTTTTTAAGGAGTTCATGCATGATATTTTTAGTTAGGAAAAAAACCAAATAAGAACCTACAAACTGCTTGAAATCCATTCTAACATTTTGATTTTTCCTAAAGTCCATATAACCCCCTCTAAACATCTATATAAATCCAAATAACCCATTGAGTTAATCTTCCATTGACAATTAAAGAATATTCAGCGAATATTCCGTTTTGTTGACCCTCACTAAAAACATAATATACTAAAAAAAAAAACTATAATTTGTTAAAAATATGAAAAACTTTATATACATGATAAATTTACCCCTCCATGTAGAATATAAAACCCAATCCGAAGAGATAAGATCGATTTTTTATATTTTTAACACGACATTTTGGTATATTATGTTTTCAATAAAAATTAACCAGAAAGAATTAACCAGAAAGAATATTAGCATAATAATAATAATCTGTCAATGAAATTTAACTGAGAGGTATTTGGATTTACATATATGTTTCCAAGAGGTTATATGAACTTTAGAAAAAGTCAGGAAGTTGTATGAATTTCAAGCATTTTATAGGGGGTTATTTGGATTTTTCCCTTTTAGTTATGAAAAGTGAAAGTGATAATATTATAGTTGAAAGTGAGTTTGTATACATCTTTTCACTGGTGCACACAACTGACACAAGGTTCTGTTTCTTACACGAGATAAAACCTTGTTTGCAAGTTCCCCTCCAGCACATGATGTGATTGATGTCCAGCATTTTAGTGATGGGTGGCAACACAAATTTCCTTATCAGATCATCAAATCAATCCATAGAATCAAAGTGAGAGACTGCATGCATGCCTGCCCACATAAACATATACAAAGAGAAGTCAAATCATATCAACAATGACATGAGAGAGTAGTGTTTTATCCCCCAATGAATAGAGACCCTTCACACACATATTTATGACTATCAGGTTTTGCTTCCTTGATGTACGAGTTACATCAAGTGGTTTAACTGATACAGATTAAATTTTGGTAGGAAACAACACAACAATACACCAAAAGAGGACAGACAATTTTCATCACAGTGGCTTAGACCTAACAATAAACCTAATAGATACACTAGCTGTGAGACAAAAAAACCTCTATAAGAGAACTTTCAGTGATATAGGTGCATCTAAATTGATATACGTTGCACTTTTTCTTTTGTTTTTTTCCCATGAAATAGATGTCCTGTGCGCACGTCCAGAGGTGGGTAGTGCTTACCGGCTAAGGAAAGTTCGTTTAACAAAAAGACACTAAATACACATACCAAAAGGGTTCAGATCTCTTTTGGTTATAAAGCCTTCCATAGAGTCGTCGTGCTTTGCAAGTTGAAACGTGTCGCTGCTTGGTGACTTAATCAAATGGGTCAATACGTGGGTCGTGCTCGCTTGCCATAACCATTCCAGTGCAGAGGCAGGTGGGGCACATAACCTGGAGAACATAAGCCATGGAAGATGAATCACATCAATACAATATATAGACTAATCAATGTTTATGATTGGTTGTACTGTTTGATTATATGATGATGGAGCAAATCATTTGATTTTTCATACCTTCCCTGCACCTGAACAATTTGGGCACCTTCTAGTTGTGGGTGCGCGCAAGGGACGAGTAGTAGCACTTGAAATCGAAAATGGTTCAATTTTCAAACAAACACCACTTGCTGAACAAAGGGCGCAAGCCAGATATCCTGTGGAGAAACCAGAAAGATAACATATGTCACCAGTGCTCCCTTATTTTTCAGAAGTCTAACATAAAGAATTGGTTTGTTAATGTGAAACCATTCATTGTTGGACAATGTCATGTACTGCTAAGTAATAATGGTTTCTAAGATTTCTGACTAGCACTCCATTTTATTAATGTCATGTTTGGAAATCAAAAACAACTTTTTCATACGAAGCTGCTCTCAACCGTTTTTTTCATAAAAGTTACTATCAACCTGTTTTTCCAATAAAAGTTGTTTTGTTGACTTTTTAACACATAAAAATCAAAATTTGCAATCAAAAGCTGAATATAAAAATACCCGTTTTGGAACCATTTATCTGAAAAACTGATTTGGCAAAAGATGAATCAGTTTGATAAATGGTTCCAAACGGGGCTAAAAGTCAGATTCCTATTGTTTATCTGCAGCAAATGCTAGATATTTGCAACAATATGTAGATAGACGCGCATACTGACAAAACAGGTATAAGAGACACAGATTTGGAATCCAGATGATTTTTAATATATATATATATATATATATATATATTTGCTTTTTAACTCATTCCCTGGTTAACTCTGATTAGCAGGAGAAAAACTCGATCCCAGGACAGGACCCCTCAGTGAAGAGAGGGGACCTCTGCATGCAAAGTTTATTGGTACTAATTGCATATCATTTTCAGTTCACCATGAAAGAGTACTTGAAGTGATCAGATACATACCAGTTCCATTACAATATTTGCATCTCTTCTTTTCCTGTTGCTCGACATTATTGACCTCAACCAACATCAATGCTGAAATAACACCCACAGCTCCTCCTGAAAAGGAAGCCACAATAGGGTCTACCTGACTGGATCATTAAACAATTGAAATTCAGGGCATTTCACAATGAAATTTATTCCCGGCACACATCATTGATTAAATTGGACAAACACAAAACATATACTATTATATTGTAATGCATACCTCAATTGCAGTGGAAGATGCAGACTCCGAATGAAATCTTCATAAGAGGTACCTCCCAATCCTAGTTTAAGCTCCAGCTGAAGCAAAGTGTTATTCAATTTTTTATCTCATCTAAATCGACTTGAAACTATGTGTCCACCAAAGAATATAAGTCAATGACATGTGCATCAAACAAATTATTATAATTGAATGTTCAAAATGCTCTAGTGGAAAGAGGTAATGCATAAACTATTGGAGTTATTTAAGTGGAATAGGCCTTTTGGGCTTATTGCTGGGGAATCGACGATTGGGCCCACGGGACTCGAATTTTTCTCATGGGCTTTTAGGTCTTTTTCTATTTATAAGGTTTTGTACATCTTGTATCTATATAAGAGACCTTTCGGCCTCCGTTATTGTATATGATAATATTCCATTAGTTTCTTCTTAAACTAGATAACCCTTTGTCTCATCTGGTCAACTAATTAGCTAACTGGTTAATTATTAGGGAGAAATAAAGATGTGCACCTTGAATCAGTGTAATTCGGGGACATCCTATAAAATTGGAACGATACGGAGAAGATTAGCATGGCCCTTGTGCAAGGATGACACACAAATCGAGAAGCAATCCTTTTTTTTTTTTTTTGGTTCCCACATTCATCTGTTTCAGGTTATTATTATATATATATATATAATTTATACGGGAGAAATAAGGATTCAATGAGTGCATTCCCATTAAAGCTTTCTTTTCTCTGTATATGAAAACTTAGAATTTTTATGTGTTGCACTAATTTTAATCAACTGGCAAACACACAAGCAATTTATAGAACCATAGTCAGAAAATACTCCAAACGTTTCCGCATGTTCCAAAATTTTGGTGAATGTGGGGTGGGTTCTGTGGAGGGGTAGCATGGATGAGGGTGCTGGTAGGCAATGTGGAGATCGGATAGACCAGGGCTTGTCTGGGCTTGGGATGGAAACTGTTAGCATTCTACAAGTAGACGTCTCTTCCACCAGTGGAACTCTAGTTTTTCGTGCTGCCTAAATCGTGGGGTCTGAGTTTATCTTTCCTTTGCTTAGCTTTTTCCTTCAGATTATGTACTTTTATTTTGGGCTTTTGCCTTTTATTAATACAAAGCCTACCGTTCCAGTAAAAAAAAAAGAAGGGATAATGGATACCTCCACATCTATTGACTGAACTCGTCGAATTGTGCATCCATTTAATTTGGATAGTCTACCACATTCTTCATCATTAAAAAACTAGCCCTAATTGTCATCACCGCCTTCACACCCAACATAAAAAATTTGCATGCATTTCTGATACTTAAAATTGGTAAAAACCTAAAAACAGTTTAATTATTTCCATACTTCAATCATACTTATCCCGTATGATTTATGAAAACACGCTTACTTTGCCAAACATAAATTGTGCCGAATATTTGTCATACACTAACTTTGTAATTATATATGGAACTTAAATGGAATATGGAAAGTTCACCCAAGCGTACATTTCATGTTTTTCTTTCTTTCATGTGTACATTTAGATCAGTTTCCGGAAATAAAACTCACCCAATGTCTACACCATAAAGTCCCTGATTTTACAATTTAATGATTCTATGAAAACTTTATAAAGTACATATTATCTAATAATGGCATGTGCAAGATTCTGTCATTGCAACATATGTAGCACTGCATGCTAAACATGCCTAAGTTCCTATATTACACATCCTATACGATTTTGATAAATAAAAAGACACAGATGAAAAAGAATAAAGTGATGGCAGCATTTGGATTAGTCCTTCACAATCCCCTTTTTTGTGTACAACATAAAATTAAGGTTCAGAGAAAGCACAAAAATCAACTTACAATTGGTGCAAGTAGGCCTCCAAAGACAATCACCCCAGATATTAATGAAAAGCATGTAAGATATAATTGCTTCAAAGTCTTCTGTGTCTGTTTCAACAATCAAGAGCAGGCAGCTTCATTAAGATGAAACAAAACTAAACACGAAGGACCAAATTAATTCAAATAATTACCATGTTTGGGAGGAATGGGATTGTCGAAGGAATGTCGGGCATTTCGCTTTCCTCCTCACCATCCTCACCAATAGAACATTTTATGCGTTGTTGCACTCGCAATCTCCTAACCTACATCAAATTTGATTCTAAATTGACAAACCAATACAAAAAAGTTAAAAACTTTATAATAGAAGCCTTTAATGAGAATCACCTCCTCCATGAGAAGAAAAATCTTGTTTCTTCGGCTCTTGATGTTGTCTTGGATCTCTTGGAGCTGCATTTGCATGAAATCTTGAACGGTCTCTGGTCCTTCTATGATGCAAAAACTGACCCACAATTGAAATTGCAATAAAATTAGAATTATTTTTTACATTACATCAAACAAGCAAACCTCAATCTTAAAACACAACAAAAATAAATTTTAAAAAACACAGAATTTGATATTAAAACAGAAATGGGTCTCATTTATACACAACATCAAACAAGTCCAAAATCTCAATATCAAACCATGCTTCTATAAAACATAGAATTAGTCCCAAAATTGAAACGGATCTCATTCATACAAAAAAAAAAAAATGCTTTTGTCTAGAAAACACAGAATTTAAAGGGCAATTGAATAGGGTCTCATTCAAACACAATAAAGATTCATTTTTTCTTGTGAAATAACATGATTCGAAGTCGAAGAAGACATGTGTCTCATTCAAACGCGACAAACAATCGATTGTGCTTTAGAAAACACAAATTTTGAAGTTACGGTCGAAACGGGTCTCGCTATGAAGGGGCGTTACTCCGTGTGAATAATCGGATCCAGATATGATGAAATTTGACCCGTTTAAATGGCCCACGAAGCAATGTAAGTTATCAATTAATGAGGGACACTCGTATCGCTCTCGAAAGCGCGAATCGAAGGGAGAGAAAAAAAAAAAAAAAAAACCCTAGAAGGGGACGATCAAATCTTCTTCTCTTTAGTTCAATAGCTTTTTTTTTTCTCCCAAATCTTCCTCTCTCTCTCTCTCTCTCTTTATCTCTTTTTTTTTTTTTTCTTTTTCTTCGTCTGTTGTTGTTGTTTGTGGTGTTTTTTTTTTTTTCTTTCAGGGAATGAATTGAAAAATAAAAAAAAATTTGACGAAGAGGGAGAGCGTCTGGAGATTTGGATCATTCGGGAACTGTTAATGCTGTTTTTTCTTGTCTGTATGTTGTTTAGTTTTCCTCTAATGGCTGCTTTTCTGTTCTGAAATTAGGGTTTCGTTATCCTGCTTCATCTCTCTTACGGCCTCAAAAACCACTGCTTTTAAGGTGAGGCTTCTCTCTTTTTCGTTCCTTGATTTAATGGTCTGAAGCTTTTTAAAGTTGCGTTCTTTAATTTGGCCGGAATTAGGGTTTCTAAAAGAGAATCAGCAGAGTCCTGTTTTATGAATTTTTTTTTCTTGTAAATAACATTTTCTAAATGGGTTTAATGTTTCATGGAGTTTAAGTATTTTGTGGATTTATGTTTTTTTTTTTTTGTTATTTTGCTTGAGTTTACTCATATTGGTTATATATTTGTTGTATTTTTGAACTACCATGCTCTAAATGGGACATAGTGTATGAGGTATTCATGTTTGGTTTACAAATCCAGGTTTACATTCTGGTTTCTTTAACTTCATGTCTCTGTATATTTCCTTCCTTGTTCCCTTTCCAAGTGAAATTCCCCCGTTCCCTTTTTGGAATCTAGGACCCTATCCCTCTCCATGTCATGCAATAGTTGTTCTTAGATTTCCTAAATGGAGTGCATCTTGGCTTTCGATTTAGTTCGCTCAGTTTTGAAACTTTAAGCTGTCCTTTTTGGAAGGTGCCTCATGAGTTTTTCAATTTCTTTTATTTGTACAATACTTTCTGCACATCATCCCACTTAGACCTATAATCTGTGAAGCTCATCGTGTTATTTTGATTTACTATTGCCTTTTGAATCTTCTTCTTTCCAAGATTAATCACTAGTGTGCTCAGCTTAGTTGCTTCATTTTTTCCTGTCAGATGAAGCTAGGATGATCTATTTGGTGTGTTGAGGAATCATGATTCATTTTGGACATGATGAACGCCTTATCTTCATCATATGTCGCATCTATCCCGGAGACCCTTTGTCAACGATTAGATGTTCGAGATATTGTCAACAGCTATGCCAATCAACTCCATCTTTGCTTCCAACAGGCCCAATCTCGTGGCTTATCTCGTCACTCCTCTTTCGTTCACCTCCACCATCGCGTCCTCCATGCTCACATGATAACCTCAGGGTTCAAGCCACGGTCCCTCATTCTCAATCGCCTAATAGGAATCTATTGCAAACATGGTGATCTTATTTCTGCTCGTCGCTTATTTGACTCAGCTTCTCATCCTGACATTCTTGCGAGGACCACATTGATTGTGGCATACTCTGATATTGGTGACATGAAGCTCGCTAGAGAGACATTTAATGGGACGCCATTAAGCATGCGCGATACTATATCATACAATGCCATGATTTCTGGTTATGCGCGCAATGGTAATGGTTATTCTGCCATTAATCTCTTTCGTGATATGAGAAAGCACCGATTTCTCCCAGATAATTATACGTTCTCGAGTCTCCTCAGCGCTTGGCCTGCTGAGGATGAGCGACAATGTTTTCAGATCCATTGTGCTGTTGTTAAATCGGGAACAGAGTCTTTTCTCCCTGTCTCCAATGCCCTTGTTTGCCTTTATTCAAGATGTGCATCGAAGCTTGCACTAGGCTTTGCTCGTGATGTCTTCGATAGAATGATGGAGAGGGATGAGCTCACATGGACTACCATGATTTTTGGCTATATCAGATGTGGCAATCTTGAGGCGGCACATGAGCTCTTTGAGGGGTCAAAGGGAAAGAAGATTTGTGTTTTGTGGAATGCAATGATATCAGGGTATTTACACCATGGGCTTACTTTGGAGGCACTGGCAATATTTAGACAGATGGTCAATAATAAGATCACCCTTGATGAGTTTACGTACACGAATATGATCAGTGGTTGTGTGGATGCCGGGCTTTTTGGTCATGGCAAGCAGATGCATGCTTATTTGTTACGCAATGCACCAGATATTGACAGTAAAGCTTATTTGCCTGTCCATAATGCACTAATCGCGATGTACTCAAAGAGCAGTGATGTCAAATTAGCAAGGCGGGTTTTTGAAGAGATGGGGGAGAGGGATGTCGTTTCTTGGAATGCAATCATGTCAGGTTATATGGACTCTAATTTGATAGATGAGGCTCGGGCGATCTTTGAAAAGATGCCAAGAAGGAATCGTCTATCATGGACAGTGATGATCTCAGGGTTCACACAAAATGGGCTTGCGGAGGAGGCATTAAAGCTGTTCAATCAGATGAGGTTGGAGGAGGATGTGCTTGAACCATGTGACTTTGTTTATTCTGGGGTGCTCTCAGCATGCTCAAGCCTTGGAGCATTGGGGATCGGTAGGCAACTTCATGGACAAGTCATACGGATTGGTTTCGAGTCAAGTAATTCTTCAGGTAATGCACTTTTGACGATGTATGCTAGGTGTGGGGATGTTGAGGCCGCCCATCGTGTATTCCTGACGATGCCCAATGTGGACTCTGTGTCTTGGAACGCTATGATTGCTGCCTTTGGACAACATGGGTATGGCCACGAGGCATTGGTTTTCTTCCAACAAATGTTGGCTGAAAATATCCTGCCTGATAGGCTCACCTTCTTGACCATCCTTTCGGCTTGTAGCCATGCGGGTCTAGTAGAAGAAGGGCGCAAGTATTTTGATTCAATGGAACAAATATATGGCATATCGCCTGGTGAGGACCACTATGCCCTTGTTATTGATTTGTTGGGTCGAGCTGGGCTAATAAAAGAGGCAGAGCACATGATTAAAATGATGCCCTTTGAGCCAGGCCCACCAGTGTGGGAGGCTATCCTTGTTGGTTGTCGGATCCATGGACACATGGAACTTGGGATTCATGCAGCTCAACAAATCCTTGAGAAGACACCAATGAATGATGGAACATATGTGCAACTTTCAAACATGTACTCTGATTTAGGGCAGTGGAAGGATGCAGCGAGGGTACGGTGGACAATGAAAGAGCGTGGTGTGAAGAAGGAACCAGGTTGCAGTTGGATTGAGGTCTTGGGTAAGGTTCACTCCTTCGTTGTTGATGATAAAGCTCACCCCGAAGTCCAGCTGGTCTATGATTTGCTTGCACAATTGGGTGCGAAAATGAGGAAGTTGGGATATGTACCTGATACCAAGCATGTCTTGCACAATTTTGAGCCTAACTTGAAGGAGTACGCTTTGTCTGTGCATAGTGAAAAATTAGCTGTTGGGTATGGGCTCTTGAAGCTACCTGTTGGAGCCACTGTTAGGGTTTTGAAAAACTTGAGAATTTGTGGGGATTGTCACAATGCGATCAAGTTCATATCAAGGGCGGTCGAGAGGGAGATTGTTGTGAGAGATGGGAGGAGGTTCCACCATTTTCGTGATGGCGAGTGCTCTTGCGGCGATTATTGGTGAATGGAAACTATAGTGGAATTTGTATGAGAATTGATGTATGTCAAGGTACTATGAAGCTTCTATACTCTCGATTTATCGACTTCCTCTGTTCCATATGTCTGAATTGATTCATCATGTGTCCATATGGATTATATTCATCTCTGATTGAATAAAAGCAACTCGTCATAGCCATCAACATGATTTAATAAATTTGATAAGCAGTTGTGTGTTAGCATGTTGCCATGTTTTATTGGACCAGGCACCGGATATCTCATGATAGTCTTCAGTTATTTCATTTTTTCTTCTTCTCCCTCTCATTATTATGTTTCTGATGCAACTAGTTTTCTTCTCCTTTTCTTTTGGATTATGAATGATCATTATTGGTTTAGTGCCATTAACATGTCAATGATTATTCTCATAATCTCTACTGACCTATGTCACATAATCTAATGCAGCTAAATTATGATATATTGCAATATATTATTATCATCAACGTGATCAAGCATCTCTATCGTGCTATTTTACAAACTGTCTACTACTGTTACGACATCTACTTTGGCTGTCCTCAATATGTCAGTATTGGGATCGAATTGTTGTCACCCTGGTCCTCCTTTATTTGTGAAACCAAAGCAAAGTTCAAGTTCGTTACTCAGACGAGTTTCATCTCCATCATGCAATGGGGGCTTTTGGGAAAAGCTGAACCTTATGTATCACATGGACAGGTATCTTTGAAAATTTCTAACTTCAGAGTTCTGATTGCTTGATGGCTTGGTAACTTTCAATGTAGTTTCTCATTCCTGAGTCCTGCAACACTTTATTTTTTTCTGGCTACTAATGATGTCTCTTGACGCAGCAATCGTACCATTCTGAGGCAGAGATACCAGTTTAGACAAATTTGCATTGTCAAGAGTTCAATGAATGCTTCATTCAGTGGTACATCTGATGATTCAACCGGTAAACTTTCTTTTGTTAGTAATAACATCTGCTGAGCTTTAACCTAAATGCAGTTATGTTGAAAGTTCATTGTGTGTATCCTTCCCCCACCTTTCTCAAACATTTACACTCACTCAACATTCTTACTTTCATACTTTCGAGTTTTTTTAATTATTGTCTGAAATTATTGATAACCTGTGATCATTGTTTCAGCTATCTTTCCTAGGATAAACGTAAAGGACCCTCATAAACGACTTGGCATCAGCAAGGAGGCTTCTGAAGAAGAAATTCAAGCGGCACGAAACTACTTGATAAACAAATATGCTGGGCATAAGCCAAGTGTGGATGCAATTGAATCGGCACATGACAAGATAATAATGCAGTGGTTTCATGAGAGGAGAAAGCCAAAGCTTAACATCAAGAAAAAGGTAAGGGATGTTACACAATCATCCGTTGTGAAGGCCATCACAAATAGGTTTGAAGCTCCATCGACAACATTCATTATCAAGACAGCCATTCCATTCATAGCACTCGGAGTTCTCACTGTCCTGTTTCCCACGGAGGAAGGCCCAACCCTTCAAGTGGCCATTTCTTTGATCGCATCAATATATTTCATTTACCAAAGACTTAAGAGCAGATTACGAGCTTTCTTGTATGGGTATGCGTCCTCTCTTTCTTTTTTATTTCATCTTGAAATTGACCTAGAGTATGAATAAAATCAAAACCAGTACCTGTTGGTAGGCATATAATTCATCCATTATAGCAAAACAGTAGATTCACATCATGATTACCAGTGAATTTGACGTTGCACTCCAAATAATATTTCCGGTGAAACGGAGATGTGAACCATTTCTCTTTGGCTCCATTTGGAACCAGTTTTAACAAATAGGTTATGCTCTAAATTGATTAAAACAATCAAAATTCCGGAAAAAGCTCCATAAAAGTAGTTGTTAAGTGGACTTGGAACACTTGAGAGCCAAAAATCCAAAATCAAAAACTGAAGATTAAGAATACCCGCTTGTTTTGCGCGAAATTTAAATTTCACATGTGCTTGCAGATCAAACAGTGATCATGATTTCCATTTAATTCCTTGTTTCCTTTCTGAATTACATGAATCCTCATTTTCTTTAAAAAATGATGTGCAGGATAGGGACTTTCTTTGGATCTTGGCTGCTGGGGACCTTCTTGATGGTGTCAGTCATTCCGCCTCTGCTCCACGGTCCAAGGAGTCTGGAAGTGACCACCTCATTGTTAACTTATGTGCTACTCTGGATCTCATCTACATATCTGAAATGAGCATTTCATAAATTTCAGCTTATTGCGTACTTTCTGGAGCATCAGCAGTGTAGATTACATGTTCTTTTTTTGCCTATCTGTTTTCGTGCCTTCCATGTTGTGCTGAGAAAAGACTGATGCAAACACAGTTTGTTGTGGGTGTTAAAGATTGTAGATTTTGGTTGTTTTGAGGTACTTGAATTATTTGTCAAAACAGTTTTGAGAATTATGAAGCCTCTTATGGGAATATAATATGATGAGAGTTTTGAATCAAATGGAAAACCAAGTATGGTATTCATACAAAAAATGAAACAATGTGGACAGGCCTTTTCTAGGGGCATCGTGTAATCCCAATTTGTGTTGCTCTGTAAAAATTTACCATTTTTTTGTATAATGAGAAAAAAATTGCATGTATGACAAACAAATTTTTCATAACGTACACCCTTGAAATTTTTTAAAATGTATTAAAAAAAAGGGAAATATCTAAATAATCCACTGTAAACTGCGTGAAATTCATATAACCCTTAACTTTTTTTAAAGTTTATATAACCCCATGAAAATACATATATAAATCTGAATAACCTCTCTCTCTCTCTCTCTCTCTCTGGTTTGAAATGTCGAGAGAGAAGGCGGAGAAGGCGGTGAACGTTCAGGTCCTTCTGCGTTGCAGGTGAGGATTCCACTGATTTAGGGATTTGGTTTTTTTCGTTTCGATCCGTTGACATTAGAACACGTTAAATTTGGGGTTTTTTGTATGTTTTTTTATTTGTGAGGGAAGGCCTTTCAATGAGGATGAGTTGAGGAACAACGCGCCGCAGGTGGTGACCTGCAATGAGTACCAGAGAGAGGTCGCCGTCTCCCAGAGCATCGCCGGCAAGCAAATCGACCGCGTCTTCACCTTTGACAAGGTCCGGCGAAGCTTCTTCTTCTTTCTTTTCGGTTGAAATTAGGGTTTCTTTGGGTTCTGGTTTGATCGGTTTGATTTGACTGTCGCGGATTTTGTTTGGGGAAAGTTTGCGATTTGGTGTTTCCGATGCATTTGGTTTTTGCCTCAAAGTATTGCAATAGTTTGGCGGATTTTTTTTTTTGTGAGGTTTTCGTGTCTATTGTGAACTGTTCAAATGTAAGCTCTCAATTTCTTGAAACGTCGCCCTTAGCCTTTTGTTTGTTCTTCAGAAAAATATGTTCTTTCTTTTTATTGGTGAGGGTTCAGGTCTAATGTGAACTGTTCAAATGATCAGAATCACACATGACCCTGTTTTTGTGATCAGAGGATTTGCGGAATTGATGAGAAAGGTGGGTTTTTGATTGGTGGTGGTTATAATGTTATGTGGATCAGTACCCTTTTGGATCTTTTTTTTTTGTGTGTTTCATAATTCACTAGTTACTTGTTTTCTCTCTAACATTGATGAGCTTCCGCCGAAAATATTGTAAAATGTTTAAGAGACTGCTCAAATGCCAAATTATATATAAATTTGGGAAATGCATAAGAAACATAGATGAATCTGTTACGATTAGCAGGTCGAGGAGATGGGTTTTCTAGATTGGTGGTTGTATTATGTAGATTACTTTTTTAAAATCATTATGTGCATGTTGGGTGTTTATGGACTTTGAATACTTTGATATTAACACCGGACGATATTCACAGGTCTTTGGGCCCTCGGCACAGCAAAAAGACCTGTATGATCAGGCTGTAATTCCCATTGTAAATGAAGTATTAGATGGTTTTAATTGTACAATTTTTGCTTATGGCCAAACGGGGACAGGGAAAACGTATACAATGGAAGGAGAATGCAAAAGGGCAAAGGTAAGACTTGCTATAGCTTCGCTGATTTGATCTGTTGAAGCATATGATATAGCTAGTTATGCATAATGTATCACAGAGTGGACCGAATGGACAACTTCCCCCAGATGCAGGTGTCATCCCAAGGGCTGTCAAGCAGATATTCGACACATTGGAAAGTCAGAATGCTGAATACAGTGTCAAGGTTACTTTCTTGGAGCTTTATAATGAGGAAATCACTGATTTGCTTGGTCATGAGGAGATATCAAAGGTTATTTTAGAGGAGAAACAGAAGAAGACTCTTCCTCTGATGGAGGATGGAAAAGGGGGAGTTCTTGTGAGGGGGTTAGAAGAGGAAATTGTAACCAGTGCTAATGAGATTTTTACTTTGTTAGAGAGGGGTTCTTCGAAGCGTCGAACCGCAGAGACATTGCTAAACAAGCAATCCAGGTCATGAATTGTTCAATGCCATCATGCTTCATAGGTTGACATATTCTGTAGTGATTATGATGCATAATTCATATAGCTCTTCCTCTTCTGCAAGATTTTCTTTCAACATGCATGATATCTTCTGGTTTTTGACACCGTGTAATGCATTTCCAGCCGTTCACATTCACTTTTTTCAATAACAATTCACATAAAGGAAGCCACACCAGAGGGTGAAGAACTTATCAAATGTGGCAAGTTAAATTTGGTCGACTTGGCAGGGTCTGAGAATATCTCACGCTCAGGTGCCAGAGAGGTAATAACATTGTTTTTAAGTCACCTACAAATTCAATTTTTACCAGTTCCCTTTTCATTTCACTCCATGGTTATCTTTTATTCTTTGCTTCCTACCTCTATTAATGGTGATATTTCTCTTTTTGGTGTGAACATGTAGGGCCGGGCAAGAGAAGCTGGAGAAATTAACAAAAGTCTGCTTACTTTAGGACGTGTTATAACTGCACTTGTTGAGCATCTTGGACACATTCCCTATAGGTTTGACTGCAAATGATCTATTGATTACATGTTTATTAGATACTGACTGATATACTATCATATTCTTTCCTTTAATTTTTCTTTCAAGTTTTTGTTATGCAGGGACAGCAAGTTGACACGCCTTCTTCGAGATTCATTGGGTGGGAGGACAAAGACATGCATAATTGCTACTGTTTCACCATCTGTTCACTGTCTTGATGAGACTCTTAGTACATTAGATTATGCTCACAGAGCAAAAAATATAAAGAATAGGCCTGAGGTTTGTATTTTCTGTTCCACTCTTTTATTTTCATAAACGCTATGCATATTATTTTATGAAGTCTGATTTCCTATAATTTATGATATCTTATGGTGTATGAGGTTCCATGTGGTCTACTAGACTGAGCTAATTGTTACCTTTTTCCCTTAGAAAATTTGGATGAATGATGCTATATGTTCTTACATTTGAGTATTTCATTGCGTTTGTTTCCTTGAATGACAAGTTTTTAATGAGCATTGGGACAAGGGGTTAAAAAATGATGCTTTTTGTTGCCCCAGCATTCAGGCCTACTTATTGCTGACTATTAATATGTTGCATTTTGTCTATACGTTGGCAATCTTTTTAATTATCCAGTTGTGATTGCATTCTTTTGATTATTGTTTTCATTAGTTATGAGTCTTATGATTCACTGGTACTTCTACTGGTTTAATATATATGGCTATAAACGATTGACTTCAAAATATTTTTTGACTGACATACTTAGGTGAACCAAAAGTTGATGAAATCGACATTGATAAAGGACCTTTACTCTGAAATTGATCGGATGAAAGCAGGTATATGATTGTCATGTTGGATTTCATCACCTCTTCTTTTCTAAGAGGGTATTTTTTGCAAAAATTGATTACACCACCCATGTACATTTTGATTCTCGTCGCTAATAATACCATTTGTTCACCAGAGGTATATGCTGCTCGTGAGAAAAATGGAGTTTACATTCCAAAGGAACGTTATTATCAA
This sequence comes from Acorus gramineus, assembly GCA_030737835.1. Taxonomy (NCBI): domain Eukaryota; kingdom Viridiplantae; phylum Streptophyta; class Magnoliopsida; order Acorales; family Acoraceae; genus Acorus; species Acorus gramineus. The sequence goes on along the minus strand of CM060855.1, from coordinate 4,561,167 downwards.
GAGGAGAGTGAGAGGAAGGTATAAACCTTGTGCTCTGTTACCCACATTTTTATTCCTGGACATAATATTCCATGTTGTCAGATCCTTTGAACTTTTTTTAAAACTAAAATTCATGGAGTACAAATTACCATTTCCAACTTGGAAGAGGTTTATTTGCTTTCTGCATTTGATCCATCTTTTCATGTTAGATGCTCATATAACTTTGCTTTTTGGTTGGCTCAAGGCAATGGCAGATCAGATCGAAAATAATCAGAAGGTGAGTTTAAGCTAGAATGTTTTTGGATGTGAAATGCTGCTCTGGGTGACTGAGACATGCTAAGCTTATGCGCCTTTTCAACTGATTAACAGCAACTTGAGGAACTGCAAGCCAAATTAGATGCTCAGATCCAACTATCATCGGATTTGGGAATTAAACTAAACAACACAGAGGTTGGATCATTTTCTTTTGCATTTGTTTTTTGAAGGTTTTTGAGACTCATTTATTTTTTAAAAAAATGCAGAAAAACTTGGACCAAACATGCAAACTGTTAGCTACAGCAAAAGAAGATATTAAGGCATATCAGTACACGTTGACGGAGAAGGATTTTATTATTGATGAACAGAAAAAAGCAGGTTTGAATTATCAATCATGTGATTTTTCTGGTAATATTGAGGGATGGTTTCTTCCTTACTTTCTAGTTTCTTTGGAGCAGAAAACGCATTGACACATCAAGCATTTGTCTTGAGAACTGATCTGGAGAAGTCTGTTCAGGATAATGCTTCATTATTTTCAAAAATAGGTAGGTTGCAAATACAATTCAGGATCTTTTGTTTTATCATAATTAGAAAAATGACATTGTTTTTCCTCTTAACTATTTTTACATTGCAGCCAGAGAAGATAGATTGAGTGCTGTCAACAGGTCTGTTGTGAATGGTTTTCAGGCAGACCTTGCGGAGAAGATTGGGTCTCTGTCGAGTATTATTGTTGCATCCATAGCTCGACAAAATGAACAGTTGCAGTGTGTTGAAAAGCTCTGTCATTCATGTTTAGAGGTCCACAATAAGGTATGCCTATGTCTAGGAGACAAAACTGTTGCCAGATAATTAAACTGTGAATAGTGTACATTACCTTGGTTCTTATCATTTCTCTTGTCATGATAATGTGCCTGTAGTCTGCAATGGATCTGAAAGACAAAGTTGCAGCAACAAGGGTTTTATATGTTTCACACATAGAAGCCATGCGAAACATGGTGCATTTGAACAAGGCTGGCATTAAGGCCAGTGTAGAAGACATGTTGTCGATGGTTTCGTCCAATTTTTCATCTTTAGGACAAGTATGTAATCTCAGCTGAAAACATTTTCATTATATTGAAATGTCCTGCATCCTCATTTATTTTATTGTCGATATAACTGTTCCCCCCCCCCCCCCCCCCCCCCCCCCTGGAATAGCTACAAGATTCTATGACTGTAGAAGCAGACCTTATCTTTGGGGATCTTCAAAAATCCCTATCAGACTACCAGGCAGAGATTGCTGTTTTTGCTCACAAACTACGTGAGGTTGGTTAGTTGAGTTTACATTTGTTCAGCTGATAAAACTATTAATTAGAATTTTTTTTGTTAATTCAACTCTAAGGTTTTCTTCAATGATGCAATGCAGAAATTTCATGATAGCCGGGAACATACCTCTGAGATGTCTAAGTTCATTGTTGAACTTCTTGACAAGATCGAGGAAGAGACACACAAGCTCGACTGCCATGCAGCTAGGGCACATGAAGCTCAGACAACCAGCATTGCTGATTTTCAGAAGGCCTATGAGGTTGCATACTGAAGCTACTTGATATATGTCTTAGTGTAGGATGATGCGGTTACAATTTACAAGTCTTTGAATGAAAAATTATAATGTACCATCCATTCACAATTTGCAGGAACAGACGCAGTTTGAAACAGAGAAGCTTTTGGTGGATCTAACAAATCTAGTGTCCAACCACATGCAAAGGCAGAAAGAACTGGTTTGTCTTGGATCACTGAATGCCAACCTACAACTTCTCAACAACTTCTTGTCTAATGGTGTTACTGGACTGCAGGTTGATGTAAGACTGGTTGGACTAAGAGATGCCTCGACTGAAAACAAGGCGTTTTTGGATAAGCATAAATCCATTATGGAATGTGCAACTTCTGATGCCAAGAGAAAGTGGCAAGCCTTTTCCGCTCAAGCAGAAAACTATTCCAAAGATAGTGCAGACTTTTCCGCAGCGAAACATTGTCGGATGGAACTTTTACTCCAACAATGGTCAGTATTCATATAGGCTTCGAATCTCTGGCATTTTCTTGTCATTGGATCATTCAGAATTTCCTCACTGACCAATATTTATCTACAATTTCCATTCATTTTGTAGTGTTAATACTGTGGATGGTGCTTCTAAACACTGGAAGAAGACCCATGAATCAATCAATGAGATGAGCAGTGAACATGTCACAGCTGTGGAGGTCACCGTCAGGTGATTTTGGGATACCTTCTTTTGCATTAATATAATCTGGGGACACTTTCTCTGAAAAAACAACTCACTTTTATCATATGTTTTTCTTAAATTTCAGGAATGCTGTTGAGAGCAGTGAACAGCATGATCTTGAGGTAGGATCTTCAGGGACTGAAGCGATGGAAAATGCGGTCAAGGACAGTGATGATATCAGGCGGCACATTGACAGTGAGTAGATTTAACTCTCTAAACACTTGGAAACCAATGTGATAGTTTTGATGCAAGACACATTATCTACCCTGACAGGGTTAACCGAGCACGAAACAGAGGCCGCCTCAGGAATCATAGCAAATGTGAAGACTCATTTAGGAACACTGAAGGACCTCAAAGACGACCACGCAGGGCGAACAACAGACATTGTTCGACACACGCAAAGCACCTTCCAAAACACATACATGGTAATTCAATCAACCCAATTTTCTTTCACCCCATTACGGTCAATCGATTTTGCTCGATTACATGAAACATTTCAAACCAGGATGACGAACCAAGCGGGGACACCCCGACAAGGTCCGAAACAGACGTGCCTAGCAAAGGCACGATCGAATCGCTCCGATCGCAGCCAATGGAAGCCCTACTCGAAGAGTTCCGAGAGAACAACCCATACGAGTCATCGAAGGAACTGAAGCCTTCGCTCATACCACGCTTCCCCCTCATTCAACTCAATTGATCCCACTCAATCAATAAAACACTGATTCCTTTGTAAATTTTGTTCCTTTATTATTGTAGTATAAGTGTTTGTTGTAATTCACATGTACAACTAAAACTCACCAGCCAAGTCAGGTAACATCGAAACCTCCATCTCCGACCGGTTCTCCTGCTCGACGACACTGAGGAACACGGGATCGATGACCACATGACTGTTGACGTGCACGCAGAAGCGGTGCGACCACCACAGCAAGCCCGCAGAGCCCTCGATGTTGACCGATGCCTCGAACACCACCTCGCGCTTTGCTGCGTCGGACAGGAAGTCGATGGCGTGGTGGGCGAGGTCGACCCCGTGGAGGCGGGCGGGGAGGTGGAGGATTTGGCAGGATTGGGGGGGTTGGGAGCCGGCGCAGACGGTGGCGGAGGCGAGGGGGGAGCCGCGGTAGGAGATGGAGAGGGTGGTGGGAATGTAGGAGATGGGGAGGGGGTTGGGGTTGGTGACGTGGACGGTGAGGAGGAGGTCGAGGTCGAGGCGGGCGGGGAGGGAGAGGTGGAAGGAGGAGAGGGAGATGGAGATGAGGTGGAAGGTTGGGTCTTTGGGTTTGGAGAGGAGGAGAGTGGTTGCTGCTGTGGCTGTTGCTGCCCCTATCATGGCTGAGGTCCAGCTCCATCTATTGCCCATCTCTTGTTTTGTTTTTTGTCTGTTTGGGGTGGGAGAAGAGTGAGGTTTTGATATTTTTTTTTTTTTAGGATTGGGTTTTTACTAATATATGGCTTGGATGAGTTTGGGGGGTTATCTGGGCTTGGTGAGGTTTTTGGGTGGGTTGGGTTGTATTGGAGTTGATAATGGAAGCTCGAAAAGTGGCCCAGATTTGAAGAGAGTAGTTTAGATCTAGCCCACTTGATTTGGTTTGGGTTCATAAAATGTGTCATTTCAGACGTTTAGAACTTAGCAGTAGTGCCATAAAGAGTAGTCAGTGTACTTTGGAGTATATTTATAAAGTGTTGTTATACTCAATATTTTTATAGTTTAAATTGTAGACCGTTAAAAATCTAATAAAATATATAAATTGTTAAGTGAGATATACTTTATTAATTTTTTTTTTTACATTTATTTAAAGAAAAAAATCTGTATAACCCTTTGTAAACTGTTCAATATTCATATAACTCCTTGTTTTTTCTTGACGTTCATATAATCCCTTATAAACTCATATGTATATCTAAATATACGCTTGAGTTAAAATTCTATTAACATATTATGAATATTCTTAGAATACTTAGTTAGCTTAACCCAAGCTGAAAACTCAATATGCTACAAACCCCCTACCATTTAAGAATAATTCAAATACCTCCCTCTATATGACAATTTAACCCCTCCACACATAACACAAAAACTCACATCCTTCCACCATCTCTTCATCATCAACTCAGCGATCCCCATTCCTCTTGAACGAACCCTCTTCAACCATACATCAAAACCCTTCCAAACTTCAAATTAGCCATTACATTCAACTAAAACACCTTCTATGGATCACTAGAGAACCAAAAAATATATATATGTAAAAAAACACAAAAACCCAATCTGTTCTTCTCTTCTCATCCACCTTTGAAGCCTTGTTGTGGTGGTGGTGGTTTTGGGGCACCTTTAAGTCCTTGTTGTGGGGATGTTCGTTTTTTTTTTTTTTTTTTTTGATATCGGAGGGATCCTCTGTAGTTGACTTTACGGTCGAGCTGGGAAGGTTACCTCCGTCTGTTTGTTCCGGTCCCACATAAAATTCTTTCGAATAATTAACGTCAAGACTCAAACCCAGGATCTATCGATAATACTGTTAAACCTTGAACCGTTGTGCTATGATCACTAAGGACTGACTTACCCACCTGGAAATGTTGGTTGTTGGGTTTCCATTGTGGATGAGCACCCACACCACCCACCACCACTACAGCTTCCTTTGCTTCTTTATTGTTTGATCAAACTGAGAGAGGTTGGTTTCAACGGTTCAATGGGGAAAAGGGCATCAGACTTTTGGGTTTTCTTTTTTCAGTTGGATCACACAGACCCACGCAGGCCACAAAGAGAGAGAGAGAGAGAGAGAGAAGGGTGAATGTGATTTTGTTATATGGGAATGACAAAAAAAAAGTATAATATTATGTATAAGCGGTTCAGAGTTTATTTGTATTAAGGGTGAGTCTTGGTTCGAGTCTTAACGCTGTGTTACACCTCCTGTTTGTTATGTGAAATTTAAAAAAAATTTCTGTGGGACTAGGGACAAACATGCAAAGATAGCTTTTTCAGCTTGACCATAAAATCAGTCATAAAGAGTCCTTCCGATATAAAAAAAAATTACTACAAGCCCATTTCCATCACTATTTACGGTTTGTATGTGTTTTAAATTTTTTAAAAATAGTATATCTCATATTCATCTGATGAGGTACATGATTTTATAAAAAAATATATATATATTTCAATAAATTGCATGGATGCATTTATAGAAAATATAAAAAAAATTATCGAAACATATACCTTATTAATGTGACTGTATACGCCTTTAAATTTTTATGGAAAGATATGAGACTGGAATAAGGGTTGTAAAAAAAACAATGCAACAGCAGTCAAAATAAAATCGTGGAAGAGTTCAATTGTGTTTATATGGTGGCAAAAATTAATTTGCATGTGGGGGTTAAAGGTTAATCACCCAATAGTTATTTTGACTGATAGAATAGCCTATTTTGATATTATATACATATAGGTTCGTAGGGGGTTATATGGATATCGGACAGTTTGCATGGGGTATAGAATTTTTCCTTCCTAAAAATGGGTTCATTCATATTAGGCTTATGAATGGGTTGGGTCAAGATCTGGACCAGACCCGTGGACCTGAACATAAAGTCAGGTCGGGTCTGGGTTCTCCCAGACCCGATCCCATGGATTTGAGACCCGATTTTTTTTTATATATATAAATCCATATTGCAAGAATTTGATGTTTAATATATAGTAAACTGAGTAATGCAATGTATTTGTGTAACTTTAATTAACGTATTTAAGTGTTTTTAACAATTAACTTTGGAATTTATATAATTTGGTTGATTTGTTACATGATTTATTTTGGGTGTTGCAGTTTGTAAGACTTTAGTAGATCTAATATTTATGTCTTTATGCTAATTTATTTAAATGGTTTGACATATGTCTGTCAATGGGTCTAGGCATATATATGTTATTTCCATTTACATCCCTCGACCTCTCCAAATCCGGTCTTTTCTGGAACAACTTAGGCATATCAATGGGTCGACCCAGACCGATCAAGATCTTATAAAAAGTGTAAAGTGCTTGACACGAAGGACCTGACAATCAAAATGGGTCAGATCCCGGTCCACCCCGACCCAACCCAAAGAATTTAACAATCCAAACAGGTTGGGTCCATATCCATCTTGACCCGACCTATTGATAGACCTAATTTAGATAATATTTACTATTTTTAACATTTTAAACTATAAAAATAACTGAGTTTTAACATTTTCCATGTTGAAATGGTTTTAAGTTCAAAATCAATACATTTACGTGCAACTGAGTGCGTAGTTTGAAATATTTGGCGAAGTATCAATCTCTTCTTTTCTGCCCTCTATTGTCTAGTTTTTTTTTTTTTTTTTTTTTTTATAAGAAAATTTTAATTTTTTTTTTTTGGTGAGTACAATAACATGGCGCAAGGCCCATAAACCAAGCCCACTGTGTGTTTGAATCCTTGACCCCTCTGGAAATAGAAATGTGTATCTCAATCATCTCACCAAGTGAGTGGTGGTGCTCTAATGTTTAGCAATTGAGTGCATTGTTTGATATGTTTGGAGTATCAAAGGATGTCTAAAAGATATCTCAAAATTGTGTACCTCAGTGTATGTTTTGAGTCCATGTATTACTTTGTTCATCATAGCATAATGTTGAAATGAGATCAAGTTCAAAATCAATATCTTTAGGTGCTTTTTCAGTTAAACCTTTACAAATGTAATCTCTCTTTTGCCCTATCCTCTATTTTCGTCTAGTATAATTGAATTGAAATATTTTGTGAGTATCAAAATATAATGAATTTTGTTTGTGATTTTTTAGTGAATAGCGACAGAAGAAGTAGTAGTGTAACTAAATTCCTAGAATAATATATATATATAAATTAGCATTGTTATCATAAATGTAGTAATTAAAGTAGATCTTTATAATTAAAAAAATAATCCCTTAGATTTCAGAGAGTATAAAAAATCAATTTCATTGAAAGAAATTAGTAATAACTTTCTATAAATTCTTGCTGTATTGAGCAACTAATGCTGTCTTGATCATGATAAGCTGTACATCCGTTTGTCGATAGTAAAGCAATAATAATATGATGATATCATGATGATATCCTATGATATCTTATTATATCCTATGATATCTTAGGATTAAAAGACAACAAATTAAACCTTCACCTCAATTTTATCTTTCCCCCCTCCTACTTGATCATTGTTGTTTTTATTAGCTGAATTGATGCTACATACCCAATTGAAAGCACCAAATTATGCAATAAACAAACAATTAAAAAGTTGTATGAAGTTTTCCTATTCTATGGCTAATTTTCATAATGCAATTTGAGAGTTAATTTTCATGAGAGAATGACAAAAGCGATAATCTTCTGATTTATTGGATTTATTGTCTTATTAGACAGCATTTGAAGATGACTTTGAGCATCTTTTAGAATTCTATTTTCGTAAGAATTAGACCTACTTCAAGCTTGTTTTCAAATGCCCTTGCAGTCATAACATTTGAAGAAAGTGAAAAAATGTTTTTAATTATTAAAAAAAAAAATAGAAGTACATCAAAAGCATGCTTTCTCAAAAAATATTTCAAAAGCTACTTTAAATATAAAGAAGAAAAAAAACTATTATTCAAGTTTGCTTTCAAACACTATGTTATTCTTTTTAGGGTTAAATGCATATAACCCCCTGAAAGTTAGTGTATATATAAAAAAAACATTCATTTATTCAAATATTTATATAACCCCATTAAAGTTATCGATTAATACAAATATCCCATTACCGTTATCTTGTCAAGTAACTACGGTGGTTAAGTTAACTCAACATAATAAAATTACCAATACACCCCTCCCCCACTTTAACCTAACTTCTCTCCCTTCTCTCCCATCTCTCCCAAATTGAAAACCCCCTCCATCGCCAGTCCCACCCCTTTTTCCACGAACTCTGCCTCCACCGCCTCATCTCCATGAACCATGTTCCTCTGTGTTTTTACATCCATTGAGAATGTATTTAGTTACAATGAACTTTGATATGGTTAAATGGAGGAAGTGGATGTGATTTTGGGTAATGGACAGATTTGAATCAGAACTTAAACTTCAACCACACCCAAATCAGTGACTGCAAAAAAAAAGGGGTTCCTTGAAATAAAGAATCAGGCCAATCAATTTTTTTGCCCTGCCATGAATGGATATATAAACACATACATAGAAATTAAACACTATGATCATCATTGTCTCTAAATAACGTGAGGATCACTGGCTAAGAGAGAAAATAAAAGAACACAGTGGAAAGGGCAACCCTCAAACCAACATGCCCCTCTGCTTTTTTCCCCCAAATCATCCTCACCCACAAATAAAATGGCTGCAAAAAAACTAGTTGCCCAAAAAAAAATGACTACAGAAGAAGAAGAAAAAGAAAAAGAAAAAGAAGAACAATGAGTCCTTTTGTATTTTTTTGTATAAAGTAGGGGATTATATGAATATGTGAAATCAGAAAGTGGGTCATTTTGGATTTATAGCACAAATCAGGGGGTTATATGAATATTTTACATAGTTTCCAATAACACAAAGGTATTTTCATCATAGATTTGGATCCTTTTAAATTTATTAAACAAATCAGGGGGTTATATGAATATGTAAATTAACAGCTGACGGAATATTCTCATAATATTCTTTTTTTTTAACGGAAAGTTAACCATGGGGCTAAATGCTTAACCATGTCAATTTTGAGGGGTTATATGGATATTCGAATAAATGAGGGTTTTTTTGGATATACGTTAACTTTAAGGGGTTTATATGCATTTAACCCTTCTTTTTAATACAACGATGGAGAAAGCTATACCTCCAATATCATAACAATGTCATTGGTGGTATTTAAAGGGTAGATTTTGTGTCTAACCCCCTGAAACATCTATAATGACAAATTCAACCCATGATTCTATCCAATGCTTAAAAACCAAGCTGATTAGTTAATTTGAGTTGGTAAATCATCTACTAATCTGATTAACCTTCAAAACCATGTGATTAGCAAGAATCGAAATAAAATTCAAGAACTGATCAATCCATTGGTTGAAAATGCAATTTTTGAGAATTGAGCACGGATTGTTTAAACTGATCCCTTTTTTAAATTATAAGTAACAATGGTCATTAGTCATTAGTCAAAAAAATACTTTTCTAAAATCTTACTAAATCTTTTCTATACTTTTTAATATGTTATTGTCGAATGATGATATCAAGATTGAGCAAGTGATCCTTAATCTTATTATTATTTTTAAAAGGGAAAAATTGCTCTAACTCCCTACAAAGTTAGCTAAATTGATTTTAGTCCCTATAAAATTAAAAAATCATCATAGGTCCCTAGGTTATTAGAAAAATATTGTTTCAGTCCCTACTATCACCCTCAACTAACCATGTACATGAATAATATTAACTATACATTAAAATTTACCAAAATTTCCTCACTCCTTATTTTTGAAAAATCAATATAGCTCCCTAGAAAATTATGAAAATAAAAAAAAGGTCCACATAAAATAAAAAAATCCCCTTAGGTCCCTATCTGATTAGACAATATTTATTTTAGTCATTCATATAACTGAAATTAACCAAATCTATAGTTGACTCTAACTATACATAATAAATTACTATAATACACTAATCAGATTTGTGATTGACTTGAAATGTACTTACTTATTTTACTGAGACATTTTTTGATTTTCACAAGTTTTTAAGGAGTTGTATTAATTTTTTCCCTTTTTACCCTTGGTGAGTATAGAATATCAAGAGAATTTTTAAGAAAAGGCGTGAGCATTTTTGACATAAAAAGGACTAAATCAGAATTTTCATATTTTGTAGGGATTTATTTGAATATATTTATTAAAAAAATTTAACTCGGGATTAAATCCGTTAACTTATATATTTTATGAGAATTTGTGATGATTTTTAATTTTATAAGGACTAAAATCGATTTAGCTAACTTTCAAGGGAGTTATACCAATTTTTTCCTTTTTAAAAACATCTGAGTCTAACTCAAGTGAAAAAAAAATTAAAGTTTATTCTTTGTTCTTTTTGTTATATCACGGCTCAAAAGCTGGAAACCTAATCGGAGATGAGCCACTTTGTCAGCTTAATTGAATAGTTTATAATATACACTACAATATAATATAGCGCTGTTACATGATTCTTTTTACAACCTCAAATGCAGCCATATATACCTTATTAGCCATCCATTAACCCTACAACAATATATATACTTTTTAAAGTGAGATATGTATCTCGTAATTTTTTTTTACACTTGTTAAAAATAAATTTATTCAATTCGAAATGAAGCTATATATATATTCCATTAAAATATATTATTTTAAAAAAAATTAAACACATACAAACTGCATGTGAGACTGCATTTGAAATTGTACTTAAAATTATCTATGTACCTAACCTTATCTCTCCTGTATATATATTATATATTGATGATAAAAACACAAAAAAGAGTTAATGTTAATAAGTTTAGGCATGATACGGGTGACCCAAATAATTAAGATAGTTACAGGCAATAGATCATGTCTATTACTTACATGTGACACCTATGATATATGTACTAAAATTAATGTAGTTAGAAAAGACTCATCATCTAACACAACTTGTATCCATTAAATTGAGACACATCTGTATCCCCCATCTTCCAATATGTTATAGTAGGTCCCCCAGTAAATCTAATCTTGATTGCACTAACAAAACCATGTAGCTTGTTGTTGTTGTTTATGTCTTGCATTGTGATTTTTGGAATAATAAGAAAGAATTACAGTAGCAGCAAAGTTTTCTCATGGTCACACATGGTCCTTGGTAGCTGGAAATGTGCATCAATAGATGACCAAATGCATTCCCTATCTTGCCATCTGTTTTTGTGGACCCTAATTTATAAACTTTTCTTCACATCCAAATAATCTTGTGTGCACAAAAGAAACAACTTTAGAGTTTTTTTTATTTTTTTAGGAATTATATTTAAGGTGCATTTGGATGTAAGATTGAAATACTGAGATTCTTAAAATCTTATGTTTCAAACTCAGCTTTTGAAAAGCTATGTTTTATTAGATTTTTAACCGTAAGATTTTTTGACTTAAAAATGAAGATTGTGGTTTGAAAAGTTAAACGCTAAAAATGTGTTTGGATCTAAGTTTGAAAATTTTCAAACGCAGAATCCACCTAAACTCATATCTAAACGGACCCTTAATCTTTGAAAGGTCTAGTTGTTCAACTTTTGAAGTAAGTAAAATTGCTGTGTAAAACCTCTCAATGGAGATCAGATTTATGACAGCATAATAGAAACTATATTATAGTCCCTCTATCTTTATTTTCTATGTGCATTTGGACGATCATGTTTGAAAAATGAAAAAAAAATTCAACTATGAAACATACTAACATAGTCTAGACCGAGCAGTTCAGGAGATGAAATCGTTGCTTTTGGGGGCCATCATTACACAAAAAAATTCAATGGATTGCATTCTCTCCTAATAATTTGGATATCCATATCAAGTATGGATATCAAGAATTAATGGGATATCCATATCAAGTATGGATATCAAGAATTAATGGGATATCCATCAAGTATTTCATTTCTTTCAGTTTGTGATGTTTCTTTCTTTTTGACTTGTTGCCAATGGATAGCTTTCTTACCTACCACAATGAAGTGACCAATTTCTCACAAAAACAAAACAAAAGGTTGACATAGTTATCTTCAACCCAGCTGGATAATATAAATTTCCTGTAATGATAAGAGACTTAAAAAGTTACGGGTTAAAGACATTTAAATTCATGTAAATATAGATGATCCCGTATAAATTCCTATAAAAATTGAGGCAGACGTATAAGTTCTTGAAAACTCACAAAAACCTATATACATCCATATCCTAAATAAAATTTTATTCATAATTCAAATTATCTTAATTAACTCTAACTCTTACTATAAAATGACTAAATTATCTTTAAATTTTCAACCCCTCCAAATAATATCGAGATAGAAGATGAAGAAATAATTTATCAAAAATATTTGATGTATATATTTATTTATTTATTTTTGCAGAAACCATGGGAGGAGGGAGGGGGGACACAGGGGCAAGTTTATTATGAGGTGCAAAGGCAAGGTGACAAAAAAAACAAGCATGCGTGACAAAAGCTTTATTTGATTCTGATCAAGGTCACTTTCAGGGTTGGCAATTTTTTTAATAAATAAATAAATATTTGTTTTAGCTTTGAAACTCATGACATTATCAATAAAGAAGAAAGTATAGCTTAACTATCTCATAATTTTTTTAACCACAGAATTTTTTTGACTTTGAATAATTCTTTTATCCACTGATAAGAATCCGCTTCTAATTTTTTGTTGTGGACATTAATATTTGAATTCAAATTGTGATAGATTTAATGAAGTCCTTTAATTTTTAATTTTAAAATTTGAATATATTGATATGATTTCTTTAAAGGAAAAATGATTAAAAAATATCTTAAGAATTAGAAATACCCAAATCAAACATTTTTTAAAATTATACCTAAAAAAGTTTCCTTTAATAGTTTTGGAAACACAAAAGACTAATCTGCCTTTATGTAATTAAATCTTTAGTATCATTCTTTATTTTAAACTAAAAACCTATTTTTTCTAAAACAACAATCTCTCTATATATGACGAAAATCAATCCTCTTAGAGGTTTTGTTATTATATACCATATTGTGTGTTATATATATATATTACATGATATTGTTTATCATTTTTTATTGTGTATAATAATAATATGTAATTTAAATCTGTGTTGTGTTCCAATGCAGCAGAAGATATTTTAATATTCTAATTCTTTATTCACATTTTTTTTATTTTTTGGTTATTTTTTATTTCTTTAAATCTGATTTTAAACCTCAAAATATATTTATTATTTATTTAATATTCAATTTTGGATAAATATATATGAAGTAATTATTAAATTTATGGTGGGTAAAAATGGAAATGAAAATTAAGTAAGGTAATATAAATCGGATTCATCTATTTTTAAAATGGATTAACTAAATTTTGAACATTCAATTGTTAGTCAATGGTCAAAAACAAATTCGGAAATTTCAACCATTACAATTACTCTGTCCCACATTTTATTATTTTACCATTTACATTCAAAATGGATGGATGGTCAGATTTCACCAATATCCCTAGATCATGAGAAAAATCAAGGGCATATGATATACAATCCAATCGATTTTCTCCAAATCACCTCCAATTCAAAAATATCTTAAATAGTCAAACACACATCCACTCCTATTTTTCCTCCCCACCTCTCTCTCTCTCTCTCTCTCTCTTAAATTTTCCCAAGTCTTTTCAAACCACCCACATCTCTCCCCACTCCCTATATATTCATTTGGACCCTCTCTTACTCTCTCTCTCTATCTCTCTCTCTTTCTCTTTTTCTTCTTCTCCTCTTCTGGGGGGATTTTATTTCTTCTTTCTTTTTGGCTTTGTTATTCACAATGGCCAACAAAAACCTTCAATGGGTGTTGTTGTTCTTCTTGTTTTTTATGTGTGGATTGAAGGTTGAGGCATCTCACAAGGTCCATGTTCATCTCAAATCCCACCAAGCTCCTCCTTTGATCAGCAACCTCTATAGAACTGCCTATCATTTCCAACCCCCTAGACACTGGATCAATGGTATGTTTTTTTTTTAATTTTTTAATTTTTTTTAATTTTTTAATTTATGGATTTTAAAAAAAAATTTACACATATGTTGATCTTAATAGAATTCATTTATTTTGATTGTTTTTGTGATTTTATCTTCTGTGCATTAAATATCTTAATAATTATTTTTATTCCAAATCGATTTAAATCTTTGCCATTAAAAACCATCCATTTATGATTTATCCTCATCAATGTGTCAATAAATGGATTTTAAAGTTTCTTAAAATGGATTTTTTTTGCACAGATGGATAACCCATATTATAATAATTCTTTGATCGCATTGGACAATTAAGGACCATGTGAAAGTAGGTCACATTATCCACACACATTTAATTCTGATGATTATCTGTCTTTTAAATTTATATAAAATATATTTTTATTTTTTTATTGAATGAAGTTCACATGTTTCATCACTTTCAATGGGGTGAATGAACATGTGTTGAGAGCATTTTCAGATCCAAGTTGTTCTTTATAAAGATAACTTGACATGTTGTATTGGCTCATCTGTTTGGATTCTTTTTTTGTGTTTTTTTTGGATGAGACTCTCCATTTTGGATTTTTTTAAAAAAGAAAATTATTTGTCATCTTTGGCGGCTCTACATCGCTGAAGTCGCCCAATTTTTCTTGGTTGTCATAATCAATAAAAAAAAAATTTGTAAAGTTTTTCAAAACTCTTTTTTTTTTTTTTGGAAAGAAAAAATAGGCAACATTTTATTCAGATAAGAGGGGCCAAATGAAAATTATAAAGTTGGTTGGACCACCAACCGAAAATCAAATAACATCAAATACAAATTTATTGTTTACAAACTCCACCCTTTTAAAAACTTTTTGTTATTTTGCCTTTTAATTCTAGTTTGTTAGCTAACCATTTGCCTCCTGTTTGGGGTGCAGAATAAAGGTCGGATAGTACTAGAATAATAAAGCGCATATGTATTAGACAATTATGTTTTGAATTAGTTAGAGGAAGTTATAAATGTATTAGACAAAAAAGGAATTTGAAAATAATGACAGAATAAGAAAATATAATTATACAGGTATGTGCCTTGTAATAATAATTTATCCTGGATAAGTTTATGTTGCACTGACAAATCGGGTTATAAATATACAATCAGTTAGGTATGTACAATGGGGCAGTCTTGAATCTGAGTTAGGTAGTATCTTGGACAAAATTCTAAAGTGAATTCCTTTACATATTATTATTATTATTATTATTATTATTATTATTATTAGAAGGTACACAGGAATAATTTAGTCCAGACTATTATACCAATAATGGACAATAAATAGGTGTTTTTTTTTTGTGTAATAAAAATAGGTGTTGAATTAAGTTAAATGTAGAAAATTACACACACACACACACACAGGGAGACCTTAAATTGAGTATATAAAATTAATTGGAAGAAAAAAAAATTTGATAATGTTCTAAACAATATCAGATTTAATTTTATTTTTCTTCCCAGATGCACATACCTCTTAAATGAAGGTGTATAATCCCATTACAAAAATTGAGACTAAAAAACCATTCTTTTTATAGCAATGTCCATCTAATTTTCATAGGAAAAATTTAATGTCATTATGGCATAAAATATTCATAATTTTGTCCCGGATGTGTTAATTTTGTTTATACAAGATAGATTAAAAAAAAGAAGTTTAATTTTCATACATAGATTTATAATATGATGATAGATTATTACAAGGTTTTCCTTACATGCAGCCTAAATCATAATTATATATATATATATATATTCATAGATATAATGTTTGATCAAAATGGGTGTAGCATTTTTCTTATAGTAATGGTTTAATCAAAATTTGCATTACTAAATACTATTTTTTTGTTCTAATATTTTTCTATTTTGCATGGATGGCTCCTTCAAATCCACTCAACAAATCCACAATCTAATCAGACCCAAATGGTAAGTTTTCTTTTCCATTAATTGACAAAAATCTACAATACAATATAATCAATGTTTAAAAAATTAACCACAATTTTTCAACACAGGACCAATGTATTACAAAGGCATCTACCACCTCTTCTATCAATACAACCCCTATGGGTCTGTTTGGGGCAACATAGTCTGGGCTCACTCAGTCTCAACTGACCTGATCAATTGGACCCCGGTTGAGCCTGCGATCTACCCGTCGAAGCCCTTCGACGTCAACGGGTGCTGGTCTGGGTCTGCCACGATCCTCCATGATGGCACCCCTGCTATCCTCTACACCGGGATCGACGCCCAGACCGACCAAATCCAGAACGTCGCATACCCTAAGAACCTCTCGGACCCGTACCTCATCGAGTGGGTCAAACCAGACTACAACCCGGTCATCAACACCAACGGTGTCAATGCCTCCGCCTTTCGTGATCCCACCACGGCATGGTAATTAATTTCATCATCATCACATGATATGTGACATTATGTTTTATAAAAATGAAATGATATCACTTGTTAAGAATTGATTGATTGTTTGATTGTCGGAGAAGAAATTGATATTTGACGTCGTAGGATCTCGTTTGAGTGATGAAAGTGAAATTTTTTAAAGAAAAGTACATAAGTAAGTCACCATTACATGAAAGTTTTATATGTGACATTCTAACAACTTGTTATAAACAAATCTTAGGATTTGATCAATGTTTTCATGTGTTAGAATTAAAGTATGACGTGGACTAAACTACAAAAATGATATCACATATCACATCTTCATTGATTGCTACATAAACATTTTACATATGAAAAGTGTGACATTATTTTGAGATTTGAAGTGAAAATAAAATTGAATTGCCTGGGAGAAATAACAAAATGATGTCATCTGTGTAACATATCCACATCTAAATATTGGACCCTGAACCCACCGTTTGAGGTATGACGTAGGATTATTCATCCCTACATAGTTATATCAAAATAAATAACAATTCATGCAGAATAAGCAAATTTTTGTTTGATTGCCTTTTTTATTATTCTCGTTGAATTGGAAAACATAAAACTGATTTTTTTATTGTTTCATTCACTTTGGATAAAGTAATGATAGGTAATAAATAAAAGTTTATGACTTTTTAAATAATAAATATACTCTTGCTTAAATGGTTTGTTTTTAGAATAAGTTTAAGATGTGTATGTGATATGATAGATGTACATTTTTTGGAATGTGTGTGAGTGTTGGGTGAGATAATTTTTTATAAAAAAAAATAACACAGAAAAATTTAAATGATATGATATGATTTTTTCAGACCCGTTTTCAAACAGAAAATAAACTTTAAGTGACCAAAAGTTATCTTTTTCATAATATGTGGAGAGAGAATTTCCTGCAAACTCATTTTTAAACTCATCTTTTGAGGAAAAGCTAATTATTAAACAAACATCTAAAACACTTCATTAGAATAGTTATCAGACTTTATACTAACTTATTAAAAGCATAGCTATCAAGGTTTATTTTAGCAAATCAAACAATTAATTTTTTTTTTTTTTGTTATTCTCATGTATTCCTCTCTATTCACTGCTTATGTTCCACCCCAAACAGGTACAACCCCAAGGACAGATACTGGAGGGTGGTGGTCGGGTCTCGGAGGGGTGACCGGGGGATGGCATACCTCTACAGGAGCAAGGATTTCAAGAGGTGGGTCAAGACTGCTCACCCATTGCACTCATCAGCCACAACAGGGATGTGGGAATGCCCAGACTTCTTCCCAGTCTCCCTACAGGGCCAGAATGGGCTGGACACATCAGCGAATGGGCCGGGCCTGAAGCACGTGCTCAAAGTCAGCCTCGACGTGACGCGATACGAGTATTATACGGTGGGGAGATACCTTACTGAGTTGGAAAAATACGTACCGGACAATACCTCGGCCGACGATCACACGGGGCTTAGGTATGATTACGGGAACTTCTACGCGTCGAAGACGTTCTACGACCCGGCGAAGCACCGGAGGATCCTCTGGGGCTGGTCCAATGAGTCTGATAGCGTCGTTGATGATGTCGCGAAGGGCTGGGCTGGAATTCAGGTTTGCATTTTTTAATGAGAGACTGACACTGTGACACATGGCTAACACGTGTCTCAGTTCCTAATTGGGGACTAATGAACATTGATGTTATTTGGATTATCATGTGTGTGATTCATTGTTGGATTTGTTTTAATCAATAGACGATTCCAAGGTCTTTGTGGCTCGACACGAGCGGGCGGCAGCTGGTGCAGTGGCCGATCAAGGAGCTGGAGACCCTACGGGGAAAGCAAGTTGGTCTGGACAACATGGTGCTCAAGAGGGGCGGCATGTTCGAAGTGAAAGGGATACTCACTTCCCAGGTCTGTGTTCCTCTGGAATCAATTTTCAAAAACAGCTTATATTCATCGATTCCATAAAAAGCTAAAAGCTGCTTTTTGTATTTGGAAACACTTTATAAAGCGCTTCTGCTTTTTAATAAAGTTAAAAGATTAAACATGTTACCAAATGTCTCCTAGAAAGCATACTTAATTAAAAAAATTACTTACAGCTAGCTTTTAGTACAAAAATGTTGCCTTTTAAAAAACATATAAAATACGTGTTTTCTAGTAATCGAGTTTAATTAAATTATTTTATTTAAAATCTTATTTTTCAAAAATCTTTGCAAACGCTACCATGACAGGCTGACGTAGAGGTGACGTTTGATCTTCCAAGCCTAGAAGACGCCGAGCCGTTCGACCCACTGTGGACGGACCCGCAGATCCTCTGTAGCAAGAAGAGGGCCAACATGACGAGCGGCGTCGGACCATTCGGATTGTTCGTGCTGTCGTCGGAGAAGATGGACGAGGGAACTGCTGTGTCCTTCCAGGTCTTCAGGGCTGTAGACAAGCATGTTGTGCTCATGTGCCATGACCCCAGCAGGTCTAGTATATAGTCTCTTTAAGTCACTTGAAAAAGAAAAAAAGTCAATTGATATTTCATGGTGGGTGGTACTATATTTTGATTATGAAATTTGTAACAGGTCTTCATTGAGAAATGAAATGTACATACCATACTATGGAGGATTTGTGGATGTGGACATCAAGAAGGAAGGGAAGATCTCTTTGAGAACACTGGTATGTTCACACTTTTGAGTCATTTTGTAGTGTATACTTGGAATGCATTATGTTCTTGTACTCACTAGTGTTTTTCTATTAGAGATTTCATATACTGCAATTGTGCAGATTGATCATTCGGTGGTGGAGAGCTTCGGCGGGGGAGGGAAGACCTGCATGACGTCGAGGATCTACCCGTTGAAGGCGGTGGGAGAGAAGGCGCATCTGTTTGTGTTTAACAATGGATTGGAGGATGTGAAGGTGACTGAGTTGAATGCATGGGAGATGGGGAGACCAAAAATGAACTGAACACACAGAGGGATTTATAGAGAGAGAGAGAGTATTGAAGAGATAGATGCATCAGAGTTAGAGACTAGGATTCAGAGAGGCTCAAATAAGGTTATTTGCATTGCTTCACCATCAGAGAAATAAAAGGATCACCATTATTGGCTTTGGTGAATCATTTTACACATTTTAATTGTATCAAGAGCTGTTCCTGGTTATTGTGAATATTTTGAGATGCATGATATGACTTGTGGTTTTTTTTTTTTTTTTTTCTTAACATTTTTCATTTGAATGATGAAATATGTTCATGAAAATGAATTGAATTACATAAGTCCACTTATAGACCCAAAGAAAAAAACACTTATCTAACAAAAGCAAATAACGCACTACCATGTTCATGAAATGAGACTACAAGCAAGATAAAGATTGTATTGCACAATCTTTTTTACAATCGAATTGCAATCTCACTTATTGAATAAATTCAAAATTCTCCAAATTGATTATACTATGTAGGTATGGAACTTTAGTGTGGGTTTTCACTTAAACATTTGAATAAGTTCGTGAATGAACCGAACTGGATCGAATTAAATTTAAATTCATGATTATTAATAATCCATATTCATTTAGATTATTATTTTTATATTAAAAACTAAGCTGTTATACTGTTATCATTCATAAAAAAATTGACAAAAATGACAAATTTATATCATTGACCCTAACATATTTTTTAAATAATCATGTAAAGTTATAAACTAACTCTCAAAAAAATTCTAACCAACACAAGTTGAGAAGAAGTAAAAAGAAAAGTGCTCTTTTAACAATTCAGTTCATTGTAGTTCAAGCTAATCAAACAAGTTTGATTCAATTTTAGGTTTTCGATTCAATTTAGATTTACAATAAACTGAACCAAACTAACCAAATTACACCACCAGTATTAAGAGTTTTAACATATCATATGGTTTATTAATATTATTCTCATTTTCATGCACTTTATGCATGGGTTCTGACTAGTAGATGGCTAGATGCTGAAGGTTACGATTTCACTAATAAATAATGGCAAAGTAAATAAAAAATACTGATGAAGTTCCAAATCCATCAAAGCATATTTTTAGAAGGTAGACAAGATTGCCTTGTAAGACATCCAAATTGTTCAAAGCAAAATTTGAGCAACTAAAAAAGAGACCATCATCACTAGGGTTTTAGTCCTAAATGGACCCAAATAAAAACTACAAGAAGTTCTGATTTGCGATGTGGCGAAGATCCTCGATCGAGCAAAGTCTACTTGATCTTCTTCTTGGGCCTCAGCTGCAAAACATAAGAATTTTAGCTTCTGTTAGTTTCCTTATGTGATAATAATAAAAAAAGGTTTGATGAATCAAGAGAAGAGGCAGTAAATTCAAACTACCCATATAAATGTTGGTGAACCTAAGCAACTACCATCAAGGAGCAAAAAAGGATACAAAAAAACACGGTTCACACATGCTTCATCATGAGCCAAATGATGAACACCTCTACAGATCCCATCATGCTCGTTCATGAGCTACTTGTGAAAAGTTTTTCGGATATGGGCAGACTTTTCATGATTTCATACTTCCACGTAAACATAGATAATATTACTTGGCGTATAACCAATCCACATGCACAAGTTTATTTTACAGAGAACATCAAAGACATAACTGTTATCCAAGGTTTTAATTAAAAAAATTCAATGTTATATAAAGTGCGAGGTAAAGGTGCGGACAGTGCAGATCTAGCCCAATGCCTGGCCAGATTTCTGAAACAGACTTAAGGGAGGCAGCTGTGATTCAATCAATAAGTGGTTTCTTGCAATGTTTAATATCGTGTATGAACAAGCACCAGCAATCACATCCTACCTATTATGCATCTGATTTTCTTTCTTATAAAGCAAGTAGTTCTTTGAAGGTGGCTTCACCGAGCATGAAAGAAATGCATTTTAATAACCAGTATTTTAGTATAGGCCATGCCAATAGAGCATGCTTTACTACATAAAACAGACCTGGTTGCTGTGGCCACACTTCTTCTTCCGACAATTCACAGCCCTTGGATGGAGACGAGCATAGCACCTAAATACAAAAGCGAGATTATTAAACTTCTGTAACATCATTCAGGTTTGTTTTTTTGGTTGGTGGTGGGTGCTGGTGGAGTGTTCTTTGAGCATATAAGAAGTGCAACAGGACAATAGAATTTCAAAAGAGGCAGGGGCAGTTAAGTTCATTAAGCTCATATCATTACAGTGTCAGATACATGATGCAAAAAGAAAGAGAAATTTCATGACTGACTAGTAGAAAAGATTACTCAAGAAATATGTCACATACATACCATCACCGACAACTCTGCCAGCGTTTTAGTGCATACTGGGCAAATTTGAACCAATAATGAAGCATTCCATGTAATGCATTTTGAAACTGATTTTTTTGGAACAAGGCCATTCTTCCTATACAGTTCTTGTTTAAATATTTCAAACAAATGTTCCACTCATGAAAATCAGCTGCAGTGGAAAGGAGAGAAGCTGACAAAGTTAAAGAGTGTTGTTCATGTAAGGAGCTCTAGTGATCTCTCATCACCTATCAAAAAGGACATTGAGTATATAACCTACAGCTCCATATACAAAGAAATTAAAAGGAAAAAAAATCCCACATCATAGCAACAAGGCTCATTTAACTTGAATGGTGCCGGTGACAGAAGAAGATAAGCACAGTCATAAACATCCACATGTATTTAACAATACATCTAAAACCCCAAATCAGGCCATTCAGAGACGAAACCAAAACATATAATTATAAACTTTCCAGATCTATGTTTTCAATGAAAATATCCAACAGCCAATGCTGTATCATAACATAATCATATCATGTCAATCTAAAGCAAAAACATTCAAAGCTTTGAAGAATTCAAGATATATGCACATTTTGACAATGCATGACGCATATTAGCACAATACAAATCAGCCACGTGTCAATTCAGACAATTCAAAGACACAACACCTGAACAAATATTTTTTTTCCAGATCTAGGCTTTCATAGAAAAATTCCAAGAGCTAATACTGTGTTCACCATAACATAATCATATCATGTAAATCTAAAGCGATAGCATTCAAGGTCTTGGAGAATCCAAGAAATACTCTACAAGATGCACATTTTTATGAGGAAAATGCAGGTATTCTACCACCAAATTTTATTCATGATTTGGGATAATTCAAAGCTAAAATAACAAGATTATGGAAACCCAGCAGAACTTGGAATACAAGTTGTACATTTACCACCAGGCCTAATACTTCAAAACTAAAATAACTCCAAGCAAACATATTTAAAAAAACACACAGAAACCCCATTTGTGTACCTCCACAAGTAATCAACAAACCCAAATTAACACCAAAATAAACCCACAAGAAAACACACAAAAACCCAATTGGGATCCAAATATGCGACCAAAAATCAGACTACATCAAACTATAAACCCCATTTGAGTACCCACAAAAACCCACTACGAAACACACAAAGGCCACCACATAAAACCTCAATTTACACATGCAATCTCGTCAAAAAGACAAAACAACAAAAACAGAAACTTCAAAAAAAACAAAAAAACCCATGAAAGAAAAAAAGACTCACTTGCGACAGATCATCTTCTCCTGGTTGTACTTCCTCGCCAGCGCCATGAGAGATGGCTCAATGATCCCTCCCCTCAACCTCAGCACCAGATGCAGCGTCGACTCTACAAATCAAATCAAACCAAAACCCTAAAAACCCTAACTTTCCAAGACCCCACGATCGAAAGGACTGAAAAAGGAACGATTTTTTACCCTTCTGGATGTTGTAGTCGGCGAGGGTGCGGCCGTCCTCAAGTTGCTTGCCGGCGAAGATCAGGCGCTGCTGGTCCGGTGGGATCCCTGAGAGGGAAAGGAGGGAGAGGCGATTGAAGACAGAGAGAGAAGGGTAAGAGAGAAACATCAGATCGAGTTAGGGTTAGGGTTTAAACCTTCCTTGTCTTGGATCTTGGCTTTGACATTGTCGATGGTGTCACTGCTCTCGACTTCTAGGGTGATCGTCTTCCCCGTTAGGGTTTTCACGAAGATCTGCATCTTCTCTCGATCAATTCGTCTCCGTCTCTCTCTCTCTCTCACCGATTTTGGGGGGGGTCGACGACGTTGTATTGACCTTAAAAAGGGAGGGCTCGATTAGGGTTTCGGAGATTGTTTGGGACCGTGTGACGAAATTGCCCCTGGATACGTTATTCTGGTAGATATAAGGGTGAATAATAATAAGCCCAAGTAACGACAGTTTGGCCGAGTGGTCTAAGGCGCCAGATTTAGGCTCTGGTCCGAAAGGGCGTGGGTTCAAATCCCACAGCTGTCATTTGTTTTAGTTTTTTTTTTATTTTTAATTATTAAAAATCATGAATTGTGACCCTTTGATTTTTTTAGTTTATAATTAAATAAGAATTATTTTATTTAATACATATTTAAATATTTTTATCAATTGTAACAATAACATATATGATAAGTTATTTTTTTTTATATATCATATTAATATTTTTATTTTTTTTATGAAATAGTAGGCATACACCCTTAATTATATTTCAAAGAAAGGGGCGCCTAAGTAAAAGAACATAAATACAAAAGATCCACCAAAGGAATAAGAGTAGAGAATGTGTCTACTCTATCTTTTGGTAAAAGAAAAAAAAAAAAACTCAATCCAAACTATTCCTCAACATATAATCTCTCCATAATAAAAGATATCCTCTTCGCACATGCAAGAAAGACCCCACACTTTAATAAAGTTCTCAATCAATTCCCAAATGTTCTTCTCATATACTAGAGTGCCTCTAAAAACCAAGTGATTGCGAGCGAGCCAAATTGCCCAAGTCACCGCAAGGATCAAGATCTATGATATCTTAGCTCCAGCACTCTTGTCCTGATGCGCGGAAAAACTTTTGCCCTCTTGCCATAACTCCTCAATGGATGGGCAGTCCATATTAATTTTGAATGATATAAGTAATTTAGATGGGGTAAACGAGGCGAGGCAAATTTTGTATTTGAATCTCAAATCTATCATGAATTAGACTGAGATTTGATATTTAAGATATCAAATTCGTCTCAACTCTTAGGGTGCATTTGGTTGCGCGATTGCAAAACTGATTCTACATAAATCTAAGTTTTAAAACTGATTCTGTAGGAAGCTCACCCCCCAACTTTTTCAAATTGTAGCTTTTGGGTATTATTTATCTAAAATCTGTTTGTTAGAAACTGCTATATTAAAACTGTTTGGTTGCACGATTGCAAAAGCAGCTTCCTGTATTCGTAAAAGATGCACAATCGCGCAATCAAACACACCCTTAATAAGTCACTCTCGATTTTCCATCAAATCATATACAAATTTGATGATAAAAAATCATAGATATACATAATCACCCACTAACACCGGGAAAAAAATCATCAAAATAAAAGTAATGAATGTATGATTTTGTTTTTTTACTTAAAAAAAAAAATTTGTTTTTAATGTGTAGTTTGATCAACAAAAGTTCCATCATTGGATTGGATGAGACAAAAAATTGGGAATCTCCAAGGTTTTTTTAGTTTTTTTCCCTGTAAGAAAGCCCACAAGGAGCAGCAATACATAACAGGACACAAGACCCATAATACCCTAAAAGGGATTCATCGGGATATAATAACAAGGCAAGGCACAACCCCATTCCGGGAATCTCTAAGTTGCATTTTTATAGATATAATAAAATTTAACATAATATCACAAATGTTTAGAGTGCATTTTGAATGTACATCTTTTTTTTTTGTCATCCGAGTCCGGAGGATTCGAATTCAAACCTATGAAAAGTGAACCATGTACAACTCTATCCAAAGAGTCAATAACATGTGAGTTATACTAAAGTGCAGTATGATTTTTATTTAGATAGGTTCTTAGGATATTGGGTACAACAACATAAAGGAGTTCATGCATGATATTTTTAGTTAACAATAGTAAAATTGATAATACTTTAGTTGAAAGTGAAATTGCATGTGTCTACACCTTTTCACTGGTCCACACAAGATATCAGAACTTGTTTGCAAATTCCTCTCCTCCACATAATGTGATCAAGCCGATCTTAGGATAAGGTCACCAAGACAATTGCTTAGAGCTCTCATCCAAAGAGAGTATATAAATCATTTGATCAATTTAATTTAGAAAAATGGACGATGAGATGTGTCATTTTCTACAATAAAAAAAGGATGAATTAGTCTCTTTCAACACACTTTCAAATGAGGACAGTTTGGCCGAGTGGTCTAAGGCGCCAGATTTAGACTCTGGTCCGAAAGGGTGTGGGTTCAAATCCAACGGCTGTCATTTATTTTAGTTTTTTTTAATTAAATCTTGTGACCATTCAATTTTTTTAGTTTATAAATTATAAATTAAATATAATTATTTTTATTTAATACATGTTTAGATATTTATATTATATGATAGATTAGTTTTTTTAAAATATAATATTAATTTTGAATGATATGAACAATTTAGATGAGATAGATTGAGACAAATTGGGTTTTGTTTTTGAATATTTAAATCTATTCCATATCTTTATCTGGTTGGGATAGATCGAGCTTAAATTTGACATTAAAGATACTAAATTCATCTCAATAGTGTCAGGTGAAGACGAGTTTTTCATTTATCCCATCCCGCTTCGATCCCTAATTCAATCTGTGTTTCATAAGTCCCTCTCGATTTTCTATTAAATTAAATACAAAGCTAAAGGCCAAAAAATCTTAGATACATAACTGACACGTTGGGGGAAAATTCATCAATAAAAGTAATGAATCATGTTCTTTTTATTATTTAAAAATAACTTATTTATAGTATGTATTTTATAACCAACAAAAGTTCCATCATTGAATTGGATGGGACAAATTCTGAATTTTTGGTATCTCAAGTTGGATATAAAATTGGAATTTTTGTATATATACCCATGTCAAAACTCAATATTATGAAAATATCCCTATTAAATCCTACAGTACAAAAATATCCCTCGAAAACCTTTAAGTTGTGCAACCATGCCCCTGGGTTAAAATTCCATCAACTCTACCCGATATTCACCTTTTGCTCAATTCCATCAACTTTTTTACCTTTATTTGTAGTCGATTTTAACATCTCAAACACCCTATCTTCAAAACCTCTCTTCTTCTTCTTCTTCTCTACCATTTCATTTTTCTCTAAAACCTCTCAAACACATTGCATATTCATTTTTCATCAAATCCTTCATTCTCTTCTTTCTAAAAGGTCCAACAATGAACACCTATTCACAAATCTCTCATCTTCTTCTTCTCAAAAGGTTCAAATAGGAGCTAGAGTTTGTGGTGAAATAGAGTTAATTTTTCTTTTTTTACATTAGTTATGCTATTTAAGTCATTTCTTATGTTAGGTTAGGATTTCTAACCATAGATAAACTAAGATTTTTAACGGCGTCAGTGATAGGGGCACGGTTGCACAATTTATAGGTTTTCGAGGAGCATTTTTACACTGTGGGATTTAACATGGATATTTTCACAATATTGAGTTGTAACAGGAGCATATATACAAAAATCTCTATAAAATTTGACATAATATTATAAATGTTTAGAGCAAATTTTGAATGTATATATATATATTTTTTGGTCCAAAGGATTCAAGACATGTGAAAGCGAATGAACCAGGTATAAATCTATCTAGAGAGCCAACACCATTTGAGTTATTCTAGAGTGGCTGTCTGATCATTAATTGTTAAGATAGGTTCTTAGGATAATTGGGTGCAACAATATAATCATTTTTTAAGGAGTTCATGCATGATATTTTTAGTTAGGAAAAAAACCAAATAAGAACCTACAAACTGCTTGAAATCCATACAACCCTTTGACTTTTCCTAAAGTCCATATAACCCCCTCTAAACATCTATATAAATCCAAATAACCCATTGAGTTAATCTTCCATTGACAATTAAAGAATATTCGAAGAATATTCCGTTTTGTTGACCCTCACTAAAAACACAATATACTAAAAAAAAACTATAATTTGTTAAAAATATGAAAAACTTTATGTACATGATAAATTTACCCCTCCATGTAGAATATAAAACCCAATCCGAAGAGATAAGATCGATTTTTTATATTTTTAACACGACATTTTGGTATACTATGTTTTCAACAAAGATTAACCAGAAAGAATATTAACAGAATAATAATAATCTATCAATGAAATTTAACTGAGGGGTATTTGGATTTACATATGTGTTTTCAGGGGGTTATATGAACTTTAAAAAAAGTCAGGAGGTTGTATAAATCTCAAGCATTTTACAGGGGGTTATTTGGATTTTTCCCTTTTAGTTATGAAAAGTAAAAGTGATAATATTATAGTTGAAAGTGAGTTTGTATACATCTTTTCACTGGTGCACACAACTGACACAAGGTTCTGTTTCTTACACGAGATAAAACCTTGTTTGCAAGTTCCCCTCCAGCACATGATGTGATTGATGTCCAGCATTTTAGTGATGGGTGGCTAGAGGTGTCAGACGGGCGAGCCGGCCCGGCACGGCCCGTGGCACGGCACGGCACGGGCCGGGCCGTGGGCCGGCACGTTTGGGTGGCGACGCGGGCTGGGCCTGACATCCGGCCCGCGTGCCGTTTCTGGCACGGCCCGCTAGGCCCGCGGCACGGTTTGTGCCGCGGGCCCCACCTCCACCAACGGCTAGTCCAACTAGCCCGTTTCAATGTATTTTTTAAGAATTGTATAATTTATTTTTATTCATCAATGTACTATTTATGTATTTTTTATTCATTTTATCATTTATTTAATTATTGTTCATGTACTCAAGAAATTCAATATTCAATAAAATAAATATTTGTATTCTTAATTCTTTTTAGTTTTCAATTTTTATGAATGACTTATGTATATTTGTTTTATTTTTTAATTTAAAGGAGCTAGTAAATTAAACATGGAATTAAATATTAAACTTTAAAAATTAAAAAAAAATGGACATTTTAATGGGCCGGCCCGTTGGCCCGTCAATGGGCCCGGCCCGTTTGGCCCGCCGGGCTAGCACGGCACGGCACGGTGGCCCGCCGGGCTGGCACGGAGGGCCGTGCTGGGCCGACCCCCTGCGGCGCGTGCCGTGCCGGCACGGCACGGTCACATGAAACGGGCCCGGCCAGGCCGGCCCGTTAGCCCGGTTGTTTAGCTGGCCGGGCCGGCACGGCACGGCCCGATTTACACCTCTGTGGCAACACAAATTTCCTTATCAGATCATCAAATCAATCCATAGAATCAAAGTGAGAGACTGCATGCATGCCTGCCCACATAAACATATACAAAGAGAAGTCAAAGCATATCAACAATGACATGAGAGAGTAGTGTTTTATCCCCCAATGAATAGAGACCTCTCATACACATATTTATGACTATCAGGTTTTGCTTCCTTGATGTATGAGTTACATCAAGTGGTTTAACTGATACAGATTAAATTTTGGTAGGAAACAACACAACAATACACCAAAAGAGGACAGACAATTTTCATCACAGTGGCTTAGACCTAACAATAAACCTAATAGATACACTAGCTGTGAGACAAAAAAACCTCTATAAGAGAACTTTCAGTGATATAGGTGCATCTAAATTGATATACGTTGCACTTTTTCTTTTGTTTTTTTCCCATGAAATAGATGTCCTGTGCGCACGTCCAGAGGTGGGTAGTGCTTACCAGCTAAGGAAAGTTCGTTTAACAAAAAGACACTAAATACACATACCAAAAGGGTTCAGATCTCTTTTGGTTATAAAGCCTTCCATAGAGTCGTCGTGCTTTGCAAGTTGAAACGTGTCGCTGCTTGGTGACTTAATCAAATGGGTCAATACGTGGGTCGTGCTCGCTTGCCATAACCATTCCAGTGCAGAGGCAGGTGGGGCACATAACCTGGAGAACATAAGCCATGGAAGATGAATCGCATCAATACAATATATAGACTAATCAATGTTTATGATTGGTTGTAGTGTTTGATTATATGGTGATGGAGCAAATCATTTGATTTTTCATACCTTCCCTGCACCTGAACAATTTGGGCACCTTCTAGTTGTGGGTGCGCGCAAGGGACGAGTAGTAGCACTTGAAATCGAAAATGGTTCAATTTTCAAACAAACACCACTTGCTGAACAAAGGGCGCAAGCCAGATATCCTGTGGAGAAACCAGAAAGATAACAACATATGTCACCAGTGCTCCCTTATTTTTCAGAAGTCTAACATAAAGAATTGGTTTGTTAATGTGAAACCATTCATTGTTGGACAATGTCATGTACTGCTAAGTAATAATGGTTTCTAAGATTTCTGACTAGCACTCCATTTTATTAATGTCATGTTTGGAAATCAAAAACAACTTTTTCATACGAAGCTGCTCTCAACCGTTTTTTTCATAAAAGTTACTATCAACCTGTTTTTCCAATAAAAGTTGTTTTGTTGACTTTTTAACACATAAAAATCAAAATTTGCAATCAAAAGCTGAATATAAAAATACCCGTTTTGGAACCATTTATCTGAAAAACTGATTTGGCAAAAGATGAATCAGTTTGATAAATGGTTCCAAACGGGGCTAAAAGTCAGATTCCTATGGTTTATCTGCAGCAAAAATGCTAGATATTTGCAACAATATGTAGATAGACGCGCATACTGACAAAACAGGTATAAGAGACACAGATTTGGAATCCAGATGATTTTTAATATATATATGTATATTTGCTTTTTAACTCATTCCCTGGTTAACTCTGATTAGCAGGAGAAAAACTCGATCCCAGGACAGGACCCCTCAGTGAAGAGAGGGGACCTCTGCATGCAAAGTTTATTGGTACTAATTGCATATCATTTTCAGTTCACCATGAAAGAGTACTTGAAGTGATCAGATACATACCAGTTCCATTACAATATTTGCATCTCTTCTTTTCCTGTTGCTCGACATTATTGACCTCAACCAACATCAATGCTGAAATAACACCCACAGCTCCTCCTGAAAAGGAAGCCACAATAGGGTCTACCTGACTGGATCATTAAACAATTGAAATTCAGGGCATTTCACAATGAAATTTATTCCCGGCACACATCATTGATTAAATTGGACAAACACAAAACATATACTATTATATTGTAATGCATACCTCAATTGCAGTGGAAGATGCAGACTCCGAATGAAATCTTCATAAGAGGTACCTCCCAATCCTAGTTTAAGCTCCAGCTGAAGCAAAGTGTTATTCAATTTTTTATCTCATCTAAATCGACTTGAAACTATGTGTCCACCAAAGAATATAAGTCAATGACATGTGCATCAAACAAATTATTATAATTGAATGTTCAAAATGCTCTAGTGGAAAGAGGTAATGCATAAACTATTGGAGTTATTTAAGTGGAATAGGCCTTTTGGGCTTATTGCTGGGGAATCGACGATTGGGCCCACGGGACTCGAATTTTTCTCATGGGCTTTTAGGTCTTTTTCTATTTCTAAGGTTTTGTACATCTTGTATCTATATAAGAGCCCTTTCGGCCTCCGTTATTGTATATGATAATATTCCATTAGTTTCTTCTTAAACTAGATAACCCTTTGTCTCATCTGGTCAACTAATTAGCTAACTGGTTAATTATTAGGGAGAAATAAAGATGTGCACCTTGAATCAGTGTAATTCGGGGACATCCTATAAAATTGGAACGATACAGAGAAGATTAGCATGGCCCTTGTGCAAGGATGACACAAAAATCGAGAAGTGATCCTTTTTCTTTTCTTTTTTTTGGTTCCCACATTCATCTGTTTCAGGTTATTATTATATATATATATATAATTTATACGGGAGAAATAAGGATTCAATGAGTGCATTCCCATTAAAGCTTTCTTTTCTCTGTATATGAAAACTTAGAATTTTTATGTGTTGCACTAATTTTAATCAACTGGCAAACACACAAGCAATTTATAGAACCATAGTCAGAAAATACTCTAAACGTTTCCGCATGTTCCAAAATTTTGGTGAATGTGGGGTGGGTTCTGTGGAGGGGTAGCATGGATGATGGTGCTGGTAGGCAATGTGGAGATCTGATAGACCAGGGCTTGTCTGGGCTTGGGATGGAAACTGTTAGCATTCTACAAGTAGACGTCTCTTCCACCAGTGGAACTCTAGTTTTTCGTGCTGCCTAAATCGTGGGGTCTGAGTTTATCTTTCCTTTGCTTAGCTTTTTCCTTCAGATTATGTACTTTTATTTTGGGCTTTTGCCTTTTATTAATACAAAGCCTACCGTTCCAGTAAAAAAAAAAGAACGGATAATGGATACCTCCACATCTATTGACTGAACTCATCGAATTGTGCATCCATTTAATTTGGATAGTCTACCACATTCTTCATCATTAAAAAACTAGCCCTAATTGTCATCACCGCCTTCACACCCAACATAAAAAATTTGCATGCATTTCTGATACTTAAAATTGGTAAAAACCTAAAAACAGTTTAATTATTTCCATACTTCAATCATACTTATCCCGTATGATTTATGAAAACACGCTTACTTTGCCAAACATAAATTGTGCCGAATATTTGTCATACACTAACTTTGTAATTATATATGGAACTTAAATGAATATGGAAAGTTCACCCAAGCGTACATTTCATGTTTTTCTTTCTTTCATGTGTACATTTAGATCAGTTTCCGGAAATAAAACTCACCCAATGTCTACACCATAAAGTCCCTGATTTTACAATTTAATGATTCTATGAAAACTTTATAAAGTACGTATTATCTAATAATGGCATGTGCAAGATTCTGTCATTGCAACATATGTAGCATTGCACGCTAAACATGCCTAATTTCCTATATTACACATCCTATACAATTTTGATAAATAAAAAGACACAGATGAAAAAGAATAAAGTGATGGCAGCATTTGGATTAGTCCTTCACAATCCCCTTTTTTGTGTACAACATAAAATTAAGGTTCAGAGAAAGCACAAAAATCAACTTACAATTGGTGCAAGTAGGCCTCCAAAGACAATCACCCCAGATATTAATGAAAAGCATGTAAGATATAATTGCTTCAAAGTCTTCTGTGTCTGTTTCAACAATCAAGAGCAGACAGCTTCATTAAGATGAAACAAAACTAAACACGAAGGACCAAATTAATTCAAATAATTACCATGTTTGGGAGGAATGGGATTGTCGAAGGAATGTCGGGCATTTCGCTTTCCTCCTCACCATCCTCACCAATAGAACATTTTATGCGTTGTTGCACTCGCAATCTCCTAACCTACATCAAATTTGATTCTAAATTGACAAACCAATACAAAAAAGTTAAAAACTTTATAATAGAAGCCTTTAATGAGAATCACCTCCTCCATGAGAAGAAAAATCTTGTTTCTTCGGCTCTTGATGTTGTCTTGGATCTCTTGGAGCTGCATTTGCATGAAATCTTGAACGGTCTCTGGTCCTTCTATGATGCAAAAACTGACCCACAATTGAAATTGCAATAAAATTAGAATTATTTTTTACATTACATCAAACAAGCAAACCTCAATCTTAAAACACAACAAAAATAAATTTTAAAAAACACAGAATTTGATATTAAAACAGAAATGGGTCTCATTTATACACAACATCAAACAAGTCCAAAATCTCAATATCAAACCATGCTTCTATAAAACATAGAATTAGTCCCAAAATTGAAACGGATCTCATTCATACAAAAAAAAAAAATGCTTTTGTCTAGAAAACACAGAATTTAAAGGGCAATTGAATAGGGTCTCATTCAAACACAATAAAGATTCATTTTTTCTTGTGAAATAACATGATTCGAAGTCGAAGAAGACATGTGTCTCATTCAAACGCGACAAACAATCGATTGTGCTTTAGAAAACACAAATTTTGAAGTTACGGTCGAAACGGGTCTCGCTTATCCACACCACCAAAAACCGAAAAACTCAATAAAGGAAACCAAAATCGAGAAATTCGAGCACGAACTTCGAGGCACTGTTGTCTCCATTGGGATTCGGGCCTGGGGGGCTCTCCCCTCCCGAGCAACGGACCTGGACGGGACGGCGCCTTCCGGTCCGTCGATTACTGGAGAAGATAAGCAGGGCACGATCGGACGGGCGAGATTTGAGGGGATTCGAGGCAAACAGAGGGTTGAAAATCAGAGAAGCCATTGATCGAGCTTCGAAGCTCGAGAGAGAGAGTAAAAAAAAAAAAATTCGGGGGTTTTATGTAAAAAAAAATGTTTTTTTGGGTTGCGAATCTCGAGGAGAATCAAAGGCCGGAAGAAGAAGAAGATCCGGACAAACAATAGTCCTTATCGAATCATAGCCGTCCATCTCAGAGAGGTAAACGTGTAACGTGTTTTTATTCTAAAACCTAGGACTTGTGAAACAGAATTTTTATTCCAATGATTCCTTTTGTGGTGAGTGATTTTCATTAAACTCATCCTGAAATAACTTTTTTTTTTCTGTTTAAATTCATATCTTGGATTTTTAATGATGTTTGATCAGTACGATTAGTTATTCCATATTTAATAAGTTCTTTTATTTAAAAAATAAATAAATATTTCTATCACGATTTCATTGAAGATTTTAAAATACAACACTGAAAGAGGTAAGATAAAATAAAATAACAAAATTACAAACAAAACAAGAAAATAAGTTTCTTATAGATATATTTTTATATTTATGATAATTTTAATAACTTTAGTATACAAGGAGAAATTATTTCAACAATCCAGTTTAACGCATTAAAAAAACACATCACAGTTTTAATAAGTTACGTGGGAATGAAAAACTTTATTTGAGATATCCAGGAATGAATGAATTTTTTTTTTGTCATTAAAAAATGAATGAGAAGGAATATTAAGTTGGTTTTTAAGTGGGTGTTTGAGGGTGGTAATGATCATTCTTAGACATTTGCTTGGATTTATCATGAAATTCCAAGGTAGGGTTTATTTGATTTTTATTTATTAGT
Source organism: Acorus gramineus (assembly GCA_030737835.1). NCBI lineage: Eukaryota > Viridiplantae > Streptophyta > Magnoliopsida > Acorales > Acoraceae > Acorus > Acorus gramineus. The sequence continues at coordinate 4,526,710 of CM060855.1, read as the reverse complement.
CATGAACTCATGATTAGGAGTAGTTTTTCAAGTTTTATGAACAGAGAAGGTGTGTCTAGTTATTATATTGTGATAAATTGTTGTGCTTGTATCAAGTCAATCGTCAGTGAAGGAATGTGTGAGGACAAGTAACATGTAATGCCATCTTATTTCACGCGCACATAATAATAATAATAACAATAATAATTCCAATTTAGGAATGACTTAATTTGTCATTAATTTTGATCTTCCTTGTACTTGTTCCATTATAAGAATTTTAAAATATTTATAATCCTTTTGTATTAGAAAGTGTTACACTTTACTAGAGAAAGTGAAGGATTAATATTGTTTGTCAATTTAAGGTGATGAGCTTACATGTGTTTTTTTATATTAGAGGTTGATTAAAACTAATAGGATTGAATCCCAAGCGCATTGAAATAGGTTAGATGTCATCACGTGAACAAAGCAGACAATATATTGCAATGAATCATTGGTTCATCACGACAAACCAATCATATAATTACATATACATAAAATCAATCAAAAACATTTTTCAATAATTAACAATGTGATATATGATATATTGATAAATAGCTGAGGCACAAGTGGAAGAACCCCAATAATCACTATTGATAAAACTATGACTCGGGGCAAAATAGTTGACAAATCATGTGCATCAGATAAGCCACGAAAGATTCAGAAATTCTACGTTCTTGCAATCTGGATGGATTTCTGGAGAGCTTGAAGAAGGCTTCTCATGATTCTGGGCTCCCCTAGAGGCGGATCGTCTTTCTGACTCCCATTCCGAATGGCTCGAAACATCGGACCAGAATCTCCAGTCGCCGGAAACACCAGACAGTCTATATACACCGAGACATCCACCTTGTCATCGCCTACCGTTGTAAAGCCCAGTCGAGCTCCTCCTTTCACTCTATCCACCTATTCAATGTTTACAATAGAGTGTTGTTACACAGTTTTTTTTTTCGATCTTAATTTCAGTCTCATATGCGTCGATAGAAAAAATTAACGGGGTATATACTCACATTAATGAGATATATTTTTTGATAATTTTTTTTTACATTTTCTATAAATGCATCCATGCAATTCATTGGAGCATATTTTTCATTTTTTATAAAAGTATATACCTCATCTAATGAGGTGTACTATTTTTAGAAAAATTTGAGAGATTGTGCCTGTACATAACGTTATCCTTAGAAATAATAACAATTACATTAGTATTTAAGTTGAAGATACAGAACTCAAAAGAGCAATTTGTGCACCATTGATGATGAGAACTTCAATCAAAATATGATTTGAATCAAATGAGTTTAATCAGAAAAACCAACCTTCAAAGGAGTTGGAAGTGGCAGGTTTGCTCCTTGGCACAGACTATTAGCCCACTATTTAAACAAAAACAACAAAAAATATCAGGGAGAATCATTCATGTAGTTAAAAGCAGTGTTTTAAAATCCGACTCAGACCGAGCCTGAAGAACCGGTTAAATCTTCATCCGTTTTAAATTCCGATTCGATTTATTCTTAAAACCTAATAATATAAAAAATCAGTAAAATCCAATCAACCCACTGATTGAACTGACGGTTTTTGTGAACCGACACGAGTTGATTAAATCAATTGATTCTTTATTCATATAAATTATGATTATTTATTTGTTAAAATATGAAATTTAATTTAAAAAAATTAGATTTTATATACTAAAATCATGTTATGACAAATTTTATGCAAATTTTTTTAAAAATATTTCATATTTTTATTTAGTGTTGATAATTAATATAAATTTATTATATTATAATTATGCCTCGGTTCAAATCTGATTGACCCGCTGATTTTTCATGTTTATTGAACGGTTCTGCTTTTGATTTTTGCCTTCCAGCTCTTGGTTCATCTTCTTTGAGTTTGGTCCCAAACCTCCTGTGATCAACTCTTTTTTTTTTTGCCGTGGTTTGCAAGAAGGGTTGGACATTTCCCAGGAAATCATTGCTAGTCTCCACAAGGACAACCGGAGCTGAATTATATGTAAATTGAACTTTGCAAAGGCATGGAATTTCCTTTTACAAGTGGTGACTTTACACGGGTTCAGCAATAATTGGCTGAGGATGATCAAAGCATGCACCGGGACTGCGAAGGCGTCAGTGCGGGTTCTTTCCTCTGAACCGCGGTCTCCGCCAAGGAGATCCGCTATCTCCCCTGCTATTCGCGATCGGAGCGAACGTTCTAAGCCGTATGTGCCTGAAGGCGGAGCGAGCGGGATGGATCATGGGAATCGCGTGCGCGAGGGGGGGGAACCCCGACTACCCACCTCCAATACGCAGACGACACTATGATTTTCGCCAACCCGGAGGAAGATTCATTTTATGCTGCTTCTCGATGATGTCAGGGCTGAAAATCAACTGGGCAAAGAGTTCACTGTGGGCGATTAACGTCGAGCGCACGCAGGCGGAAAGGCTGGCTGGCATCATAGGGTGTGGAGTACAGCAAGCACAAACAAAACACCTCGGGCTCTCGCTGGTGCAAAAAAGAATTCTCAGGAAAGACTGGATTCCACTGATTGAGAGGTTCGAACGACGGCTAGACGGTTGGCAAAACCGCTGTCTGAGTTCAAGGGGCAAGCTGATCTTATTGCAGTCGATCCTATCGAGCCTCCTCACATTCTTCCTGTCGATCTTTCGCATACCCCGAACAATTCTAGCAAAGATTGACGCCATTCGACGCCGGTTCTTTTGGAACAGATCAGTCCGAGGGCCCACAAGACCACACCTTTGGAGATGGTGTGCTCAACCGAACCTTTTGTGGGTGCGCCTATTCAAAGCGAGATACGGTGCTGGTCTATTTCCACTTCCATACCCCGGCATGTCCTGTATGTGCAAAGGCTGGTTTAATCTGGCAGCGGAGCTAAAACCAGCACTAATATGGAAGGTGAGCAAAGGTGACCGAGTGAGGTTTTGGGAGGACCGATGGTGTGGCGACAGACCACTATGCGCAATATTTCCTAGGCTGTTCCGGGTGGCTGAAAACAAAAGATGCAAGTTGATTGACTGTTGGGCGGACTCGGGTGAGTGGCGGTTGCGCTTGCGACGCATATCGTCTGAGGCGGAGGTGGAAGAGATTGCTCAAATGATGGCATGCACTCAATCAGTGAGGCTGAACCCTTATGGATGACCTTGCAAGGCCGCATCCTCACCAAGGCGTACAGGGCTACGTGACAACCAAGCGCACCTATTGTCTGCGAGCATCTCTTCTACCAATGCCCGACTCTCTCAGGGTTGTGGGCATAGTAACAAAGTTCGTGTACGGTAAATATTCAGCCAGTGTCATATTCGGTACAGTACGTGTATATTCGTAAATCATACAGAATAAATACGAAAAAGTACGGGGATAATTAGACTATTTTCTAGATAATTTAAGCATTAATATGTATTAATGAATTTAATATGCATTATGTTCGGTACGGTACGTTTTGTAGGTTTGATGTCTAATCAGAGTACTTTAACGAATATTCGGATAAGTACAGAGTACTTTATTACTATGATTGTGGGCTCTGATCGGGATCGCATCAGGCACGCCATCTACATTCGCAACCAGTGATGAACTGTGTAATCGACTACAGCACTGCAATATCCAAGGTTGCACACGGGTTCAAGCCAGGGTGCATAAAATCATAGTTCCAACCGCACTTTGGGCCATCTGGCTGAACTGAAATCAGAAAGTATTCTCCAGGCAGCGGTTATACATTGAAAATGTTTGGGAGGACACCCAACACTTCATCTTGATATGGGGACGCACTCTCGCAGGTGCCGGTAGTGTTTGCCTGGTAGGAGGAGTGTTTCAAATCGACCCGGGCTAATCACATTGGAGTTTTTCTGGTCGTGGGTGTTAAATGTATTTATATGTTAGGATTAAGGGTAGATTAGTCATTTCCTGGTTTTCCTTTTTATACTATAAATATTGGATACAAACCCTAATAATATTCTTGATTCATTCTCTTATTTCTGATTCTAACAGTGGGCAGGCGGCTGCGAAGAGGATCCCTGCTCTCTTCTTTTAGCTTTTTTGTTTTTCTTTGGAGAGGAGGTTGAGCTCACAACTTGTGGGTTTACCCTCTTTTTCATGTGTTTCTTTGTTCTTCTCTTCTCTCCTCTCTTGCGACCCGAGCAAGATTCAGACTTATGTAACATTGCTTAAAAAGTTATATACAGTCTAACTTCTTCTCAAAAAAAATAGCCTCTGTTTTGTTCTCCCCTGTTTTCTTGCTTTTTCAATCTTCCGACCGATGCAATTTTGAAATTAGGTTATATATGGACTACCTTTGCCTTAAAAAAAATCATCATTAATGTTAATTTTTACATTCAGTAGATATGAACAATGATATTAGAAATCAGCCAAGAAACAAACATTTATGATTGGTTCGAAAAAATTGTACTAATAAACTATCTTTTTCGCGTGTGTCCTTAACAAAATCCTAAAACTCATATTATTGCGTGTATATATTTTATTATAGTTTTTTAAAAGCTAACGTGTTAAATGAGACTGTAAATGGTTATGTAAAATGAGCTTTGTGTAACAACTCCAAAAAAAACCAAAATTCCCAACCACCCTACCTGGAAGAGCAGCAATTCGAACCTGTCGACGTCGATGTTCGCCGGCAGCCTCATCGTCCCGAGCGAGACCCCATCTCCATCATCGCCGGACTCTTCAGCGCCGCCGCTCCCCGGTGAAGCTTTTGCGACGGTCGACGATGACGACGTGCGGTGGCGGGCGGAGAGTCCTTGATGACTGGGTGGCCTGTGGAGGGCCACAAGTGTGGTGGAGGAGGAGGAGGAGAGGAGGTGAGGTTGAGATGGGGTGGTTTGATGGACGTGCATGGCGTGTAGTATCTGATTTGAACATGCCATGTTTGGGGCTTGTTTTGGTTTGGTCTGGATGGATTTCTTATGTGTAAAGAGAGTGATTTTTCAAGTGGAATGGTTTTTTGTTTTTTTTTTTTTTTTTTGAAGTTTTTTTGGGTGATGGAAATGATTTGGATAAGTTTCATGTGCTTGGGAGTTGGGAAAGCCTTTGAAAAGAAAATTGGATAATGACAATAGGGTCCATGTACATAATTGGCAAAATAACCCCTGAAAATGTCTTCTTTTTTGTATTGGGAATGTCCTCTCCAGCCAACCAACTCACTTGTTCCTACCAATCAATTTTTTTTTTTTTTTGGTTGGTGGGGATGGAAGAGAGGAGGGGGTAGGGTGGAACAGGACGGTAGGAGGCAGGGGAGGGCGGCCGGCGGCGGATGGAAGGCGTTGAAGGACATTGAGGAGAGAGAGAGAGAGAGAGAGAGCGCGCTAACTGAGAAGGGGACGATGGGGGCGAAGAGGGCGGCAAGGCAGGCGGAGGATTCAAATGCTTTAATGCGCCCACCGCCCACCTCCACCCTACTGCCCCCTCCCCAACCCCCTCTCTCTCTAAGGCGCATTTGGATGTAGGATTCAAATGCTTGAATTCCAATTATCTTGTTTGCCGCTTTTCAAAATGTTGTTCACATATTTTAGTACACTAGAAATTTAACAAAGAAAATGTGTCTAAATATGTTTGGATCCACGTTTAAAAAATTCTCATTTTTTTTAAAATGCAGACTTCTCATTTTTCACACTCAAAGTTGTACTATAGAAATGGTTTGACAAAAATAATATATTTGTTAGATTCATGGAAGAAATTTTTTTTCTACCTATAACTAAATTCTTAAAAATATGTGATCCTTTGGGACATTAATTTTGATTCTTCTGATAGAATCAATAAAAAAAAAAACTTGTTTTCAAACACTGCTTGAGCCCCCGTTTTAATCGGGAAGAAGAACTACAAAGAACATGAAAGGCTAGTAGAAATGGCTTTTCAAAGAGTTCAGAGTTCACACAGAAATATAGAATATTGGCCACCAACACAAAATCAATCAGAACTTGTTTTCAAACACTACCTTAACCCTGCTTTTGTGCAAATTCACAAGGAATGAAAAGTAAATTTTCACTCAAAGTTTCAAGTGAAATTAGATTTACAGAAGAAAAAATACATTTGTTAGATTGTTGAACGTTCGATTCATTTGATCAACTAAAACATATTTCCAAACACTATCTCAACCCCATTGTGGTCCGGGAACAAGAATAACAAAGAACATGAAAGATAGTCGAAAAGCTTTTCGAAGAGTTAACAAGGAATTCTCAGGCCGCCAACGCAACCTTCCCTGGTTCAGGCTGAACCAGAAGGTCTCTGATGAGGCTGTATCAGGTGGTAAAGATTTAGAGGATTTAATCTGAACAGAAAGTATGACTGATATGATTGATAAAATGTTACTTGCAGGAGAAACCACATGGACTGTTCTGAATATAAGACATTGTTTTGAATCTTTTACAAATAAGTGAAACAAACCCAACTACATGTAAGTTATGTGCTCATTATTGTTTTTGTTCTCCAATGTATTTATTTTATCTATGTGAAGGAGAAGAACAGGTTTCTAGCCTGGGAAGGAGACCCCGCCAGGCATCCGCGATGTCGTTCTCGAGCTTCGCCTGACCTTTGGCGAATTCGTGGAAGGCAAGCCCCATGTCGGCCGTCTTCTGTTCTTGGAACCGCACGATCTCTTCATTCATTAGCCGGACTATCGTCTCGAATCTTTGGGTCGCCTCCTCGCTCTCCGCCTTCAACTGCATTGGATTCCAGAGAGTTATAAGTAAGCCTGACAACACATCCACAAAGAACTTAATATTTATATCCTATCTAAATCATCCATTTATATCCTATCTAAATCATTCAGATTGGATCTTTTCGGATTAGCGAATACAAATATTTTTCATATAATTTACATGTAGACAGGTTTGGGTGATCATGTGATATATTAGAGAAATTTTTGAATTAAAGTTAAGACTTCAGGACTTATCATCTCCTTCAATGATCATACCAAAAAATACAATAGCTATTTACATTTTCAAGATTATGATTAATCATGCAAAGTAATTAAATTTGAAAAGTATATAATCAAAACATATATAATTTACATTATATGTTGGATTATGATATTTTTTGGGTACATTGACATCCATATCCACATTAAAAGTATTAGAATATTGGATAATATATTGGAAGTGATTACTACCTCCTTGTATTCGATCTCTGCTTCTCCAACTCTATCTGAACGTACAAGCATGAGCTTGTCACTGCAGAGTGAAAATTCAACATCTATTAATGTTTGAATCAATGAGAACAAAGATCATGCAAACTTCGATTTCAATTAAGATGTATCTTACAGGTTTATCTCCTTCAGCTTGGTCAATTCCACCAACTCACATTGGTGTTTAAAAGCATTGGCCCTCTCTGTCATTGTGGCCTATTAACAACACACGCAAAAATAATCAACTTCCTAAAGATCAACTGCAATAAATGGTTCACTTCAAGAACTGTTTTTATATGGAAAAAAGTGGACATGGTTTTTGCGCGGCACTGAAATCATTTGAGACAGATAACAGTGTAGTGCAATATATATATATATATAATAAGTGGATATTTCATAGGATAATGAGGCACAAGTCTACCTTTATAGACTGCACTGCACGCACATAATCCTTCAAGGGTTCTTCGAAATTCATCAACAGATTATGGGCCTGTATCCATGGCACAGAATGTTTTCCTGACAGTGGCCTAGAAATTGAACAATTAATGAGAATTAGAACTTTAGAATTACCTCTTTCTCAAGCTTAATTGACAGAATTTCTGATTTCGCCCCGAGATCGGAGAATGCTTTCCCAAGAGAATCTCCTTCCCACGCACCCAGAAGTTTCATTGCCTTTCCAAAGTCTAACAATGACTGCCCCAATTCTTGAAAAAACAAATCATGTACAAAGAATTATACTAAATGAATATTTCAACAAGCATATCAACCCTGGGAGGATAAAAAATATGAGCGTGCAAAAATTATGAAAGAAAAAGAAAAATCAGATGACATGCATTAAAAGTATGAAATACTGTCATTAATTCTATATGTACCTCTGTGCCTTTTTACAAGACGGAAAGCTTGCTTTTGTGCCTCGGTTAAGTGGTCTTCAAGTTCATAAATGTAATGTTTTAATTTCTCATACTCTGGAGTAGTCTCTTCCACAGGCTTTTCCTTCCCGAGAATGACATCACTCACCTTTGATTGTACATCCTACATGACATTATCAAAGCAACATTGAAGATGTTATTTGCCTCTAATCTAGAGTTAGGTGATGGTCTCAATAAAGAACAGGCAGCATGTTTCTATTAATAAATCATGTACTAGTCATCAGGAGATTATGTAGAGTTTTGGCAGAGAAACTGGAAAATGCAGTAATCTCAGTAGACTGTAAAAAATCAACAGGGAATATCATGAAAATACAGCATCAGGAAGGAACTGTCATCTAGACCAGTAAAGTAAAAATTGCTATAATGTAGGATGTATCAAAAAACAAAGTATGTTCTAACAAACTCAACAGAAGTTACCTTGAAAATTTGCATTAAATCTGCCGGCTTCTTCTTGAAGATGCCAACATCTTGAGATCTCAACCTCTCCATGGTCTGCAACATTAAAGCCAAATCTACATGATGTTCTAGTGGAATGAAGAAAAAGTCTTCTTTTTTTTTTTTGAAGAAAAGGTTGGCTTTCTCGCCTTCGTACTAATCAAAGTATAATATAATGGTTGGCTGAGTTGATGCATGATAGAATTATATCATAGAAGAAATTACTAAATTATAAATTATTCATACTATGTTCATGGAAAAATCTCTCTTTTCTGTTGAATCCTTGGTGAAAGGAATTGCATACTAAAAGTTAAACAACCAACTATTTAGTATCGTTTGAACATGTAAACACTATACATATAATGTATAGTATACATCACATGATACATAATCATAAGAGACAAGAATGACCTTATGTCAAAGACCCTGAGGTTGTTGCATTACCACAGACTACAACTGACATCACATATTACATACAATGTATACATAATAGTAAGAAACAAGAAACAACCTTATGGCAAACATCCTGAAGTTGTTACATTCTTGCATTACCACAGACTACAACTGACATTGTGTTAACAGGAGAGCATAAGAGTTCTGATAAGCAACCTTTGAGTGAAACTTGCAGGACAGTTTTTGGCATATCTGGTGGCCATTTCATGTATTATTGTAAAAATAATTGATAATTTAGTATATGATATTCATCTCCAGTTCTTGGTTGTTTGAAATGCATTTTAAAAAATTTAAATAAACTTAATGAACATGTATGGATCATAAGGAATAAAAAATGTATGAATCTAATCCCAAGGACAAGTTTATTCAACATCCTGTAATATGAAGCAAGTCCCTAGATATAGGTTTTGTGCACACAATTTACCTCTTCATCTGCCTGCAAAAAGGTCCTCAGATCATCACTCTGCCGAAGTTCAGGATGCAAAGCTATCCGATTCACAAATATGTCCAAAGCTTGACGCCTCATCTCAATGAATTCGGCACTGAAGCGAAACTTCTCTGGATACAGACGGATGCCATAAATATAAAAAGATCAATCATCTCAAGGTCATGTCTATATATAAAGATAAGTATCCAAAAGAGACATTTTCAAATGCCCTTTTTTGGACAGAAATCTTCAACACTTATTAAAGGCCTAAAAGTTGCTAGATATCCAAAAGGGGTGTTGTATAATACATTTTAAATCAAAATGTTCTTTAAATTTTAAGATCATTTCTTTATAACAACAATACAAGCTATTTACTTTCTTAGCTTCTGTGTTACATATATGAAATCAAACCGATGGAAATGGAAAATTTAAAAGAAAATGAATTTCCACAACAAAATGGTCACTGAATGTCGAAGAATAACTTGAAAAAGCAAAACAGTCCAAAGAAAATTTCACTTCATAACCACTACACAAAAATAAGCGTCTTCGAAAAGTTGCAAAAATTTGGATGCGGCAGGTAGTTAATTTGTTAAAAAAGCAAATAAGTCCAACTGTTCCAATCATAATAAGCAGTAAATAGTGCAAATTGACATGGTAAAACTATACTCTGATGGAACTTGGACCCATAGCTCAATGATTGACAACAAAATTTGCAACCTTCAAGACTAGGGTTCAAGTCTCACTGCTTAACTAATAAAAAAAAACTACGCTTTCGCAGTGCAATATAATAGTTCAGGCACAAAAATAACATGTGAAGGGATATATTTAAGAGGCACTATAGCTACATAAAAGCTGATACCAAAATACAACAAACAAAACACCATGAGCCAATACCATGGAGCCAGAAAACTTTTATGGGGGATCAGCAACATTATAGAGGGGAGAGTTTGCTGTTATTGTTTTCCTTTTCCTTTTTGGGTGGGGCGGGTGGGGGGGGGGGGAAGGGGGGGTGGGGGGGATCAAATTAAGGAAATCCTTCCATTATACCAAAAGAAAAGATTAACCTATCACCCACAGTATAAGGAAGCACAAAAACTTCAATAGTTCGTTACCTACAGCACTTTTCTCTGGGAGAGGAGGAATAAAAATCCCCTTGTACTTTTCAAAAAGCCGATCATGCAGCCACACAAAATCGTTGTAACGACGGATAACAATTTTTTCTGGCCCTTGATATTCTGGTATATTTGTCTGCAACCACAATTTAAAAAGGAATGAGGCATAACGGTACATCTGGCCACCTGACTGTAACCAACAAAACTGAGATTACTTGATTTTTTCCCATCATTAGAATTTTGGGGGTCCAGCCAATGACCTGGGGGAAGTTCGAGTTTAGAAAGAAAAAAAAGCCGCAAGTCGCGAAACACTAACAAAAACCGATTTTATTTCAGCATTGCAAAGTCGTTTGCTGCATAATAGCATGATCAACTGTTCAACACCAAGAAAACAATCTGATATTCAATTTGTTGTGTTGCAACCACCCTATCAGAGGGACTATAGCAAATGAGATAGGAAAGATGCACAAATGCGAAGAAGGAAACTGCATAGCTTCACAGATCCTTAGGTCAAAAATTACGGATTCAATGCCGAATTAACTTACTAAACTGTGAATATGAAATGCTTTACGCATGGGAGTGAAATTCAGGAATGCCAGTTAGCTAGCTATGTCAATGGTCATCATGACACAATTGCCAAAAACCTATTTAAAGAAGGGAAACCCAAATGTAAAATGGAAAAAAAAAAAACAGACACATGACATCCGATTCTTTGCATCTCAATTTAATCCATTGACATTCCAAGGTGGAATCATAGCCCCTCTATCAGAGAAAACTTCATTATAGCAAATGTGATCGGACAGATGCACAAATGCAAAGAAGGAAACTGCACAGCTTCAGATATCCATAGATCGAAAATGACAGATTCGATGCCTAATTAAACAATTAAACTGTGAATGAATACGATAAGCATGAGGGTGAATTTTAGGAATGCCAGTGAGCTGTCTAAGGAAACTAATGGTAATGACACCTCAATTATTACTATGATTGCCAAAAACTTACAATGCTCTCTGTACAATATAACAAAGCTAGACATGCGTTTTTGCTATCAAAGATTTCACCTTTATAAAAAAAAAATTCAAAATTTGCCTACCAATAAGAACATCTACCCAAAAAATCCAATCTTTTTAGGGATTCCATCATAAAAAAAAAACAATAAAGATCATATCTTTTCGACTGCCCTAACGTTCACGGCAAAACATTCCACACTAAACCCTGATTTTGAACACAATATCGATTCGATGCGATTCAAATCGGCCAGAGAAGCCACAGAAATAGTAAAAAAAAATACGTACTTTGGTGATGACTCGGTAGGAGATGTAGGCCTGGACGCCGTTCCCCAGTTTCACCGGGTCGGTCACCGAGACCGACAAGAATGGCTGCGCCGACGGCGATCTAGGGCTCTGCATCTGCTCCGATTGGTTTCTCTGCTGATCCGTCAACAATAACAAAAAACAAAACAAAAGAGAAGGATCAGATTAGGGTCTTCTCGAATCGATTGATCTATAGAGTGTCGTTCGTCATGGAAATAAAAAAGGGTAAAATGCGTTTGGACCCCCTGAAGTTTTTTAAACCAGCAGAAACACCCCTGATAGCAAAAAAATATGCAATCACACCCCTGCAATTTGATTTTCTATTAAGATGAGATAAAAATACAATTTTACCCTTTAAATTAAATCTTTATCATGCTTTCAATTTTTTTGGTGGGTTATTTTCACCTTTTAATTAATTATTATGTGACTTAATTCTCACAAAAATGCATTTAAATGTATTTGAAGAATTAATTATTGTATAAGTTAATATTAAGAGAGCAGCTATCTAGAATTAATTAATTGATTCTTTCTATGGATATTTAGATAGTTATGAGTAAGACAGTAATTTTAAATTATTTCTGTCACATCTTAATGAAAAAATATAATGGCAGGGGTGTAAGTTCATTTTTTAAACTTGAAGGGGTGTTTCTGTAGGTTTAAAAAAATTTAGGGGTTCAAATGCATTTTACCCAATAAAAAAAATAGGGTTAAAGACATTTAAGTCCCAATAAACATGGAAAAACTCATATAAGTCCCTATTAAAATTGGGACAGACGTACGAATCCCTGAAAACTCAGAAAAACCCAATTATCATCCCTGAGTTAAATTTCCATCCAAATTTAATGGAATATTCTTGGAATATTCCATCACATATAATTGTATAGACATTGAAGTCCTTATAAACAGTCATAAAGACAAATTAGTCCCTGCAAAAGATAAAATTGCCCCTAAATGACTTTTACATTAAATTGTGTATATATTATAGTCCCTATAAATAATCATAAAGACAAATTGGTCTCCGCAAAAGACAAAATTGTCATTGAAAGACTTTTACATATAATTGAATAGACATACAGTCCTTATAAACAATCGTAAAGACAAATTGGTCCCTCTAAAAGATAAAAATACCCTTGAAGGATTTTTACATTTAATTGTGCATACATTGCAATTTAAAAATTAAATACCCTCTAAAAGACTGCAATTTCTATACAATTAAATGTAAAAATTCTTCAAGGGCATTTTTATCTTTTACATGTACCAATCTGTCTTTACGATTATTTATAAGGACTGTAATGTCTATCTAATTAAATGTAAAAATCTTTCAGGAGCAATTTTGTCTTTTGCAAGGACTAATTTGTCTTTATGATTGTTTATAGGGACTGCAATGTGTACACAATTTAATGTAAAAGTCTTTCAGGGGCAATTTTATCTTTTGTAGGGACTAATTTGTCTTTATGACTGTTTATAAGAACTTCAATGTCTACACAATTATATGTGATGGAATATTTTGGAAATATTTCGTTAAGTTTGGATGAAATTTAACTCAGGGATGATAATTAAGTTTTTTTAAGTTTTTAGGGACTCGTACGTCTGTCCTAATTTTAGTAGGGACTTATATAGATTTTTCCATGTTTGTAGGAATTTAGATGTCTTTAACCCAAAAAAAATAATATTTTGCGATCGATGGCAATTTATCGAAGTCGTGGGGCTTTTGTTTGAAGGGAGAGTAGTATATCTTATACATGTAATTCACGTGCATAGCGTATAAAATTAATATATTTTATTAAAAAAAATATTTTTTATAGATGAAATTTTATGCCATATATTGAAATGTATATTATATTTTTTTACAAAAAAAAATATATATATATATATTACATTAGTTGATCTATGATATTTTTTAAAAAATATTAAAAAATGAATGTGTTGTCTGATTTTTTCAGAGTTGTCGATGTAAGGATTTAAGACTTATCAATTGGGAAGGTCAATATCATAATTCAACACAGACTCTACTCGATTATAAAGATATTAACCTAATATTGGAGGGACATATGTGGATGATTTTACGATCAAGCTGGGAAGGTTATTTCTGTCTGTTTATTCCAGTTCCATGAAAAATTATTTCGAATAATCGTCAACAAACAGGTGGATAAGTCAGCGTCAACACTCGAACTCAGAACCTATCGATAACATCGCTAAACCCTGAACCGTTGTGCTATGACCACTAGGGACTGGTCTATCGTGAAGATAGAAGCAGTCATGTGTGACAGCCATCCTTAGAAAGATTTGGTGGGGGTGTAATGATGCCACTTTTCCATGATTCTTGCGAATTATGGGAGAGTGCTAGTTGCTTTTCATGGGGTGCGTTCTTTGTGAGGATGACAAGGGTTTTTATCTTGATAACGGCTTAGTGGTAAACCTATCAATTATCTGAAAAAAAATCTGAATCCGATCTGAATCCGTATTTGAAAAATGAGAAATATCCGATGTTCGAATATTCGAAGTGCGGATATGGATATCAGTCTATCTGATCTGAAAAATGTCCGTATCTGACATATATTATAAAAATATATATATTTGTATTATATATTGTCCATATTGTTATCTTGCATGATTAATCATACTGATAAAATATTATAATACTATTAAATTTTCAATGTATGATATTTAAAAGAAAGAATAAGCCTTAAATATCAATTTTAATTTTGATTTCTCTCTAAAATATTACATGATTATCCAAATTAATGTTAATATTCAAACATGTCAATTATCCCAAAAATATCCATATCCGAAAGTTAGGATATGGATATTAGCATATCCGATCCGTATCCATCCGATTGACAGGCTTACTTAGTAGTTTGTTTATTTTTTCCAGTCTTTCTAGGAGTTTTTGTTTAAATCTTTTACACAAAACTCTCCTGGGGCCTTGTTTCTCCCTTCGATTAAGGGGTGGTAAATGAGCCGAACGAGCCGAGCTTTGACATGTTCAAGCTCGGCTCGTTTATAAACGAGCTGAGCCAAGACGAGCTCACGAACCTCAACGAGCCCAGTGTTCTTCTTTGTTTTAGGGTTTTTAGGGGTTAAAAATAAATTTTTAGCTAACTTTGTTTTATGAGCTTAAACGAACATAACTTTGTATTAATTTAATATTTTGATTTTACAAAGAGGTTGAGCTAAGCTTCAACTAAGTTTTTTATAACTCAAATGAGCCGAGTTTAAACACAAAATGAAGCTCGATCCAGGTACCAAGCCTAACCGAGCTTTAAAAATTGTTCAAGCTTGCTCATTTATCTAATTGAACGAGCTCAAACCGAATCGAGTCCGAGCGACTTGGTTCGTTTACCAGCCCGATCTATGATATATACTCCTTTTCAATAGCCATTAAAGAAATAGTGTCTATAGGTTTCGTTTAAAAAAAAAAAAAAAAAAGAACCTTGCTGACCTGTTTGTAAATCTCATGGACTAAAGGTGGACCTTGGGTTGACCATCCAGCCCATGGATCGGAACACAATTTATACCCGGCCCAACGAGCGAGTTTAGCCTGAGCCCAATGCCTTCAAGGGCCGGGTTAGCGACCAAATGGGCCCGATTTTATCTGGGTCAAGGCCCGTCTAGGGATTATTGTATTTATATTTCTAATAGTTGTTTTTTTATAAATAAATAAAAAGAAAAATATTATGCAACAACATTAGAATAATTTTAAAAATTAAAATATGATAGAATTATTTTAAGATGAAAATAAAGTGTTCATATATCTATCTATTATACTAATCAGAAATGTTTAAGTTTTCAAGTTCATTCATTCCTTTGTAACGTTTTTCATTTTCAATTTTATCATTCGTTATTTATAATATTTGATTTTTTTATTAAGGGTAAGAATAGAAAAAATAACACATATTTTTAATATTTCAAAGGATAATGTGAGATATTCATGAAATCTATCTTTTTAATATCCATTTATATTACTAACAAAAAAATATTTTCAACTTTTTTCTTACCCTGGTTACACTAATAATTTTTTTAAAGATATATTAAATGAATGTTGGCGATCGTGACACATTATCATGTTTTTTGTTGTTATTATTATTTTTATTAGTTTTAACTTAAGATAATCATAATATAGGTGATAGATAGTTAATTTCAGATCAAATATGAGTTTTAACGTTTAATCTCACTTTTAATAGATATGTATAATATCATCAATATCCACTAATTCTTAATGGTTTTCTTTTTATATATACCCCTAAAAATTACATTTTAGCAAAATATCAATGATGATTTGTTATTTCCCAAAAATACATTCAAAAGGTTTAAATTGCACATGAAAGTTATTTTTGTTATCTATTCGAGGGATATTGTTGGTTTTAGAGTTTTAAATAAGGTAATTTTACAATATAGAGTTGGTTGATGGATATATATGCAAAAAAATCATTTTCAGTTGAACATATCTCCTTTATATGTAATTTCATAATAAATTTTGTAAATAATTTATCTAATTATTATTAAAATTTTCATGGGTTTTTTATTTTAAGTCCCCACAAACCATCATATTTAGTGGTCGATCCCTCACTTCTTCGTATTTAGGTTTTAGTCCCCAGATTTAAATGATAGTTCCTTTTTAGTCCCTGAGAGGGACCTATCCATAAATTATTTAATTTTCTTTTTAGTCCCTGAGAGGGACCTATCCATGAATTATCCTTTAAATCTGGGGACTAAAACCCAAATACGAAGAAGAAAGGGATCAATCACTAAATATGATGGTTTGTGGGGACTTAAAAATAAAAATTCTAATTTTCATTATATCATTTATGTATATATAACATGATATATTATGTCGCATATAAATGAATTAAAAAAAAAATTGAGGGTATTGATTGTGGATAAC
Source organism: Acorus gramineus (assembly GCA_030737835.1). Taxonomy (NCBI): domain Eukaryota; kingdom Viridiplantae; phylum Streptophyta; class Magnoliopsida; order Acorales; family Acoraceae; genus Acorus; species Acorus gramineus. The sequence continues at coordinate 4,510,012 of CM060855.1, read as the reverse complement.
TTTTTCAAAATATTTTTTTTTATTTACGGGCACATCGTGCGTGGGGAGACTAGTATTTAACTATTTAAAAAAATTCACTCCATATGATTCGATTTGATTTAACTAAATCCACTTATTATATCTCTGGATAAAAGGAAAAAAAAAATAGAACTATGAGATTCAAGGAATTTGGTTAACGCAACCGGATTTCATGCTTCAAAACGGAGTCGTGTATTCGGGGGCATTACAAGCCAAGCCGAGCCGAGCCTGATTCTAAACAAGTCGAGCTTGAACGGGTCAAAGCTCGGCTCGTTCGACTCATTTACCACCTCTACTTGTGAGGTCTTCACACTTTGCACCATTTAAATGATCCGAACAGTGAATTACAATCTGCCATAACAACCGAGATTAAGTTTTTCAATTTTTTTTAAAAATATATGTGTCCAATCTGAATCTATATTGGAAAATGTGAAAAAATCTCATATCCGAAAATCTGTATTCATATCCGAAATAAAATGTCCATATCTGAAATATTTTAGATCAGATACGGATATGATGGTGTCCAATCGAAAATATCTGTATCCGAAAGTATTACATTTTATTATTTTTACATTAATATAATTATATTTTAGTGTTATTATGAGTTTTTTTTAGTATTTTTACTTCAAACAGTAATGTTTTGTGTATATACTAATAATTTTATGTTTTATATTTGGTAATTTTTGAATTTTTTTTTTACATATTTTTTTATATTAGATATATAATTTTTATTTGGGTTAAAGACATATATTTCTCTGTAAATATGGGTAATCCCATATAAATCAATGTCAAAGTTAGGATAGAAGTACAAGTCCTTGAAAACTCACAAAAATTCATCTACATCGCTATCGTCAACAGAATTTAATCATGATTCAACCTACTTTAGTCATACCATAACTCTAACTCATCAACAAAATTTAATCATCTACATAACTCTAACTCATGCCATGAAATGATTAAATTATCCTTAATTTTTTAACTCTTCCAAACAATGTAGAGATAAAAGATGAAAAAATATAAAAGTTCTATAAATGTAATTTGATCTTTTGCGTGGATTAATTTGTATTTATGATTGTTTATAGAAACTATAATTTCTACACAAATACATGATGATAGACTATTATGAGAATATTCCATTAAATTTTGTTGAAAATTTCACTAAGGTATGCTAATTGAGTGTTTGTGAGTTTTTAGGGATCTGTATGTATGCCTCAACTTTAATAAAGACTTATACGAGATTACTTTAACCCTTATTTATTTTTAGATGTCAAATCTTCATATATTTGAATCATATCTGTATTCATTTAGGGCCCGTTTAGATAGAGGCATAAGCTATTCTGAGGTTTATACCTATTCCAGGAATTGTTGACTTTGTCAATGGAAGAAGAGATTTTGTGTTTGGTTCTGTTTTCAGTTATTCTTATTGGGAAACGTAATAATAAATGTTGGAGTGTTTGGTTGATGAAGAATAAGATGTGAATAAGGTGTAAAAAGTTGATTTGACATGTGGGCCCCATTGATGTATAAGAGGTGATGACATGTGATTTGATGTGATGATATGCGATTTGATAAGTGGATCCACTTATACTAGTGGAGGAATAACACAATTTCATGGGTGGACTTGGAATACAAATACCAGCTTATTCTCTCCTTATTCCGCATAGCTATACCCTCTTATTCCCTCTACCCAAACACCTTTTTGCCTTATTCTTCTCTATTCCTCCTCTATTCCACCCTTATTCCTCTAGCCAAACAACCCCTTAGATTTTTCAAATAATCCGCACCTTAGATTTTCGGATCGAATATGCATACTTATTTTGAATATTTAATGTTTTCATAGATATCCTGTTTCGATTCGGATCTGAGCCTATCCGATGCATATCCGCCCAGTTGACAGACTAAAATGATATTGTGGAATAATGAATGAATCATCCACACTATCCACGCATCCAATCGGCTATTCAACACTATCCAACACCAAATGTAACACGGGACCATCATGAGAATCTCCAGTACGATATCATGATTTTTATGATATCCACCGTACAAACATCCAAACACGCTACAGCTGGATATGAAGTGGATCGATATCCCCAAACCATCTGTCACTTTCGGACCCCATCGAAGATCCGCTTTTTACGTCACCGTCCGATCAAAAGCGGATACATGTACTTCTCACTTGCTTTGGATGAACGGATGAGATTATGTTGTCCAAGCATCAATGGACTCTCAAGATTGCATTAAATTTTTAATGTTGTTGAGAAACCTTATATTTGAATTGAAAGTTTGGTTTACATAAGTTGAAGCTATATTTGGTGAAAAAAACAGGGATGAAATATGATTGAATAAACCTTAAAAAAAAGGGGTTTTTTAGTTTTAAGTCTACGTAAACATGTGTATTTATGAATCGATCATTTCTTTCTTCATATTTTTTTTAAGTCCTTAACTTTAATCTTCTATTTTCATTTCTAATCTCTCTGTCAATGCTTGTCATACACCATTAGTCTATGAAATGTGTTTTTTATTTTTAAGTCCTTATAAACTGTTATTTAGTAATCAGTCTCTTCATTCTTCATATTTCATTTTAAGTCTCTAACTTGAAATGCATTTATCTTATTAATCTCTGAATAAAGTATCTGTATGATTTTCTAAGTATTTTAATATTTGAAACTCATATAAGTGTTTTAAGAGAGTTATATGGACTTTAGGAAAATTGAAGGGGTTATATAAATTTCGACCAGGTTACATAGGGTTATTTACATTTGTTATAAAATTTTTAGAGTTCTTTTTTTTAGCAACCTCAATTCTAATCTCATATGAGTTGATAGAAAATTAACAGAGTATATACTCATATTAACTATGTATATGTTTTGATTTGTTTATATTTTTTATAAATGTGTTCATACAATTCATTAGATATACTATTTTTAAAAAATTTCAAAACACGTAGACTAAAATTGAACCTGAACCAGGTCGTACGGGTGGGTACACACTCAGCCGACGCACGAAATTCGACAGTTTCGCATCTCCCACGTCCGATATCAATCAAACGGTCCAAAACACTCCCAAACAAAAAACAAAGACGACGTGGTCGACCCAGGTGGGCCCACCCACCCCGCCGACGTGTGCCCACTACGTAATGCATACGTGTCATGCCACGTCATCACCCCCACCACCCACTCCCCCTATAAATAACCCCCAAAATTGATTTCGCCTCCTCACCCGCACATTAGTGGCGGCGGAGACCGGCCGACGGACTCCATGGACGTCACCGCCACCGCCAACGGAGGCGCCTCCGCCTTCCGCCACCGCAGATCCCCCTCCTCCGACCGCTTCCTCGGCCTCCCCGGCGCCTCATCCTCCTCCGCCGCCGCGAACGGCGTCGAGCTGGACGAGGACGACGTCTTCTGGACCGGCGCTGCCACCTCCCCCAGACGACCGCCGCCGACGCCTCCACCTCCCTCCGCCTCGATCCGCGGCGGAGTCGGGCTCCGACGGATGGAGAGCTTCGGCATCCTCGCCGCCCTCCCCGAGGACGAGGTCGCTGACGGAGGCGGCGTGGACGGGATCCCGCGGCCGTTCCTCCAGCGGAAGCCGTCGATCTCCGCCTCTCCTTCCTTCCGGATCGCGATTCCTTCAGCGACGAAGCCGCCAACGCCCGTCCCCGCCGGCGGGATCTCCCACTGCCAGTCTGCGCCGGTGAGCGTGCCGATGATGGATCGGCGGCGGAGGGGGTTTGAGGTGGATGTGTACAGCGAGGAGGAGGAGGAGGAGGAGATGCTGCCGCCTCACGAGATCGTCGCGAGGGGGTACTCGCACCGGTCGCCGATGACGACGTTCTCGGTGTTGGAGGGGGCAGGGAGGACTCTGAAGGGGATGGACCTCCGGAGGGTCCGGAACGCGATATTCCGGCAGACTGGATTTCTCGATTGAAGAGTACAAGTTTGGACTTTTCGCTCTGATTCTTCCTTCTTCGATTACTGTATTGTTCTTTAGTTTTCGGCATGGGACATAACATTATTTGCAAGATCTGGAGGAGCTGATCAGAATTTCATGAGTGGAGTTAGCTATGAATATCACTACCAATTTGATTTTTTTTTTTTGGATGAAATGAATATGGGTTTATCTGGTTCTGTTGATTTGATGGTCTTTGAGATTTGTAGAAATATAGCACTTTGTGAATTATTGGCTTTCAGATATGGAATTTTGGCTTGTTAACCTGTTGTCTACAAACCTGTGATAAAACACTACTTGGGTGTGTCTGATTGTGCAAATGTTTGATAATCATGGTTGTGTTTTGAGTTTGAGACCATCCGGTGGTGCTCGGATCAATAGAAAACTATGTAGAATCGACATTGTTGGTTTTACATAGATACCTTGTTCTCTCTGCTTCAATGTCTATTCTTGAATTGGTCATGAGGCTATGTTCATTGTTCTTAGGTAGTGTTTGAAAACATGCTTGGATGATTATGTTACTGGAGAAATCATAGTAGTTATCAGCTTTTGAAGAAAGGAAAAAAATAAACTTTTTAACTATAAAAAATGATCAAAAGGAGCTTTTAAGGAATCTAGCAAAAACATGCTTTTTGAGAATCGAATTTTAACACAAAGGACCAATGACCAACAACCAAAGCTTTCAATAGAAAAACAACTGCGATTTTCAGAGGTTGATTCCTTCTCATGCTAACCTGTTTTTTTTTATTTTGGGGGTGGGGGGGTGATTCTGCTTTAAATTAAGCAGAAAACTCAAACGTGTTACCAAACGGGTTTCAGGAAGTCAGCTTAATTAAAAAGTTACTTACAACTTTTTAGTGCAAAAGAATTGCTTTTTAAAAAGCGAAGAAAATGCACTTTTTAGGAACAATGTCTTTTTAAAGCCACTTTATTCAAAATCTTATTTTTCAAACGTGTTTTCGGGCCTAGTGGAATGACTCAGAAGATGGTAAGCATGGTTTTGTGGAATATCTTCAGTAACATGTTATTCTGAGTGGGCTATTTCTGGCCACTTTTAGCATGAGATGCATTTATATCCAAGCCAGTGTATTGAAAATCTTTTACTGCTATGATAGAGGTTGAGAAGAAGAGTCTGATTCAATTGATTTGATTTGAAGCGCATATGCTCTAAGAAAACACTTTAATGCCTGCCTTATGCTTGTGAGGATCGTGTATAGGTGGCTTTTGAATTCTTCAATGAATTATATATTGATTCCAATAACTCTTAGTGCATACTAATGGTAAAGCCAGGAAGATAATATCAACTCTTTTCTTTCTTTCCTTTTCACTCAACTACTGCAGGGTTTCTGTGGTTTCTACTCCCTTTACATTGATTATACTACAAAGTGTGCCTAGTAAATTGACAGGTATTGCATCTTTCTTCCATGTATCAGCTTGTATTAATGATGGCTGAAGTTTTTTTATGTGCAGTGTTATTTGTTCCTCATCTTGGAATGTATCTTTTGCAGTCTTTTCCCTAGTTCATGCGATGATAGATTATGAAACATGTAGAGCCATGACAAAACATTAATGCTGTTTAAGTAAACAGGTCTTGGTAATAATGTAAAATGATGAGTACATGTTTATTCTTAAATCTATTCACAAAACATAATTCTGGTGATAGAATATCTATTGGTTATTTATATGTCAAAAGGTGTTTCAATGTCAGGTACATGGTGGCGTCTTCGGTATTGTTTATTGCCATTTTCATAACTTGTTTCCCCTACATATTTACATGGTTGTTTTTAATAATCATCTAGTGAATTAGCTGTTGATCAAGTACACATTGATGACCTAGGAATTTTTGGTGGTAGTAGTAGTGATGTCATTTTTATCATAACTTTTATCATGTTGGGAATTCATTAATTTACAACATATGGTGCATCTGAACCTTAATTTAAAACTGCTAACATTCACACTACAGCAGCTAAAAGGACTATGGATGAGGTGTCTGTGCCCATGTTCTACCTCTTGTGCATGTTCTTCATCTTTTACATGTTATGCAAACATGATCCATCATCCATGTGCCTGATCAAGAATCCATAATGTTTAATTCTATCATATGTTGAAGTATTTGGTGTTATTATCTTACAAGGGATATTTCACTGTCCTGAATGTATTATTGAGCCTGCTTTATGGTCTCCAACCTTTTTAAGATGGCTCTTCCATGGAATACATCTGCACATATTTACATTATATTCTCATAGAATATGTGTACTCACATAATTGATCATAAATATATACTCTATTAAAGATTTCATATATTGAGTCAATACTGCACAAATGACTTGGTCCTTTCTGAACTGTAGCTTTGCAGGAAATCCATGGAATGTGCCTATAATTCATTGTCTTTTGTTCTAACACATGGTATACCAATGTCCTTATTCTTGTTCTAACACAAGCTCATTTTTTGTGCCTATAATTCAGTGTCTTTTGTTGTCATACTGCAGGGTTAGTCTCAGTCTCTCAGAGAGAGAGAGATTTCTGGTCATGGATTGGACAGACTAATTTAATTATGAAGTCCTGAATTACACACACTGTCGTGTGCATGAGTAAATACAGATTCTTGTGTACAACTTAATTAATATTTGATTATAGGGAAAATCAACACACATGGTTTTGAAGTCCCCTCTGATCTCCAAAAGTACTATAAAGAATTAATACAAAGGAAAAGTGAAGCTGGTTATCAAGAAAATTGTATTTTCAAGTATTGTGTATTGGCCTGAGATTACAAATTTGATTGCTTCAGGCAGCTGTTATATGCATCTTGCAAGACAATATATTCAATTGGGGGTTCCCTCATTATTATTTATTTATATTTTGTACTGTTATTATTATTATTTTTTCCTTGGGTTAAATTTCCATTAACCATAATCAGGCCAAGTCAGAATGACAGTAATCCAACACAGTGTATTGTTCAATAATCAGCTTTGTCAAGTCATATTTTTTTAAGTAGGAAAAAAAAACACAAGAAAGAATATGAATACTAATCCAACATCTCTATTTTCATCTCATTTAAGATAATAACATAAGTAACATTATGATAAAAGAATACAACCTTCATATAAATATTAATGAAAAACACACAAATATTATAATATCTCAAGATTATGTTATTTATAAATATATATAAAAAATATTCACCAATTTTACAAAACTAAAAAATAAAATGAAGATGATTCAAAATGCCATATGTTTAAAGAATAAAAATGAGATATCAAAATTAAAGATTCTAAATTTCAATCCCTCTTTACATATAAATATAAAAAAAGACATGGCAGGTCAGACAATTAAAATAAATGCCTCAAAAGTTTGAGTTCATGAGTTGAATCACACATCTAATTGATTCATCATCCCTGCCACCACCAACACATCTAAAGATTATAATATCTTAAAAACTTATTATTTTAAATATATGTTAAAAATATTTAATGTCAATCTCATTTTAATCATATGAACTTTATGTAATAAAAAAACTTACACCAATTTTACAAAACTAAAAAATAAGATAAAGATGACTCAAAATTCCATATATTTACAAAATAAAAAAGTAATATCTAAAATAAAAATCCTAAATTTCAATCCCCCTTTCAAAAGACATGGCAGGTCAGACAATTTAAATAAATGCCTCAAAAAATTAAGTTCATGATTTGAATCACACATCTAATTGATTCATCATCCCTGCCACCACCCACTCACTCTTTTTTTCAAATCATATGTTATAAGAAATATACATATAAAAATTATACTCCTCCTCTACATGCTCTAAGGCAACATTTAATCCCCAAAAAAAACACTGATAAGGGAAGATAACCCAAAATCAGATTTTTTTGTTAGGGTTTGCCCCAAAATTGAAGAAGAGATTGGGAGGAGAAGATCACAAAGAAGGGACTTCCAAGTGACCTTTTTTCATTGATATTGCGCAGCAATGACTCAAAACGCTTCCATGGGTTTCACCTAAAGGAAGGCGATCTTAAGGGCTGCGCTTTCAAAACTGAAAAAACAAAATCAAAATGAAATCAATTTGAAAGAAAGCATTATTAAGAGAAGAATAAAAAAAAAAAAAACACAGAAGGAGCTGCAGATGAAGAACCCTAATGTTGATGAGGGTATATATAGATGGAGATGTTGTGATTTGTGTTGACGAAAATGCCCTTTGGTCTGTTGGATCTATGTGGGCCTTTTGTATTGATGGGCTGGTGCGGGCTTTTGTAGTAGGAAAATGATACTCGCAGTCTCATCTGTATTATACTGTTTTTTTAATTCATGTTGATATATAAAATAAAGTATATGTTGAGATATAATCATATTTTATTTTCTTTAAAAAATAAAATTTTTTGCATCATACACTATAATAGCATAGTGTACACTGTATATTATTCTATTGGGATTTTTAGTTTTAAGTCCCCACAAACCATCATATATAGTGATCGACCTCTCCCTTATTCGTATTTAGGTTTTAGTCCCCCGATTTAAAGGATAATTCATGGATAGGTCCCTTACAGGGACTAAAAAGTAAATTAAATAATTTATGGATAGGTCCCTCTCAGGGACTAAAAAGGAACTATCATTTAAATCTAGAAACTAAAACCTAAATACGAAAAAGGGAGGAATTGATCACTAGATATGATGATTTGTAGGGGACTTAAAACTAAAAATTCCTATTCTATTATAACGTATAGGATTGCATGCTAAACTGTAAAACAGACTGAGTGTGTCAGCGCTCCTGTCATTTGCTATATGATGCAAAACACACTATGTACATTTGCAAACCGTTTGCAGTCCAGAAACAAACAATGCACTACTACTGTATTATATGAAATCAAATTTTTTTTTATAAAAAATATTAGAATATCAAAGTGTATTATTCACTTTTTTATATAACAATATGTATTTTAAACAGGCGAATATATATATATATTAAAAAAGCAAAACGATGGGAGCTATCAAGGCTGTACATGCATAGTCCCATTTTTAGCCATGCTCGTTTATTTAGTACATCACAGTCTCACATAATTTTAAAAAATTTTCATTTTCTATAAATGATAATATTTAGTTTATTGGATTATATATTTCATATTTATAAAATTACATAAGATATATTATGATTTAAAAAAAATAAAAACACTAATATTTTAGATTGAAAAAAAAAATGCTTGGGTCATCAATGAAATTTGACTATCAAATCAATTGTTTTTTTTTAGAGAGAAATTAATTAGGGTCCTATGATCACCCTCATTTATTATTTTTAGGTCTCTAAAAAATTTTAAATTTTTTATAAATAAAAAATTTAAATTTTTTAAGGATTTAAAAATAATAGACAGATGACCATATGGACCCTAATTAAGTTTCCTTTTTTTCTTTTTTCAGAACATGCACGGTTCAAATTTCAAACTGCATTCCATGAAGCCATCCTATCCGTCCGATTATTAAACCCAAAAACATCTTCAACGGTCATCAAATCAAATCTCTTCAAAATCTTGATCAACCCATCAGAGCCGTCGATCAAATCAAATCTGTTTGAAGAAAAAATATATCCGTTAAACGTCTTCAACGGTCATCAAATCCAAATCCCCTTGAAATCTTGATCAACCCCATCAGAGCCGTCAATCAAATCAAATCTTTTTTAAAAATATATATATCCGTTAAACGTCTTCAACGGTCATAAAATCAAATTTTAAAATCATGATGAACCCATCAGAGCCGTCGATCATCAAATCTCTTTTTAAAAATATATCCGTTGAACTTCTTCAACGGTCATCAAATCATCGAGTCTCTTTAAATACAAACCAGTCCCCAATCACCACCATTGACTCTCTCTCTCTCTCTCTCTCTCTCTCTCTCTCTTGCTCAAATCAACAATCCCCCCCATTAAATCTCCATCTGATAACAGTTTATTTAAGTTCATATGATTAGTGAAGATGGGTCGAATGGAAGGGGAAGAAGAAGCTGTTATTTCAGGTTTGATTCTTGATCTGTCACTCCTTATTTGATTTTTGATCAATGTGAGATGTGGGTTTGTTTAGATTCAATGATTTAGGCATAAAAAATTTCTATAATTGATGGGTTTGTTTATTATGAGATGATCTTATTTTCCCTTCTTCACTTCTGAAAAAGACCCATCTTTGAAAATCAACAGGGGAAACCCAGATTTCTGACTCAGGGGATTATGAAGAGGTTGATTTCTGACTCAATATCAAATGTTCCATATGTTCTAAGAAGACCCATATGATTTAGGCATAAATTTTTTTTTTTATTTTTTGATCAATGTGAGATGTGGGTTTGCTTAGATTTCAATGATTTAGACATAATAATTTCTGTAATTTATGGGTTTGTTTATTCTGAGAGGATTTGATTTTCCCTTCTCTACTTCTGAATCTTTGAAAATCAACCAGGGGAAACCCAGATTTCTGACTCAGGGGATTGTGAAGAGATTGATTTATTAAATGTTCAATATGTTTTTTTTTTAGGTGTTAGAGGTTGATTTATTAAATGTTCAACAAGTTCTAACTTAGGGGATTGTGAAGAGTTTGATTTATTATATGTTCAATATGTTTTTTAGGTGTTTAGAGGTTGATTTATCAAATGCTCAACATTTTCTGAAGAAGACCCATCATATGAATCACTTTTTCTCTTTAGGTGTTGAGAGGTTGATCCATCAAATGTTAAATATGTTTTTTTTTAGAATATTCGTGGCTGGGGTTTTGTTATAGTAAAACATGTATTTTTTTTTGTTTAGATTCATCTGATATATTCATCATATGATTCATTTGTGTTTAGATTCATCATAGGATGTATTCATCATATGATTGTTTAGATTCATATGATGATCATATTTTTTGTTTATGCATATGATTCATTTGATATGTTTTGATTTAAACATCAAAAGGTTATTTTGAGAGAATCAGAGGTGTTTTTTTTTTCAGTTTTTTTTAGTTATGTTCCATTTTTCAGTTTTTTTTTTTTTAGATCATGAGGTCAAAATTGATGAATCATTTAGCTGTTCTGTCTTTGTGAGTCCCTAATCATTTCAAATCTTCTCTAATTATTCCAAATCTTCTCTAATCATGATTTTTTTAAAAGGATTTGAATGTTTTGGGCATATATGTTTTGATTGAGTACTGTTTTCAAAATATCTTTGTGGATCATTTAGTTTTTTTTTTTTTTATTGTTTTCTTTTGGAATATCTGGAATCTAGTGTTTTTTTATTTAAATATCTAGAAACTAGCTGTTTAGAAATATCTTTGTAGATCAATGTTTTTTTTTGTATTGACTACTAGACTCCAGATGAAAAGCATTGTATATGAATTAGTGTAGATGTATATTGATATTTCTTGATGTTTTTTTATATTGATGTTTCTTGATGTTATTTTACTAATGGATCTTGATCATGTTGTCTGCAATTAAATTATATGTACTTTGGTTTCACTGATTGATCTGTTAGTTCTAGTTTTGATTAATGTTTTTGAATTTCAGTCATATCTTCTATTTATGTTTTTTTTTAATGATTTTTAGATCAATGACATGCAATTAACTACTCACTAGACTCCAGATGAAAAGCATCATATGAATTAGTGACCATGTTTAGATCCAATGACATGCAACTACTCACTAGATTCCAGATGAAAAGCATCATATGAATTAGTGACCATGTTTAGATCAATGACATGCAACTACTCACTAGACTCCAGATGAAAATTATTATATGAATTAGTGACCATCTTTAGATATATATTGATTGATGTTTCATGAAGTTATTTTACTGATGGATCGCAATGAAATTATATGTACTGTGGTTTCACCGATTGATCTGTTAGTTCTAGTTTTGATTAATTTTTTAGAATTTCAGTCATATCTTCTATTTATGTTTTTTTTTAATTTAAGATGCAGTTGGAACTACACCATTGATATAGGTAAACATGAGTTTGTAAATTAAGAAAAGAATAAAAAATATTCCAGATGAAAAACATCATATGAATTAGTGACCATGTTTTAGATCAATGACATGCAACTACTCACTAGACTCCAGATGAAAAGCATTATATGAATTAGTGACCATCTTTAGATATTGATGTTTCATGATGTTATTTTACTGATGGATCGCAATGAAATTATATGTACTGTGGTTTCACCGATTGATCTGTTAGTTCTAGTTTTGATTAATTTTTTAGAATTTCAGTCATATCTTCTATTTATGTTTTTTTTAATTTAAGATGCAGTTGGAACTACACCATTGATAGAGGTAAACATGTAGAGTTTGTAAATTAAGAAAAGAATAAAAAAATATTTTAAAAAATGTTAGAAACTTGTCCCAATATAAAAAGGTTTGAGATTTTGTGTACATGTCTAATGATGATGACCTTCCTGAGGTAGGGAGGTCTCCAAGTTTGTAAATTTGGAGGACAATTTATTCTTATGAATCCATTTACGTAGATTTGAAATTGACACTCCAAATTTAAAGGTTTGGAGGTACACATATGAAGGTGACCTCCAAAATATTGTTTAATTTTTAAATACTTACAATCTTTATACAAATTTAAATGTTTTTTTGTCGTTTTTTATGTTATACACTAATTATTTTAGGGTTTTTTATTTTTAAGTCCCCACAAACCATCATATTTAGTGATTGATCCATTTCTTCTTCGTATTTGGGTTTTAGTCCCCAGATTTAAATGATAATTCATGGATAGGTCCCTCTCAGGGATTAAAAAGAAAACTAAATAATTTATGGATATGTCCCTTTTAGGGACTAAAAAGAAACTATTATTTAAATCTGGGGACTCAAACCCAAATACGAAGAAGTGAGGGATCGATCACTAAATATGATGATTTTTGGGAAAATAAAAAACCCATTATTTTAACATTGTATATAATAAATGATCAATATGTTTCTAACATATTGAGATTGATTTATTAAATGTTCAATCTGTTTTGAATATGATGTTTCAATATGAAGTCTCTTTAGAAGTTGATTCATCAAATGTTCAATATGTTTTTTTTCTCTGTTTTTTTTTTTAGAATATTAGTGGCATATTGGGATTTTTTATATGATTGTTGTATGTTTATTTTCAATTTTTTGTTCTCTCTCATTCATATGATGATGTATCAAAAGTTAGATATTTTATTTTTGAATATTTGATTACATTCTATGATTTAGGCATCAAAAATTTATTTTGAGAGGATTTGATTTTTCCCATCTTTGAAAGTCAACAGGGGAAACCTGATTTCTGAATCAGAGGCCTTGTGAAGAGGCTGTTTTATTAAATGTTGAATATATTTTTTTAGTTGATATATTAAATGTGCAATATGTTCTAAATACTCATCATATGATTTAGGCATCACAAAAAAATGTGATTTTTGATCAATGTGGGATGTGTGTTTGTTTAGATTCTATGATTTAAGCATAAAAATTTCTATATTTGATGGGTTTGTTAATTTTGAGAGGATCTGATTTTCCCTTCTTTACTTTTGAAAAAGTCTCATCTTTGAAAATAACAGGGGATTGTGAAGAGGTTGTTGATTTATGAAATGATTAATATGTTTCTTTTTAGGTGTTAGAGGTTGATTTGTTAAATGTTCAACATGTTCTGACTCAGGGGATTGTGAAGAGATTGATTTATTAAATGTTCAATATGTTTTGTTTAGAGGTTGATTTATTAAAATGTTCAACATGTTCTAAAGAACCATTATGTGAATCACTTACTCTTTAGAGGGTTGATTCACCAAATATTCAACAATATGTTTTTTTTTTCTTCTGTTTTTTAATTTGTGGCTTGGGTTTTTTATATGATTTTTGTATGTTTATTTTCAATTCTTTGTTCTCCGTCATTCATATGATGATGTATTTTTTGTTTAGATTCATCTGATATATTCATCATATGATTCATTTGTGTTTAGATGCATATGATATATTCATTATATGATTGATTAGATTTATATTATGACCATATTTTTTGTTTATTCTGTTAAATATGTGTCACTTTTAACCTGCTGGTAACCGTTGGAGCGTTCTGGCAGTTTTTCGTTTTTTTCGGTTTTCGATCGGAACCGCTAAATTTTTGGACTGTTAGCTATCGTCCTGAGTTAGAGGACTCCGATTGGAAATCTAACTGCATATTAGGTGTCCTGGTGCCATTTTAGGCCTCTCACGAAAATTTCGTCGAATTCCGGTAACGTTCTGAATTTCACAGTTTCGTGGCGTATCCGGGTTTTGACCGAGCGAGAAGTCATTGGGAGAGTTGACTTGGTCAAAGTGGGGCCATGACTTGGTCAACCCGTTTTGTCTTCTTGTGTGGTTGGGTTGACCCAAGTCAAATCCCACTTAACCCCTCACTTAAGCCTAATTAATCTTGATTAGCCCTAATCAAGTGATTTGACTTTATATAAATGAAATCTAAAAAGGTTGCCCACTATTCATCATCTTCTTCCCTTAGCTCTCTCTCTCCCCTTCTCCATTTTTCTTGGTTTTGAGCCCCTTGGAGGGCTTGAAACTAAAAACCTAAATCATAGAAAGGGTAGATCGGGTCCCGATCTACGCCCCGGTGTTCTCGGATTCGAATTCCGAGGAGTTTGGCCCCTTCATCCCCCCTCTTTTCTCCTCTGATTTGGGCCAATTCGAGGGCCAAGGAAGATCTCGGTGTTGGAGGCCTTTGGGGAAAGGTTTCGGTGCGCGAAGAGCTACCGAACATCCTCTCCTTCCCTTGGTAAGCCCTTTTTCCTCTCTTTTCATGCTTAGATGTATGTTAGGAGGGTGGATATGAGGTTGGGTGGTGGTCGGCGGCGGTGGGTGGCCGTCGGAGGGCTGTGGGTGGTGGTCGGAGGCCATTGGTGGCCGGGGGTGGGAGTTGGGTGGTCGGGCTAGGGGGTTAGGCAGTCCGGGCAGGGTGGGCGGCTGTCCCGGGTGAGTTAGCAGCGGGCGCAGCAGGCAGGCGCACCAGGTGGCCGGGCGCGCGAGTGTGTGCGCGCAGGCGTGCGCTCGGGTGGTGCTGCGGGCGTGCTGGGCGCGCTGGGTAGGGCTGGCAGGGCTAGGCGTGCCGGGTAGGCTGGCTGGGCTGTGCGCGCTGGCAGGCCGGGCAGGCAGGCTGGGCGCGCAGGCGTGCTGGCGAGGGCCACTCGGCGATGCGCGCGGGCAGGCTGGCAGGCGCGCTGGGCGCGTGTTGCGCTGGCGTGCGCGTGGGCGCTGGGTGAGGGTCCCGGGTGTTGGGCGCTGGGAGCTGGTCGCGGGTGCTGAGCGCTGGGCGCTAGGCACAGCAGAGGAGCATGCGCGCGGGGCGCTGGGCAGAGGCGCAGGCGTGCGCGCGGTGAGGAGGGCAGTGGGTGCGCGCGGGGCGTGCGGGGTGCGCGCGGGCTGCTGCGGCGGGGCGCAGTGGGCGCGCGGTGCACCCGGGTGGCTCGGCGGCGTGTCCAGGCGGCGGGCAGGGGCCCGGCGGTGCGCCTGGGTGCGCGGTTTGAAGCGCGGCGGCGCATCCGGGGGCGGGTGGCCGTGCGGGTGGTTGCCGGGAGTGTGGGAGTGTGTCGGGGTGCTCGGGCTAGCGTGCGTACGGGTCGTATGTACGTTTGCCCGAGTGTTGGGTATTCTTTGTGTATTTTGGTATATTTTGTAGTATTTGTGGGTTTTACTCACCAAGTTGATACCCTGTCTTGCAGATCTTGACGGACGGTCGCGCGACGACCCGACTTCCGGTGAGTGGGACAATCCAACCCAGTTGGGAGGCATACTACTCACTTGGGAGTGTATTGCCCTCCCCTGGGGCACCATGGATTTATATTAACCTGTTGTAAAATATTAATCCATGCTGCATGTTTTAAAATAGTATGCATGCTACCCTAGACTTTGCATGTTAGGGACTTGCACCCTTAGGATATGTGTAAGAGCCCTGTATCTTGTCTGTCACGCCCCAGGGCGGCCGTCCCCGGGACGCGGCAAGTGTATATATGATATCAGTAACAGGAAACCAACAATATACCACAAACAATCACTAAAATGACAACACAGATAAAAGCAGGGCTGACATAATATATACACCAAATGCGGAAGCTAAAAAGACTGAGTCTGTAATCAAAACATACTACAGACTCGATACATAATCGTATGTCCTGTGAGAGCCAACATGTCCATATATACACAAATAAAATCCATACATAATCCAAACTAGGTGCCCAAGCACAGAGTATATACATACAACAAAGAGAAGGGTGCTGATGGCCTCAAAACTCGAGGGACGTGGCGCTACTCCTCTACTGGTGTAGTCGCTCGGGAAGCTCCTCCCTCAGAGATCACTGAAAAAGATAATATGCGAGGGGTGAGCCACACGCTCAGTGAATAGCACAACCCATGCATACAGTTCATATTAACCACATTTAAGCAAGTCATAAGCCACAAGTGGCATAATATCTCAAATCCGGGGGTTCGTTACATCGCCGAACCCCATACCCTCACCCTCACCCTCACCCTCACCCTCAATAGGTGACCAAGGATGTTGGGACTTAGTGGGCTGATAATCATCCATACATAATCCTGTGGGTCGTCGCATCGCCGGCCCACCATACCCTCACCCTCGCCAGGTGACATAGGCTCTTGGGACTGACTAGGCTGTTGGTCACCCTTGGTCCACCGATAGTCTCTCCTCACTCCGTAGGTCGTTTGGCCACTCCCATGTTCAGCACAGTCCTTCTACCAAATCAGGAGGCGCCTACTAATGGGAGCCCCTGCACGGGACAACCTGTCTAACGCTGAGGTAGTCTCTAACAGGATCCGACGAAGGGAACAGAACAGCCTATCCATCGCATATGATCCACTCGGATCCGCTGACAGCACATCTCTACAACTCTAATGTCTTGAATTCCTCAGAATTCCACCAGCGCGCATAACCAGGATGCGGGGAATTAAATAAGACATAAAAGGGGAAAAGAGACCTTGGGAGGGTAACCTGAGGTCCCGATGTAGGACATCCGACAACCAAACGAGGAACACGGAGTACCCTAACCCGGGTCTCAATGTTAACCTCGCAAGGCCCCCTTATATTCCCTAAGCATGCTATCAATACTAACGCTTGCATTTAATTAAATAAATCAAACTAATAGGACGCATGCACAGGTCAGGGCTTTCCTAGCATGACAACGGGGTGACAGGATGCACGGCTCATGCACAAATCCTAAGGGTGCAAGTCCCTAACATACAAGTCTAGGGTGGCATGCATTCTACACACACACACATCATGCTTACATGGATTCAAAATAACAGTTAATACTAACTATGTGCCCCAGGGGAGGACGGTACACGCTCAAAGGCATGTAGCGCCTCCCAAACTGGGTTGGGTTGTCCCACTCACCGGAAATCGGGTCGACGCGCGACCGTCCGTCGAGATCTGCAAGACAGGGTATTACTTGGTAAGTATAAATCCACAAATATCATTAAATACACAAATAAATACCCCAAAACCCACAACAAACACCCAACACTCGGGCAAACGTGCATACGACCCGCACGCACGCTAGCCCGAGCACCCCGGCAACCACCCGCACGGCCACCCGACCGCCCGGGTGCACCGCCGCGCCTCAGCCCACGCACCCAGCGCACCGCCGGCCCCTGCCCGCACGCCCAGACCCGCAGCCGAGCCGCCCGGGTGCACCGCGCGCCCACTGCGCCCCCGCGCAGCAGCCCGCGCGCACCCCGCACGCCCCGCGCTGGCCCGCGAGCACCCCGCACGTCTCGCCGCGCCCCGCGCGCACCACAGCCGCCTCGCCGCGCCCCCGCGCGCACCCTGCACGACCTCCCGCACGCACTGCCCTCGGCCATCACCCCCAGCACCCGCACGCCGCGCGCGCCGCCGCTCGCACACCTCCCCGCACCAGCCGCTCGACCAGCCCTTGCACCAGACCCGCGCGCAGCTGTTCGACCAGCCCCTCGCACCGAGCGCACGCGCTCGCGCGCACGCGCTCGCGCGCCCAGTCTGCCGCTCCGCCTGCCGCGCCAGCACTGCCCCTGCACGGTGCTCTGCGCCATGTGCCCCAGCGCCCTTGCCCAGCACACCCAGCACCCAGCACAGCCAGCAAGCCCACGCCCAGCGCCACCCGAGCGCGTGCCCGCGCGCGCCCTGCCAGCAGCTCTGCCTGCTGCGCCGGTGCTGCCTGCACTGCTGCCCTGCTGCCCGAGGCCACCTCGCACCAAACCCGAGCACCTCTACCACCACCCACCGACCTCCGACCACCACCCCCGCCCTCCGACGGCCACCCACAGCCGCCGACCACCCCTCAACCTCATTTCCAACCTCCTAACATACATCTATGCAAGAAAGAGAGGAAAAAGAGGCTTACCAAGGGAGGAAGGGAAGTCCGGTTGTTCTCCGCGCACCGAAACCTCTCCCAAAGGGCTTCCAACGCCCGGATCTACTCCCACCTCCGAAATGGGCCAAAACAGAGGAGAAGAGAGGGGGGACGGAGGGGCAAAACTCACCGGAATCCGGATTTGAAAGCACCGGAGTGTAGATCGGGACCCGATCTACACTTCTCGTGCTTTAGGTTTTTAGGTTTGAGGGGTCTAGGGGGCTCAAAAGGGAGAAAAAGAGAGAGAGGAGAGAGAAAAGCTTTTTGGTAGGGATAATGAATAGTGCCTTTCAAATTTTAGATTCCATTTATATAGTGAGCGACTTAAAAACCCGGATACGCCCCGGAACTGTGAAATTTCAGAAACGTTGCCGGAATTCGATGAAATTTTCATGAGTGGCTTAAAATGGCACCAGGACACATAATATGCAGTTAGATTTTCAATCGGAGTCCTCTAGCTCAGGACGATAGCTAACAGTCCAGAATTATGCGGTTCCGATCGAAAAACACAAAAATTTTAAAACTGCTAAAAATGCTCCAATGGTTGCCAATAGGCCAAAAGTGACACATATATAACATTCTCCCCCTGTTCTCATGCTAGGAAGCCTTGGCCTATGCATGCGTCCTACTAGTTTATTTATTAAATTGAATGCTAGTGTATGTTAAATTACATGCCTTAGATAATATTATAGGGAGGGGCCTTGCGAGGTCAACATTGAGACCCGGGTTAGGGTACTCCGTGTTCCTTGTTTGGTTGTCGGGATGTCCTGTATCGGGACCTCATGCTGCCCTCCCAAGGTTCTTGTCCCAATAATATTATATCTCTAGTTGATAATTAATGATTTACCCCTTGTATGATTATTAGCATCTTAGTGAATATTATAGGGGAGGGGCCTTGCGAGGACAGCGGTGAGACCCGGGCTAGGGTACTCCGTGTTCCTTGTTTGGTTGTCGGGGTGTCCTATATCGGGAACTCACGCTGCCCTCCCAAGTTTCTTTCCCCCAATGATATTCCAACCTTGCTATTATTGTATATGTTCCCCGCATCTTGGTTATGCGCCCTGGAGGAATTCTGAAGAATTCATGACATTAGAGTCGTTGAGATGTGTAGTTGGCGGATCCGAGTGGATCATATGCGTATGGATAGGCTGTTCTGTCCCCTTCGTTGGATTCGGTAGAGGCTGCCCCAGCGTTAGAAAGGCCGTCCCTTCCGAGGGCTCCCATCAGTAGGCGCCTCCCGATATTTGTGACGGACTGTGCTGAAGTTGTGGGTGAAGGCTCCCATCAGTAGGCGCCTCCCGATATTTGTGACGGACTGTGCTGAAGTTGTGGGTGAAAGCCAAGCGGCCTACGGAGTGGAGGAGAGACTATCGGTGGACCAAGGGTGACCAACAGCCTAGTCAGTCCCAAAATCCTATGTCACCCGTTGTAGGGTGAGGGTGTAGTGGGTTGGCGATGAGCGACCCACTGGATTGTGATTGGATGATTATTAGTCCCAATATCCTGCGTCACCTGTTGAGGGGTGAGGGTGAGGGTGTGGTGGGTCGTCGGTGAGCGACTCCCTGGATTGTGTTGTTCCTGCCACTTAGAGGCTGGATAAATAATTGAATTGTGGTCAATATTGTCTGTGATGCATGGGTTGTGCTGTTCACTGAGCGTGTGGCTCACCCCTCGCATATGTTTTTCCCCAGTTGCCACTGAGCCGGAGCCGGAGCAGCAGGTGGAGCTTTCCGAGGGATTCCTTCAGTAGCGGAGCAGCGCTACGTCCTGCGAGTGCCAGAGGCTATCAGCATCCCTTCTTGGCTGTATGTATTTTATTTCCGTGCTTGAGCACGCGTTTGTATATATTCAGTTGTATATTGTGTATATTGGCTCTCACAGGACAGATGATTGTGTATCGAGTCTGTAGTATGTTTTATTTACAGATTCAGTCTTTCGCTTCCGCATTTGGTGTATATATCATGTCAGCCTCCTTGTTGTCTGTGTGTCATTCTAGTTGCTTGTTTATGGTATATTATTGAACTCCTGTGTAGATTCTGATATTATATATACACTTGCCGCGTCCCGGGGACGGCCGCCCTGGGGCGTGACATATTCATCATATGATTCATCAAATGATGTATGTTTTGATTTAGGAATATGATTCATCTGATAATGTATGTTTTTATAAGCATCAAAAGGTTATTTTGAGAGGATACGCCATCTTTGCAAACCAAAAGGGGAAACCCAGATTTCTGAATTAGAGAGTTTTTTTTAATATGTTCCTTTTATTACAGTTTTTTTTTTTTTTGAAGATCATGAGGTCAAAGTTGATGAATCATTTAGCTGTTCTATCTTTGTGAGTCCCTAATCATTTCAAATCTTCTCTAATCATGATGTTTTTTTAATGGATTATTTGAATCTTTTGGCGGCATGTATACCTTGATTGAGTACTGTTTTCAAAAATATCTTTGTGGATCATTTAGTTTTTTTATTGTTTTCTTTTGGAATATCTGTGGAAATATTGGTGGTCTTATATGATTGTTGTATGTTTTTTTAATTTTTTGTTTTATTGTTTGAGTTCCTTATTAGCCCTGGATTTCTTTTAAATTTTTTTTTTGGGTTACCTTATTTTTTGGTTCTGTTAAGTTTTTGAAAAAGGGGGAAGTGTTATTGGTGGTCTCTTTTTTTTTGTTAAATCAATGAATGCAATTACTCACTAGACTCTGTACCAAAAAAAAAAAAAAAAAAAAACCTACTCACTAGACTCCAGATGAAAAGCATTATATGTATTGTGGATCTTGATCATGTTGTCTGCAATGAAAATATATGTATTGTGGTTTCACTGATTGATTTGTTAGTTCTAATTTGATTAATTTTTTAGAATTTCAGTCATATTTTTTTAATGATTTCTGTAAGAAGTAGGAACTACGTACCATTGAAATAGGTAAATTAAGAAAGGAACTATTTATTTCTATAAGATACATATAGTTTGTGTAAATTAAGAAATGAATAAAAATATTTTTAAAAAATGTTAAAAATTTGTCCCAATAAAAGGTTTGAGATTTTGTGTACATGTTAGAACATCTCCAATGATTTTGTGTACACGTTGGAGCACCTCCAAATCTGTCTCCAAGTCTCTAAATTTAGAAGATACTTTATTCCTACCATACTCCAAATAAACCTCCATTTATTCATATTTGAAATTGACACTCTAAATTTAGAGGTTTGGAGATACATTTGAAGGAAAACACTATTTAACTTTTTTTAAATACCTAAAATCTTTTTCATACACATTTAAATTTTTTTGTCTTTTTTTTTATTTATACACTAGTTATTTTAACGTTGTATATATTGAGATGCTAATCAGTTTTTTTTTATCAAAAATAGTATCATTGGAAGGGTCTTGTCGAGATGAGACTAATATTAAATTATTTTATAATTAATTTTAAATGATTAATTTTATATTATTAAATTTTAATTAAATTAAAAACCTCATTCTTGTACAATTAAAATATATGGGATTGGATTGCACTTGACTCATTCACTACCGATGTTCCATAAGATGAGAGCATCTTTCTTCAGTGCGAAGAAGATGCTGAGCGACTGTGTATAGTAACTTTTTCGTACTTGGGGGATATTCTATAACTTCTTCTGTACGAAGAAGTTGTCAGAGAGCTGTTACTTTCATCAGCAAATGTGTAATGTTGTTCGTACGGGGATATCTATATAAGTATTGGATTGCACTTGACTCACTATCGATGTTCCACAAGCCTTGTGCTCTTTTACTCCATTGACAATGCTATGTTCCATAAGCAGAGAGCATTTTTCTTCTGTATGAAGAAATTGTTGTGATCTTTTACTCTATTGACAGTGCTAAGAAATAGACCCTTCGATATTGGAACCTTCTGCGAAAACATTTTTAATATGTGGGGTTTTACTCCATTGACAGTGCTATTTTCCATAAGTTGAGAGCATCTTTCTTCTGTATGAAGAAATTGTTGTGCTCTTTTACTCCATTGACAATGCTAAGACAGTGCTAAGAATTAGACCCTTTGATATTGGAACTATCTGCGAAAACACTTTTAAGATGTGTTTTTAGGAGAAATAAGCATGCCAAAGCTGAGAATTACCTTGTTCTCTCTCATGATTGATCTCCATGGAATCGAGCCTGAAGGTTTTCCTCGCTCGTTCTGCTTGAAGACGTTTCCTCCTCCAAACTCTTCCATTTTCTGCTCCCGATCTTGAATGTATACTCACATCCTTGTTCTCTACCATGATGTAAGCCGAGAGCATCTTTCTTCTATATGAAGAAATTGCTGTGCTCTTTTACTCCATTGACAGTGCTAAGAAATAGGCCCTTCGATATTGGAATCTTCTGTTATGTGGGGTTTTTAGGAAAAATAAACATTCAAAAGCTGAGAATTACCTTGTTCTCTCCCTGTAGCCAGGAGCTTCTCCACCTCTTCTTTGATAGCTTCGGCATGAACTGGTGCTACTCGCCTTTGCCGTTGCTTGATGAGTCGCACTGCAGGGGAAATGCATAGTCGGTGACAAATTACACTTGGATCGATGCCAGGCATTTCTGATGGCTTCCATGCGAACACGTCCACGTGTTCATGGAGTAACATGATCAAACTTGCTTTTTCACTTTGGCCCAACGCGGTGCCGATGAGGAAATACTTTTTTGGTTCGGGCGGGTCGATGAAGATCTTCTCCAGGTCTTTAACTACCCGTTGAGCAGGATTGGGTCGGGCCTCATCGGCCTTCACCCGATCCTTCAATAATTGCTATCTTTTGGGATGTATGTCGTCCTCACCCCCGTGTTGCTTTTTAGCCTTAGCCTTGCTAGAGGTAGCGATGGCGTAACATCTCCTCGCGACAGACTGATCGCCTTGTATCTCCATGATCCCATGTGAGGTCAGGAAGCACAACTTCTGATGGTATGTTGACGGTATGGCGTTCATTGGCCCCAGCCAGGTGTGGCCCAAAATGGCATTGTAGGGGGAAGGGAGGTCCATGACAATGAACTCGGTCAAAATAGTCTCTTCACCTGCCCGCACAGGTAAGGTTATCCATCCAGCCAGAACAGCCTGGCTTCCATTGAAAGCGATCAGCGGGTCCCGCATTGGTTCAAGGCTAGAGGGTTTCAGGCCCATCTTGAGATAAGGCTGCATGAATAGAATGTCAGCCAAACTCCCCGTGTCGACCAATATCTGTTTAACGTTGTAATTTGCGATTCGCAAGGTGATGACCAGAGCGTTGCTGTGTGGTACAGACAGATACATCGGACAGATCATCGTTAGAGAAGGATATGAGCCCAGGGTCTTCCACCTTGGGTCTTTTGGGGATAAGTCGGGCTTCCTGGTTGATCTGCAAAACCTCCATATGGCCCACGCTCCTCTTCTCAGCCCTTTGGACCGACTTTGGGTTGTTCAAGGCTGGTAGAGTCCTCCATAGATCATATCTATAACCCCGGCCGCGTGTGAAGGGGCAACGGCGACCACGTGCTTTTCGGGCTTCTTTTCCCTCCTCAGTGTCTATAAATTCTATGAGCTTCCCATTGCGGACCAATGTTTCCAGGAATCATTTCAGTGTCTGACAGCTCTCCGTCTAGTGCCCATAGTCTCTGTGATAGTCACACTTGAGACCCTTATCCCGAGTGGCAGGGTCGCTCTTCATCGGGGGTGCCCATTGGAAGAACGAGGCGTTTTTTTATCTTTTCCAGGATTTGAACGAGAGGCAGGGTGAACTTGGTGTACGGGCGCTCCCTCACTTCGTTGGTTGTCGGGTTACCCTTGGTGTCAACTAGCGGTCTTCTTCCCCTGTCTTCCTTTGTCAGGGGGTTTTTGGAGACCGCAGCGACCGCCTGTGGTCGGGAAGAGATGGCTTCATCTTCGACCTTAGCGTATTTCTCTGCACGGCACATCAACACGCTCAGCGATTCTGGGACCTTCTTTACCAGAGAGTTTCGTAGTTCGTGCTTTGGGGGTAACCCGTTCCTGAATGCCATAATGGAAACGTTCGGATCACATCTGTCGACCTCAAACATGAGGAGACGAAAGCGGTTCACATAGCACCGAATTGATTCTTCGGGTTGCATGTGCACCTTCATGAGGTCTCCTAGATCCTTCCTCTATATTCTGTTGCATATGAATTGCTCGACAAACAGAGTGTCGAGTTCTTCAAAACACCGGATTGATCCTCCGAGAAGCTGGTGGAACCAGTTGAGTGCTGCTCTTCTAAACTTGAAGGGAACATCCTGGACATGAGCTCGCCATACTTCTCGTACAAGGCCATCACATGCCAGAAGCCCAACACATGATCGAATGGGTCAGTGGATCCATTGTACAATCAAAACTTGGGTTGGACAAACTTCTTGGGCGGGGTGCTGTGCAAGCTGTGCTTCACAAAGGGGGACTCGAATCCCTTCAGCGCTTTGGAGATGAACTCACGATTGCGGGTGTTTGTCATTTCACTCATGTATGTTCGCTTTGTCCGTTCAGGATGGTCTTTCTCATAATCGTCGTCCGACGCTGAGTATCGACTAGGACTTCGGAACCGCCCTCGTCTTGCTGGTTGATGAGAGGGGGCACGCTTGCCCCGCTGTTCCCGACGCCCCGCCCTTTGTCGTGCCTGGCCTGCTTCTCCGTGGTAGAAAAGGCTGGGGGATCATGTTCATCATCCTGTTGCTTGTGCCCTCCGTCGGAGGAATATACCAACTCGTGGCTCCTCACGTTTGCTCGCCGGCTTTGGCGATCATGATCTCGTGGTTCAGCTCCCGTCCTCACCGGGACTTGCTGGTTTCGCGCTTCAGGAGGAGGTGGTGGTGGCGTGACCTCCTTCTGCTTCAGGAATTCCTCCATCAAGCTCTCCAAGTGATTGTACCGTTGGTTCATCACTTCGAGCTCCTTAGCGAAGTCGCGGCCAGATTCCGGGGTCGGGTTTTGTGAAGTGGATCTGCCCATAGTCTTGCCCTTCGGCAAGGGTGGGTCTTCGGGCGTCACGCGTTCTTCTTCTCCACCTTGCTCGTGAACCGTCGATTGGGTCCTTGTCAACACCATCTTCTCAGGTCGAAGTTTGGGACGGCTTCTTGCTCGGGTCCCACAGACGGCGCCAATTTGTGGGGGATGAAATCTGGTTTTCCCCTCTTGGGCCGGATCTTCATTGATTCGGGCTTTGGATGTAGACCCGAGATGGTGTGGGCTCGTCCTCTTCCTCGCGTCGATCCACTATAAGCCTTCGATGTCTCTCGGCGTCTTCCTCTTCCTCCTTTTTCTTTCGCCTTCGGGTACCTGAAACTCACACCAGTGTAGTGTCGGCTAACGCCCCTCCGATGCTCAAGTCAGTCGCCTCTTCATATCAAGAAGAACTTAGAATTCTTGAGTTTAGTAGGAGAGAGAGTCAGTGTTCGCATACCCCGAGAGGAAGGTGAAGTCCTCCTTTTATACTAAACAGGGGCGTGCCGAGCTTGGCCTTGCAGCCGAGACAGCGACGGGTTCTCTGCCCCTGCGGGGATGGAGCGACAGAAGTATTGAGAATCCAAGATAAGGTCACGGCGAGACGAGCCGTTTATCATTACGATAGGTGCCAAGTGGTGATCATATCATGATATGGAATCTCCACGTGGCCTCGGGATCTGTGGACATGTGGCACATAGGAATCATCATTATTCTATAACTGTTTTTCTAACATTCTGTCATTTTCTAGTGTCAGGGAATATTCCCTCTGCTAACCATTTTCTTAGCCTTATTGCTGACCTGCTTTTTAGTTTGGGCATTGCCCTCTGGACGACCTAACCTTGAGGTTGGGCAATGTTCGATACTCGTCCTTAGACCTACTGGTCGGACATATTCTTTGTCCGACTTGGCCAGGTCGGGCATAATCGTTTGCCTGATCTTCGAGGAAAGCAGGCTTGTTTAGGCCGTAATAGAATTTTGAGCCCATGGGCTTTCCTTCCTCTGGCCCATATTTTTATCAACATGGGATAATCCTTGTTCAATCTTTGCACTTATACAATCTTATCCTTATTCGACTTTGATTAATTTGGTCTCGCACACATATGATGATGTATCAAAAGTTAGATCTTTTATTTTTTGAATATTTGTTTACATTCTATGATTTAGGGATCAAAAATTTATTTTAAGAGAATCTTATTTTCCCATCTTTGAAAGTCAACAACAGGGCCAGATTTCTGAATCAGAGGCTTGTGAAGAGGAATGTTGAATATATTTCTTCTTTTTTTTGAGTTGTTTAGAGGTTGATATATTAAATGTGCAATATGTTCTAAATACCATCATATGATTTAGGCATCACACAAAAAATTGATTTTTGTTCAATATGAGATGTGTGTTTGTTTAGATTTTATGATTTAGGGATAAAAATTTCTATAAGTGATGGGTTTGTTAATTATGAGAGGATCTGATTTTCCCTTTTACTTTTAAAAAAGTCTCATTTTTTAAAATCAACAGGGGAAAACCCAAATTTCTGATTCAGGGGAAAACCCAAATTTCGTAAAGACAAATTGGTACATGTAAAAGACAAAAATGCCCTTGAAGAATTTTTACATTTAATTGTGTAGAAATTGTATTTTTTTTAGAGGGTATTTAATTTTTAAATTGCAATGTCTGCACAATAAAATGTAAAAATACTTTAACGGTATTTTTGTCTTTTAAAGGAACAAATTTATCTTTACGATTATTTATAAGGACTGTAATGTCTATTCAATTAAATGTAAAAATCTTTCAGGGGCAATTTTGTCTTTTGTAAGGACTAATTTGTCTTTATAATTGTTTATATGGACTACAATGTGTACACAATTTAATGTAAAAGTCTTTGAGGGGCAATTTTATCTTTTGGAGGGACTGATTTGTCTTTATGACTGTTTATAAGGACTTTAATGTCTACACAATTATATGTGATGGAATATTCTATGAATATTCCGTTAAATTTGGATGGAAATTTAACTCAGGGATGATAATTGGGTTTTTCTGAGTTTTCAGGGACTCGTACGTCTGTCCCAATTTTAGGAGGGACTTATATGGGTTTTCCCATGTTTGTAGGGACTTAAATGTCTTTAACCCTAAAATACATGTATTGTGGTTTCACTGATTGATCTGTTAGTTCTAGTTTGATTATTTTTTAGAATTTCAGTCATATTTTTTTAATTATTTATGTAAGATACAGTAGGAACTGCATACCATTGAAATAGGTAAATTAAGAAAAGAACTATGTATTTCTATAAGATACATATAGTTTGTGTAAATTAAGAAATGAATAAAAATATTTTTTAAAAATGTTAAAAATTTGTCCCAATACGAAAGGTTTGAGATTTTATGTACGTGTTAGAACATCTCCAACGATTTTGTGTACATGTTAGAGCACCTCCAAATTTATCTCCAAGTTTATAAATTTAGAAGATGAACAAGCTCCAAATAAACCTCCATTTATTCATATTTGAAATTGACCCACTAAATTTAGAGGTTTGGAGGTACATTTGAAGGAAAACACTATTTAATTTTTTTTAAATACCTATAATCTTTTTCATAAACATTTAAATTTTTTTGTGTCTTTTTTTATTTATACACTAGTTATTTTAACGTTGTATATATTTAGATGCTAACCCCCCCTTTTTTTTTTTATCAAAAATAGTATCATTGGAAAGGTCTCGTCGATATGAAACTAATATTAAATTATTTTAGAATTAATTTTAAGTGATTAATTTTAGATTATTAATTTTTAATTAAATTAAAAACATCATTTTTATACAATTAAAATAAATATATGGGATTGGATTGCACTTGACTCACTGCCAATGTTCCATAAGACGAGAGCATCTTTCTTCTGTGCGAAGATGCTGAGAGTTGTTACTTTCTTCAAACGACTGTGTATAGTAACTTTTTCGTACTGGGGGATATTCTTCTTCGAAAATCTATAACTTCTTCTATACGAAGAAGTTGTCGAGAGCTGTTACTTTTATCAGCAACTATGTAATGTTGTTCGTACTAGGATATCTATATAAGTATTGGATTGCACTTGAATCACTGCCAATGTTCCACAAGCCGAGAGCATCTTTCTCTTATATCAAGAAATTGTTGTGCTCTTTTACTTTATTGATAGTGCTCTGTTCCATAAGCCGAGAGCATCTTTCTTCTATATGAAGAAATTGTTCTGCTCTTTTACTTTATTGACAGTGCTAAGAAATAGAACCTTCGATATTGGAACCTTTTGTGAAAACTTTTTTAAAATATGTGGGGTTTTCAGGAAAAATAAACATTCCAAAGCTGAATTACCTTGTTTTCTCTCCCATGATTGATCTCCCTGGATTCGAGCATCTTCGTTTTCCTCGCTCTGCTTGAAGACGTTTCCTCCTCTAAACTCTTCCATTTTTTGCTCCCGATCTTGAATGTAAAGATCAATGATTCACTGCATCCTTGTTCTCTCCCATGATGTTCCATAAGCCGAGAGCATCTTTCTTCTGTATGAAGAAATTGTTGTGCTCTTTTACTCCATTGATAGTGTTAAGACAATGCTAAGAAATAGACCCTTCGATATTGGAACCTTCTGCGAAAACATTTTTAATATGTGGGGTTTTCAGGAAAGCATTCCAAAGCTGAGAATTACCTTGTTCTCTCCCATGATTGATCTCCATGGAATCGAGACCCTCTTCGTTTTCCTCGCTTGTTCTCTTGATGACATTTCCTCCTCCAACTCTCTATAATTATCTCATCAAGCTTTATTATAAATCTTTCAAACCCTCACATTCAGAGGAAACTCAACTCAAAGCTAAAACCCACAAAAATATCACATTGAAAGGTGCTCAATTCAAAACATATCACAATACCACCATGTCCCACAACAAAATGGAGAGACTAAAAAGTATTAATAATATTGGGAGAGTGATGGGGGGAGCATTAAGGTGGCCGCGTCGGTAGATCTGCAAGGATGAGATGGATATGAAACAGAGAGAGAGAGAGAGATGAGAATGAGAGATTGAGGGTTGGGCATCAGCATTGGGTGGCGGTTGCGTCAGGGAGGGAGAGAAAGTGAAATGGGGAACTAGGATTTTTTTTGGGGGGAGGGAAGAATATTCCAATGCTAATAAAAATTATAAAGTATAATTTCTGATAAAAATGGATTAATTTTAATAACATTTATTAAAGATTAATTTTAATAATATTTATTAATGATTTTTTTATTTAATATTATATAATTTTAAAAAATAATATTAATGGTGGACGGCCTCTTCTAAAAAGGAATCTTCTAAAGTAGAGGTTTTGTCCTCCAAAATTGAAGGTTTGCATTGGAGATGCTATTAGGACTGATATTGGGATGGAACGATCAAAATTGTCTTGAAAGAAAACATTTATAATTGTAATCAAACACTACAAAAATAAAAATATTCAATCATCCCTAATTATGAAAGGGTTTATACGTATTTGTTTTTGTTATTGGAAAATGTTAAACTCAGACACGTCTCTAGCCCCAATTTAATTTGGAACTTTTTTTTATATAAAAAATAATAATAATGATTTTTGGGCCCCAATTGTTAAACCCCATCCTAAGCCCCATGAGGTGGCAAGTTTGAATTACCCAAATTACCCCCCATAACTAATCTCACCGTTTTTTCCATAACCGGTCCAATGAATGCTGATTAGTTACGATTTGGGAGATTATTTCCCTTTTTTGAAGATACCAATTCAATTGTACGATAAAAAAAAATAAAAAATCACGAGTTTCATTTTTTTTATATATAGATTGATCTATTGTAATGAAAATAAACATCAATTTCATTTTTTTTAATTCAGATTTGATCGGCGAAGAAGAGAAGATTTCAACATTTTGTTTGTGCGATTTGATTGTGGTGCAAACATCCAGGTTAGGCTTTTTCAAACCCACCAAAAATTACGATTTACAATTTTTAGATCCAGATTGATTGGTGGAAATGAAAACAAATATCGAATTCATTTTTTTTTCAGTTTGATCGGTGGAGAATATAAGAATTACAGGATTCATTTATTTTGTCTACGACCTGATTGTGGTGTAAACAATGGCAATCTATTCAGGTTAAGCTTTTTTCGATCTGAATAAAACATGTTGATCTAATTTTTTCATTATTCCAATGAATCGTCATATACCTTTTTTAGTAGAAAAATGATACGCGCAGTCTCATCTGTATTATACTGTTTTTTTAATTCATGTTGATATATAAAATAAAGTATATGTTGAGATACAATTATATTTTTTTTTAAAAAAAATGAATTTTATTGTATCATACATTATAATAGAATAATATACACTATGATAATACAATGTGTACTATGCTATTATAGCGTATAGGGTTGCATGCCAAACTATAAAATAGACTGAGTGTGTCAGCGCTCCTGTCATTTGCTATATGATGCAAAACACACTATGTACATTTGCAACCCGTTAGCAATCCAGAAACAAACAAAGCACTACTACTGTATTTTATGAAATCAAATTTTTTTTATAAAAATATTAGAATATCAAAGTGTATTATTCACTTTTTTATATAACAATATGTATTTTAAACAGGCGAATATATATATATATATTAAAAAAGCAAAACGATGAGGGCTATCAAGGCTGTACATACATAGCCCCATTTTTAGCCATGCTCGTTTATTTAGTACATCACAGTCTCAAATAATTTTAAAAAATTCATGTTTTCTATAAATGATAATATTTAGTTTATTGGACTATATATTTTATATTTATAAAATTACATACCTGAGATATATTATGATTTAAAAAAAATAAAAACACTAGTATTTTGGATTGAAAAGAAAAAAAAATGCTTGGGTCATCAATGAATTTTGACCATCAAATCAATTGTTTTTTTTTAGGGAGAAATTAATTAGAGTCCTATGATCACCCTCATTTATTATTTTTAGGTCTCCAAAATATTTTAAATTTTTTATAAATAAAAAACTTAAAATTTTTTTAGAGATTTAAATATAATAGACAGATAAACATATGAACCCCTAATTAAGTTTCCCTTTTTTCAGAACATGCACGGTTCAAATTTCAAACTGCATTCCATGAAGCCATCCTATCCGTCCGATTATTAAACCCAAAAACATCTTCAACGGTCATCAAATCAAATCTCTTCAAAATCTTGATCAGAGCTGTCGATCAAATCAAATCTGTTTGAAGAAAAAATATATCTGTTAAACGTCTTCAACGGTCATCAAATCAAAATCCCCTTGAAATCTTGATCAACCCCATCAGAGTCGTCAATCAAATAAAATCTTTTTTAAAAATATATATATCCGTTAAACGTCTTCAACGGTCATAAAATCAAATTTTAAAATCATGATGAACCCATCAGAGCCGTCGATCATCAAATCTCTTTTTAAAAATATATCCGTTGAACTTCTTCAACGGTCATCAAATCATCAAGTCTCTTTAAATACAAACCAGTCCCCAATCACCACCATCTCTCTCTCTCTCTCTCTCTCTCTCTCTCTCATCTTGCTCAAATCAAC
Source organism: Acorus gramineus (assembly GCA_030737835.1). Classification (NCBI taxonomy): domain Eukaryota; kingdom Viridiplantae; phylum Streptophyta; class Magnoliopsida; order Acorales; family Acoraceae; genus Acorus; species Acorus gramineus. The sequence continues at coordinate 4,478,186 of CM060855.1, read as the reverse complement.
AATCCCCCCCCATTAAATCTCCATCTGATAACGGTTTATTTAAGTTCATATGATTAGTGAAGATAGGTCGAATGGAAGGGGAAGAAGAAGCTGTTATTTCAGGTTTGATTCTTGATCTGTCTCTCCTTATTTGATTTTTTGATCAATGTGGGTTTTGTTTAGATTCAATGATTTAGGCATAAAAAATTTCTATAATTGATGGGTTTGTTTATTATGAGATGATCTTATTTTTCCCTTCTTCACTTCTGAAAAAGACCCATCTTTGAAAATCAACAGGGGAAACCCAAATTTTTGACTCAGGGGATTGTGAAGAGGTTGATTTCATATGTTCCATATGTTCTAAGAAGACCCATATGATTTAGGCATAAATTTTTTTTTTATTATTTTTGATCAATGTGAGATGTGGGTTTGCTTAGATTTCAATGATTTAGACATAATAATTTCTGTAATTTATGGGTTTGTTTATTCTGAGAGGATTTGATTTTCCCTTCTCTACTTCTGAATCTTTGAAAATCAACCAGGGGAAACCCAGATTTCTGACTCAGGGGATTGTGAAGAGATTGATTTATTAAATGTTCAATATGTTTTTTTTTTAGGTGTTAGAGGTTGATTTATTAAATGTTCAACAAGTTTTAACTTTGGGGATTGTGAAGAGTTTGATTTATTATATGTTCAATATGTTTTTTAGGTGTTTAGAGGTTGATTTATCAAATGCTCAACATTTTCTGAAGAAGACCCATCATATGAATCACTTTTTCTCTTTAGGTGTTGAGAGGTTGATCCATCAAATGTTAAATATGTTTTTTTTTAGAATATTCGTGGCTGGGGTTTTGTTATATGTAAAACATGTATTTTTTTTGTTTAGATTCATCTGATATATTCATATGATTCATTTGTGTTTAGATTCATCATAGGATGGTATTCATCATATGATTGTTTAGATTCATATGATGATCATATTTTTTGTTTATGCATATGATTCATTTGATATGTTTTGATTTAAACATCAAAAGGTTTGAGAGGTGTTTTTTTTTTTCAGTTTTTTTTAGTTATGTTCCATTTTTCAGTTTTTTTTTTTTTAGATCACGAGGATAAAATTGATGAATCATTTAGCTGTTCTGTCTTTGTGAGTCCCTAATCATTTCAAATCTTCTCTAATGATTCCAAATCTTCTCTAATCATGATTTTTTTTAAAAGGATTTGAATGTTTTGGGCATATATGTTTTGATTGAGTACTGTTTTCAAAATATCTTTGTGGATCATTTAGTTTTTTTTATTTTATTGTTTTCTTTTGAAATATCTGGAATCTAGTGTTTTTTTTTATAAAATATCTAGAATCTAGCTGTTTTGAAATATCTTTGTAGATCAATGATTTTTTTTTATTGACTCACTAGACTCCAGATGAAAAGCATTGTATATGAATTAGTGTAGATGTATATTGATATTTCTTGATGTTTTTTTATATTGATGTTTCTTGATGTTATTTTACTAATGGATCTTGATCATGTTGTCTGCAATTAAATTATATGTGCTTTGGTTTCACTGATTGATCTGTTAGTTCTAGTTTTGATTAATTTTTTTGAATTTCAGTCATATCTTCTATTTATGTTTTTTTTTAATGATTTTTAGATCAATGACATGCAACTAACTACTCACTAGACTCCAGATGAAAATTATTATATGAATTAGTGACCATCTTTAGATGTATATTGATGTTTCATGATGTTATTTTACTGATGGATCGCAATGAAATTATATGTACTGTGGTTTCACCGATTGATCTGTTAGTTCTAGTTTTGATTAATTTTTTAGAATTTCAGTCATATCTTCTATTTATGTTTTTTTTTTTAATTTAAGATGCAGTTGGAACTACACCATTGATATAGGTAAACATGTAGAGTTTGTAAATTAAGAAAAGAATAAAAAATATTTTAAAAAATGTTAGAAACCTGTCCCAATATAAAAAGATTTGAGATTTTGTGTACATGTCTAATGATGATGACCTTCCTGAGGTCTCCAACTTTGTAAATTTGGAGGACACTTTATTCTTGCTCAAATCCTAGAACAATCCATCCCCCCCCCCCCATTAAATCTCCATCTGATGACGGTTTATTTAAGTTCATATGATTAGTGAAGATGGGTCGAATGGAAGGGGAAGAAGAAGCTGTTATTTCAGGTTTGATTCTTGATCTGTCGCTCCTTATTTGATTTTTGATCAATGTGAGATGTGGGTTTGTTTAGATTCAATGATTTAGGCATAAAAAATTTCTATAATTGAAATCTCTCTCTCTCTCTCTCTCTCTCTCTGAAGTCTTGTTCAAACCATCAGAGTAGTTGATTATAGAACAATCTCCCCCCATTAAATCTCCTTCCGATGACGGTTTATTTAAGTTCATATGAGTAGTGCAGATGGTCGAATGGGAGGGGAAGAAGAAGCTGTTATTTCAGGTTTGATTCTTGATCTGTCAGTCCTTATTTGATTTTTTGATCAATGTGAGATGTGGGTTTGTTTAATGGGAGGGGAAGAAGAAGCTGTTATTTCAGGTTTGATTCTTGATCTGTCAGTCCTTATTTGATTTTTTGATCAATGTGAGATGTGGGTTTGTTTAGATTCAATGATTTAGGCATAAAAAATTTCTATAATTGAAATCTCTCTCTCTCTCTCTCTGAAGTCTTGCTATAATTGATGGGTTTGTTTATTATGAGATGGTCTTATTTTCCCTTCTTCACTTCTGAAAAAGACCCATCTTTGAAAATCAACAGGGGAAACCCAGATTTCTGACTCAGGGGATTATGAAGAGGTTGATTTCTGACTCAATATCAAATGTTCCATATGTTCTAAGAAGACCCATATGATTTAGGCATAATTTTTTTTTTTGATTTTTGATCAATGTGAGATGTGGGTTTGCTTAGATTTCAATGATTTAGACATAATAATTTCTGTAATTTATGGGTTTGTTTATTCTGAGAGGATTTGATTTTCCCTTCTCTACTTCTGAATCTTTGAAAATCAACCAGGGGAAACCCAGATTTCTGACTCAGGGGATTGTGAAGAGATTGATTTATTAAATGTTCAATATGTTTTTTTTTTAGGTGTTAGAGGTTGATTTATTAAATGTTCAACAAGTTCTAACTTAGGGGATTGTGAAGAGTTTGATTTATTATATGTTCAATATGTTTTTTAGGTGTTTAGAGGTTGATTTATCAAATGCTCAACATTTTCTGAAGAAGACCCATCATATGAATCACTTTTCTCTTTAGGTGTTGAGAGGTTGATCCATCAAATGTTAAATATGTTTTTTTTAGAATATTCGTGGCTGGGGTTTTGTTATATGTAAAACATGTATTTTTTTTGTTTAGATTCATCTGATATATTCATATATTCATCATATGATTCATTTGTGTTTAGATTCATCATAGGATGTATTCATCATATGATTGTTTAGATTCATATGATGATCATATTTTTTGTTTATGCATATGATTCATTTGATATGTTTTGATTTAAACATCAAAAGGTTATTTTGAGAGAATCAGAGGTGTTTTTTTTTTTCAGTTTTTTTTAGTTATGTTCCATTTTTCAGTTTTTTTTTTTTTAGATCATGAGGTCAAAATTGATGAATCATTTAGCTGTTCTGTCTTTGTGAGTCCCTAATCATTTCAAATCTTCTCTAATGATTCCAAATCTTCTCTAATCATGATTTTTTAAAAAGGATTTGAATGTTTTGGGCATATATGTTTTGATTGAGTACTGTTTTCAAAATATCTTTGTGGATCATTTAGTTTTTTTTTTTTATTGTTTTCTTTTGGAATATCTGGAATCCTAGTGTTTTTTTTTAAATATCTAGAATCTAGTTGTTTTGAAATATCTTTGTAGATCAATGATTTTTTTTTTATTGACTCACTAGACTCCAGATGAAAAGCATTGTATATGAATTAGTGTAGATGTATATTGATATTTCTTGATGTTATATTACTAATGGATCTTGATCATGTTGTCTGCAATTAAATTATATGTACTTTGGTTTCACTGATTGATCTGTTAGTTCTAGTTTTGATTAATGTTTTTGAATTTCAGTCATATCTTCTATTTATGTTTTTTTTTAATGATTTTTAGATCAATGACATGCAACTACTCACTAGACTCCAGATGAAAAGCATCATATGAATTAGTGACCATGTTTAGATCCAATGACATGCAACTACTCACTAGATTCCAGATGAAAAGCATCATATGAATTAGTGACCATGTTTAGATCAATGACATGCAACTACTCACTAGACTCCAGATGAAAATTATTATATGAATTAGTGACCATCTTTAGATGTATATTGATGTTTCATGATGTTATTTTACTGATGGATCGCAATGAAATTATATGTACTGTGGTTTCACCGATTGATCTGTTAGTTCTAGTTTTGATTAATTTTTTAGAATTTCAGTCATATCTTCTATTTATGTTTTTTTTAATTTAAGATGCAGTTGGAACTACACCATTGATAGAGGTAAACATGTAGAGTTTGTAAATTAAGAAAAGAATAAAAAAATATTTTAAAAAATGTTAGAAACTTGTCCCAATATAAAAAGGTTTGAGATTTTGTGTACATGTCTAATGATGATGACCTTCTTGAGGTAGGGAAGTCTCCAAGTTTGTAAATCTGGAGGACACTTTATTCTTAGCAAACTCCATTTACTTAGATTTGAAATTGACATTCCAAATTTAAAGGTTTGAAGGTGACCTCCAAAATATTGTTTAATTTTTTAAATACTTAAAATTTTTATACAAATTTAAATGTTTTTTTTGTCTTTTTTTATGTTATACATTAATTATTTTAGGGTTTTTTATTTTTAAGTCCCCACAAACCATCATATTTAGTGATTGATCCATTTCTTCTTCGTATTTGGGTTTTAGTCCCCAGATTTAAAGGAATTCATGGATAGGTCCTTCTCAGGGACTAAAAAGAAAACTAAATAATTTATGGATAGGTCTCTCAGGGACTAAAAATGAACTATCATTTAAATCTGGGGACTAAAACCCAAATACGAAGAAGTGAGGGATCGATCACTAAATATGATGGTTTGTGGGGACTTAAAAATAAAAAAACCCATTATTTTAACATTGTATATAATAAATGATCAATATGTTTCTTCTTAGGTGTTTAGAGATTGATTTATTAAATGTTCAATCTGTTTTGAATATGATGTTTCAATATGAAGTCTCTTTAGAAGTTGATTCATCAAATGTTCAATATGTTTTTTTTCTCTGTTTTTTTTTTTAGAATATTAGTGGCATATTGGGATTTTTTATATGATTGTTGTATGTTTATTTTCAATTTTTTGTTCTCTCTCATTCATATGATGATGTATCAAAAGTTAGATATTTTATTTTTGAATATTTGATTACATTCTATGATTTAGGCATCAAAAATTTATTTTGAGAGGATTTGATTTTTCCCATCTTTGAAAGTCAACAGGGGAAACCTGATTTCTGAATCAGAGGCCCTGTGAAGAGGCTGTTTTATTAAATGTTGAATATATTTTTTTAGTTGATATATTAAATGTGCAATATGTTCTAAATACTCATCATATGATTTAGGCATCATAAAAAATGTGATTTTTGATCAATGTGGGATGTGTGTTTGTTTAGATTCTATGATTTAAGCATAAATAATTTCTATATTTGATGGGTTTGTTAATTTTGAGAGGATCTGATTTTCCCTTCTTTACTTTTGAAAAAGTCTCATCTTTGAAAATCAACAGGGGATTGTGAAGAGGTTGTTGATTTATGAAATGATTAATATGTTTCTTTTTAGGTGTTAGAGGTTGATTTGTTAAATGTTCAACATGTTCTGACTCAGGGGATTGTGAAGAGATTGATTTATTAAATGTTCAATATGTTTTGTTTAGAGGTTGATTTATTAAAATGTTCAACATGTTCTAAAGAACCATTATATGAATCACTTACTCTTTAGAGGTTGATCCACCAAATATTCAACAATATGTTTTTTTTTTTTTTTTTTTTCTGTTTTTTAAGAATAATTTGTGGCTTGGGTTTTTTATATGATTTTTGTATGTTTATTTTCAATTCTTTGTTCTCCGTCATTCATATGATGATGTATTTTTTTGTTTAGATTCATCTGATATATTCATCATATGATTCATTTGTATTTAGATGCATATGATATATTCATTATATGATTGATTAGATTCATATTATGACCATATTTTTTGTTTATTCATCATATGATTCATCAAATGATGTATGTTTTGATTTAGGAATATGATTCATCTGATGATGTATGTTTTTATTTTGAGAGGATATGCCATCTTTGCAAACCAAAAGGGGAAACCCAGATTTCTGAATCAGAGAGTTTTTTTTTAATATGTTCCTTTTATTACAGTTTTTTTTTTTTTTTGAAGATCATGAGGTCAAAGTTGATGAATCATTTAGCTGTTCTATCTTTGTGAGTCCCTAATCATTTCAAATCTTCTCTAATCATGATGTTTTTTTTAATGGATTTGAATCTTTTGGTGGCATGTATACCTTGATTGAGTACTGTTTTCAAAAATATCTTTGTGGATCATTTAGTTTTTTTTATTGTTTTCTTTTGGAATATCTGTGGCAATATTGGTGGTCTTATATGATTGTTGTATGTTTTTTTAATTTTTTGTTTTATTGTTTGAGTTCCTTATTAGTCCTGGATTTCTTTTAAATTTTTTTTTTGGGTTACCTTATTTTTTGGTTCTGTTAAGTTTTTGAAAAAGAGGGAAGTGTTATTGGTGGTCTTTTTTTTTTGTTAAATCAATGAATGCAACTACTCACTAGACTCTGTACCAAAAAAAAAAAAAAAAACCTACTCACTAGACTCCAGATGAAAAGCATTATATGTATTGTGGATCTTGATCATGTTGTCTGCAATGAAAATATATGTATTGTGGTTTCACTGATTGATCTGTTAGTTCTAATTTGATTAATTTTTTAGAATTTCAGTCATATTTTTTTAATGATTTCTGTAAGAAGTAGGAACTACGTACCATTGAAATAGGTAAATTAATAAAAGAATTATGTATTTCTATAAGATACATATAGTTCGTGTAAATTAAGAAATGAAGAAAAATATTTTTAAAAAATGTTAAAAATTTGTCCCAATAAAAGGTTTGAGATTTTGTGTACATGTTAGAACATCTCCAATGATTTTGTGTACACGTTGGAGCACCTCCAAATCTGTCTCCAAGTCTCTAAATTTAGAAGATACTTTTTTCCTACCATACTCCAAATAAACCTCCATTTATTCATATTTGAAATTGACACTCTAAATTTAGAGGTTTGGAGATACATTTGAAGGAAAACACTATTTAACTTTTTTTAAATACCTAAAATCTTTTTCATACACATTTAAATTTTTTTGCCTTTTTTTATTTATACACTAGTTATTTTAACGTTGTATATATTGAGATGCTAATCCGTTTTTTTTTAATAAAAAATAGTATCATTGGAAGGGTCTCGTCGAGATGAGACTAATATTAAATTATTTTATAATTAATTTTAAATGATTAATTTTATATTATTAAATTTTAATTAAATTAAAAACGTCATTCTTGTACAATTAAAATATATGGGATTGGATTGCACTTGACTCATTCACTACCGATGTTTCATAAGATGAGAGCATCTTTCTTCTGTGCGAAGAAGATGCTGAGCGACTGTGTATAGTAACTTTTTCGTACTTGGGGGATATTCTATAACTTCTTCTGTACGAAGAAGTTGTCAGAGAGCTGTTACTTTCATCAGCAAATGTGTAATGTTGTTCGTACGGGGATATCTATATAAGTATTGGATTGCACTTGACTCACTATCGATTGCACAAGCCTTGTGCTCTTTTACTCCATTGACAATGCTATGTTCCATAAGCAGAGAGCATCTTTCTTCTGTATGAAGAAATTGTTGTGCTCTTTTACTCTATTGACAGTGCTAAGAAATAGACCCTTTGATATTGGAACCTTCTGCGAAAACATTTTTAATATGTGGGGTTTTACTCCATTGACAGTGCTATGATGTTCCATAAGTTGAGAGCATCTTTCTTCTGTATGAAGAAATTGTTGTGCTCTTTTACTCCATTGACAGTGACAGTGTTAAGAATTAGACCCTTTGATATTGGAACTATCTGCGAAAACACTTTTAAGATGTGTTTTTAGGAGAAATAAGCATGCCAAAGCTGAGAATTACCTTGTTCTCTCTCATGATTGATCTCCATGGAATCGAGCCTGAAGGTTTTCCTCGCTCGTTCTGCTTGAAGACGTTTCCTCCTCCAAACTCTTCCAATTTCTGCTCCCGATCTTGAATGTATACTCACATCCTTGTTCTTTACCATGATGTTCCCATAAGTCGAGAGCATCTTTCTTCTGTATGAAGAAATTGTTGTGCTCTTTTACTCCATTGACAGTGCTAAGAAATAGGCCCTTCGATATTGGAACCTTCTGTGAAAACATTTTTAATATGTGGGGTTTTTAGGAAAAATAAACATTCAAAAGCTGAGAATTACCTTGTTCTCCCTGTAGCCAGGAGCTTCTCCACCTCTTCTTTGATAGCTTCGGCATGAACTGGTGCTACTCGCCTTTGCCGTTGCTTGATGAGTCGCACTGCAGGGGAAATGCATAGTCGGTGACAAATTACACTTGGATCGATGCCATGCATTTCTGATGGCTTCCATGCGAACACGTCCACGTGTTCATGGAGTAACTTGATCAAACTTGCACTTTTACTTTGGCCCCACGCGGTGCCAATGAGGAAATACTTTTCTGGTTCGAGCGGGTCGATGAAGATCTTCTCCAGGTCTTTAACTACCCGTTGAGCAAAATCGGGTTGGGCCTCATCGGCCTTCACCTGATCCTTCAATAATTGCTATCTTTTGGGATGTATGTCGTCCTCACCCCCGTGTTGCTTTTTAGCCTTAGCCTTGCTAGAGGTAGCGATGGCGTAACATCTCCTCACGATGGACTGATCACCTTGTATCTCTATGATCCCACGTGAGGTCGGAAAGCGCAACTTCTGATGGTATGTTGACGGTATGGCCCTTCATTGCCCCCAGCCAGGTGTGGCCCATAATGGCATTGTAGGGGGAAGAGAGGTCCATGACAGTGAACTCGGTCAGAACAGTCTCTTCACCTGCCCGCACAGGTAAGGTTATCCGTCCAGCCAGAACAGCCTGGCTTCCATTGAAAGCGATCAGCGGGTCCCGCATTGGTTCAAGGCTAGAGGGTTTCAGGCCCATCTTGAGATAAGGCTGCATGAATAGAATGTCAGCCAAACTCCCCGTGTTGACCAGTATCTGTTTAACGTTGTAATTTGCGATTCGCAAGGTGATGACCAGAGCGTTGCTGTGTGGTACAGACAGATACATCGACAGATCATGGTCGAAGAAGGATATGAGCCCAGGGTCTTCCACCTTGGGTCTTTTGGGGATAAGTCGGGCTTCCTGGTTGATCCGCAAAACCTCCATATGGCCCACGCTCCTCTTCTCAGCCCTTTGGACCGACTTTGGGTTGTTCAAGGCTGGTAGAGTCCTCCATAGATCATATCTATAACCCCGGCCGCGTGTGAAGGGGCAACGGCGACCACGTGCTTTTCAGGGTTCTTTTCCCTCCTCAGTGTCTATAAATTCCCTGAGCTTCCCTTTGCGGACCAATGTTTCCAGGAATCCTTTCAGTGTCCGACAGCTTTTCGTCTGGTGCCCATAGTCTCTGTGATAATCACACTCGAGACCCTTATCCCAAGTGGCAGGATCGCTCTTCATTGGGGGTGCCCATTGGAAGAACGAGGCGTTTTTTTATCTTTTCCAGGATTTGAACGAGAGGCAGGGTGAACTTGGTGTACGGGCGCTCCCTCACTTCGTTGGTTGTCGGGTTACCCTTGGTGTCAGCTGGCGGTTTTCATCCCTTGTCTTCCTTTGTCGGGGGGTTCTTGGAGACTGCAGCGACCGCCTGCGGTCGGGAAGAGATGGCTACATCTTTGACCTTAGCGTATTTCTTTGCACGGCACATCAACACGCTCAGCGATTCTGGGACCTTCTTTACCAGAGAGTTTCGCAGTTCGTGTTTTGGGGGTAACCCGTTTCTGAATGCCATAATGGCCACGTTCGGGTCACATCTGTCGACCTCAAACATGAGGAGATGAAAGAGGTCCACATATCACCAAATTGATTCTTCGGGTTGCATGTACACCTTCATGAGGTCTCCTAGATCCTTCCTCTATATTCTGTTGCATATGAATTGCTCGACAAACAGAGTGTCGAGTTCTTCAAAACACCGGATTGATCCTCCGAGAAGCTGGTGGAACCAGTTGAGTGCTGCTCTTCTAAACTTGAAGGGAACATCCTGGACATGAGCTCACCATACTTCTCGTACAAGGCCATCACATGCCAGAAGCCCAACACATGATCGAATGGGTCAGTGGATCCATTGTACAATCAAAACTTGGGTTGGACAAACTTCTTGGGTGGGGTGCTGTGCAAGCTGTGCTTCACAAAGGGGGACTCGAATCCCTTCAGCGCTTTGGAGATGAACTCACGATTGCGGGTGTTTGTCATTTCACTCATGTATGTTCGCTTTGTCCGTTCAGGATGGTCTTCCTCATAATCGTCGTCCGACGCTGAGTATCGACTAGGACTTCGGAACCGCCCTCGTCTTGCTGGTTGATGAGAGGGGGCACGCTTGCCCCGCTGTTCCCGACGCGGGGAGTAGTCATGGCGCTCCCCTTTGTCGTGCCTGGCCCGGTTCTCCGTGGTAGAAAAGGCTGGGGGATCATGTTCATCATCCTGTTGCTTGTGCCATCCACCAGAGGAATATACCAACTCGTGGCTCCTCACGTTTGCTCGCCGGCTTTGGCGATCATGATCTCGTGGTTCAGCTCCCATCCTCACCGGGACTTGCTGGTTTCGCGCTTCAGGAGGAGGTGGTGGTGGCGTGACCTCCTTCCGCTTCAGGAATTCCTCCATCAAGCTCTCCAAGTGATTGTACCGTTGGTTCATCACTTCGAGCTCCTTAGCGAAGTCGCGGCCAGATTCCGGGGTCGGATTTTGTGAAGTGGATCTGCCCATAGTCTTGCCCGTCGGCAAGGGTGGGTCTTCGGGCGTCACGCGTTCTTCTTCTCCACCTTGCTCGTGAACCGTCGATTGGGTCCTTGTCAACACCATCTTCTCAGGTCGAAGTTTGGGACGGCTTCTTGCTCGGGTCCCACAGACGGCGCCAATTTGTGGGGGATGAAATCTGGCTTTCCCCTCTTGGGCCAGATCTTCATTGATTCGGGCTTTGGATGTAGACCCGAGATGGTGTGGGCTCGTCCTCTTCCTCGCGTCGATCCACTACAAGCCTTCGATGTCTCTCAGCGTCTTCCTCTTCCTCCTTTTTCTTTCGCCTTCGGGTACCTGAAACTCACACCAATGTAGTGTCGGCTAACGCCCCTCCGATGCTCAAGTCAGTCACCTCTTCATATCAAGAAGAACTTAGAATTCTTGAGTTTAGTAGGAGAGAGAGTCAGTGTTCGCATACCCTGAGAGGAAGGTGAAATCCTCTTTTTATACTAAACAGGGGCGTGCCGAGCTTGGCCTTGCAGCCGAGACAGCGACGGGTTCTCTGCCCCTGCGGGGATGGAGCGACAGAAGTATTGAGAATCCAAGATAAGGTCACGGCGAGACGAGCGGTTTATCATTACGATAGGTGCCAAGTGGTGATCATATCATGATATGGAATCTCCACGTGGCCTCGGGATCTGTGGACATGTGGCACCTAGGGATCATCATTATCCTATAACTGTTTTTCTGACATTCTGTCATTTTCTAGTGTCAGGGAATATTCCCTCTGCTAACCGTTTTCTTGGCCTTATTGCCGACCTGCTTTTTAGTTCGGGCATTGCCCTCTGGACGACCTAACCTTGAGGTCGGGCAATGTTCGATACTCGTCCTTAGACCTACTGGTCGGACATATTCTTTGTCCGACTTGGCCAGGTCGGGCATAATCGTTTGCCCGACCTTCGAGGAAAGCGGGCTTGTTTAGACCGTAATAGAATTTTGGGCCCATGGGCTTTCCTTCCTCTGGCCCATATTTTTATCAACATGGGATAATCCTTGTTCAATCCTTGCACTTATACAATCTTATCCTTCTTCAACTTTGATTAATTTGGTCTCGCACACATATGATGATGCATCAAAAGTTAGATCTTTTATTTTTTGAATATTTGTTTACATTCTATGATTTAGGGATCAAAAATTTATTTTAAGAGAATCTTATTTTCCCATCTTTGAAAGTCAACAACAGGGCCAGATTTCTGAATCAGAGGCTTGTGAAGAGGAATGTTGAATATATTTCTTCTTTTTTTTGAGTTGTTTAGAGGTTGATATATTAAATGTGCAATATGTTCTAAATACCATCATATGATTTAGGCATCACACAAAAAATTGATTTTTGTTCAATATGAGATGTGTGTTTGTTTAGATTTTATGATTTAGGGATAAAAATTTCTATAAGTGATGGGTTTGTTAATTATGAGAGGATCTGATTTTCCCTTTTACTTCTGAAAAGTCTCATTTTTTAAAATCAACAGGAGAAAACCCAAATTTCTGATTCAGGGGATTGTAAAGAGGTTGATTTATTAAATGATCATTATGTTTCTTTTTAGGTGTATTTATTAAATGTTCAACATGTTAAAGAACCATTATATACACTTTCTTCTTTAGAGGTTGATTCACCAAATATTCAACAATATGTTTTTTTTTTCCTGTTTTTTTAGAATAATTTGTGGTTGGGTTTTTTTTATATGATTTTTGTATGTTTATTTTCAATTCTTTGTTCTCTGTCATTCATATATGATGATTTTTTTTTAAAATTCATCTGATATATTCATCACATAATTCATTTGTGTTTAGATTCATCTGATATATTCATTATATGATTGATTAGATTCATATTATGACCATATTTTTTTGTTTATTTATCTGATCTATTCATCATATGATTCATCAAATGATGTATGTTTTTATTTAGGCATCATATGATTCATCTGATGATGTATGTTTTTATTTAGGCATCAAAAGGTTATTTTGAGAGGATATGCCATCTTTGAAAACCAAAAGGGGAAACCTAGATTTCTGAATAAGAGGGTTTTTTTTTTTTAATATGTTCTTTTTATTACAGTTTTTTTTTTTTTTTTGGAGGATCATGAGGTCAAAATTGATGAATCATTTAGCTGTTCTATCTTTGTAAGTCCCTAATCATTTTAAATCTTCTCTAATCATGATGTTTTTTTTAATGGATTTGAATCTTTTGGGGGCATGCATGCTTTGATTGAGTACTGTTTTCAAAATATCTTTCTGGATCATTTAGTTTTTTTTATTGTTTTCTTTTGGAATATCTGTGGCAATATTGGGGTCTTATATATGATTGTTGTATGTTTTTTTAATTTTTTTTTCTCATTCATTTGATGCTATATTTTTTGTTTTATTGTTTGACTTCCTTATTAGTCAAGGATTTCTTTTAAATTTTTTTTTTTGGGTTACCTTATTTTTTGGTTCTGTTAAGTTTTTGAAAAAGAGGGAAGTGTTATTGGTGTGGTGTTTTTTTTTTTTTTTGTAAAATCAATGAATGCCTCACTAGACTCCAGATGAAAAGTATTATATGTATTGTGGATCTTGATCATGTTGTCTGCAATTAAAATATAGGGTTAAAGACATCTAAGTCCCTATAAACATGGAAAAACCCATATAAATTCCTACTAAAATTGGAACAGACGTACGAGTTTCTGAAAATTCAGAAAAACTTAATTATCATCCCTGAGTTAAATTTTCATCCAAACTTAATGGAATATTCCCAGAATATTCTGTCACATATAATTGTGTAGACATTGAAGTCCTTATAAACAGTCATAAAGATAAATCAGTCCCTGCAAAAGATAAAATTGCCCCTCAAAGACTTTTACATTAAATTGTGTACACATTGTAGTCCCTATAAACAATTATAAAGACAAATTAGTCCTTGCAAAAGACAAAATTACCCCTGAATTTTTTTTACATTTAATTAGATAGACATTACAGTCCTTATAAATAATCGTAAAGACAAATTGGTACATGTAAAAGACAAAAATGCCCTTGAAGAATTTTTACATTTAATTGTGTAGAAATTGCATTTTTTTAGAGGGTATTTAATTTTTAAATTGCAATGTCTGCACAATTAAATGTAAAAATACTTCAAGGGTATTTTTATCTTTTAGAGGAACAAATTTGTCTTTACGATTATTTATAAGGACTGTAATGTCTATCCAATTAAATGTAAAAATCTTTCAGGGGCAATTTTGTCTTTTGTAAGGACTAATTTGTCTTTATAATTGTTTATAGGGACTACAATGTGTACACAATTTAATGTAAAAGTCTTTGAGGGGCAATTTTATCTTTTGTAGGGACTGATTTGTCTTTATGACTGTTTATAAGGACTTCAATGTCTACACAATTATATGTGATGGAATATTCTATGAATATTCCGTTAAATTTGGATGGAAATTTAACTCAGGGATGATAATTGGGTTTTTCTGAGTTTTTAGGGACTCGTACGTCTGTCCCAATTTTAGTAGGGACTTATATGGGTTTTCCCATGTTTGTAGGGACTTAAATGTTTTTAACCCTAAAATATATGTATTGTGGTTTCACTGATTCATCTGTTAGTTCTAGTTTGATTAATTTTTAGAATTTCAGTCATATTTTTTTAATTATTTCTATAAGATACAGTAGGAACTACATACCATTGAAATAGGTAAATTAAGAAAAGAACTATGTATTTCTATAAGATACATATAGTTTGTGTAAATTAAGAAATGAATAAAAATATTTTTTAAAAATGTTAAAAATTTGTCCCAATATGAAAGGTTTGAGATTTTGTGTACATGTTAGAATATCTCCAACGATTTTGTGTATATGTTGGAGCACCTCCAAATTTATCTCCAAGTCTATAAATTTAGAAGATGAACAAGCTCCAAATAAACCTCCATTTATTCATATTTGAAATTGACCCTCTAAATTTAGAGGTTTGGAGGTACATTTGAAGGAAAACACTATTTAACTTTTTTTAAATACCTAAAATCTTTTGTCATACACATTTAAATTTTCTTATGTCTTTTTTTATTTATACACTAGTTATTTTAACGTTGTATATATTTAGATGCTAACCCGTTTTTTATAAAAAATAGTATCATTGGAAAGGTCTCGTCGAGATGAAACTAATACTAAATTATTTTAGAATTAATTTTAAATAATTAATTTTAGATTATTAATTTTTAATTAAATTAAAAACATCATTTTTATACAATTAAAATAAATATATGGGATTGGATTGCACTTGACTCACTGCCAATGTTCCATAAGACGAGAGCATCTTTCTTCTGTGCGAAGATGCTGAGAGTTGTTACTTTCTTCAAACGACTGTGTATAGTAACTTTTTCGTACTGGGGGATATTCTTCTTCGAAAATCTATAACTTCTTCTGTACGAAGAAGTTGTCGAGAGCTGTTACTTTCATCAGCAACTGTGTAATGTTTTTCATACTAGGATATTTATATAAGTATTGGATTGCACTTGAATCACTGCCAATGTTCCACAAGCCGAGAGCATCTTTCTCCTATATCAAGAAATTGTTGTGCTCTTTTACTTTATTGATAGTGCTATGTTCCATAAATCAAGAGAATCTTTCTTCTATATGAAGAAATTGTTCTGCTCTTTTACTCTATTGACAGTGCTAAGAAATAGAACCTTCGATATTGGAACCTTTTGCGAAAACATTTTTAAATATGTGGGGTTTTCAGGAAAAATAAACATTCCAAAGCTGAATTACCTTGTTCTCTCTCCCATGATTGATCTCCCTGGATTCGAGCATCTTCGTTTTCCTCGCTCTGCTTGAAGACGTTTCCTCCTCCAAACTCTTCCATTTTCTGCTCCCGATCTTGAATGTAAAGATCAATGATTCGCCGCATCCTTGTTCTCTCCCATGATGTTCCATAAGCCGAGAGCATCTTTTTTCTGTATGAAGAAATTGTTGTGCTCTTTTACTCCATTGATAGTGTTAAAACAATGCTAAGAAATAGACCCTTCGATATTGGAACCTTCTGCGAAAACATTTTTAATATGTGGGGTTTTCAGGAAATCATTCCAAAGCTGAGAATTACCTTGTTCTCTCCCATGATTGATCCCTAAAAGGCTGTAAAAAATTGCAAATAAAATATACAATTTAGAAAAAAAATCAAAGTATATAGGTAAGAACTCTATATAATTATCTCATCAAGCTTTATTATAAATCTTTCAAACCCTCACATTCAGAGGAAACTCAACTCAAAGCTAAAACCCACAAAAATATCACATTGAAAGGTGCTCAATTCAAAACATATCACAATACCACCATGTCCCACAACAAAATGGAGAGACTAAAAAGTATTAATAATATTGGGAGAGTGATGGGGGAGAATTGGGGTGGCCGCGTCGATAGATCTGCAAGGATGAGATGGATAGGAAACAGAGAGAGAGAGAGAGAGAGAGAGAGAGATGAGAATGGGAGATTGAGGGTTGGGCATCAGTGTTGGGTGGCGGTTGCGTCAGGGAGGGGGAGAAAGTGAAATGGGGAACTAGGATTTTTTTTGGGGGGAGGGAAGAATATTCCAATGCTAATAAAAATTATAAAGTATAATTTCTGATAAAAATGGATTAATTTTAATAATATTTATTAATGATTTTTTATTTAATATTATATAATTTTTAAAAATAATATTAATGGTGGACGGCCTCTTCTAAAAAGGAATCTTCTAAAGTAGAGGTTTTGTCCTCCAAAATTGAAGGTTTGCATTGGAGATGCTATTAGGACTGATATTGGGATGGAACGATCAAACTTGTCTTGAAAAAAAAACATTTATAATTGTAATCAAACACTACAAAAATAAAAATATTCAATCATCCCTAATTATGAAAGGGCTGATGCGTATTTGTTTTTGTTATTGGAAAATGTTAAACTCACACACGTCTCTAGCACCAATTTAATTTGGAATTTTTTTTTTATATTAAAAATAATAATAATGATTTTTGGGTCCCAATTGTTAAACCTCATCCTAAGCCCCATGAGGTGGCAAGTTTGAATTACCCAAATTACCCCCCATAACTAATCTCACCGTTTTTTCCATAACTGGTCCAATGAATGCTGAGTAGTTACGATTTGGGAGATTATTTTCCTTTTTTGAAGATACCAATTCAATTGTACGATAAAAATAAATAAAAAATCATGAGTTTCATTTTTTTATATATATAGATTGATCTGTTGTAACGAAAATAAACATCAATTTCATTTTTTTTCATTCAGATTTGATCGACGAAGAAGAGAAGATTTCAACGTTTTTTTTTGTGCGATTTGATTGTGGTGCAAACATCCAGGTTAGGCTTTTTCAGACCCACCAAAAATCACGATTTACAATTTTTAGATCCAGATTGATTGGTGGAAATGAAAACAAATATCGAATTCATTTTTTTTTTTTCAGTTTGATCTGTGGAGAATATAAGAATTACACAATTCATTTATTTTGTCTACGACCTGATTGTG
Source organism: Acorus gramineus (assembly GCA_030737835.1). Taxonomy (NCBI): domain Eukaryota; kingdom Viridiplantae; phylum Streptophyta; class Magnoliopsida; order Acorales; family Acoraceae; genus Acorus; species Acorus gramineus. The sequence goes on along the minus strand of CM060855.1, from coordinate 4,460,570 downwards.
GTGTAAACAATGGCAATCCATTCAGGTTAAGCTTTTTTCGATCTGAATAAAAACATGTTGATCTAATTTTTTCATTATTCCAATGAATCGTCATATACCTTTTTTAGTAGAAAAATGATACGCGCAGTCTCATCTGTATTATACTGTTTCTTTTTAATTCATGTTGATATATAAAATAAAGTATATGTTGAGATACAATCATATTTTTAAAAAAAAAAAATGAAATTTTTTACATCATACACTATAATAGAATAATATACACTATGATAATACAGTGTGTACTATACTATTATAGCGTATAGGGTTGCATGCTAAACTGTAAAATAGACTGAGTGTGTCAGCGCTCCTGTCATTTGCTATATGATGCAAAACACACTATGTACATTTGCAACCCGTTTGCAGTCCAGAAACAAACAATGCACTACTACTGTATTATATGAAATCAAATTTTTTTTATAAAAAATATTAAAATATCAAAGTGTATTATTCACTTTTTTATATAACAATATGTATTTCAACAGGCGAATATATATATATATATATATATATTAAAAAAGCAAAACGATGAGGGCTATCAAGGCTGTACATACATAGTCCCATTTTTAGTCATGCTCGTTTATTTAGTACATCACAGTCTCAAATAATTTTAAAAAATTCTCATTTTCTATAAATGATAATATTTAGTTTATTGGACTATATATTTTATATTTATAAAATTACATACCTGAGATATATTATGATTTAAAAAAAATAAAAACACTAGTATTTTGGATTGAAAAAAAAAAATGCTTGGGTCATCAATGATTTTGACCATCAAATCAATTGCTTTTTTTCTTAGAGAGAAATTAATTAGGGTGATCACCCTCATTTATTATTTTTAGGTCTCTAAAAAATTTTAAATTTTTTATAAATAAAAAATTTAAATTTTTTAGGGATTTAAAAATAATAGACAGATGATCATATGGACCCTAATTAAGTTTTCCTTTTTTCTTTTTTCAGAACATGCACGGTTCAAATTTCAAACTGCATTCCATGAAGCCATCCTATCCGTCCGATTATTAAACCCAAAAACACCTTCAACGGTCATCAAATCAAATCTCTTCAAAATCTTGATCAACCCATCAGAGCCGTCGATCAAATCAAATCTGTTTGAAGAAAAAATATATCTGTTAAACGTCTTCAACGGTCATCAAATCAAAATCCCCTTGAAATCTTGATCAACCCCATCAGAGCCGTCAATCAAATCAAATCTTTTTAAAAATATATCCGTTGAACTTCTTCAACGGTCATCAAATCATCAAGTCTCTTTAAATACAAACCAGTCCCCAATCACCACCATCTCTCTCTCTCTCTCTCTCTCTGCTCAAATCCTAGAACAATCCCCCCATTAAATCTCCATCTGATGACGGTTTATTTAAGTTCATATGATTAGTGAAGATGGGTCGAATGGAAGGGGAAGAAGAAGCTGTTATTTCAGGTTTGATTCTTGATCTGTCGCTCCTTATTTGATTTTTGATCAATGTGAGATGTGGGTTTGTTTAGATTCAATGATTTAGGCATAAAAAATTTCTATAATTGAAATCTCTCTCTCTCTCTCTCTCTCTCTCTCTCTCTCTCTCTGAAGTCTTGTTCAAACCATCAGAGCAGTTGATTATAGAACAATCTCCCCCCATTAAATCTCCTTCCGATGACGGTTTATTTAAGTTCATATGAGTAGTGCAGATGGTCGAATGGGAGGGGAAGAAGAAGCTGTTATTTCAGGTTTGATTCTTGATCTGTCAGTCCTTATTTGATTTTTTGATCAATGTGAGATGTGTGTTTGTTTAGATTCAATGATTTAGGCATAAAAAATTTCTATAATTGATGGGTTTGTTTATTATGAGATGATCTTATTTTTCCCTTCTTCACTTCTGAAAAAGACCCATCTTTGAAAATCAACAGGGGAAACCCAGATTTCTGACTCAGGGGATTGTGAAGAGGTTGATTTCTGACTCAATATCAAATGTTCCATATGTTCAATATCAGATTTCTGACTTAGGCATAATTTTTATTTTTTTATTTTTGATCAATGTGAGTTGTGGGCTTGCTTAGATTTCAATGATTTAGACATAATAATTTCTGTAATTTATTCTGCGAGGATTTGATTTTCCCTTCTCTACTTCTGAATCTTTGAAAATCAACCAGGGGAAACCCAGATTTCTGACTCAGGGGATTGTGAAGAGATTGATTTATTAAATGTTCAATATGTTTTTTTTTAGGTGTTAGAGGTTGATTTATTAAATGTTCAACAAGTTCTAACTTAGGGGATTGTGAAGAGTTTGATTTATTATATGTTCAATATGTTTTTTAGGTGTTTAGAGGTTGATTTATCAAATGCTCAACATTTTCTGAAGAAGACCCATCATATGAATCACTTTTTCTCTTTAGGTGTTGAGAGGTTGATCCATCAAATGTTAAATATGTTTTTTTTAGAATATTCGTGGCTGGGGTTTTGTTATATGTAAAACATGTATTTTTTTTGTTTAGATTCATCTGATATATTCATATATTCATCATATGATTCATTTGTGTTTAGATTCATCATAGGATGTATTCATCATATGATTGTTTAGATTCATATGATGATCATATTTTTTGTTTATGCATATGATTCATTTGATATGTTTTGATTTAAACATCAAAAGGTTATTTTGAGAGAATCAGAGGTGTTTTTTTTTTTCAGTTTTTTTTAGTTATGTTCCATTTTTCAGTTTTTTTTTTTTTAGATCATGAGGATAAAATTGATGAATCATTTAGCTGTTCTGTCTTTGTGAGTCCCTAATCATTTCAAATCTTCTCTAATGATTCCAAATCTTCTCTAATCATGATTTTTTAAAAAGGATTTGAATGTTTTGGGCATATATGTTTTGATTGAGTACTGTTTTCAAAATATCTTTGTGGATCATTTAGTTTTTTTTTTTTTATTGTTTTCTTTTGGAATATCTGGAATCTAGTGTTTTTTTTTTAAATATCTAGAATCTAGCTGTTTTGAAATATCTTTGTAGATCAATGATTTTTTTTTATTGACTCACTAGACTCCAGATGAAAAGCATTGTATATGAATTAGTGTAGATGTATATTGATATTTCTTGATGTTTTTTTATATTGATGTTTCTTGATGTTATTTTACTAATGGATCTTGATCATGTTGTCTGCAATTAAATTATATGTACTTTGGTTTCACTGATTGATCTGTTAGTTCTAGTTTTGATTATTTTTTTTGAATTTCAGTCATATCTTCTATTTATGTTTTTTTTTAATGATTTTTAAATCAATGACATGTAAACTACTCACTAGACTCCAGATGAAAAGCATCATATGAATTAGTGACCATGTTTAGATCCAATGACATGCAACTACTCATTAGATTCCAGATGAAAAGCATCACATGAATTATTGACCATGTTTTAGATCAATGACATGCAACTTAGTTACTCACTAGACTCCAGATGAAAAGCATTATATGAATTAGTGACCATCTTTAGATATTGATGTTTCATGATGTTATTTTACTGATGGATCGCAATGAAATTATATGTACTGTGGTTTCACCGATTGATCTGTTAGTTCTAGTTTTGATTAATTTTTTAGAATTTCAGTCATATCTTCTATTTATGTTTTTTTTAATTTAAGATGCAGTTGGGAACTACACCATTGATAGAGTTTGTAAATTAAGAAAAGAATAAAAAAATATTTTAAAAAATGTTAGAAACTTGTCCCAATATAAAAAGGTTTGAGATTTTGTGTACATGTCTAATGATGATGACCTTCCTGAGGTAGGGAGGTCTCCAAGTTTGTAAATTTGGAGGACACTTTATTCTTACCAAACTCCATTTACTTAGATTTGAAATTGACAGTCCAAATTTAAAGGTTTGGAGGTACATATGAATGTGACCTCCAAAATATTGTTTAATTTTTTAAATACTTAAAATTTTTATACAAATTTAAATGTGTTTTTTGTCTTTTTTTATGTTATACACTAATTATTTTAGGGTTTTTTATTTTTAAGTCCCCACAAACTATCATATTTCGTGATTGATCCATTTCTTCTTCGTATTTGGGTTTTAGTCCCCAGATTTAAAGGAATTCATGGATAGGTCCCTCTCAGGGACTAAAAATGAACTATCATTTAAATCTGGGGACTAAAACCCAAATACGAAGAAGTGAGGGATCGATCACTAAATATGATGGTTTGTGGGGACTTAAAAATAAAAAAACCCATTATTTTAACATTGTATATAATAAATGATCAATATGTTTTTCTTCTTAGGTGTTTAGAAATTGATTGATTAAATGTTCAATCTGTTTTGAATACGATGTTTCAATATGAAGTCTCTTTAGAAGTTGATTCATCAAATGTTCAATATGTTTTTTTTCTCTGTTTTTTTTTTTTTAGAATATTAGTGGCATATTGGGATTTTTTATATGATTGTTGTATGTTTATTTTCAATTCTTTGTTCTCTCTCATTCATATGATGATGTATCAAAAGTTAGATATTTTATTTTTTGAATATTTGTTTACATTCTATGATTTAGGCATCAAAAATTTATTTTGAGAGGATCTGATTTTTCCCATCTTTGAAAGTCAACAGGGGAAACCCAGATTTCTGAATCAGAGGCCTTGTGAAGAGGCTGTTTTATTAAATGTTGAATATATTTCTCTTTTTTTAGTTGATATATTAAATGTGCAATATGTTCTAAATACTCATCATATGATTTAGGCATCACAAAAAAATGTGATTTTTGATCAATGTGGGATGTGTGTTTGTTTAGATTCTATGATTTAAGCATAAAAATTTCTATATTTGATGGGTTTGTTAATTTTGAGAGGATCTGATTTTCCCTTCTTTACTTTTGAAAAAGTCTCATCTTTGAAAATAACAGGGGATTGTGAAGAGGTTGTTAATTTATGAAATGATCAATATGTTTCTTTTTAGGTGTTAGAGGTTGATTTGTTAAATGTTCAACATGTTCTGACTCAGGGGATTGTGAAGAGATTGATTTATTAAATGTTCAATATGTTTTGTTTAGAGGTTGATTTATTAAAATGTTCAACATGTTCTAAAGAACCATTATATGAATCACTTACTCTTTAGAGGTTGATCCACCAAATATTCAACAATATGTTTTTTTTTTCTTTCTGTTTTTTAAGAATAATTTGTGGCTTGGGTTTTTTATATGATTTTTGTATGTTTATTTTCAATTCTTTGTTCTCCGTCATTCATATGATGATGTATTTTTTTGTTTAGATTCATCTGATATATTCATCATATGATTCATTTGTGTTTAGATGCATATGATATATTCATTATATGATTGATTAGATTCATATTATGACCATATTTTTTGTTTATTCATCATATGATTCATCAAATGATGTATGTTTTGATTTAGGAATATGATTCATCTGATGATGTATGTTTTTATAAGCATCAAAAGGTTATTTTGAGAGGATACGCCATCTTTGCAAACCAAAAGGGGAAACCCAGATTTCTGAATTAGAGAGTTTTTTTTTAATATGTTCCTTTTATTACAGTTTTTTTTTTTTTTTGAAGATCATGAGGTCAAAATTGATGAATCATTTAGCTGTTCTATCTTTGTGAGTCCCTAATCATTCAAATCTTCTCTAATCATGATGTTTTTTTTAATGGATTTGAATCTTTTGGCGGCATGTATGCCTTGATTGAGTACTGTTTTCAAAAATATCTTTGTGGATTATTTAGTTTTTTTTATTGTTTTCTTTTGGAATATCTGTGGCAATATTGGGGTCTTATATGATTGTTGTATTTTTTTAATTTTTTGTTTTATTGTTTGAGTTCCTTATTAGTCCAGGATTTCTTTTAAATTTTTTTTTTTGGGTTACCTTATTTTTTGGTTCTGTTAAGTTTTTGAAAAAGAGGGAAGTGTTATTTGTGGTCTCTTTTTTTTTTGTTAAATCAATGAATGCAACTACTCACTAGACTCTGTACCAAAAAAAAAAAAAAAACCTACTCACTAGACTCCAGATGAAAAGCATTATATGTATTGTGGATCTTGATCATGTTGTCTGCAATGAAAATATATGTATTGTGGTTTCACTGATTGATCTGTTAGTTCTAGTTTGATTAATTTTTTAGAATTTCAGTCATATTTTTTTAATGATTTCTATAAGATACAGTAGGAACTACGTACCATTGAAATAGGTAAATTAAGAAAATAACTATGTATTTCTATAAGATACATATAGTTTGTGTAAATTAAGAAATGAAGAAAAATATTTTTAAAAAATGTTAAAAATTTGTCCCAATAAAGGTTTGAGATTTTGTGTACATGTTAGAACATCATCTCCAATTATTTTGTATACATGTTGGAGCACCTCCAAATCTGTCTCCAAGTCTCTAAATTTAGAAGATACTTTATTTCTATCATGCTCCAAATAAACCTCCATTTATTCATATTTGAAATTGACACTCTAAATTTAGAGGTTTGGAGGTACATTTGAAGGAAAACACTATTTAACTTTTTTTAAATACCTAAAATCTTTTTCATACACATTTAAATTTTTTTGCCTTTTTTTATTTATACACTAGTTATTTTAACGTTGTCTATATTGAGATGCTAATCAGTTTTTTTTATCAAAAAATAGTATCATCAGAAGGGTCTCGTCGAGATGAGACTAATATTAAATTATTTAATTTTATATTATTAAATTTTAATTAAATTAAAAACCTCATTCTTGTACAATTAAAATATATGGGATTGGATTGCACTTGACTCATTCACTACCGATGTTCCATAAGATGAGAGCATCTTTCTTCTGTGCGAAGAAGATGCTGAGCGACTGTGTATAGTAACTTTTTCGTACTTGGGGGATATTCTATAACTTCTTCTGTACGAAGAAGTTGTCAGAGAGCTGTTACTTTCATCAGCAAATGTGTAATGTTGTTCGTACGGGGATATCTATATAAGTATTGGATTGCACTTGACTCACTATCGATGTTCCACAAGCCTTGTGCTCTTTTACTCCATTGACAATGCTATGTTCCATAAGCAGAGAGCATTTTTCTTCTGTATGAAGAAATTGTTGTGCTCTTTTACTCTATTGACAGTGTTAAGACAGTGCTAAGAAATAGACCCTTCGATATTGGAACCTTCTGCGAAAACATTTTTAATATGTGGGGTTTTACTCCATTGACAGTGCTATGATGTTCCATAAGTTGAGAGCATCTTTCTTCTGTATGAAGAAATTGTTGTGCTCTTTTACTCCATTGACAGTGCTAAGACAGTGCTAAGAATTAGACCCTTCGATATTGGAACCTTCTGCGAAAACACTTTTAATATGTGGGGTTTTCAGGAAAAATAAGCATTCCAAAGCTGAGAATTATCTTGTTCTCTCCCATGATTGATCTCCATGGAATCGAGCCATGGTTGATCTCCATCTTTCTTCTGTATGAAGAAATTGTTGTGCTCTTTTACTCCATTGACAGTGCTAAGAAATAGACCCTTCGATATTGGAACCTTCTGCGAAAACATTTTTAATATGTGGGGTTTTACTCCATTGACAGTGCTATGATGTTCCATAAGTTGAGAGCATCTTTCTTCTGTATGAAGAAATTGTTGTGCTCTTTTACTCCATTGACAGTGCTAAGACAGTGCTAAGAATTAGACCCTTCGATATTGGAACCTTCTGCGAAAACACTTTTAATATGTGGGGTTTTCAGGAAAAATAAGCATTCCAAAGCTGAGAATTATCTTGTTCTCTCCCATGATTGATCTCCATGGAATCGAGCCATGGTTGATTTCCATCTTTCTTCTGTATGAAGAAATTGTTGTGCTCTTTTACTCCATTGACAGTGCTAAGACAGTGCTAAGAATTAGACCCTTCGATATTGGAACATTCTGCGAAAACACTTTCAATATGTGGGGTTTTCAGGAAAAATAAGCATTCCAAAGCTGAGAATTACCTTATTCTCTTCCATGATTGATCTCCATGGAATCGAGCCTAAAGGTTTTCCTCGCTCGTTCTGCTTGAAGACGTTTCCTCCTCCAAACTCTTCCATTTTCTGCTCCCGATCTTGAATGTAGTATACTCACATCCTTGTTCTTTACCATGATGTTCCCATAAGCCGAGAGCATCTTTCTTCTGTATAAAGAAATTGTTGTGCTCTTTTACTCCATTGACAGTGCTAAGAAATAGGCCCTTCGATATTGGAACCTTCTGCGAAAACATTTTTAATATGTGGGGTTTTTAGGAAAAATAAACATTCCAAAGCTGAGCCAGGAACTTCTCCACCTCTTTCTTTGATAGCTTCGGCATGAACTGGTGCTACTCGCCTTTGCCGTTGCTTGACGAGTCGCACTGCAGGGGAAATGCACAGTCGGTGACAAATTACACTTGGATCGATGCTAGGCATTTCTGATGACTTCCATGCTAACACGTCCACGTGTTCATGGAGTAACTTGATCAAACTTGCTTTTTCACTTTGGCCCAACGCGGTGCCAATGAGGAAATACTTTTCTGGTTCGAGCAGGTCGATGAAGATCTTCTCCAGGTCTTCAACTACCCGCTGAGCAGGATTGGGTCGGGCCTCATCGGCCTTCACCCGATCCTTCAATAATTGCTATCTTTTGGGATGTATGTCGTCCTCACCCCCGTGTTGCTTTTCAGCCTTAGCCTTGCTAGAGGTAGCGATGGCGTAACATCTCCTCGTGACGGACTGATCGCCCATAATGGCATGTTGACGGTATGGCCCTTCATTGCCCCCAGCCAGGTGCGGCCCATAATGGCATTGTAGGGGGAAGAGAGGTCCATGACAGTGAACTCGGTCAGAACAGTCTCTTCACCTGCCCACACAGGTAAGGTTATCCATCCAGCCAGCACAGCCTGGCTTCCATTGAAAGCGATCAACGGGTCCCGCATTGGTTCAAAGCTAGAGGGTTTCAGGCCCATCTTGAGATAAGGCTGCATGAATAGAATGTCAGCCAAACTCCCCGTGTTGACCAATATCCGTTTAACGTTGTAATTTGCGTCGATGTGTGGTACAGATACATCGGACAGATCATCGTCGGAGAAGGATATGAGCCCAGGGTCTTCCACCTTGGGTCTTTTGGGGATAAGTCGGGCTTCCTGGTTGATCTACAAAACCTCCATATGGCCCGCGCTCCTCTTCTCAGCCCTTTGGACCGACTTCGGGTTTTTCAAGGCTGGTAGAGTCCTCCACAGATCATATCTATAACCCCGGCCGCGTGTGAAGGGCCAACGGTGACCACATGCTTTTCGGGCTTCTTTTCCCTCTTCTTTTCCCTTTGCGGACTAATGTTTCCAGGAATCCTTTCAGTGTCCGACAACTTTCCGTCTGGTGCCCATAGTCTCTGTGATAGTCACACTTGAGACCCTTATCCCGAGTGGCAGGGTCGCTCTTCATCGGGGGTGCCCATTGGAAGAACGAGGCGTTTTTTTATCTTTTCCAGGATCTGAACGAGAGGCAAGGTGAACTTGGTGTACGGGCGCTCCCTGACTTCGTTGGTTGTCGGGTTACTTACCCTTGGTGTCGGCTAGCGGTTTTCATCCCTTGTCTTCCTTTGTCGGGGGGTTCTTGGAGACCGCAGCGACCGCCTGCGGTCGGGTTGAGATGGCTTCATCTTCGACCTTAGCTTATTTCTCTGCGCGGCACATCAACTCGCTCAGTGATTCTGGGACCTTCTTTACCAGAGAGTTTCACAGTTCGTGCTTTGGGGGTAACCCGTTCCTGAATGCCATAATGGCCGCGTTCGGATCACATCTGTCGACCTCAAACATGAGGAGACGAAAGCGGTCCACATAGCAACCGAATTGATTCTCCGGGTTGCATGTGCACCTTCATGAGGTCTCCTAGATCCTTCCTCTATTTTTTGTTGCATATGAAGTGCTCGACAAACAGAGTGTCGAGTTCTTAAAAACACTAGATTGATCCTCCGAGAAGCTGGTGGAACTAGTTGAGTGCTGCTCCTTCTAAACTTGAAGGGAACATCTTGCACATGAGCTCGCCGTACTTCTCGTACAAGGCCATTGCATGCCAGAAGCCCAGCACATGATCGAATGGGTCAGTGGATCCGTTGTACAATCAAAACTTGGGTTGGACAAACTTCTTGGGCGGGGTGCTGTGCAAGATGTGCTTCACAAAGGGGGACTCGAATCCCTTCAGCGCTCTGGAGATGAACTCACGATCGCGGGTGTTCGTCATTTCACTCCTGTATGTTCGCTTTGTCCGTTTAGGACGGTCTTCCTCATAATAGTCGCCCGACGCCGAGTATCGACTAGGATTTCGGAACCGCCCTCGTCTTGCTGGTTGATGAGAGGGGGCACACTTGCCCCGCTGTTCCCAACGCGGGGAGTAGTCATGGCGCTCCCCTTTGTCGTGCTTGGCCTGGTTCTCCATGGTAGAAAAGGCTAGGGGATCAGGTTCATCATCCTGTTGCTTGTGCCATCCGCCGGAGGAATATACCGACTCGTGGCTCCTCACGTTTGCTCGCCGGCTTTGGCGATCATGATCTCGTGATTCAGCTCCCGTTCTCACCGGGACTTGCTGGTTTCGCACTTCAGGAGGAGGTGGTGGTGGCGTGACCTCCTTCTGCTTCAGGAATTCCTCCATCAAGCTCTCCAAGTGATGGTACCGTTGGTTCATCACTTCGAGCTCCTTAGCGAAGTCGCAACCAGATTCCGGGGTCGGGTTTTGTGAAGTGGATCCGCCCATAGTCTTGCCCTTCGGCAAGGGTGAGTCTTCGGGCGTCACGCGTTCTTTTTCTCCACCTTGCTCGTGAACCGTCGATTGGGTCCTTGTCAACACCATCTTCTCGGGTCGAAGTTTGGGACGGCTTCTTGCTCGGGTCCCATAGACGGCGCCAATTTGTGGGGGATGAAATCTGGCTTTCCCCTCTTGGGCCAGATCTTCGCTGATCCAGGCTTTGGATGTAGACCCGAGATGGCGTGGGCTCGTCCTCTTCCTCGCGTCGATCCACTACAAGCCTTCAATGTCTGTCAGCGTCTTCCTCTTCTTCCTTTTTCTTCCGCCTTCGGGTACCTGAAACTCACACCAGTGTGGTGTCGGCTAACGCCCCTCCGACGCTCAAGTCAATCGCCTCTTCATATCCAGAAGAACTTGGAATTCTTGAGTTTAGTAGGAGAGAGAATCAATGTTCGCATACCCTGAGAGGAAGGTGAAGTCCTCCTTTTATACTAAACAGGGGTGTGCCGAGCTTGGCCTTGCAGGGTGATCATATCATGATATGGAATCTCCACGTGGCCTCGAGATCTGTGGACATGTGGCACCTAGGGATCATCATTATCCTATAACTGTTTTTTTGACATTCTGTCCTTTTTCTAGTGTCAGGTAATATTCCCTCTGCTAACCGTTTTCTTGCAGGGGAGGGCCTTATTGCCGACATGCCTTTTAGTTCGGGCATTGCCCTCTGGACGACCTAACCTTGAGGTCGGGCAATGTTTGATACTCATCCTTAGACCTATTGGTCGGACATATTCTTTGTCCGACTTGGCCAGGTCGGGCATAATCGTTTGCCCGACCTTCGAGGAAAGCGGGCTTGTTTAGGCCGTAATAGAATTTTGAGCCCATGGGCTTTCCTTCCTCTGGCTCATATTTTTCTCAACACGGGATAATCCTTGTTCAATCCTTGTACTTATACAATCTTGTCTTTATTCGTCTTTCTTCTATATGAAGAAATTGTTATACTCTTTTACTCTATTGACAGTGCTAAGAAATAGAACCTTCGATATTGGAACCTTTTGCGAAAACATTTTTAAATATGTGGGGTTTTTAGGAAAAATAAACATTCCAAAGTTGAATTACCTTGTTCTCTCTCCCATGATTGATCTCCCTGGATTCGAGCATCTTCGTTTTCCTCGCTCTGCTTGAAGACGTTTCCTCCTCTAAACTCTTCCATTTTTTGCTCCCGATCTTGAATGTAATGATCAATGATTCACTGCATCCTTGTTCTCTCCCATGATGTTCCATAAGCCGAGAGCATCTTTCTTCTGTATGAAGAAATTGTTGTGCTCTTTTACTCCATTGATAGTGTTAAGACAATGCTAAGAAATAGACCCTTCGATATTGGAACCTTCTGCGAAAACATTTTTAATATGTGGGGTTTTCAGGAAAGCATTCCAAAGCTGAGAATTACCTTGTTCTCTCCCATGATTGATCTCCATGGAATCGAGACCCTCTTCGTTTTCCTCGCTTGTTCTCTTGATGACATTTCCTCCTCCAACTCTCCCATTTTCTGCTCTCGATCTTGAATGTAAAGATCAATGATTCACCACATCCTGATAGGAATCAGAATTGAGCCTCTACGTTTTCCTCGCTCTTTCTCTTGAAGACGGTTAAGATGTTCTCCTCAACTCTCTCATTTCCTACTCCCAATTTTGAATTACGATCAATGATTTCGCCATCGGAATAAGAAGAAGAGGAGTCAAAAGATGGTCCAACTCCAAAGTTCATGTTTAAATGTGGAAGATAAAGGAGTTGTGAAATATGGGGGAAGAGTTAGATTCCTATCTTATCCAATCATCAAGACCTTGTTTTGTCACCATCGATAACTTATCCTTTTCAAGCTTTGGCCTCTTGCAAGCGTTGGCCTCTTGCAGTCTTCAGGAGCTTTGTCCTCTTGCAAACATTAGATTCCATTTTATCCGGTCCTTAAGAGCTTTGTTGTCATCTTTCAAACATTGAATTTCTATCTTATTCGGTCTTTAAGAGCTTTGTGGCCTCTTCCAAACATTGAATCCCTATCTTAATCTTCAAATGTAAAAAGTAAAATCAACAGATAGGCAGAACAGAACAAATCATCTATATTTTAGTTACATGCATATCAGCCAGATTCCACATCAATAAATGCTATCAGATGTTTGTTATTTCAGATACACCAAAATGATTTAAATAAAAATTAAAACATTTTTTTGGCTATAATCAATTGCTTAGTCAAACACATTATGTTACACTGGATCTCAGATACAAGTATCTGAAATAATGTGTTCGTTCTATCATTTGACCCCAAAAAAAAAATAGTGTGCACAAGGAAACCTAAAACAATTGAACAATATCAAATTTTTTTTCTCAAATCTAGATACACTGGTAAACAAAGATAACGCATCAGAGATAATTTCGTCATGTATTTGACATTATGATTATATAACAAATAATCAATCATTATAGATTTCAGATACATGAATATGAAATACTCAGATTAACAATGTCCAATGTGTTTGATTACACATGTATCTGAAACACTCAGATTAACATATTGATTAGATGAATTTCAGATACACTAAGATTAACAGATGAAAAAGGTGCAGAAGGGAACTTTGGCGATTGAGACGCTTCATATTTGATTTCATCTTTTCAAAAATTGTAAAAAATTCATCTAATGTTTCTGTTTATGTTGCCAAAAAAAAGGAAGACGCGGGGAGGTTTCGATTGTTGCAAGAAATCTAACATTTCTTCTTTGCCATTGTTGACGATTTGTTTGGGGATGATGATCAGATTATATGAACTCTTGCTCACCTTTTTTTTTTTTCTTTTGTTCATATGGTTCGCCCAAGTCAGAAACCCTAGGTGGTTTAATGTTTTTTTGGAAGATTTTTAGTCAGGGGGAGGGGAGGATTAATGATGCCGCGTTTTTTGGGATAGTGTTACGATGATTAATGATAGTATGATTTTGTTGGAGCCAATTTTTAAAATTCTCAGAAGGGCAGTTATGTCATTGTCTTTTTAAGCTTTTAAAAAAGTCAATTAGGAAACCAATAGGAGAATGCCACCAATTGAGGCTCACCAATGAGGCCTAATTTCTGGGACCCATGTAGCAGCACTGAAAAAATAATATAGCTCATCTAATAAGGTATTATGCACTTTTGTAGAAAAATAAAATATATTTATTTTCAAAATATGTAAAAAAATTCTAATGAGGTTTCTTTGTAAAAGTGAGTACAAGGGGTTAAGGAGGCTTTAAATGAAGGTGAATGGAACAAGTCTCTTTGTTTTGATATTGAGCTCTATTACACTTTTTACAGTTCTAAATGTAATCTCATATATCTCATTAGCCCCCCTTTCACTCAGTGTAAAGAAGTCTAGACCTTGTTGGATTTTTTTTTAAAGTTTTCAATAAATAATACCAAAAGAATGTATGGGAATAACATTTGAAAAATGACCATGAGTCATATTATAGACTGGGGGAAGTTTTGTGTGAGGGATGGAGGTATTAGATTTCAAGATGTTAGATTTGTTATGGTGTAGGGGCGATTAGCTTGTTGCCTATGGTATAAGTAGATGTCTCTTCTACCTAGTCCCATGAAATTTTTCTTGTTATTTTGGCTTTTGTTTTGTACGCTTTTTTTTGTCCTGTATTATATTAAAGCATCTGTGTACCATTTAGTTTAAAAAAAATATAATTCAATTAATTAAAATATATATTTTACATTTTATAAAAGTATATATGACTCATATAAGGTCATCTTCAGCCCTTACTCAAACCTATACCAAAATTTCACTTAAAATTTGAGTAAAAGCTTGATTTGATATAATGTGTCTCCAATCATTACTTTGTGTTTTACTCAAATCTTTTAAAAAATTCACATCTTCTTCTAATTATTTCCTATAATTTTCAAAGTTTTTTCCCCAAACATTTTTACTACTCAATTTTTTTTCCTTCAAGATATTTAAATTTAAAAATTATTATCATCCAATTTTTTGGGAAAAAGATAAAAAAATTTATTTTTATTAGAGTAAAAATAAGAAGTTAAAAAACAAAAATAAAGACTTAAGAAAGAAGTCCACTTTTTTTTTTTTTCAAGAGATGGTGAAAATTTTGGGGGGTGAGAAGACATCTAATATAATTGAACTAAAGGTAGAGTTGAAGGAAAAAAAACTGTCACATTGGAAGAAAATGTAGAAATAAAGGAAAAAAAAATGTTAAAAATTTGGGTAAAGATTTGAGTCTCCCTTGATTTGGGTAAGATTTGAATAAAAGCTTGATTGGGTATGGGTAAATGGTTGGAGATGATTTTTAATGACCTTTACTCAAATTTAAATTTGAGGTTTGAATATAGAATTAGAGATGCTCCAAAAAATATGATTTAAAAAAATAAATAAAAACATGTACAGTCTATCAGTAAAATAGACTGAGTGTAATATTTTCCTTTAAACATTTCTACAATGATGGGCCTGGTCCTTACAAAAATGTGCAGCCCATCAGCCCAATTATTGTATTCAATGTTCTTACCCACTTTCTCCTGCTCATGTTGAGAGCATAACAGTCAGGATTCAATGCTTCATGGGGTCCAATTTTTATTCATTCATTCATTCATTTATTTTTTTGTGGGAAGCTCTCTTTCTAACCAATCATCCTCATCATATTGTACTGCAACCTCCACTTGTCATATATTATTTGTGGTCACCAAATATTGTATAGCAGATGCAAACATAAATGAGGTTTCTGTTGCACCGAAAGTCACAGTGGATGATGCCCTAACAGATATGTTTCCATGAATTCATGACAAGTCACTCTGCAAGGCAAAGTCTTCCTGCATCTTTCAATGGAGGTTAGGTCATTTTTGCAAACAATTCACTTGGGGTCTTAATTTGTTGTGCCGAAAAGTCTTTTTCGATCATGTTTGCTGTGGCGTAGCTAGGATTTTTGTTTAGTGAAGGCAGACTATTAGGCTTTGTATAAGTATACCACATTGTAAGGTATTGTAATACTTATGAAGTTAATCTATTTTTATATTTAATAAATTAATTAGTCTTATTATATGAAACAATTTTATCTTTGATTGTTCTTTACTATATATATCTTGTGGATTTTTTTTGTACATATACCCCTCAAACAATCAATCCTGTATGATATGTTATATAACTACATACATAAACTCTTATCATTTGATTTGGTTGTTAATGAATATACTATTTGGTTGAATCTCTGTCTTGATTTTTGTGGTCACATTTAGCAGCACTACTAGGATCTACTTTTAGTATGCCAATGACAGATCACTTAATTCCCCATGTGATTCATTTAATTTTTACTTGAATAAAAAATACTTATGTAATTAAGATGAATATCTTGAATGTTCTTTGAAAATAAGAAATGAATACTTTGACTGTACTTCGAGTGCTAAAGAGATCTCATTTTTCATAATAACTGATGTTCTCAAAATCCTCATATCACGTGGATCTTCACAATAAAATTTTAAAAAGTAAGAAGAAGTGCATGCAACATATCTCCCTGTCTTGCCATTGAATTCTTCACATGGCTTTAGTTGTTGCCCTCTCTGTTTTCAATTGTACTACCTCAATTGAATGACCTTCTCTGCCACCCTGTGTGTCTATTGGAGTGGGACATGAAATTTGGGACTCCTATGCCCACCTAAGATTCATGCATATCTTTTGCATTAGTTTGGTTTAATCCTTGTTTCCATATTCATGCAGCATTTCACCAACGATGTATATATGTTTATTAAATGAAACATATAATTTTTGTTATTTATGTAAAGGGTATACAACTCATTGAAGTATATATTTTATTCTTGTTTCATTATGTGAAATGTATATTTTAAAGTCATGTTTGGATGGAAGAATAGATATGAAAATAGAGTAGAAAAAAGATAAAAACTTGCTTATTTGCAAAAAAATAGATAGTTGTAGCGATATAAAATATATGGGAATAAATTGATATTATTATTCCATATTCACCCTGGAACAGAAGACAACACACAAGGTGTGTGCGTCTTCGCCTCCAGCCTGCGAAGAAGCCACTCAAGACAGTGGAGAACAAGAAAATTTAAAAGAAAAGACCAGACAAACAGTGGCAACTATTCAGGATTTATATGTAGCTCTCCTTTGTCTAATCGAACGTCGTGCGTTTCTCCAATCTTATATATCTATATTTTATTTATCTTTTATCTACAATTTATTTATGGTCAATCAAATAATAAAAAAGTTATCATTACATTTTTAACTGAGAATAACTAACAACACCACTATATAGAAAATGATTTAGCTACCTAAAAAAATAAAATAATGTGATTTATGCTGACAGTCCCTCAATGTTCAATATAACAAGACATGCACAGAAGACAATACATGCCCCTCCTGTCATGGTCAGATTTTTACCCTCAGTCCCAAATATTACATGCAAAAATAAATTCATGTATCCATCACTTAGTTACTTTCCATCTACCAGCAATGTACACTGACATCCCCCCCTTCATTTACAACTCCCAACCCTATATATATCACTGTTTATGCTGCGCACTCCTCTCTCATCAGAGTTCCTCCAAATATTTCTCAGTCTGATTAGCCATGGCCATCCTGAGAGCTCTTCTGCTTGCATTTCTGGCTCTTGCTCATGTCCAGGCATCGACGTGCCGCGTCGTCGAGGGATCGGTTTCATGCCTGGATTGTCCTCATCCATCCCATCTCTCTGGTTCTTATATATCTTGGCTTTCTCTCTTGTGATGTTTTTCTATTAGGCTTTGTTGATGTTGATGCTATTGTTAAATCAACTAGTTTTAGTAATTTTTAGAAGATGTTATCTGGTGGGGGTTGATGAATCTCATTATGTCATATCAGTCTCCAACATTTGATCAAAAATTACCAATTCTTTTATTAGTGATTGATTTTGTTACAAACATTCAAAAGAAAGAACCAATGTTCCAGAGAACATACTAGCTCATTTCATTTTTACTTTTTATTTCTATGCACTTGAGATGTCAAAATAGTTTAGATATGAAAAAAAAAACCCTAAAAAATATAGCTTTTTAACTATTATTATCTATCAAAATATATAATTGTGATACTTGATTTCAAAGAGGACCAATATCATCACCCCACCCCATTGCATTATAAACTACAACTTTGACTTCATTTTGACCGGTTTGACTCCTCTTTGACCTGTTTGACTTCATATGATCAGGACTTAGGGTTGCAATAAAGTGTGCAAAGGAGAAGAAGCTCACCATGGCAACCACCAACCAAGATGGCTCATTCAAGGCCGAGCTCCAGCCGACCACCACCGCCACCGCCTCCTCCTCCCCCGACTGCCTAGCGGTCCTCCTCGGGGGACCAGAGCGGCTCTGTGGGCCGAAGAAGGGCATAGTCTCCAAGGTGGTCAAGGCGCCGCTTCTGGACGCCTACACTGTCTCCGCTCCCCTCTCCGTCTTCTCCGCTTGTCCACCGGGGGCTGAGAAGGCAGCCCAACCGGGTTTCGGGGACTCGAAGACCTTTGACTTCCCTTTGCCCCCGGAGTGGGGCTTGCCTCCCACCAGCTCCTTCATTCCCTTCTTTCCCATTATAGGGATACCTTGAGCATGTATATATGCTTTTAGGTTTGATGACTTTGCATGGGAAGACTTTATATTATAAGGCAAAGTTAAAGAGTTTGGGCTTGGTAACTAATATATATGGATCTTTTACGTGCAATAAGTATTCTGTACGTTTTATAGTTTGTGATATATTGGAATGGATGTTTTAGTGAATTTTATCTATTTGTTTTGTATCTAAATTTGGTGAATTATGTGTTTTTTAGGGTATCAAAGATGGAATGCATGCATTTACCCACCAAAAATGTAATACGTCCAAATGAAAATATGTGTGTTAACACACACACACACATGTTACATATATGTGTGTTATATATAAATACGTGTGTTATATGCACGTGTGTTACATATAATACATATGTACATAATAACATAAGTACATTATATGTGTGTGTATCTATATTATATATTAAACAAAAGAATGTAATATTTTCACTTCTTCCCAATTGAGTTCATAACATCCATTGGAATATATATATTTGATTTTTTATTTTTTATTTTGTAACAAAGTTATGTATCCTTAACCAATTGAGCCCTCTCTCTAAAAGGGAGGATGTCCTTAACCAACAAACCAAAGGCCTTGGGGACATATATTTGATTTTTATAAATATATGAGCTTCTTTATATGAAGTATACACATTTAAAAAGATAAAAATCAACAACTGTTGGAGGCCCAGTTTGTTCAAATTTGGGCTCAATATCAAGGCCCATTAGGGTACGGTGGGGGCCACTTTGACTCAGGAGCCAGACCCGTACACGCGTTTAGTAATTTTGATAATCTTATTAGTTTTATAATTCATAAAATAAACTTTCACATCCACTATCAACAAAGTTTAAATCATTATTATTTTTTGCTAATTATTTGGTACATCGATGACAACAACTTAATCACAAATTAAGATATGATTTTCAAATATTGATTAAGATATTTT
This sequence comes from Acorus gramineus, assembly GCA_030737835.1. Taxonomy (NCBI): domain Eukaryota; kingdom Viridiplantae; phylum Streptophyta; class Magnoliopsida; order Acorales; family Acoraceae; genus Acorus; species Acorus gramineus. The sequence goes on along the minus strand of CM060855.1, from coordinate 4,441,259 downwards.
AAAATAAATTTAATATGCAGTGTGCCCTTACTGCAATTCTACCTTTAATCTTAATTCTCGTTTCAAAGTGTTCATACAGTCATTTAAGAAACATCAGATAAAATTATAGGATTTCCATTACCTGTTAGAACAGAAAGTAAAACAAAAAATGAGACTCATTAAAATTTCATCCTAATATTTTGACCAACAATATCCTTTGTTTTAGAGGGTGACCCAAAAGAGTCACACTTTGACAAGCCAAAGGAGAAAGTGACTCCACCTACTATGTGAATCCACAGTTCAAGGAGCTTTGAATCATTCCTCACACATGTTTTTCCTTCTCAACCAGCTGTCAAGCCAAACCCCCATTTTTTTTCCACACTGTATTCTGAATTTTCCAAGAAACAAGTCTCTCTCTCTCTCAACTAGTATGTGTGTGTATATATATATATATATATCCTATCAAACTTTGCTTAGTTAATAATAGGTATTGTTAGAGAGGAGGAGAAATGATGCAAACAGGTTACAGGTTCTTCCCAACAGAGGAAGAACTGATCACATTTTATCTGAAGAACATGTTGAACAACAACAGGAGGGAGGACATTGAGAGACTCATCCCCATCGCCGACATCTACGTTTGCGACCCCCAACACCTTCCTGGTGAGCCTCTCATCCTATCATTTCTCATCAGTCTCCAACGTTGTAAAAAAATAGTACAATCTCTCACATAAAGACTGATGAGACCTGACTGGATCTTATTACTCTCCTCATCTTGCAGGGGTTTCAGGAGTGCACAATAAAAAGGACACTGAGGAGTGGTTCTTCTTCAGTCCCATGCAAGAGAGAGAAGCCCAAGGAGGCCGGCCAAGCCGGACCACCCCGTCTGGCTACTGGAAAGCCACCGGCTCTCCGAGCTGGGTGAGATCGAGTACTAGTAACCGAGTCATCGGGTGCAAGAAGATCATGGTCTTCTACCAAGGGAGGGCCCCCACTGGAAGGAAGACCGGGTGGAAGATGAATGAATATCGAGCCCTCGAAGAAGAGACCGTCACACCGACAGCATCCTCCAAGGTGCGCTCATTCATCAAAGTTCAGATCCTCTATGTGACAAACACACACAATCTCTCTGTGGGTCAAAGAAATGTGTCACGCAAAGGACACACAACGCACCCTTATTTAATAAAATAAATTTCTTTTTAACTGAAAAAATTTTAAATGCAATTTTTCTGGGTGTTCTAACTGTTGTCTCTGACTACAGTTCCGGACCGGGTTCAGTTTGTGTCGGGTGTACGTGAAATCGCGTTCACGGTCGACGTTCGATAGGCGTCCCGGGCTCGAGACACCACGGGCGGCGGCGGCCTCCACCGTCGATTTGGCTGATCATGAAAGCGTGTCGATCTTGGGCAACCAATCGATTTCTATGAGTTCACCTGAGACTTCATATTCAGATTTCTGTGATGATATTGACTGGGACTCTCTCACTTGGGGCTGAAATTCTACTCAAAATATTTTCATCCTAGTAGTTCTTAGCTTATTGAATGATTTTATATTTGAATTGTTATTCTTCATTGTTAGAATATTATAAGTTTGGATAGAATAAAATTATGTAACTATCAAAAGTTTATTCTAATGTATAACTATCAGGGTCTGTTTGGATAGAGACATAAGCTATTCTGGGGTTTATACCTATTCCAATAATTGTTGACTTTATTAATGGAATAAGAGATTTTGTGTTTGGTTGTGTTTTCAGTTATTCTCATTGGGAAACGTAATAATAAAGGTTGGAGTGTTTGGTTGATGAAGAATAAGATGTGAATAAGGTGAAAAAAGTTGATTTAACATGTGGGTCCCATTGATGCGTAAGAGTTGTGATTTGAAATAATAAAAAAAAAACTGTGGGACCTACTTATGATTGTTGTTGGAATAGACTAATTCCATGTGAAAGGAGAGATTACTATACCCCTTAATTCTTGGTTATTCCGGCATATAGATTCTCCCTTGTTCCCCTCATCCAAACGCCCTTTTTTGCCTATTCCATGTATGTTCCTGCTTATCCCCCCTCTATTCCTATAGCCAAACGGGCCTTATAGTTTATCAAAACATACATGTTTTTTTTTAAGATTATCATCACCGTTTGCATTGGTTCGAGAATAAGGTTGGAATAAGTGAAAATTATTTGGAAAAACTTTAAAATGAGTGTTTGGAAGACTAGAATAAATGAGAATCTATATGTCAGAATTAGATAATATAAAGGGGTATATGAATTTCTGTCAATATTTGAGATTATGTTATTCCAGGTTATTCAACCCAAAAGAATATGTGGACTCACTATCTGTTATCACCTCTTATAAATTCTTATCTACATCTTGTTCACATTTTATCTAAACAACAAAAACTTTATTATTATAATTTTTAACGAGAATAATTAAAAAAAATCACTTTATTATTATTTATACTAGAATAAGATAAACATCATAATTATTTAATTCTCTATCCAAATCGGAGCTAAAGAACAGTCTTTTTTGTTGAATTATATTCCAAGTTTCCAACAGGAGTTTGGACTCTGAATTACTATTAAGGAATATCAGCCAACTTAGACATCACCACTGTGATATTTTCATTTTAACTCCAAAATCAATATCATAGTGTAGTGGGGTATGGAATAGAGAATCATTTTTAATATGACCCTGACAAAACAACCCTTTAATATGGGTTTGTCTGGTAACTCTCTCATCCAGACCAGAAAAAAAAAATAAAAAAAAATCTCTTTCTATTTGTGAGAGCGGTGTTGAAAAATTAATACATTTTTTTAAAAAAATGTATTAATTAGTTTTTAAATATAGATTAAAAATTTAATTAGATGTTTAATTTTTTCTAAAATGTTTAGTCCTACATTGGTTAAAGAATGTGATGAAGTAATTTTTAAATATGCCTCGTGTAGATCTTGGATCGGGACCCAAACAAGGGCTGAGACTTGTGAATTGCATTTGCATTTGGAACGTAAAATTTATTTGGAGCGTTTTATTTTTTCGCAACGGCTGACAACGTTTAAATTTGAATGTTAAACGTTGTAAATAAATATGGCAACTGTAAACGCTTACCATAATTGGCGCGTGTAATTAATACCTACGTTACACCTCCAACAGTCGAATCTTTGTGCCTCTAAAAAGGCCACCTTCGCATAGATTCATTGTATGCGAAAAAACTAAGTGTTCCACTAGAAATTCTCTACACAAACTGAGTTCTTATTTTTCTTTTTGTTTTTTTTAGGCGATCAAGTCTGCGACCGGTTCGACTTCTCTTCCTGCTTGCACCAAGAAGAGAAAAGCAAGGGCTGTGTGGTTTTATCTTGAGAACAAATCGTCGAGAACTCTGTGCGACGTATTCTGTTCTGAAGACAGCGGTACCACGTGACTCCATATTAGGCTCTTCTAATCCCTGTCTTCATATCCTTTCTATTTTAATCTTATAGTAGATCATTTTTTTTCTAACAAGTGGTAGATACTGTTTCATTTTTAATTTATGATCCATGGATATATAATATATTTCAAGCTTAAAATAATTTCTATGGATAGAGAAAAAATTTGATGATTTTTTTTTTAATAAAATTTCTTTATCTATTTAGAAAAGCTCTGTCTAGTATCTACATTCTCTGTCATTCTTCCATCCTCAAGTTGAAATTTCAAATAACTTTTGTACAATATCCTTTATGGCTTGCTAATGTTTTAAAAGATGTACTAACAACTTCTATTTGTAATTTATTTTACATTTCTTGTCGATCTACACCTTGTAATACCAGGCTTTTGAATATCTTTGGTATATATATATTCTGAAAATATATCAAATTAAAAGGTTGTAGTTAAAGTTTGTCGAGTCCGATTTTATTAACATTGATAAAAACCATTAATTTCCGGTATATATTTGAAGAAAAATGTTAGACTCAGCTCTATTTTTAATTAACCCCAAATGCAGTCTAAATCTATTATATATATATATTTTTAAAATAATATATTTTATTTAATAAAATATATATTTTTACAGAATATATATTAAATTTACATACTGAGGTGAATAGAATAAGTCAAAATAAAACCAGATTACCTGAGAAGTCATATATATCTGTCTATGCATGATAATTTGTTTGTAATTACAGGGGGGAGAGATAACGTGCATTGTTTTTATTTATTTATTTTCCAAAGTTGTTGGTGTGGACTAGGCCTGTCAACGGGTGGGGTTCAGACTCGGACCCGATCCGACCCGGATCCGATTACACGTGTAATATATCCGACCCGATTTGGACCCGACCCGAGTTGGACCCGACCCGGCGGACCCGAACAAACAAACGGGTCGGGTCCGGGTCCACCCCGCCCCGACCCGTTGGACCCGAGACCCGATTATTTTATTAAAATATGTTCATATATTACAAGACCATTAGTATTAGTTGATACATAATTTTATTTTTTACTTAACTTATTTTTGTATCTACAAGTTCATAAATCATAATCATAACAAGCCTATAAATCGGTTTGTTTTGGACAATTAACTTATTAGCTTTTGAATTTGTATGATTAATTAGTTTGTTGCATGATTTATGTTTATTATTTAGGTTAATATGTTAGTGTTTATTGTTTTGAATGTTGTTTAGGTTAATATTGTTTTGAATGTTGTTTAGGTTAGTTATGTTTATCATTTAGGTTAATATGTTTTTTATGTTAGTGATTATTGTTTTGGATGTTGTTTAATAATTCATTTACTTTTTTTGAATTGTATAAAATTATATTCAAACATAGTCTCATTAACAATAATGTTTTATTATAAAAAAATTTCAAATAGAATGATAAGGCAAACAAATACATGAGCTCTTCTCTTTCTTTTTTTTTTTTACCCAACCATCCGGGTCGGACCCGACCCGGGTCCGACGGGTCCGGGTCCGGGTCCACATTTTCCCGGACCCGCCGGGTCCTGTCACGGGTCGGGTCCGGGTCCACCCCGACCCGACCCGGACCCGACCCGTTGACAGGCCTAATGTGGACACATTGATGGTGAAGGATGTAACATCATTTAATTAATTGGTCTGACTTGATTTCTAGACATGTCATTGTAAAATAAATTATAATAACACTTAGAATCTTGATTAACATGTTTAGAAATACTATAATCATATATTTCTGTCATGTGGAATCATTATAGTATATATATATATATATATATATATATATATATATATATATATATATATATATATATACACACACACACATATACAAACCTTTCTCCATAGTAAGTAGCCTTCTTTTGGTACAAGGAGTTGAAGAAGAATAGAAAGATTCTTCACTCTCCTATCTCTCTATGGAGTGGACTTACTCTTGCTTGTGCAAACACAAGATGTTGTGAGACATGAGAAATGGGTTGGGAGTCCACTCCCTTTTATAGATGGAGAGGGGGAACCCTCCCACACTCAAACATAAATTGGATTCTTAAAACCCATTGAAGAATCCAATGAACCTACTAAGTGTTTTGGGAATGTATCCAATAATGGGTGGGTGTTGGGAATACAAATACATTGAATATTTTCCTCATTCCAATGACCATACATGTACACAATACACACAATTACTCTTTATACATTGTGTATTTTTAGATTTATTATTCAATGGATAGTCATGGGAATTGAACCATATAAAAATTTAATTAATTTATACTTAATTGATTCACTCTTCTAATGTACCTTTTTATGAACCAAATAATGAAATAGAATATAGATCATTACATGTCCATATTCATTTTTTAATGAGTCACATTCTTACAGTCACGTCACATCTAAATCAAATACAGTAGTTTCTTTAAATTCTCTTTTTTGTCCAGTCTTCCTCTTTGTGGATGACTAGGAGCTCGTATATCCCCACCCCACGAAAGGATTCTCTTGACCCACTATTGAATAAAAATAAAAAAAAATCAAAATGGTGTTTGACTGTCTCCTTCGATTCAGGTCGATCACACGTAATCATCATTTTAAGTTTTGAATAACTAAACTTGATTGAATAGGGTTTGTAATAAAGTTCATAAATTTTATCTTGTAAATCTAATACTATAATGTGTATCATCCTTAGATCATTCATATCACTCCAAGTCTGAGTTGTAAAGTAGAGAGAATAAATTATTATTTTTAAATGTAGAACATAAGAACAATTTTTTTACATAAGTAAGGGACGAATTTTCAAAAGTCAGATGTAACATGTGTTTAGATTAACTGATGAGTTTTTTTATTTTCAAACAAATAATACGCTTAAACGAAGCTTAAAAATTATATATATTTGTATAATAAAATATTTTTTTTATAAAAAATTGAATTAATTGAAAGCACACATACTTACATTTTTTTATAGTCCCTTAGCTACTGTTTGAATAGAAGAATAAACGTATGATGGATAAACCCAAAAAATTTACCATGTTCGATCACGTTTGGTTGCCCAAAACCTACAATGGCAACTGCGTTGGTCGACCGAAAAGGTGTAAATTATATTTTTTCCGATCGAACAGGGTTCAGAAAAGGTCAGAGAGTTCTGGACCTTGTTCGACCAAGTTTTGTCGTCCAAAACCTCTACCATCGACTACTTGTGGTCGACCTGGATCTTTGGGAACGGCGAAATGCCATTCCAATTTTTTTTTTTTTTCAGTTTTAAACTGTTGGTATTTTTGTATTTGTTTTATAGATGCACGCAATTTTTTTAAATATAATTGTCAAGGTTTATTTGTAATTCATCAAGATCTGATATTATAATTTATCTATATTAAACATGTTTTTAAAGTCCAATTTGGATAATGTCATAAGCTATTATATAGAATAGATTACTATTATATCATATATAAGAGATAAACTATTTTATGATTAGTTGTGTTTTTAATTATCCACATTGAAAAACCCAATAATGATATTTTTCTTATTTAACTGATCATGGATAAGTTGTAAATTAAAATGTGAATAAGGCATGGATAAGAAATTATAAACGGTGAAAAAATAATTTGACATGTGTCTCATTGACTTATAAGAAGAGATGACAGACGATTTAATATTTGAGTTATACTAATGGAATAAATTGAGTGATAATAATACAAATTTCATATGAACCTAGACTACTAATTCTGATACAGCTATACCCACTGATTCCCCTCAAACAAATAGATTTTTGGATTTATGCATGCCTATTTTATCTTATTCTCTACCTAACATGCCACCCAAACAGGTCATTAAATAAGAAAGTTAGTCTTCACTTATCCCATCCTTATCCTTGAAACAAAAGGGAATCTCTCAGGGTTGTCCATTGTGGAAAATTTACTCTGTGTCACGTGTATGATCCAAACTGTTGAACCACCCCAAGCTCATCATGTTTGAACATAAATACCTGAATAAGGCAATTCCAAAAGTAGAAACTTGTCCATCAAGTTTGATAAAATCCAACCGAATAAAGATTATTCATGTTTTATAATGCGCAAATAGATTTAGAGAAAAAAAAAGTTGCTCGGTATCTATTTTATAGTTCAAAAACGTATGTTACGATTTCGGATCTTGGAATGCAATCAATCAAAAAAAATAAATAAACAAATCGAAACAAAGACACAAAAATTTACATGGTTCGACAAATCTTGCATACATCCACGGAGCACACCAGAGATCAATCTACTATCAATGAGAAGTTTTTACAATGGTCATACCGAAGATAAAAACCTTAAAGCCTAATAAAAAATATGAGATGCCTTTTTATACTGATATCTCATTAAGGACAAAAAAGCCAATACACGAAAGACATCTAAAAAAAAATTCTGGGTAGCGCCAACAATCCTCTGCGCACATTATCAAACTCCACAATATATAATAATGCAAACCACACATCATATATTTTATCAAATAAAAAATATATTTTTATAAAATCTGAAGTATATATTCTAATTAATTAAATAATATCATTTTGAGAAAAAAAAATTCACCGAGTTATATACCTCGATTAATTTTGATGTCTATAAATATAATCCAATTGTTGAGGGGAGAGACATTGTTTTTTACATTATTTATTTGAGTTGTCTTTGGAAATCTTTTAGCATGTATTCATGATTCTGTTACTCAAAAATAAAGATAACTAATTGTAATTTGAATGAGTATTATTACATACAATCTAACTTTGTAGACACTATCAAGGCCAAGAATTATGTGCAACCTAAATTTTAATTTTTTTTCCTTTTTTATTTTGAAAAAAAGTACATCATTATATCCTTGGAATCTCTAAATTTCCACTAGATGACAGCAATCTCTTAATTAATCAGAACTCTCTTTGACTAAAGTAACTAAGGCTTCCTCATTATCTATTCAATTCCAAAACAAGAAGGAAGGACAATTTCACATTGCCAAGTTAGTTCCCATTCATTACTGGTGTTGAAGATCACATTGAAGTACGACCAGGATATATATAGCATTGTCAATCAATATATTTCAATATATTCAAAGCATTTTGTGGTATGTAAATTGTCTGACATCACATCAAAATTTCATGCAGAGGTTGGAAATATGATTCAATGTAAAAGGTAGTCTTAGTCAACTCTTTGCATTGTCCACATTCTTAATAGATAATTAATTAATTCATTGTCTCAATTTTTAATCTACTAAGAATTAATTTTCCTGCTGTTTTCTGTGTTGCACCTGGACCCCTTTAAAAATGTAACAAATTTCAGCAAAAAAAGCCATCAAAATCACATACTCATAAAGCTGTGGTATGGCCAGGATTTTTAAGGCTTCGATGTAATGCAATTGTAACCTTTTCTATCTTATTTAGCACTATATATTTTATTTTTTTATTTTAAAACAAATGAGAAATGAATTTTTTTTTAAAAGTATACAATTATAAAATATCATTGACCATCAATTAGATTATTTTAGTGCTGAAGAGAAGCTATGCTCCTGAGGAAAGAGAGTGAGTCCTTGAACAGGTACTATTACCATGCATGCAAAGGGAGAGTCCATTATGTGGTGCCATGGACATTGACTCAAAAGGTTTTATCTTCTGTCATGTATGGGGACTCTTGTTTTCTTTTATAAGAAGACCCCTGGAAAGTGTACACACAAATCATAGTACAAGTAGGTCCTCCAGCAAATAAAGGCTTCAGAATTGGAAGAATAGTTGCCAAGGCGCATGCAATAAATCCAGACTATGTTGAAATGAACCCCTCAAGAGGGGATGAAATCCAGTTAGCACTGCATTATATCCCATCATTTTTTTATGTCAGTCTCAAACGAGAGACTGACATAGGATATCTTACATATTTAACATATGAGATTTTCTAATTATTAAAATCATTTCTCAGTTCTTCATTAGAGACTAATGAACTAACACCGATGGAATCCAACACCACATCTCATCTTCCCAGATAGCCTTAAAAATATTGAGAGTGAATAAATAAGTGGTTGATGTATGCTCAAGAAGCAAATTAAATGATGACACAAAATCAAGTACCATCTTTAGCAATGCACTTGCGGCGCCATAGATTAGGATAAGTTGCATAGTTTTTTTTTTTAATGTATATATACTATAAGCAATAACTGTTTCATGTCCTTAATAACTTGGATGTTTCTTGTGTTTCTCTATTAGAATAAGTGTGCAACATTTATGTTATTAAGGTTCTTATAGTAGCCCGGACATGGATTGAAAATATTAGGATGCATGCCCTAGATTCGATTAATTTGAATCTCAGACCCAGACTATCAAATATGTTTTTTTTTTTGTTTTTACAACTTAAACAATATCAGGGGTGCAACTTGGGCGGGTTGAACCCGACCTAACCCAGTTCATGAACGGGTTTGAGTTGAGATTTTTCTCTGCCGGGTTCAATCGGACCCGAACCTCAACTAACCCGAACCCAATTTGGGTCGGGTTTGGGTTGGGGGTCGGGTTATGCGGGCTCAACCCGAACCTGAATTGGTGAAGGTTTTTTTTATATTTTTGTTGAAAAGCGATGAAGCTATGTTTAGCTTAATTAAAATTTAGAATATGTATTCATAAACTATTTGGATTTTGTAAATTTTTTTGTGGTGAATATACATTTAATTAATTAGAGTTTATTGTGTTGTTTATTAAATATTTTTTTATGATCTTCTAAGTATTAAACCCGAGTTCGACCCGAGCCCAACCCGAGCCCAAATTCAACCCAAACCCGACCCGAACCCGCGGGTTGAGGTCGGATTCGGGTTGAAGGGTTGAGGCCTGGTTCAGGCTCGGGTTGGGGTTGGGTTCTTTGCAATGTGGGTTAAAGTTGAATCCGATCCAAATCAGATCCAACATGTCCGAGTTACACCACTAAACAATACGCAGAGGATTGAATTAAATTATCCCTGTGTATATCAACCAAAGTGAATGTGAGTGAATGTGTAAATAAGATCTCGATCATCACATCATGGTGAGAGCTAGACATAGAGTTACACTAAAAACTGAGATGTGACAACCCACCTATAAGTCCATGGACAGATTTATGTCTTCAATGATTCCTTTATTCCCCCCCCCTGTAAACCAGCTGGCTATTCAAACCTCTCTTTGATTTTTATTCCACCATATGCGATTTGAAATTTCTAAGCAACAAGTCCACCCGTTCTTCCCCCACCTACCTCTCAAGCTCTATATGTGTTTCAAGACTTCAAAGTGATGTACTGATGTGAGAGAGAGAGAGTGAGAGACTCATTGTTTTTTCAAGCTCTCCTTAATAGTTAGATATACAACAAGACCTTGATAGATTTGTTAAGACATACAAATTAACATAAGAAGAGATGATGAGAGATAGGCAACCAGGTTACAGGTTCTTCCCAACAGAGGAAGAACTGATCACATTTTATCTGAAGAACATGTTGAACAACAACAGGAGGGAGGACATTGAGAGACTCATCCCCGTCGCCGACATCTACAATCGCGACCCTCAACATCTCCCCGGTGATCATGAGCATCTCATCCTCAATGATAGCGTTTGGAAATGAATTTGAAAAATAGCCTTTTGGTTTAAAGTTTTTGGTTTTAGAATTTCAAGAAAATATACTTTTAAGCTCATGCATGTTTCAAGGTTGTACATGTTTTCGCTTTCTTCAAAAAAAATTAGTTTGTTTGAAAATACTGCTTAGGTTAGGTATGGTTTTAGAATCATCCAAACATATTTACAAACACTACACAAATTATTTCATCTATGTTTTTCTTTATGTGGAATGTAAGGATGTGGTATTTATGTTGACTAATAGATGATACATTTACCTTGTGTTGCAGAGATTTCAGGACTTTACAATCAAAATGACACTGAGCAGTGGTTCTTCTTCAGCCCAATGCAAGTGAGGGAAGCTCAAGGCGGCCGGCCGAACCGAACCACCCCATCCGGCTACTGGAAGGCCACCGGTTCACCAAGCTGGGTACGATCGAACAACAATCGAGTCGTCGGGAACAAGAAGACCATGGTCTTCTACAAAGGAAGAGCCCCCACAGGAAGAAAGACCGAGTGGAAGATGAATGAGTATCGGGCCCTCGAAGAAGAGACGGCCACCACTCCGACGACCGCTTCTACGGTTTGCTAACTACTCACATAAAATCATAACTTTAGTCCTCAAAATTTGAACCACGACAGTCTGATGATCATTCTCATTCTCTTTCTGTTGGAGCACCTGTTATTTTTTAGACCAATTCTGGGTGAATCAATCATAATGGAATGAGAAATTCTCCTTCTGGATCAGAGTCATCAGACAGTCCTCTATCATAATTATCAAAATCCTAATTTTTTTTTCTCCCGTTGATAGTTCAGGGCGGAGTTCAGCCTGTGCCGGGTATACTTCAAATCGCGCTCACGATCATTCGACCGGTGTCCGAGGTTTGTGGTGGAGAGGCCAGCGTCGTCGGCCATCACCGACACGCAAAATTCGCCCGGCATGTCGATGGAGGAGAGGATTGTCCACATGAGAAGTTCTATGATGAGTTTTCCAGACATTCCATCTTCAGAAAACTACAGTCACCAGGCTGAGGCCACAGAAAATTTGGATTTGGATTTGGATTTGGATTTGATGACAAACTTTGATGATTTTATTGTATCAGGTTGAGTGTGATAGATATGGCTTTTAAACGTGCATTTTGAATTGAATAATAATGTGAATTGTATTGAAAGGGAGATGGGGGGGGACACATGCAATTCCAAATGTTTGACTGCTTTTAGTCAGTTTAATTTGTTAACAATGACTGTCTTTGTGTACGGCTTCTTGGACGGTTTCATTTTATATGAAGAGGTTCATTTTATATGAGTCATAAAATATGTAATTTTATTTATTTAATGTTTATCTTATTATATTTTAAGATGCATGTTTAATTTTGTTAAGCTTTTCAAATATCGAAGTAACGTGAAGACTCGTTCCTAATATTATTCTCAGTCTTTTTGTCTGTTTTGACCTGTAGTTTCTATTAGAGAGAGACAGATATCTCTTAAGAGATAGCGTTGTGATACGTAGTCTCTTTTTTAGTTTCATATCAGTCAAATATATATAAAATTCATTAGAAAATATATTTAATCTTTTATATATATATATATATATCTTGTTAGATGAGGTATACTTTAGGGGTGGAGCCTCTTCAAGTAGAGTACGGGCAGCTGCCCCAGTGAGGACAAATGCCCCACTCAGGAAAAAAAAAAAATTAACTAGTGTTGCCAACAATCAGCCAGCAATCAATGAATCAAAATATAATAAAGGGCAATAGAAATAAAAGCTAAAATGGAGGAAGTGAAGGACATATATAGTCTCCCATGGGCAATTGGGCATCTCCTAAGGAAACATAAATGTTACATGGAAAGAGTTTTCCCCATCTTCTGCAGCAAATTGTGACTGTGATGAAAATAAAAAAATTTATGTCATACACTATGATAAAACTACATGTATTATAATAACGCAGTATATATTATTTTATCATAATATATGGGATTACAAAACGAGTCAAGTGTATCAACGTTCAAAAAAAAAATATTACAATGTTAATAAAATAAAATAAAACAATAAAGATGGCTTTGTTGCTTGGCAAGCAAGCTTCTTGTTGTCCTTTTTTGATTGATAAAGCTAAGAGACCTTTTGTGATTGATGAAGAGAGAACACCAGCCAAAACTTCACAATCTTTGTGTACCATCCACAACTGTTTTTGTGTTCAATAAGTCTACTAGAAGAGAACAACGCGGTTATATTGACCACCAATTGGAATTCAATTCAAATTAGACATTATCTTGGAAGTTCAATAGAAACTCCAAAAATTTTAATTCCCTTGAGTCAAATGTCATGTCCATATATTGATTTGATGTGTGTTGTGTTCTTCTTTCACACTTTGTTTAATTATGTGGTTTTGGTTACTTCTTGTTCTTAACAGTAACAAGGAAAACCAAAATAGATAGAGGGAAAAATTGGAGTGTTACAGCACAGATATTTTGTTGGATGAATTATGTTATTCTATTTTTAAATGAAGAGTTATATATAATTTGTTAAAGTGTGTGTCTATCATTTTTATGACAATATATATACGTATCTTATAAACATACATATATATTTTATTTAAAGTGTTTTGGAACTATACAATTGTCTTTAACATTATCCAAGAAAAAATAATTTCAAATCATGTTAAATTAGTGTGTTATAACCTAACTTTACAATATATCATGTTACATAATTAGTGTTTCATAACCCAAACTATACAATATTTAAATAACTCATGAACTAACATCAACTAAGCAATGCCAGACCATTAGAGCCATAGTTGTATTTCATTCTTTATACTTATGATGTCACAGTTTCTTATAGTAGTTTTTCCATGCCAGACCATGAGAAACAGAGTCAACCGACAGAACATCATATTATATATCATATGTTTCGTCCCTATTAGGGCAATTGTGGTATACAATATTTGAGATTCAGTGCCAAAGAAATCAATGCTTATGCTGAATTGGTAAATTATAATGGATTTGTTCCCTGCGTGTTCCCAATTAAATTATTCTCAATCAGTTTTCATTGCTGGTTAGGTTGCTCGTGTTCACGTGGGCGAAATTGTCTTGAGTATCACGAAATTTTAGGATAGATTGTGAGTTTAGGTAGATCACTTATTTACCCAACTCCGCATCTGTTTTTCTTTGGGGTGTTGATGAGAGTCATCCACCCCGCCCCCTTTTTTTGTTCAATCTTTCATTCTCATCATCTCTTTGTAACTCATTTCAGACATGGTCTGTTTGCTTAAATAGATATTCTTACGTTCGACTAAAAAAAAAAGAATCACGTCGAAATCAAATGGAGTTCAGGGTGAAAATGATTTTTGTTGTATATCCAAGAGGACAAAAATTTGATCAATTTAGTAACTCAAACTAATCACAAGAAGATGTGTCTTTCTATCATTTCACTATCATTTTTGTGATTGATGACTCACATCAGTTTGGACCACCATTTTTTTTTTTTTTTTTTGCTACAATTTTGTTATTGCTATCACTTTTGGGTATGTATTGATTGGAACCTGTTCAGAAGCCATAGATGAGAGGTGACACTAATAGTACTTTTGAACAGTTCAAGAGCTTCAATTAGATTACTTCTTGTGAGGCTGCAATTTATCATTTGTTCACTTTGCAGTGTAGGAAGACAATATTGGAATTTGATACATCCGTGTTTGGTTCAAAAGAAAGGGATTCTTAAGTAGGTATAATTCTTGAGTGTTGATACACGAAGTCTCTTTTTTAACCCAGCTTGCAACTTCATATACTATGATAGCTTAGGCTCCATATACTATATATGATAGCGTAGTATATGATAGCACAATTTTCTTTTTATATTTTTTCAAAGCAAAAAAACATATTAATGTATTTCATTATATACTTCATTTCATATAACAAAATATACTTCAGTGGGAGAATGTGTGATTTAAAAAAGAAAATAAAATTGATATGGACTACAATTGAGACGGCAAAAGAGACTAAACATATCATTTTCCATAATTCTTAGCTGCAATCAACATCATTAAAATAAAACAATCCTTGTAGAGTGTGCGTGTAGAAGAGATTGGGTAGTAGAAAGTGGAGGGTTAAAATTCAAAAAAGGGTCATTTTTTTATCTGGCGAACTAATGGAGTTCAACTATTTACTCGCCAAAATTGATATATTGATCAATATTTTCAACATAGGATCAAACGTAACCAACACGAAGTTTTTGGCTTAGATCATTTTCAACAATCTAACAAAAATATGTTTTCTGACTTAGACAACATTTTCAATTGACATGATTATTGAGTAGGGCCACCATGGGATATCCTTTCATGTGATGCATGACAAGGATGATATATACATTGTTTATAATAGGGATAAATCATCCACCTTCATTAAGAATATTGGAATGGAATCCTTGGATTGCATTGAATTGAATTGCAATATATCACCCAGCTTTGATAGAGACCAGGATCTGGAATGTAGGGTTACGTTTTGTCCATTTTCAGTGACACTTTTTGTACATAATTTGGCTAGTCAAATATCTTCTTAATAGCTCTAATTTTTTTATTAACTTCTATAAGAAACTTCTCAAAGGCTAAAACAAAGAAACATCAGTTATAGCTTGAAATAGCCCTATCTCTTGTATGGTCAATCCATTCATTGTATTATTGACATTTCATGTCACAATTGTAGGTACCTGTCATTTTAAGCTCTAGAAAAGTAGTATTAGAAAGATTTTAAAAAAGTCTCTAAAAACAATATTAAATATAATGCTCTATAGAAATCTATCTTACATTTAGGGCGAGGCAAGGAAAAACACAACTTCATGTTTTTGTTTGTCTGGTTAGACAATAAAGCAAAATAAGGTGTGTTAGATTGTTTTTGTGCACTCAAGAATCCAAAGGAAAATAAGGGTTTGTCAATATGTGCAGAGAAGTGACAAAAAAAATAACAAGAATTTCCTTTCATCACTCAAGAATATGATATTTGTGTCAAATAAGAGGAGAAATTCAGTTATTTTCATTTATCTATTTGTCTTTTTAAAAAAATGGTAAATTAATATCACTTTATCATGAGATGATAAACAAAGGCACACAAACATAACCTAAAAAAAAAGACAAATTTATCATGAGATGATTCTATTACTGTTCATCACACCCCCAATCAACAGAAAATTGATCAAAGAAAAAATTATTTAGTATATCCCTTGTATGGTCAATCGTATTATGTGATTTCATGTCACTATTGTAAGGACCAGTCATTACAAACCCTATAAACAGAATTACATAGGGGAAAAAAAGGCGTAGTTACACACAATCCGCGTGGAAGCCATCCAATAAAGTATATATACACCTTATAGGTGAAGTACATACCATGACTGTTCACAGAACTATACCTAATATTATTCAAAAGATGAAAAAAAATCGAAAACAATATTAAACATAATGCTCTACAGAGAGGTGTTTTGCATTTAGGGTGAGGCAAGGAAAAACACAACTTCCTGTTTTTCTCTGTCTTTTCTTTGTAAATAAGTGTGTGCATGTGTGTACAGGGAAGTCAAAAAAAGATAAACAATAAGAAAAAAAATCCTTTGACCATGCAAAAATCAGATATTTGTGTCCAATAAGAGAAAAGAAAAGATTACTGTCATCTAACTATTTGTCTTATCAGAAAAAAAATGATAAATTAATTTAGATTCTATCACTTTCTATGATACACACGATCAACATTCTACACATACACCCTAAACACACCCTAAGGAGTAAGAGGTAAATTTCTTAGGATGCAATGTGAGGGGAAATAATTCACACTTTCCATAACATAACACGCACACTCAATAGAAAATTGATCAAAGAATAAGTGATTTCTTCCATCACTTCCCGTTCAACCCAAATTCTTTTACTTTCTTTCATTTCCCATCCAACATTGTACACAAACTTACCCTAAGGAAAAAAAAATAAAATTCATTTTGACCACTCATATAAAATGGTGCTTATGTCAAACAAATGAGAAAGAACTTTCTTTCATTTTTCTTTGACTTGTCTTATTAGAATTGGGATAAATTTTTTCTCCTCCCATAAGAGTGAATGTGAGAAAAAGAGATGAATCCATTTTCTTTTATCAGTTTCCATCAAAGGCATAATCAGACCCTTAAATCGATTAGAAACTCCAGAAACATATTGAGCTTGCTTTGAAAAATACTGTTGTCATATTTCGGGTGATGTTCCATGAGCTCACAGGGAAAACTTTCTCATCCATTGACATTAGACTTTTTATTTACAGTGTGAAGTAATCCATATCTTGATTGAAACTAATAGACAAGTCACTGTTTACAGGTATTCAAGGCCACATCAAGAGTGTATTCATCCTCATAAAAGTGATCAACTTGTTTGAATAGATTCAGAATGCGAAAAGAACTAGTAACCTTTGATTATGATTTGCTCTTTGTCACCCGATCTTTTAGAGAATGCTGATCTAAAGTGTACAATGTCTTGGATGGTCAGGATGGATCTCACCAGTCCTCCTCAAGGCTCACGCGATGGAAACACATTACGGTGCAGACTAGTATGAAGAAGGAGGTGAATTCAATCCACATGGCTCCCGTCGATATCAGATCTGCATGCCTCAAGATCACAGGAATAGCAATGCTGCCCACGGAAGAGGCTCCAGTCAAGAATTTCGCAGCATTAATCCATCTGAAAAGAAGAGACTAATATTTATTAACAATCAAGACATTAACTAAAAAAAATTCTAAATGCATAAGATATGGATAAATATTTCAGAAAAAGGTATCTTGCTTGCAAACTGCATTTAAAATCATATCTTTACCACCCAATGCCTCTTAAATTGGCGGAAAAATATGCTTGCATACTACTGATCCATATTGTTGAGAATATAATGGTTAAGCCACCGATATTGACATACATCTAATTTAATGACTAGGTTCCAACTTTGCAACATATTCGAAATAGAATAACTTCGACAAGTCACAGCCTGAGTAAAGACATGACGAGAACACTTGGTACCAAATATCTCAAAATTGCATTGCTGTAGTAACAGCACCCCAAAAAATAACTTATTCAAACAGAACAAACCTACTCAACTGAACTGTTTAAAGCAAAGTCAATACAAAGATTTCAAATGAGGTAACATGGTTGCATATGTCTCCTAATGATGTCTCCTAATGATGTGATCTTACCATTTTTTTCATTATTACAGGCCTGGCTTCCATAAGCGGGTGGATATAATTCATTTTCATATAGAGGATTGCCTGTTTGGCAAGGGTGCAACACAGTTTGAAAGAGGATCTCAAAGTACACTGAGGTTCTTTCACTTATGTTTTGATCTCTCTATGTTTTTCCCTTGTGGCATTTTGAAGTTTTATTTTTTGCTTTCTTTATTTCCCTTACTGCTCATCTGTCCTTTACCTTGCAGGACGCTACTGGAATCAAGAATTATACAAGAAATAAGAAATTCGGGGAAGATGAGATGAGAGAAGCTTTAATTAACAACCACTCACCCGTCACCATCTCTGCTTGTTAAGAAATGTGTAGACCCTCCACCAAAGAATAAACAAGGCATTGGAACTAGCACATACATGAGAGCTGCAAACATTGACAAATTTTCTTTCAGAACTTATTATGCCTGTCAATCGTGAAAATGACCCACATATTATGTAATAGGAATTCAGAGTGTTACCTGATAACAATGGCCACCAATTGTTGTACAAAGCACAAGCCTGTCATAACATGAAACCTTGAATTAATACATGATCAAACAAGCCATTGCAGCTCAAGTAATTTTTTGCAGTTTCGAACTGGCTAAGTGCATGAATATTTTCTCACAGGAATTGTCCACTTCCAGTCATATGCACAAAAAACAACCAAACTAAAAAGATTTATCCCATTATTTGTGATAAGTTACAAGGATTAAAGTATACACATCATGATTCAAGATTAATTTTCACAAAGCGACTCCCAATCTTGCTTCAAACACCATATCTCGGTGCCGATATCTTCAATTCAATCACATTGATTGCATCTATTTAAGCAACACCCTATACTGACTGTCGGATATGTTTTTGTTTTAGAATGTTATCTTGGGCTTTCTCTCTTATTTAATAAAATGAGGCAATTGCCTACCGTTTAGTCAATATCTATATATATATATATATATATATAGATGAACATCACCATGATGATACACAAACACTTAAGAGGGAGAATAACCTATGCAAGGTGCAAAATGCATTTTATACTCATTTCATCACTCCTAAAGGAAATGGGAGCTTAATGGCTATAACATGTGTGTATATAACCAAAGTGACAGAAAATTACATTACAAGCTTAGTATAGTGAAGAGGCTAAATTTTGAAAGAGGCATCGGAAAGAACAATAATTAAAGTAATTATGCAGACAAAATAGAATATAAAAATAACCAGTGAAAAAACTGGAATTTATTTTTACGGAATAGACAACCTAGAATATTAACTGTTAGCAGAAAAGACACACAAAAGAGGTCACTTGTTAAGCATCAGTAGACTGATTAGATGTAGAACAAGCTGCACTACACCTTATCCAACAACCAAACATGCACACGGTGACTAGAATCCATTAACAATATCATATTCTCTTATGTGCCATTTGGATAGAGACATAAGCTATTCTTGAGTTTATAACTATTTTAGGAATAAGTTATTATACCAGTAGAATGAGTGATTTTTTGTTTGGTGGTGTTTTTAGTTATTCTCGTTGAAAAACATAATAATCAAGTGTAGATAAGGATTTGTTGTTTAGTTGACTATGGATAAGGTGTAGATGTTGTGGATAAGGATTTGTAAAAGATGAAAAAATGATTTGACATATCACCCTCTGATTTATAAGAAGAGATGACAGTTGATTTGACAGTGGGGCCCCTTTATACCAATGAAATGGATTGGGTGGAATAACATAATTCCAGGAGAGACTTGGATTACAAATACCAATTTATTCTCATCTATTCTGGCATAGCTATACCCACTTATTCATTGCAAACAAACAACTTTTTAGGCTTATTCTCTCATATTCCTGTCTATTCCTTCCCTATTCCGCAATCCAAACGGTCAGTGTAAAAAACATGGTGCCTTAAACATACAGAAGAGTGAAATATATCACGTATGAACTACTAACGTCACATGCACATCTTTAAACTTATGTGTACAACTCGAACTTTGAAAAAGAAAGGTTATATATTGCATCTCAATCACCAAGAACATCTTCAAACTAGCGAGTACAAATTGTTCATTCGAAATGACAAAACAGCTGGTGTGATCATTTGGAAGCTTGAAACACCAGTTCAAATGGATAGAACACCACCTCAACCTCTCTCAATCACCTATAAGATTCCACTCCACTCAAACTTCTACCAAGGCCCGGGAGCGTGACTTGTAGATGACTCATTTATTGTCTTACTTTTTCTTTACTTTGTTTTCTGCTCTGTTACTTTTATCTTCCTCTCATTAAAGAACCTCCTGTTATGTTCTGTCCATATGTTTCATTGAACATCCAATCCATATGTGAAAGGCTAAATCCTACCATCACTACTCAAAATTGTCTTGCATTCCAATGCTTACCATCACTACCCAAAATTTTCCCACATATAGCACGGTGATTGGAGTGGAGAATCTGGATGTGATCCTAATCTTGGACATTTTTTAAATAAAGTTGCCCCTTTTAGGACTCGAACCCAGGACCTCATCCTGTTAGCCTGAGCACTTTAATATTCCTTCAAGCAGTGGCCCCTTCCAATGCTTACAAGCAAAACAAAATAATCCTCGAGAACATAAAAAAAAGGTTGTAAAGAATTGAATATCATCAAAGAGAAGAAGAAGTCTATAGCAACTGCAGAAACATATACATACAATGGCGGAGTTGAGCCCATGTTACTCAAATGCTCCCTTATATCTTTCTCAAAGAAAGAACCTCAAGGGCATTAAAAATTTCTTCACAACATTCACCACATTTCGCGAACCTAACTTTTATTAGTCGGCTAGCAATTCCTTCTCCATGAAGGAGGTATGGGGATCAAACCCAGGGGACACCAATCTTCAAAAAAATGTACCTTTATTTTTTCAATAACATTCATCACATTTCTCCATATCAAATGAAAATGTTTGAGGGGAAGGAGCATACAAGCACATGCCAATTGTTTTCCGTTAATATATAACCCTGAATCCAAATTTTTCTTTTCCTTTCTCATACCCAACATACCTTATTAAAACAATCGACCCAATAAACTTGAATGTGCCAATAACATGCAACATTACAACCACCAACAAACCAAGTGAAGCAAACCCCAGATAAAACATGAAAAACTTAACGAATATGTTGAATATCATTCCAAGGAATTCAAAATCTTCTTATAACCAATGTTGAAAAAAAAAATTGAGTTCTAAATAATGTGTTCATGATGAAACCCAACATTAATTTTGTTCAGTCAATTAAACGCAGCACAATCTACGTAATCAAATAGTTATACAACGGTTCAACGAGGATCGAATACATACCAGGATTTGCAATAGAATGCTAGAAGAGAACATAAAAGCAAGCCCAGCAAGCCTGAAAAATCAAACCCAATTCATCACATAGTGAGATTTCCCATACAAAACTCAAAACCCCAAAAAACAAAGAAGACCAAAATCACTTGCAATACAAAGTTTCCAACACTTACACTGCAAATACATACGCGCAGCCATCGATGATCCACCAAATCACAACATAAGAATCAAAAGAGAAAGGCCAAAATCAGAACTTTATATCACAAACAGAGAAACCTCAACGAAAACCATTAAAAACCCTAATTTTCAAAGTTCCCCAAAGAAACTCCCAAAACCCTAATTAGGTTTTCGAATTCAACAATTCGAATAACAAGTTGAAAGGAATACCTTCGACAGTCATCGCCATTTCTGCAAAACACGGAGGGCAAAATCGGGAATTAAAAAAATCGGATGTCCTCGCACAGATCGTCGAAGAAAACCTGAAAATCGAGTTGAAGAGATCAAGAGACTCTCTTTTTCTTTTTGACCGAAGTGCCCCTGAATATCTTTTAAACTAGGGTTGTTTTGCATATACACCCTGTTAAATCTTGTTTTTGTCAAAATGCATCACTTAAAATGATCTATTCAAAATTACCCCCAGAAAAGTCATAAATTGTGCATCTATACCCCTGTAACCCCAGCTGGGGTTAATTTTTTTTTTTGTCATAATGTTGTTATCAATATTAAAAACGGTTGAAAAGACCAAAATAATCATGTTTCATCTTATTCTTCAACCTCCCCACCTTCACATTTCACTGCCCCAATATGATTCCACTTCATCTTTTTCGTATGGACCCCATTCAAAATACCAAAAACCCTCATACAAATGTGAGTTCATTTCAAGAAGCAACTCTTTTGTCTAGTTTGATAAAAAGATAAATTTTTAAGATAAATTATACTAATTTATAAGAATAAAAAAACTACTATTTTTATTTAGATTTGCTTAATTTTTTTATTATCCTCATTTTTTATGTTTTTATCCTCAATCTTGTATTTGGACTAAATATGGAATAACTTTAAATTTTTTTAAAAAATACCAGATCTACCCTTCCTATTAATGAGTCATTAATATTGTTCGGTAGAACACATTCTTCTTCTTTTTTTTTGGTTTTTTTTTTTTTTGTTAGGAAGGATGGTCATAAATATTATCACAATTTTACAAAATTAGAATAAAAAATTAGGATAAAGTATGTTCCACCTTTTACTTAAAACAAACTATCTCTATTTTTTATCTCAAAATATGAATAATTGTCCATGTTTTATCTCTTTTTTTTTTTAATGTCATATGGGATAACAAGTAATTTAATCCAATTTTTTTTTTATCTCAATCCTTTATTCTCATGTTAAATTAGACTTTTATGTCTTACCTAACCCACTTTGTTACCATGGAATATCATGCAAGGAATGGATATCAACAAAGAAATTAATGCACTTTGACTACCACGAGAGCTTCTCATGGAGTCATGGTAAGAGATTTGTGATTTCACATGTTGAAAGATGGGACGAAGATGGGATGGTTGATTTTGGTTTCTTACATATGGATTTGGATGGATTGAAAAGGAAATATGATTGAGAGAATGAAATGTTAGGAATCTAGTGTGGTTTGGAAGGATTAAGAGGGTAATTTTATAATTGCACACTCCATGATTAGCCAGTTAATGTGGATTGGGTACAGAACGTTAACATAATGCGACGGAGGTTATGGATGCCTGAGTTATGACTTTTTTTTGGTGTTTTTGGACATACTATTTTAAATGGGATGGTTTGACATAATTGAGATTTAATAGGGTTAGTATATATATTAAAAAAAAAAAAACTTTTAGCCTCATTTGGATGTGGAATAAAGGATTGGATAGCATAGAATAAAGTAAAATAAGAGAATTTGATGTTTAGGTGCATTGAATACACATGGATAATATATGTTTAGATAAACTAGTATAAAATGGTACATGGATTTCAGCCAATAATTTGAATTAAAGTTATTCCAGGTTATTCTATCTAAAGAATATGTAGGTTCATAATCAAATCAACTCTCATCACCTTTTATAAATCAACAATCATTATTTTTTTACTTTTTATAAATATTTATCAACATTTTATTCACATTTTATTTAAAAAAATTAAAAAAATTATTATTATATTTTTCAATAAAAATAATTCAAAATATAATGAAACACAAAATCATTTATTTCACTTTTATATCCATTTATACAAATATAAAATTGTATATCATGTAAACCATGGTTTTTTAAGCTACAGAATCCCGAAGCAACTCCAGAGACCATCAATCAGACGGTTGTAAAACGTCCACGTCGCCATAACAAATGAAAGGTCCAGAAGCCCCGAAAAAAAAAAAAAAACCTCGGTTTTCATTTCACGCCCGCAGTTTAAACGACTCGCTGACGTGGACAAAAGTTTAAACGGTATCCAATGCGCCACGTGCGTTCAAAAGTTCGACTTCGCCACTACGACCGGGAGTAACAACAAGACCCTGAAATGGACGGCTCGGATTGGAGGATAGCAAGCTTGATCATCTAGAGAGTATATTAAGTACAATGTGAGAGTGTTTTAAAGTACTCCTCGGGATGGCCGTACAGGATCCACGTGGGCTCCAGCATGGGAAATCAAATCAATGACGTCACTTATATTCTCATTAAAAGATGACGTCACTTCCATTCTCAGCCGCTTTTTGCCGACCTCCGATGTCGGCGATCTTGCTATTCTCACACCCATACTGTACAGTCATCACGCTCAGCATCTTGTCATGGATTTCCATCCATTAAAGCAAATAAAGCATTGACCGGCCGTTACCAGGTCAAGTGGAGTAGATATTCTCAAAAGTTAATACATAATTTGCCTCAATAAACTGTAAAACAAGAGTAAGGATACAATGTTTTCAATCAGTTCAAAGCAAGTCTTATCAGTATTAAATTGTGTTACATATTAATTAAAATATATAATTTATGAATTAAATTGTATAGTTAATTATTAGTTACATGTTTCACTTTTTTATTGATTCTGATAAATTTAAAAAATCATGTTTTATTCAATACCTGACTGGATTTAATAAAAAAGTGGAATATGTATCCAACAATTGATTGTGCAGGTCGATTCATAAGTTGTGCGATTTGAATAATAAGATATGCAGTTCGATACTCATATGACTGACTGAAACAAATCCTAACTGGATTTGAACATGTCAAACAAACCTTTTTCAAACTCAAATTATTATATTTATTAAATGAAATCTAAATATTAGAAATTTATTAGATTCTTTGCAAACATTTCTAGTACTAGTTTTATAACTTCAGCTGAGAACGAACTTTTAATAGATCTATGAAAGATAAAATTTAACATAGAGTGTTTAGAAATGAACACAAGAGTGAAAATTTTCAAACAGGAATTTCATGAATGTTCAATGAGAATGAGAATGAGAATGAACATCAAACAAACTCTTAATTTTCTTTAGAAAAATTACATAATGTTAAGGGAGTTGAAAGCAAATATGAATTCCCGTTTGTATCTACATTTAAAAATTATTATTTTGTATCTTTCTACCATTAGCTTTCCAAATCATCACCTGCCATTTTTGCATGTAAAAATCAACAATTAAAAATGAAAAAAAATATTGCTTTTAAAATTGAAAATAAGGTTTTGAGAATCTTAACATTTTAATTGTACATGCAAACACTTACAAAAAATAAAATTCAATACCTAAATCTCAAATATCAAGTTATCTAATAAATAAACAAACTTGTTACATATATGTTACATAATACTAAACTTTTAATGAATCAATATCTGATCATACACACGAGGAAACTCAGTGAGCAATCAATCTATCATCTCATTATCTAAATATGAATATACAAATGAGGAAACTCAGTGAATAATTAATTATCATCTGATTACACAAATAAGGAATCCAATCATAATAGCACACTGAATTTGGACTTATTTTGAGCCTTATCCGGATCCAAAAAGAGTCCAAAACCGGAAACATTGTAAACACGTGCCGTAAACGATTCCACCGAATCCACCTATAAATCATACAAAGCCCCAATCAGACCACAAAATCCAACACAAAACACACGCCGCAATGCGCGGAAACTACGGTCCACCGCCGCCACAGCCGCCGCCGCAACAATGGACGCACCGAGAGCAGAAGCTGTTCGAGAGCGGACTCGCGATGTACCTGGACGGGACGGCCGAGGGTTGGCGCATGATTGCGGCTCTCGTGCCGGGTCGGTCGGTGGAGGAGGTGCGCGCGCGGTACGAGTCGCTCGTGCGCGACGTCGAGGCCATCGACTCGGGTCGGGTCGACTCGCCCCCATATTCGGATGACCGTCTCGAGCCGGCGCCGGCGGTGGCGGAGGCGGCGGTAAGGACGGGGACGGGGACGGGGACGGGGGCGAGCTCTTCGAGGGCGCCGAGGGTGGCGGCGCCGGCGGAGGAGAGGAAGAAGGGGACGCCGTGGACGGAGGATGAGCACAGGTGCGATTTTTTTTTATTGGATGTCATTAGGTTTTATCAATGCACAATATCATGTGTGTAGCCCGTTAAAATATAAAAATATACATTAATATATTTTTTATTAAAATATATAAAAATGTGTCACGCAGCCTCCTCTGCTACATGAAACCTCTGTAATTTATGTTTCTCTTTAGTGTCAGGGTTTAAGGTCTCATGTAACCTCCTCTTTTTCTGTATTTTTTTTTTTTTTCACTATGCTCTCAGTCTATTTTTCATTTGAACTTGGTGTAACTGTTTTATTCAAGTTATATAATGTTTATCTTAAAAAAAAAAAATTAATTTTTATATACTATAATAGTTCAATATATTTTGCATTGTCATAGGGTATGGATGACTAGAGGATGACTGTAAAAAATAATGTAAAATAGATTGAGTTATCAATGTTTTATAGACCGAGGTTTGATGAGAATTGATTGATTGGAAAAACAGGAGATTTTTGGAGGGTTTGGAGAAGTACGGGAAGGGGGATTGGAGGAGCATATCGAGGAACGCGGTGGTGTCTAGAACGCCGACTCAGGTGGCGAGCCACGCTCAGAAATACTTTCTTAGACAAAGCGCGGATAAGAAAGACAAGAAGAGGTCCAGCATTCATGACATAACGAAGTCATGAATTTTGGGTGCATTTTGTAGGGAACTCGAAGTTATCCAATATTATTAAGCATTTTGTGGGTTCTGGATGTGCAGGGGTTGTTTTGGCATATTTTGTCAACTGTAAATAACTAAATATATATCATATTTTATTTCCACCTAACGAAAAATATTATATTTTATGGGGTTATAAGTGTGAACATTTTGTTGGATTTGGATATATTTTCTTTGGGGAAAGCTATTTCCACCTACTCACTTAACTTATCCACAACTCAGTATTATCAAAATGTCATTTTTTTTTTTGAAACCCATTAATCCCACTATCCATCGATGGGGTCCAGTCGAAGTCTTTTTTACTAGGACGACAGAGGTACTTTGACTTGTTCGAACATGTGTCGACAGAGACCAGTCGAATTCTGTTTCACTGGAACGACAGAAGTTCATCGATCTGTCTGAGTAAGTGTTGACGGAAACCTGTCGAACCTTTCAGAACAGCAACTATCTTCTAAAAAATCAATAACCTGTATAATCATTTAAGTATTTACAAAGAACAAAAAATGTCATTTAAATCATTCACATATATAGTCATTTAAATATAAGAAATAAAAATAAAAAAATAGTCATTTAAACCAAATAAATAATAAGCATTCCATATATACACAAGAAACAATGTTTTGTACTTCCGACATGAGACTTCGCGTGCTTAGAAAATAAAATAATGTTTCTTATGTATATAGAATGCTTATTGTTTATTTGGTTTAAATGATTGTTTGATTGACATTTTTGTTTCTTATACTTAAATGACTATATATGTTAATGTTTTTCATAAGGACTTAAATGACCTAAATGATATTTTTTGTTATTTGTAAGGACTTAAATGATTGTAGATGTGATTGATTTTTAGAAGATAGCTGTTGTTCTAAAGGGTTCGACAGGTTCCTGTCGACGCTTACTCAGATAGATCGACAGATCTCTGTCGTCCCAGTGAAGCAGACTTCAACCGGTCTCTGTCGACACATATTTGAACAGGTTGATAGACCCTTGTCATCCTAATGATAAACAATTCGACTGGCCCTGTTGAACTAGGTAGTGGGATTAATGGGCTTAAAAAAAATAAAAATGAAAAAGCATATATCGTTTATTTGGTTTAAATGATTATTTGTTTGACATTTTTGTTTCTTATACTTAAATGACTATATATGTTAATGTTTTTCATAAGGACTTAAATGACTTAAATGACATTTTTTGTTATTTATAAGGACTTAAATGATTGTAGATGTGATTGATTTTTAAAAGATAGCTGCTGTTCTGAAGGGTTCGTCAGGTTCCTGTCGACGCTTACTCAGATAGATCAACGGGCCTCTTTTGTCCTAGTGAAGCAGACTTCGACTGGTCTCTGTCGACATATATTTGAATAGGTCGATAGACCTCTGTTGTCCTAGTGATAACCAGTTCGACTGGGCCATGTCAAACTAGATAGTAGGATTAATGGGCTTAAAAAAATAAAAATAAAAAATGACATTTTGATAATACTGAATTGTGGGTAAATTAAGTGGGAAGGTGGAAATAGCTTTGTCCATTCGTTTTTCTATAAAGTTTTGCCTTTCAATGGTCCGGATTAGACGGCTATAATAGAAGGCACTCACTTTTGGTTCCCAGCTTTGGGCGACCAAATCTGGAGGTCCATTGGCAGTACAAGCAACATGTGTTGAACACTGCTTAGGGATGACAGTGGGATTGTCCCAATAGGGTATCTGACCCGACCCGCCCTAGTTGGGTCAGGTCGGGTCGGGTTCGGGTTTCAGAACGGGTTTGGGAGAAATAAAATGAAACCCGGCAATCGGAAAGACTACACAGACACATCTGCCAGCACTCACGCTGTTGACATCACACTCCCACTGTCTTTCTGATCTTGCAATGCTATTCTTTTTAATAGATTGAAAACAATTTTATTTGAGATGTAGGTTATGTTTAAAGACCACCACCAGAGTCCCACACCCCCATCCATTTGCAATCGGGTCGGACCACCACCACAGTCCCACACCCCCATTTGCAATCGGAAAGACTACACAGACACATCGGCCAGCACCCACGCTGTTAACATCTTACTCCCATTGTCTTTCTGATCTTGTAATGCTATTCTTTTTAGTAGATTGAAAACAATTTTATTTGAGATGTAGGTTATGTTTAAAGAGATATGAAGATAGCTTATGTCATGTTGTTGTTTTTAGTGGATGAATGCTTTTATTTTTTTTATTTTATTTCTTATTTTGTAGGTTAAATATTATATTAAAATATGCTTTCATATTTTTTCCAAACCCGTTCTAGTCCAACTCGACCTGACCTAAATGGGACGGGGCGGAGTGGGTTCGGGTTTTTTATATGCTTGTTGGGATGGGTTTGGAACGGGAAAGTAAAATCTGTCACGGGTTTGGAACGGGATTTTGTTGACGGGTTTGGGTTTCACCAAACCTATCACAACCCGTCACATTGCTATCCCTAACACTGCTTAGCAAGTCCTAATATTGGACGGGCTAGATCGAGTACGGACTCCTTATGTGAAACACGTTACCTAGTAAAACCTCATGTAAAACCATGCATGCGTAATATATTTTTTTTAAATTTTTTTTTTATATATAAACTCTGCAAACATATAAAAATCCAAATAACTCCTTGTAATTTCTCAAAATTGAAATAACCCACCCCTCACAAACAAATTAAAAATTCAAATCACCCCTTATGTCAGTTAAAGTAACTCAACATTAACTTGATTGAAACTCAAAGTGTGAAGTTACCATTATACCCTCCCCCACTTTTATCCAATGAGAAACCCTAAATCATACAAGACGATTATCATTCTCTCTCTCTCTCCAAACTACGAAGAAGAGATTACTACGTAGAGGAAGAGGAGGAACAGACTCCGCGTGTAGTTTTCACATATTTTTTAATTTTTAAAAGATTTATAATTTACGAATGAAATATATAAGATATTTATTTTGATGAATTGGATAGACTTACTTACAGAAGAATAAAAAGATTATATACTCTATTTAACGATCTATATAACGATCGATTTTTTTTTGACATATAAAAAACTGTATGAGGTAATTTTTTTTTATTAAAATATGAAATATATGCTCTAATGAATTGTATGGATCATTTTATATAAAACGTGAAAAAATTCTAACGAGATAATGTGAGTCAATAATGCTAACGCAATAGATGAAATTGGAATTGGGACTGGAAAAAAAAAATTGTGTATAGCAATGTTGATACCGAAACCGCATGACTAATATTGACAAGAAAAACGATATTTCCAACTCTTTGTGCAGTCTCATCCGCGTCGTCACAAATAATTTTTTTTAAAAAAATATACATTCGTTCATTGAATACATACTATTATAAAAAGTGCATCCTACACTGAGATGATACACCAATGTTTTTTTTTCTGAAAAAACATTTTTTTTTTTAATTTTTCATGCACTACAATAGTGCAGTATACTGT
Organism: Acorus gramineus; assembly: GCA_030737835.1. Classification (NCBI taxonomy): domain Eukaryota; kingdom Viridiplantae; phylum Streptophyta; class Magnoliopsida; order Acorales; family Acoraceae; genus Acorus; species Acorus gramineus. The sequence goes on along the minus strand of CM060855.1, from coordinate 4,411,077 downwards.
ATTATCATAGTATATAATGAACTATCACAGACAATTGAGGGACCATTTCTAGAATGACAGCAAAATAGACTGAGTTAGGCTTGTCAATTATCCAATCTAAATCTTTATCCAAAAATTTTAAAAATTATTCGAAATCCAAAATCCATATCAGAAATATTTCGGATCGAATATGTATATGATGATATTTGATTCGAAAATATCTGTATCTGAAATTTATTTTATATCATTATTTATTATATTAATATATTGACATTTTAAGGATTAGTATGAGTTTTTTTATTTATTATATATGATACTTTAAACTAGGTAACATACTTATAATTTTTATATTAGCTAATTATTAGATTTTTTTACATATTTCATATATTAGATATATTATATTTATTTTTTAAATATTTCAAATAATTTTATGAGTCCGGATTGAACACGGATACTTAATTTAAATATCTGTCGGATATCGAATACAAATGTTTTTTTCGGATATCTAATTCGGAATCCCCGTGTCTGCTCCGTTGACAGACTTACTGTCCGTTTGGAAACATAGATTGAAAAGTAGCTTTTGGAATAAAGCTGTTTTTTAAGATGATTTTAGACCTTGACTTTTATTGGGATGTTTTTTTTTTAACTCATGAATCAATATTTGAAAACAGTTGATGTTTGGCAGAGAAAGTTGTTTTTAAATTCAAAAAATCGATTCTGATAAAAAAACATTGTTTTTGAGCTTTTCAAAATACGGATTTCCAGAAAAAAATTAAAAGGAATTCAGATTCCGATTCTGAATAAAGCTGTTCTATTTAGCTGTACGAATTTAACTTTTCAGTTTTTCAAAAAACAAAAGCTGTCCCAAAGGTGGAATCAAACGGGTCTTATAATCACACCGGCCCGGACCCGGCCCAAGTTTAAATACACCCTCCGCGAACTTCATAATGGAAATATGGGATGGCAATATCAATCACGGAAAATTGTGCCACCCCCAATTGTGGCTTTGATTTCTCAAATTAGGTTTTCAAATCTGTGAAAGATCTTTGGAGGGGTGGCATCTTCAAGGTTTCGATCATTGATCTTAATGTGTGTATCTTGTGAATTGTTGTTTATGTGTTTGATCTTATTTTAGGTCGATTGTTTGTAGGAATTGTTGGATTCTACAAGGACTTCATAGAATTAGTGTATGAACAGCTTGATAGGAAGCTTAAATGACAGGTGAGGTGATCTGTTACTCACTCGCGACTTTGTTTTTTTGTTTATATTTTCATCTGTTTGGGCATATGTGCCATACGAGAAAGTTAATCCACTCATATGGAATCAGAAATTTGAGATGAATTTTTGTGTGATTGTTTCTGTTTGAAAAAGAGGTTTTTTTTCTTCTTTTTCTCCTATTTATTTAGGATCTTTTTAGGATTAAGAGAGATTTCGTGAGAGGCAGACGTGTACAGGGTTCGTTTGAGAGAAAGTGGCAGTGCAGAGGAGTGGGGCTGAGAGTATTTTGTAACTCGATTACTTGATGAATCGCGTAAATTTTGCTTCTCTCCTTTGTGTACGTAGGCAAATTTTGCTGAATCGCGTAAATTTGTATGTTTGTTTGTGTGCATTGTTCTTGTTTAGTTTGGTAAGTGTTAAGATCTAACTCTAAAGGCATCGTTGCGTCCAAAACCGGATTTTCAAATTAGCTCTCCAAGAAGCATATTATTGTTAGACTTCTTAAAAATTGTTTCTTAGAACTAAAAATATCATTGTTCTTAAAAAACTAGGATTGGGGGGGGGGGGGGGATTAAGTGTGATTTCTGTAAAAGTAGATTTCTCAAAAATCTATCCAAACCTGTTTCAAAACATTTGAGTAGGCATATTTCCCTTGTAGAGTGAGATGGATTTCTAATCAGATTCATGTGATATGATATCTCAGGATTATAGTCAATTTTGGTTTGATAAATTACTCACCTCTACATGTGTGAGCAATTGTATTGTTTTGAAGAACGACTGATATTATCCATTTAGGCATTTAGCATGTTATGTTCAGCATATTGTTTTTGAGGCACGATAACTTAATTAAGCTATAGGTTGGAGAGTAACTACTCATGGGTATGACATGAAACCAGACATTCTTATTTTTATTAAAAACTGTATGCCAACCTTACACTGATTTCCCTATTTGCCATGGGATTTCCTGCTTTTGCTTGAAGCCCTTCTCAATTTTTTAAGACCCACTTGCACCATCTTATGAGCCCAATCATGCCCGTCGATGTATTTTGATGCCCATGTGATCCTGACTTTAACCTTCTACAAATGGTGCCAAATTCTCCGAAGACAGAATGACTAGCTGGATAAGGTTTGCCATGAATCTCTTAGACTAGTCCAATTGGAAGGTAAGGGGAGGCATACCTTTTTGGTCACATGGAGTATGAACTGTGGAGTTCTTATATTATCGACAGAGAATATTGAGTTGAGAGTGATTAGAAAATGTGTCATGACTCTGCTTTTATTTTATTTTTTATGTAGACGATCAGCTTATTTTAAAAATAACTCAATATTATGATATTTGGTTGTGACCTGTAAATCTGTCTCAGAGCATCTCAATAGATAAAACCTTTGTGAATCTGGATGTAATCTCTAAAATGGACAATCTCGTTCATCCTATTTATATCTTCTGAATTTTGCTTGCAATGTTTTCATTGATATTATTGACATCAGCTGGCACAAGTTAGCTCCATAAGTTTTTGAAGGCTTGACCTTGAAGGAAATGTCACTTTGAACCTATATTAACTTCTATATACCAAAGGTGGGAAATATCAAAATCAAGTTAAATGGGAAACACCGTCCCTCAGTCACAGTATATCTCATGATGTCCCTTTTCCCCATCTTATAAACTGTAGAAGTCATGTTTTCTTATATAAAATTTGGTTTAATTTTATTTATATTTTATTTATTTCATTAATTTGCAAGTTCATTTTAACATGTTGCAGGTTGAATTATTAAAGCAAGAGCTGCAGAATGCAACAATTCCTGTGATAATGGTTGGGAACTTCTCTTGGCACCCTTTTTTGTTTATTGTGTTCATAGATCTAAACTTAAGCTAAATATAAAGAACATTGGGATTTGAATAGAAAAGATATCTTTGACTAATTCTTATAAATGCCTTTTATAATATTTAAAATGGGATTTTTGCACCACTGAAGGTGGTTAGGAAAATTTATATATCCCCTTTTTATGTTATTTCTTGAAAGAAATTTTAGGCTCATTTACTGAAGGAATTTCCACATTCCAGATCAAATGTTTCTGAAATATGTTGCATTAAAAAAGATTGTTAAAAGCATGGTCATATTAGGTTTTTTTGTATAAAAACCATAAATGGCATGGAAATCATGTTTATAGGTGTTTGGAAATGAATTTGGAAAACGGCCTCTCTTTGAAAGTTGAGACCATTGGAGGCGTTTGGAATCGAGTTTAAATTAAGTATGATTCCTACAACATAATCTCCAAAAGCTGTATAAACTCGTTTCCAAACAGATTTCCACTTCATCATGATGCACTTGCACCTTGCTTTATGTATAGGCTTATGCCTTGTGCATTAATTATGCCATTTCTATGAGATAGTTATGTACCTAGCCAATACACCAACAGCACCTAGATGTCAGTGGTGCTTTTGGTGTATTGAGTATGAATTCAATTATGTGAGCATCTGACAATGGTAATGATATACTGATTACATGTCAAAAAATGATTCATGCATATTTATCCATGAAAAAGCCATTCATCACCATAAATCACTATAAAGTGAATTTATCTTTCTGAAGTAGCAATAGTGGCATTTCATATATGCAGGTGTTGTATTGAGCTTGTGGTTTCCATTCATAAGAAACTGGTTGCTTCTGGTTGAGCTTATGATGATGGTATTAAAATTTTCCATTATGATATTATCTTACAAAAGGGTGTTTGGGGTAGTATTTATTTTTATTATGGCTAAAATAGAAATATTTGTTAACCAACAAGTTTCGTGTTCTTTTGCACTTCAACCAGGGTTGAGGCAAGATGGGTCCTAGGCGAACTCCTGAAAGTGGGTCTCATAACACATTTTTTATTATTACTAATACAAAAGATTTTTGTTTTACAAAAAATTTAGATTAATTCCCAATTCTCATAATTTATCTTAACCATTTATTTTTGTAGAACTAGTTCTTGCATAAAATCAATGCTGATGTGGCATACCACATCAACCCTAACAAGAGTCATTTAAGGGAAAAAAATCCAACAAAATAGTAACAAATTAAAATAAATAATAAACAAATTAAAGAGACTTATAACACATACATTCCCCCCCGTTTGGAACGGGGATAGACTTTATTCTTGGGTATACATTTATCCAAGCATAAGTAATTATAAATAAGGATAAAGTGATTTTGTGTTTGATTGTGTTTTGAATTATTCTCGTTGGTAAACGTAAGAATAAATGTTTTGTTGTTTGGGTAAAATGTGAATAAAATATAGATAAAGATTTATAAAAGGTAAAAAAATAATGATAGTTGATTTGACAGTGGGTCCACATATTCTTTGAGTGGAATAACCTATGATAACTTTAATTCTAGGCCCCCGTTTGAAACGGGGATAGGTTTTATTCTAGGGTATACATTTATCCAAGCATAAGTGAGTATAAATAAGGATAAAGTGATTTCGTGTTTGGTTGTGTTTTGAATTATTCTTGTTCGAAAACGTAAGAATAAATGTTTTGTTGTTTTGGTAAAATGTGAATAAAGTATGGATAATGATTTATAAAAAGTAAAAAGTAATGATAGTTGATTTGATATGTGATTTATAAGAGGTAATGACAATTGATTTGACAGTGGGCCCACATATTCTTTGGGTGAAATAACCTAGGATAACTTTAATTCCAGGGGTTGATTGAAATCCATATACCATTTTATCGAGATTTATTTTGGCATACTTTATCAAGGGTTATTCGGGTAAACAAACACTTGAAAATTCTTATCTGGGGTTATCCAGGTTTATCTGGGGTCTTATACCAGAAACAAACGGGGGTTGGTTGGAATCCATATACCAGTTTATTCTGGCATACTTTATCAGGGGTTATCTGGGGTAAACAAATACCCTTTATCCCTTATCCGAGATTATCCGGGGTTATTCGGGGGCTTATTCCCAAAACAAATGGGGAAGAGAAAACAAAGAAAATATTGAAAAACAAACAAAAAAGGAAAAATTGTAAATAGAACAAAATTGTAAAATAACCCATATGGCCATACCCAAGAGAAGGAAAAGACTTCTTATGTAAAAAGAATATAAAAAAAACCTAAAATATGGAGATTGTTTAACTTGTTAATTTGTTGATAAAATATATTTTTCCCTGAATGGGGGTCTTAAGGGATTGTTGCCCCCGTTCAACACCCCAACGAGCTAACCGTGTGGGGGCAAACTATATTTGATCATGAAAAATTCCACTGTTGCTATTCTTTCTTGATGATCCAGAAATCAGAATGCAAGACATAATCCAACACTTAATGGGGTTTTACTGCTCGAGGGAGGGAGGGAGGCATTTCACCCTGTTTTCTCTCATCAGAAAAAATTAATTAGGCTTTGATTCGAATGTTGGATCAGGTTTATTGCAAGCTAGTTTTTCGAAAAAGTGTTCATCTGCTTTTAGTCCCACGTCAGAATCCCCCCCCCCCCCCAAATATATGGATCCCTTTCTTATTATAAGAAAGAAGTGTGCTCATCCCCTCCAAACCTTCCTCGCAAGGGAGTGGATTTTTTCACAGAACAGTACCATATGCAAGAGACCTTTGAAATCCTTATATGTTCATCATGTTAAAGTAATGGTCATCTATCAAAGTGGTACACATTGAAATTTCAATGTATATTAGTTATGACAAATACAGTGTATCGTGTGATAACTTTTAGTCTTGTATTGAGAGACCTGGGAGGTGGTAGCATACGTGATGTCATCAATCAGACACGTATCATCCAATTTAAAGCATTTATTTCACTGGTGTATACATGTATCAATTTTGATCAGTGTTTTAAAAAGCGGCCCTAGGCGGGAACTAGTCAGCCGCCTAGGCGTTGGCGGGGCCTTCCCGCATCGCTTAGGGCAAAATCGCTCTGTCTAGGCAGTCGGCCACCTAGGCGGGTCTATGCAAGGACTAGTCGGCCTCAAAAAAAAAAAAAAATTGTTGCATATAAAAATCAAGATTTTTTTGGGTTATTTAATTGCTCACATTTTTTCTTTATTATCTATGTAGTATGTTATAGTTGCATCTATTAGTTAAGTATTATCTAAGTCATGGAAGCACTTGTGTATGATTACTTATTTATCAATAATCTAAGTTATTTGTATGTTATAGATGCACTAGTGTAGATACACCTAAGTCTCATTTGTTTATGAATATCTAAGTCATAAATAATTCTCTTCATAATTATTTGTATGATTCCACTTATGTTCTTTTCATGATTTATCTATGTGATAGTTACACAATTCTCTTCATAAATATCTATGTGACAGGTCATTTATCTTCTTTAGTTTATTTTATTTTTTCAACATTTAGGTATTATACACATATATATACATGTATGTATTATTTTGTAGTAATCGATTAATCCCCGATCAATCTTCGCCTAGCCGATTAATCCCTAGTCCCCCTTCAGCCACCCAACTAGCGCCTAGCGCTTTTTAGAACATTGGTTTTGATTGATTATTATTGTTTCTGCTTTGTCTCTCTCAACATGTGTAGACTCATGGAAATGTTGGTGGACTACTAGACTAAGCTGGTACACACATGTACCCCCCCCCCCCCCAACCGAAAAAAAAGGAAAAAAAATACCCAAAAAAACATTAACAACTACGAGTCAGGCATACCTATGACCGTAGAACACAAGAAAATACGATAATAAACACATTTAAGAATTGACCTAGACACGATGCAATGCAGCAATTTTTGGACCTGGTGACATGGAGTGGATGTGGTGTTGAGTATATAATTCCAGAAAGTTATGAACTTTAAAGTTTGTTTAGTGATGAAATTCTACGTCTGCTAACATTATTTTTTCCTCGCAAACTTGATTTCATTGGTATTGGATCCAATCAGGATCCCATCAATTTTTGTCAATCCCCTCACAAACATTGATGGAATTCAACACTAATCGTATCCCATATTCTTATCCTTCTATTGATCCAATTTTTGTGTAGGTGAGCCAAATTGTTGGTGGCCAACTCCACATCCTCTTTATGTGTGCCTCCGGTAAGGACAACAGTGAATCACTAAAAACAAGTGTAGATATTGATTCCTTCTGGAATGGATACTTTTTACTTTGTACAATATGTTTAGTCTATTGTTTGTACCACCCACTATGTGGTCTTCAATAGCATGTACCATATGAATCCTCTCTTATATTCTAATTAAATCAGTGACATATCAGAATTCCCCATCAAAGATTTTAAAGTATTGCTATTATAGTGTTATACAAATAAAAACAGATTCCATAACATTCTGTGCATGTAGAATTCGTAAAAACAGCCTGTTGTCTGTGTGTGTCCAGTGAAAGCATTATATGTTACAATTACTTCAATTGAAATAAATGATTCATTCATGTTGTGTTATTTCAAAATCTGGGTGTCCTCAGGGAGGCATCAAATCCACTAGCAAGGGTTGAGTGAGTGTATTTAAGGTTCTTGGGCATTTAAAATATCATCTAATGCAGCTACACTGGAAGGTAAATATTTATTAGTGTCATCATAGGTTTTTATCACCAGAAGTTAAGAGTCCAACATGGCTTCTGTGGTCCTTGGGAGGATTCCAGATTTATATTTGGTGGTATTCACTACTCTGTGGACCAATCAGTGAAGGACCTGGAGTTTATGATGGAGATTATTTGCATATTTACAAACATGTAAAGATATATTGTATAAAAAAACAGACTCAACATTATTACTCATGGACCATGTGTATTTATACTCATACAACAATACGAATGTAAAGAGCTGAAAAACCCTCATAAAATGCATATGTAAATAGGGTGTTGTTACATACAATATTGTGTGTAATTTTTCACTTGTAATTTTTCACTTATTAGAGTATATGTATATTTCATTTATATGAAAGTACATATTTTATTACACGAGGTACACACTTTAAAAAAACATCAAAACATATGAGAGACGTACACTTTGAAAAATATCAAAACATGTGAGTGAGGAGCGTAGTACACACACATTTTTACAGTTTTATTTATAGTCCCATATATCTCGTTATCTTTCTTGCTCTCGAGGGATATATCTCACTAAATTTTTTATATATTCTATAAATGAGTTCATATAATTCTTTAGAATATGTATTTTATTTTTTTTAAAAAAATATATATTTTTAAAAAAGGGTGCAGCACTTCGTGTTTGAAATGGAGCTGAGTCAGGACGTTTTTCCATAAAAAAAAGGCCCTACCATCTTATTTTATTGGACAGGGAAACTATGTTTGTATTTTAAGCCCAAAAAGATAATGATAATGTTAGGGACCATCTTATATAAAATTCATTTTTACCTTCTTTACTTGCTATTTTTTTTTTGGAGGTGTACGCAAAAAAAGAAAAAATCACATGTTTCATCTTATTAAATATACTCTGTTAGCAAGATGAAACTACATGTGTGGCTACATATGATGACTATTTAGTAAATCTTCATGGAGTAGGTAAAAGTAGAGGAATGGAACAAGTCTTTTCTTATGAAAATACAATCACATATGATTTCATTATAATCTTGAAAAAATAACTAAACCATGAACAAAAAAAACTATAGGTAACACAAAAAACATAGGTTACTGTGTCTCACTGTGTCAAATGCAAAACCTATCTTCCTTGCATTCCTCCTTTTTGTGATGTCTTATTCTCATGAATCATTAGGTGGTACCAAGTCCTCTTTTTCTTTAGTTGAAATGAAACTCTGTGTCTCACATTCTTTTAATTGTCCTTCTCATTGTAAATTCAGGGAAATCATGTGAATTCACAACCCAAACTCCCAAGGTATGGCTCACATCTTATCTTCTTTCATGGAACAAGACATTAAAGGGTCAGTTGTAGATTTAGTGGAAGATGATATTCTACTTGAGATTTTCAGGGATGAACATAGTAATGTTTGGAATCTCATTCCTGTGTTCATTTTTTTATATCTCAGGTAAAGTTTTTCATTAATTTAATTCCTAGGAACGAAAAATTCTTCTTTTAGTCGTTTTTATTGATCTCTAAACGAATTTGATAATGACAATATTACCTTATAATAAATGATATATATATATATATATATATATATGCAGCTTCCGAGTAGGTTAATTTTAATCATTATACAAAGCTCTTAATCTCGCACAACAAGTATTTTAATCCAGTCAATGTTCTCTGTTTAGTACATCTTATTTAGTATCCGTACAATCATATTTTATTTTCAATATGAAGTTCTTGTGTTAATTTTTTAATCAAACCCACTAGGGATATTGACTGAATATGATCAAAACTCATCAGAAATGGAACTATCACATTTGATTTTAATATACCATTAAATGCCCACTTGTTTGTATTACCAAAAAAAATGCCCACTTTCACCAAAAAAAGAAAAAAAGCCCCACTTGTTTGTAATTTATAAAATGATAAAATTACATCAAACTTATTAAGGGAATTTGACATACCATATGAAAATTTTGCATTTGCATATATGCCCTCTTAAGGGACCTAATTGTTTATCTACCTTCAGTGTTTACCAACTCCTGTGCTCTCAAAAGGGATAAATGTTATCCTATCATTTACAACAGAACAAAAAAAATTATCAATTTTTTAATTCAAAATTGAGACATGTAACTGCATTTTATCCTAACTTTTTATAACAATAATAAAAAAGATGATTTCAGACCAATTATCCTGTCTCTTTTACCTTTTCCAAATATTTTTCATGAGGGGTATATATACAAAATGCTCCCTTTTCTGCTTCACTTCAAACACAGCACATGCAAAGCACAATAATATAGGGGATGTAAAATTGTGAATGCTTCAGGATCTCAGACTTTTTAAGAGAATCATCCACCCCACATCTCAGAAGTTTATGCCTTTCTTTTTTCAGTGTAATATATTATTTATTTTTTCTTCACCATGTACAAGGTTTTTTTTATTTATAGGACCACAGATATGCGAAATTAAAAAAATAAGATAAACAACATCTCATTTTATTATATTAGAAAAAAAGTATGATGCATCTGAAATAGCAGAACAACAGCATCTCACCTACCAAGAAACCATTAGCTTGATATGTCATCCAATTAAAAAACAATGCTCTACATTTCTCTGTATGTGGGAAAAATTCAAATAACAACCCCCCCCCCATTAAACTACCCAAAATCTATATTTTCCCCATAATTTTTCCTGAAATCCATATAACTCCCTCAAAACATCTATGTAAATCCAAATAGCCTCCTGAATTAAACTTCTGTTGACAGATGATGAATATTTTATTAATATTCCGTTTAATTAACTCTGGCTAAAAACTCAGTATACCAAAAATCCCCTACAATGCGTTAAAAATGTGAAAAACCATTTATAAATGATGATTTTACATTTCCAAATATATTATAAAATGCTATTCAGAGGGTAAAATCATCCTTTATTGTGGATTTTTTACATTTTTAACATATTGTACGAGGTTTTTGATTTAATGTGTTTTCAATCAGGGTTAATCAGACAGAATATTCCTTATCTAGCAATGACAATTTAACTCAGGGTGTATTTTGGTTTATATATATGTGTTTGCAAGGGATTATATGAACTTTTAGAAAAGTCAGGGGGTTATATGGATTTTAGACAGTTTACAGGGGGTTGAATGAATTTTTTGCATACACCCTCTACAAACCCTTTATTTATTTGTATATGTATACCCTCTTTAAAACACAAAAAGCTTTAATGAAGTAATAAGCCCAATTTTTGAAAAAAGAATCATATTTGTTTGGCAGGGTAAGTTATAAAAATTATTTGACACGCTAGAATGAAATTGATGGCTATGTATGAAAGGACATATATTTTATTTTTATTTATCCATCCAAAATTATCTGCCAAGCTATTAAGACTTCACATAGAATTATTACTTTAAAGGCAAATGCATAAGTTTCTACACCAAAAAAAAAAAAAAAATGCATGAGTTTCAAAAAAAGTATACATATAATTCAGGAAAATGATATGTCCAACCATGTATGTCATTCCATCAGTGGTTCTCATTGATTTTTCTTTTTTCTTTTTAAATATACACTCGCCTATTAAATTACATATATCATAAAAAGTGAGATATACAAGAAGATATACTAAAGTGTTTTTCATTTTAAAAAAAAAAAAAATTCACATTGTGATATCGTAATGTATAGCTGATTGGGGGGAGCATTTTTGGGCTAAAATAAAACTGCACTCATCAATCAATAGACAAAAAAAAATTCATCCAGAAATTCAAAATATATATATAAATTAAAAAAAAAGTAAACTTGTATTAAAACCCTCAGATGGACAATTAATACAACCCCCTTTCATCCCTCCCTTTTAAAAAGCCCCCCCTACCCCTTCCTCTCTTTGCAAAGGCTCCTCCTCCTCCTCAAATATTTCACTCAAACTCACACACAAATTTCAAACCTCAAACCATGTCCACCACCACCTCCACCACCAAGAAGAGATCCTTCCACCTCCGCCGCCGCCTCGCGACGGTGGTCGACGATTTCGGTTGTGGCTGCCGCCCTCGCCGCCGCCCCAAACTCCCCTCCTTCTTCACCACCTCCACCTCCCACTCCTCCTCCTCCAAACCCTCCTCCTCCTCCTCCTCCTCGGCGGCGGGGAAGGTGACGGAGAGCGTGGCGGTGGTGAAGGAATCCGAGGACCCCTACGTGGACTTCAGAAACTCCATGCTTCAGATGATAGTGGAGAAGGAGATATACAGCTTCGACGACCTCCGGGAGCTTCTCGACTGCTTCCTCTCCCTCAACTCCCCCTACCACCATGAGGCCATCGTCACCGCCTTCATGGAGATCTGGAATGGCGTCTTCGTCAACCGTTGCAAGCCCACCTGACATGGCGGTGAGAGGGGGAGAGGGAGTCAGAACAGAATTTTCATATCAGTACGTACTGAGAGAATTTTTATAAGCACATGCATGGATGAATGACATATGATATGTCAGTTCATCTATATATGTGCTGATAGAATTCGTATCGATCGAGATTCACTGATCATGTTTAGTTAGTCTACTATTAGAGACTGATTATATTTGATGGGATCCAGTTTTTATGATATGTATTCATTAGCAACTTGAAAAAAAAAATTAAGTTATTAAAGGATTTGGTGTGTATTTAGTTAGGAGAGAAGAAATAGTGTGTGGTTTTTAATGTGTGGTGGAGTTTTAATGGCTGCTCTCATTTTTTTATTTTTATATTGAGAGAGCTTGTAAGGGTTTTAATGTGTTTTAATGGTGATGCCTCTCCTTCCAGTTGTTTATTGTGATTGTGATTGTGTGTCTTTTGTGAGTTTCTTTTGGGTCTCATCCTTTCAATTAGTGTTTACTGGGTTGTGTGAGTGTGACTTTGGGGATTATAAATATTTGGCATGAGTGATTTTGAAGAAATGCAGTTTTGTCTTTATGAGGGCTTTGAATACTGAACTGATTATTTATGCAAAAGATCACTCAATGTGGGCATTCAAGGGGGCTAAGGTTTGTTTTTCTTTTATTTATGGATAATGTTTGATGGGGTTCATATTATGTTTCATATTATTTATGCAAATGCCACTGTTACTAATTAACCCATTGGAAGGCGTTTATGCCAGTGGTTTTTTTTCTTTTTCTTTCTTTTTTTTATATTATTTTTTTCTTGTTTTTTATTAAATGCATGGTGATAAATTTAGAATTGAATTCTCCATTAATTTGGCATCATGTGACACGGGTGTTGTGACTAATATAATCATGATATAAATTTATATTGATAAAAAAAATAGAAATATTTTTGTTATTAAAATACTATTTTCAATTTTTATAGATAAAATATTATTAAATAATTTATAATAAAATAAATAGATACAACAAGCACCAGTCTTCTCTTCCATGAAATCCTTTTCACAGTTCTCAAAAGTTTTCATTTTTTATAAAGATGTACATGAAGTATATACATTATACACATAAAAAAAACAAAAAACAGAACATTCCACGTAAACAAATATCTTGTTAACCATAGTAAAACTGCAGATTATATGTATGTAACAATACTATAAAACTTATACTTATAAATCAAATCAAGGAAGAAGAGCGACAATTAAACAAACCATATGAAATTAGATTTACGTGGTTCAATAAGAAAAGACACTAAAATACACATACTTGCTATTCTCTTACAATTTCTTAAATAATGAAAGAACATGTGATAAAAGAGTAAATATAAGTACCCAAATACATTACCATAAATATTTCTTACATGACACAGAAATTAAAAAATTATAAGAAAAATTAAAATATACAGTATTCAAATATTTTTTAATTTTTTATTTAATTTAAAGCAGAATCGCTTTAATAAAATAGAACAAAAGAGGACAGTTGATTAACCGTTTGTGGGTGGGGTACAAAAGTACCATGGTTACCATTGCTTCATCTCCTTTTCTATTCAACAAAATATCATTTTTTAACCTAACAAATTTGTGTGGTTGGTGGTCCCCTTGTCCCTGGAAACCAGATACAGCCCTTGGAAAAAAAAACTAAAGCTCAGTTGCTTTTGTTTTTCTCAAAGGAAATTAAAAGTGATTGAAAATAAAAAAAAAAATTTATTTGATCATCCATAAATTTAGAGTTTGTATCAAATAATAGAATAAAAAAAAAATTTATCACTTTTTTTCTTCTATTTTGTCAAGTAGGAAAAAAGTTTTCCTTTCCTATATGTGAGAATTTAAAAGAGAGTGATGTAAAATTTTTCCACTACATGAACAAATACTATGAAAGTTAGTCATATAGAAAAATTTACTTTCCACCACTTTTCTTTTGACTCAAATTCCCTCACTTTTTTTTTCATTTTCCCTTCAAATTTATACACAAATACAGCTGTAGTAGTCACAACTCACAAACTACTTACATCGTGTCTTTAAATATATAATATTGATTACTGAAATATATTTTTATTAAAAAATAAAATGCGAGTTCACATGAAATAACAAACATGATATGGTGGAGTATATACTATATTAAAATAATTTTATATACTATGCTATTAATATGATGTCTATAAAATTAACTGCACAAAGAACTAAGGCTCCGTTTGACAGTTGAGTTTCAAAACCCCACTTTAAAAAAATCGACCGCACGCTTGAAAAACATTGCTTTCATATAGTTTGAAACATATAATGTTTTTATTGAATATAAAACAAAAAATATCAAAAACACGTGCGATGTTTGAATTGTCCTGTTTGGATCTGAGCATGTCATTTCCATTGCAGAATTCGCCCATACTCGGAGGGGATCTAAGAGTGTGTTTGGTTGCGCGATTACAAAATTAATTTTCTACAAACGTTAGGTTTTAAAATCGATTCTGTGGACTTTTGAAAAAACTTAGTTTTTTAACTATATTTACTTGAAATTTATTTACATAAAGCTGTCTGATTTTTTGTTTGATTGTATGGTTACAAAACATAATTTTATGCAAACACAAAAATTGTCCAATCGTGTTACCGCACCAAAAGTATATCAACCCCCAACAAACAAACACGCAGACACGTGGGAACACATGCGCTCCCCACACGTGTCTGTCATGTCACTAGGTCACTGTTTGCTCATCAAAGAGTACTTGAAAAAAATATAATAATTGACAAAGTTCTGACCCCTTGCAATTGAGTGAGTGTTTTTAATGCAATCTTTATTCAGCAGCCCATCCAAACAGTGTCCAGAGTTTAGTGTGGATATGATTGTTCTCACAATCTTTTCACCCAAATTTAGATATCTATGTATTTATATTATCACTGAGAAAAATAAAATTTTAAATAAAATAGTTTAAATAAACTTTGATTTTTAAAAAATGTATTTTTTATGTTTTTTAAAAATCAAATTTTTTTATTAAAAGTTATAAATAATTTTTTAATTTAATTTATTTTTTAAAATCCGTTTAATAACACATCTAAACTCTTTGTTTAATTAAAAAAGTAAAATCACGTCCACTCGTATTGCTAAACGTACCCTAAATATGAAATTTAAGTGAATAATTTTTTATTTTTTTTTCTTTTGTGTAGTTAATATTGATACTTCATTCACGTCAAAGATTTTGGTGTACATGAGACTTCAAAGAATGGTGAGATGTCTGAGTCATGTACATGTCTGTTGTTACTGTGTAAATAATCACATGATTTCACATTCATTTATAAGAGGACTACTTTTCTGGGAAATGTATGCATATATGGTATTATGACATGGAGCTTCAATCACCTAGTTTCACCTACAATCAATCTTGTGTGCAATCTAATATATGTTTTGTTAAAGTATATGTTTTTAAAAAATCCAAAACTAGTAAAAACTATATGTGAAATTATCTGTGAATGATATTGCTCATATTAAAATGAATCCAGATTCATGAGGAGTTGGTCAATAATGTTTTGAGTATATACAAAAAAAAAAAAAAACATAAAAGATTATCCATTATAAAATCATACGGAATCACACAGCATATTGAAATTAAATGAGAATCATAGCATCATACGATGAATTAACACAAATTTAACAACACAATTTGTGTGATTTAATGTAAGCCTATATCTATATTGAATCTTAATTATGACAAAAAAAATGAGTGTTCACTTGACAATCTTGACCATCACAATATAAGTTTATAATTTTTTTATATGATATAACTATGTACAGAAAAAAAAAAATTGAATCATGTGATATTGTATGGATTGATCCACTTATAAAAGTTTATAATTTTTAAAGTATATATTTCTTTTGACGAAACATATGTTATTATAAAAATAAAATATATACTTCAATGAATTGTATAAATACACTTACAAAAACAGTAAAAAAAATTATATGTTTTATTTAATGATATATATATATATTATATATATTTTATTTAAGATATATGAGATTGTGTGCCAGTGTCGAACAAGTGTATACTTTTTTTAAAAAATATATCAAAACATGTTCCAACAACTAGTGTAACATTTTCCAAAAGCATTACCCCAAAAAGATAAAATCCCTATAACTGACTCCATGTATGCCTTTTGTTTTGCAACCTAGATCTAACCAAATATCACCCAAAATTAAAAACCACACTTTCCATCCCTTCAAGGCAAAGCATGATCTCTTTCTTTTGTATTCTTGGTGACCCTCCTAAGACCTGTCCACAACTTTCCATTTCTTCAAGAGAAAAGCATGCCTTCTTTGGCACTCTCTAAAAGTGAAGTTTGCCACCCATTTTGTTGTCCACTTCCTCTAATGGTCACCACAAGGACTGTCTGCTTTAAGTATCTCTATATAAAAGGACCCAACAACATTATCCTGTGCATGAGATTTGATGTGATGAGAAAAAAGAAAGTCACAAACACAAACTACACTTATCAATAAAGCTAGCCACAGCATGTGTGAAAATGTTTGGTGTAGGATATGACACTAAATAAAATACTAGGTACGTACCCCTGAGACAAAGGGGAAAGAGAAGGGGCCAAACTGCCAAATTGAATTGCATGTGGAAAAAGAGGAGTGAATTAAAGGTTTGTATTTATAGGTATTGAAGGGTGTGGAGATCCACACTGTGGGTCCTTTTTTTTTTCTTTAGTCTTTTTTTCTGTTGTTGTATTTGGTTTGGAGGTAGAGGTAAAATAAGTAAGATAATTTTAGAAACAGTTAGGCGTGTAATTAATTCTCACATATTTTATGTTTTTTAAATTGTATATTTCATCTACAAACAATATATTTTTATAAAAATTAAAGTATTTACTTCAATGTATCAGATATATCATTCACAAAGAAAATGAAGTATCATTTCATCGAACAAGAATATCCATTTAATAAAATTAGACTACACATGAAGTTGCATAAAGGATTACACGTAACAACGAAATAAAATGATAATTAAGAATGACTATATATTAACTTAGTATATGAAACTATGAAGTGATTGCATAAGTGCTTGAATGTAACATTTTCATATCCGGGTAGCTTGAATTCAAATCAAAAGTCCAATAGTCTTTTCAGAAGGGTTGATCTGTTTACAGCCCAATTGAGTGACACCATTAGAAATTAATGATGTTAGGCTCATCAAATGTAATATTTCCTATGTATACATATATATAACACTCCACATCAATCAAGTAATCTGGAGTGTCTTGCATATTTATTTTGTGTCATATAAATTTTCAAATTACTTAAAATATACTGATTATGATTTAAACAACTCGCTCAGATAAATCAAGAGAACAAAACATTTTATTCATACCAACTATGATTGTGAACCCTCACATACATCCGAAGAAATTCGCAATTTAAGCTTTTGGATTTGAGATCCAAACACCAGCATACCAATGATCCAGGGGTTAAAACACGATACTTGAAAAACATTGTTTCACCAATACTCCAAATTTTTTTTTCTTACAAAATAATGGAATAACATATCGAAAAATTTAGATAGTAAAAATGTTTGAATCCGCCCACAATCACGGATCTAAACGGTGTTTTGAACCACGATAAAATGAAAAATCTTGAAAGAAATTTTATGTGTAGTTTAGTGGTACAAAATTGAATGGTAAGGTGTAAATGTGAAAAGGCATTGAATAGATGAGAGGTTCTTCATGCAATTAACAGCCCTACAAAAGCCTAGCTAGGTGAAGTCCTGGTTTTAATTGTGTCTGGATCACAAGTTTCAGCAGATGTTAATTGAATGGACAACACTTCCCCACACCAAAACAATCAATATGATGCATTAAAATCAAAGGCTTAAATAAAATTCAAAGCTCACCTTCTCATGGAAACCATTATTGTGGAAGCTTAGATTGATTCGACAATTTGAATGTGTTCACAGTGACATTGCTTTGCACTGTATCATGAATATGGTGTGGATCTTGAGCAGTTCCAAATGTCTCCCTATTTGAACATCTATTGAAAGATTGGTTCTTCAAGTTTTGAGATATGATCCAAACTGTTCATTTTATGTCTTACATTTCTGTTTATGGAATATTAAGGGAAAACCGCATAATATTGTTGAAATATTATTTATCACTATGAAAAAAAAAAAACCACAGATTGAGCTTTATTGTTAGCTCATTAGGGGTGAAGGGGATAGCGCCCATGAAAAAAATGACTATTATAATTCTTCATAATATGTGGAGGCTTTGTGATTATGTATTAGATTATATATATTCTTCTATGAGTTAAGTTTTTTTATACTATTAAAAACCAATACTAAAGAAGACGAGTCAAATTTATAACCCCACAACACAAAGTCTGTAAATCTAAAAAATAACGAGTAATTTCTTTCTTCCTTTGTGTGAAAGTAGAAAATAATTTACTAAGTCACGTAAATCCTTGTCTTTTATGACTGTGCTTTCGTCTTTTCTATTTTTGAATAAAATTAAGTATATTTTGAATATATAATCAATTACATATTTCATACGTTCTACCAGGAGTCTTGGAATAATTGTATGATGACTCTTTCATTCCGGCTGTAGTATGGACGAATTAGTTTGCCTGTAATCATTTGATATTTAGGGATATAAGAGTTTACATTGAAAATTTGTAAAATTCAGTTATTAATGTTTTAGAGATTGGAGGATTGCTTATGCGGGGGGGGGGGGGGGGGGTTGGTGGTAAACAAAATTTTGTATATTGGGAAAAAAATTGTGATCGAGAAGTATGTTTTTGTAGCTCCTCTCGATAAACCCTCATCTACATATTTTATTATTTTAGGCATGTTCGTTTTGGTTTGAATAAAATTAAGAGACGCGCATGTCTACCATTTCATTAAAAAAAAAAAAAAAAAAGTGAAACAAATCTACATAAAAGCTCAAGTTCAACCATGATGGTAATAGGGTTTGCCAATGATGATATGGAGTCTCCAATTCTATAATTTTCTTATTTGCACCCTACTAAATTATTATTCTCACCCTTGTCTAGTCTTCAATTGCTTTGTTTGAGGGATATGTAAAATGAATTCATGTGTTAAAATAAATTTGAAAAATGATATGTCCATGGACAACTCACTGATTTTTTTTTTAAAATAAAATATACATTCATTCAATAAAATACACACTTTTATACGAATTAAAATATATATTAAAATATATCAATATATTTTTTTCTTCAAAAAAAATAAAAAAATCAACTAAACAATGATGAAATCCATACACTACCCGGCCCAGTCACACTATCCCAGAAACCCCGCATAGCACTATCCGGGCTCCCAAACAGTCTATTCAAGCGAACAAAGCAATCGAGGTCCACGATTTCAACGGCTGATATATCGGTTCCCACGAAAGGGTATTCAAGTCATTTCACAGACCTTCACTTCTCTGCTTCCGCCTCGTCAAGGAGAGAGCGCGCGCGAAGAAGGCGAAGAAAAATTAGGGTTTTTAGGGTTTCAATTTTTCGCGTTCAAGATGTTCCGAGCTTCCAATC
This sequence comes from Acorus gramineus, assembly GCA_030737835.1. Lineage (NCBI taxonomy): Eukaryota > Viridiplantae > Streptophyta > Magnoliopsida > Acorales > Acoraceae > Acorus > Acorus gramineus. The sequence goes on along the minus strand of CM060855.1, from coordinate 4,391,442 downwards.
GATCTCTTCTTCGAAAGGTCAGTCTCTCTCTCCGATCAAAAGTTACTGTTTTTTTTTAGTTCTTGATGTTTCGATCCATGAATCTCTACAAAAACCCTCTCCTTTTGTAGCTCCGTGAAAGCGCGGTTCGTCGAGTGAGGCATGAAAGCTCGTACGCGACTGGAAACCAATGTGAGAGAGTCTCTTCAAAAGGAGGACCTTTGTCATGGTTCAGAAGTAGCTACACCGAGCGCTTCCCGTCTCTCCTTCAACCGATCACAGACATAACGATCCCTGATTGCCTTCCGGACCGCGTGGAGTTCCACCCGACGAAGATCACTACGCTTCCGAACGGTCTGAGGGTCGCTTCTGAGGATTCTCCGGTACAGTCATATCGTTTGTTGTTGTACTGTTTTTATTTGTTTTTCATATAAATGTTGTTCATTTGACTGCCTTGAATAAATGAAATGCATGTAGGAAAGTTGTCCATTCTCACTTGCTCTTTGGATAGGAAATTTTGGGGAAATGTTTATAGTTATATAGCTTTTGTAACAAATGAGAGGAATTGTTATACAGCTAACTTTTGTCGGGCTCCAGTGTTATTGTTTCCACAAATCAGCATCTAATGTAAAATGGTGGCTGAGGTTATTGCAGACTTATTTATATAGTTGGGGTATTACAGTGATTTTATGTTCGAGAAATGAAATTCATGTATTCGAAGATTTTGGGCAATACTAAATTAAAAAAAAAAAAATGTATTTTATGAAAAGTAGTTGGTGTTAACCTTGTTTGTCTTCATTAAAAAATATTTCAGTGCCTTGTAAATATATCCCAATACTAACTTATTTAAGTTCTTGTTATCATCTATACTGCATGTGAAACTGATTGTTCGCAGTGCATTTCTAAAGAAAATCACAATCGTTCAGATTTCTTGTCCGTTTGACATCCTAACTCTTGAAAAAAATAAGACAACGGATGCATATCCCCAAATCGTTGTCTAAGTATGGAAAAAATATCTCCCTTATATCTGATGTCGAGCCTTGTTAGACTAACTTTTTTTTTTTTTTTGAAAGAAGGTAGATAACTGCTATCAACTGATTTCATTAAGAAAAGAGTTAATACAGATCTGAGTGGGGATGAGAGGATACAGAATAAAAAAGGAAAACTAACTATTGTTAATCACTTTAGAATACAATCTTCCTTTTTCATATACATAGCATAGAATAGTCCTAATATTCTTGCAAAGATAGATTACTCATGTTACTAAAAGACTTTAGTTGGTAAACTGTCATTCAAAAACCCAGGCCGAATCATTTTTAAATTTCCGTTGTCTTAAATTTTCTTTTTTAACACAAAATACAATAACTTTCTACCATGGCCATTTAACTTCTTGTCTCCATAGGTTGAGCATCAAATTGGAAAAAAAAATGTAAAGTAAGGAGCAACGCGCCTTGTATAATGATACGGCCGATGCCAAAACATTTGGTCTATGATATTCAATCTGTCCAGAGTGCATAATTTGAGTTCTTTCTAAACAATGTGGCAATGCTGTGTAAGTGGTCGCTTGTAAGTCATAACAGAATTGTACATCAGATCATGCTAAACTAGGAAAAAGCTTGGATTTCTAACTAAGATATTAGATAGACATTGTATATGTACATTTAATAATATGCAGGTGAAATCTGAGAAGTTTTCATTGCAATGTGCCTCACCATGAACTTTACTGTAAAAAATTTAAATACATTTAGCTGAATATGTTACCTTATCAGTTCTTATGTTACCGACACATTCAAGCGTGTTCAATATCAAACTACTGAAATTTTATTGAATAAGTGAAGTACATTTATTTTCATCAGTAGTGCAGTAAGGGATTCAAATATTTGAACTCTGTAAAAAAAAACTTTTTAACTCTTTGCATTGTTTTTACTTTGGCAGGGACCTGCTGCTTGTCTAGGACTATTTGTTGACTGTGGCTCTATTTATGAAGATGAGAATTCTGTAGGAACCACACATCTTCTTGAAAGAATGGCTTTCAAAACAACTAAAAATCGTAGTCATGTGCATATTGTCAGTGAAATTGAGGCATTTGGAGGTAATGTGGGTGCATCTGCCTCAAGGGACACAATGGGATATAGTTACGATACATTGAAGACCCACCTGCCAGAGGCTGTTGAGCTGCTTATTGACTGCATAAGGAACCCAATGTTTCTCAAAGATGAGGTCAAGGAACAGGTAAGGACATCATCATATGCGGTACGATTGGGTTGTTCTACAATGTTTTATCCTAGTATTTGTTTCTTTCTTATTCTTCATCTGTATCCGATTTTGCATCTGCATGATTTACTTTTAAGACATGATGCTAATGTCGCAGGTCGCTAAGGTTAAACAAGAAGTAGAAGAAATATCAAATGATCCCCAAAATTTTCTCTTAGAAAGCCTCCATTCTACTGGTTATTCAGGTGCACTAGGAAATCCATTGATGGCACCCAAATCTGCTTTGGATAAAATAAATGGTTCCATTATTGAAAAGTTTTACTATGTGAGTCTTTTTTCTAACTTTTATTGTGCTATTTACTTTTGTACAAGTAATTAAATTTGTGAACAGTGGTTGCGTATTGTAGAAAATAAACGCAAATTGGATCTGACAAGTGGATATCAAAATGGCAGGAAAACTATACTGCTGATCGCATTGTTTTGGCGGCATATGGAATGGATCATGAAAAGTTGCTAAAAATAGTGGAGCCTTTGTTACATGACCTACAGAGTGGAGTCCGTAAGGAGACACCAAAATCTACTTATTTTGGAGGTGATTTCAGGTACAAAGCTAACTCGGAGGTAAGCTTGATTTGATCTTAAATTCTTTTATTTTTTTTCTTTATATTGCCTCCGCACCAGGTGGTCCTTTCTATATTTTCTTGTGATATGTCTGCCTTTGTTTACAGAATACTCATGTTGCCCTGGCCTTTGAAGTTCCTGGCGGCTGGCATGAAGACAAAGATGCAACAGCCATGACTGTTCTGCAGGTAAAAAAAATTCGCTAATTTTCTATTATGCTTCCCAGTATGTGTGTCTATTATAGGAGGAATCTTAAAATATTCACTAAAACAAATCTTGTAATAGACTCTCATGGGCGGTGGTGGTTCATTCTCTGCTGGGGGCCCTGGGAAGGGGATGCATTCTCGTCTTTGTAAGTCACTGATTACCTGAAGTTGATGTTGATTCTTTTTAATTTTCCTTTATTAGAAGGTCACACTTTGTTTCGTAATGTTCTTTTAACATTTGGGTGTCATTCTTGTCAACTTCCAATCTTCTTAGGTAATTGATTTTGCTATTTTTTGTTCCTTTGTTTTTGCACTTGAATAACTGATCGAAGAAGAGTTGGCTTCTGTGGAGATCAATAGTGTATTACATCAAGTGTTAGATTCTGGTAGTTTTGTATATGAACCAAACTGAGCCAAACACTGACCTGCTGAGGTTTGGCTCACTTGAGCATTTTACAAGCTCAAACTTGGCTTGACAGAAATCATGGTGCTTATTTAGTCTTGCCTATTAGATAGCTTTTGATTGTCAATATGATTATAATGCAACATGTCATGCAATTTTTTTAAAGCATTTACATTGTCAATACGACTGAGGGATAAGTTTTGTAATTCATCTGAACTAAGAACGAAGCCTTTCCGGGTGAGATTTAAAGGTCACTGTGCAGTTTTTTTTTTTTGAAAAAGGTCATTGTGCAGTTAGAATGATTTCTGTGGAACGTTAAGTATACCCTTTCTTTTTTGTTGTAAAAACAGACATGACCTTGCATTCACTGCACCTCACCTTTTAGAAAATGGCTAGGCCACCCTTGATATTAACAAGAGAAAGTGCCTGCTTCTAGATTCACCCAAGCACAGGATTGATCAAGGTCATTACCTTATATCACCTATGCATTTAACAATGAATCATGTTTTTTTTACTTGACTAATATTTTCATCATATGGTGGATGTTAAATCAAGTAAAATATGCACATATTCTTCAATAGTAATATATTTTTTTCCCTCTTTTCAGATTTATTTTTCCAATTTTCTGATTCCATGGTAGATTGTCAGATAAATGGAAGATTAGGCATGGGAAGGAGATGTAACACATGCCATCACAAGAAATAGGGGAGAATACCACATGAAAGAACGTACCAAGATTTGTGAAGGTGTAAAAGGATGTTGAATAAAAAACACTTTAGATGATGTGAGATGAACACCCCTCTCATTTTCTCCTAACTTCCAATAAAAGTATGAGTTGTTCATCAACTCATCAGCAAATATGGCAGATATCTTAAAATCCATTTTCAAATCTGTCATGTTAAGTCCTTTACTCTTTTTTTACCCCTTCTGTTTAAATCAGCTGTTTGGTGATCCATTTAAATTCTAAGTCAATATGAGTTAAATCTCAATGCAAATGAGCATGCACTTGGGGAAAATAATAATCCCTGTATTAATACACTTATTTATGCATTTGAATGATACTTTTGGACCATAAAGTATTATAGTTGCATTCGATTCCATCTTCTATTAAATAATCAGACTTCAAAGAATTTTTTAAATAATTAATGAACTCAGTGTCTTTTTACTGATCATTACAGATCTCCGTGTCTTAAACAAGCACCATCAAGTTCAATCCTTCTCAGCATTCAGTAGCGTATACAACGATTCGGGTTTATTTGGCATCCACTTAGCTACGGTATGTATTTTTCCTGAAAAAAATAAATCAATGAGCATTACGGTTGTCACAATGGCATAGAGGAATATTATTAGCTTGCTGCTAAACACAGTATCATGACTTCATGTTTTGTCATGTTCCTAGAACAGTTAATTAACAATGGATTGTATAGCTAAGAAGAGAATTGTTATGATTTGTACCATTCTATGCTAATTAAGGAATCCCATTTGTGGATGACTCAACATCCATCATGCACACCATGATTTTATTTTTGATATTTTTTCATCCTAAAAAGAAATGAAATTATCAGCGGAAATTAGCAAAATGCAGGAATACATACTGCAATCAATCAACCTTTATAAAATTTCTTTCTCCCACCTTCCGCACCATATAGGTCACCTCTCTTATGAACCGAACCGTTCTCCTGAAATTCGTTTCTCGACGTATGAAAGAAGGTTGTGGACTTTTTGAATGAAATAGAACTTTAGTTTCGTCATGTCGACCTTATGTCGGAGAATAGGTTGTTTTAGTTCGCATATTGATTTCAATTGACTTATTCCCCCTTTTGACTCCGTTTGGTTTTTTTCCAAAACCCTATCCCTACGAAGGCAGAAGTGAAGCGATCCCTTTTTGAAGATGAGAATATATCTATAAATCCGTTAAACTTTGCAATTTTTTTCTATTCTAAAGGGAAATCAGGTAAATTTATAAGTGGCAGGATTTAACAATGGGCTTCTATAAGCAGTCCATGTAGTTGTAATGTTCTGTTAACAGAATTAGTGCTCGGATTTGCTCTTAGTTATTTCTGTCGCGTATAGTGGTTATCGATTTTATCTTCCCGCGTTCGTGGACTTCATCGATAGTTTAAACAGCCAGAATCGCATCCTCAGATGTTTTACTTATTATGTTTGTGGAATTATTTTTCACCTTTGTCACCTTTCTCCCTTGTTATTATGAACCCAGGGATCAGATTTTGTGGAAAAAGCTGTTCATGTGGCGGCAGATGAATTATTGGCAATCGCAACACCTGGGCAAGGTAAGATATTGTTCTTTTATATCTTTATACTCTGCTTTATTTTTCCTCCTAAATGGCTTGTTTTCGTGACCTCTCTCTACACGTTTTAGTCACGGAGAGGGAACTGCTTCGGGCTAAAAATTCTACCAAGTCTGCTGTTTTGATCAATCTGGAATCCAGAGTAAGAAACTCTGCAACTATCGAACCTGTGCTTGCAGATTGACACTGTAAATATCGACCGATACATTTATTCTTAGAATAGTTTAAAATATCGACCGATACATTTATATATCGGTTCTATATATGGATTCTACCTCCCAAGTCAATAAATCAGACCATTTAGTGGTCCATCTTGTTGATTGGGTGATATATCTTTGACGTCATTGCTGATGTCATCAATATATCAGAAAAATATCAATATATCTTTATATATCAATGGTATATTGATAGTTACCATTTAAGTTTTTTGCTAGTCTACTTGCTGTCAATGACTATATCCAATGACTGGAATTCTTTCCGGGGTGTTTGTAACCACTCCCAATAATATTTGACATTTGTACGTATTTTCTGATTTTTTTTTTCAAAATCACTTTTTTTTCAACTATATCGATTGGGGTACCCATCATCAATATATCAAAAAAATCGATATCTTACATTATGCTTCTCGATGCAGGTTATTAACGCCGAAGATATTGGGAGACAAGTATTAACATATGGATACAGGTAATCCAACTGAACTCTAAAGATAAAGATCATTAATTTTTTTGTGGAGACCGACAAAAGGATCCCTTTCGATGTGCAGGAAACCAGTGCAGTATTTCCTGCAGTGTTTGGAGGAACTCACAATCGATGATCTAGTTGTATTAGCACAGAAAATCCTTTCTTCACCTCTAACAATGAGCAGCTGGGGCGACGGTAAATGTCACACTTCACCGTCCCAAGAAATTCAAAATTGCTTTCCCTTTTTGTTTACTTCACTATGGCATATGTTTTTGCAGTCGATCGAGTCCCGGACTATGACACTGTGAGCCAGCGATTTCGCAATGCGTGATCCAAAGCCGCAAAATGCAGGGAAGAACGTACCCAGTTGAAATCAAAAGGTACTTGATACAGTGAGGGCTCTTGTCTATTTAATATTCAAAGGCTGTGTGGTCAAGCCACAAAATTTTGATATTTGTTTTGTGGGTCATTCAATACACATCTAAGCCAATCGATTGTCTAATTAAACATTCTTGAATCATAAATTCTTTAGTATTTAGAATTAATATTTAGAATGATTTAAAAATGGATGTTGGTAATCAAGATCTCCTTTGAATATGAATAATTATTTATGTTTGTATTATGTCTTGTTTAAATATAAGTATCATGTGTGGTTACTTATCAGCCTTGAAATGTAATGAACTCTTGCATTTTCTTTGAGATTCGAAGTCATTTTTTAATTATATAAAAACCCCAAAAAAATTGCTTAAACAGAATTAGAGATAATTTTTTACATTACTTTTGTTGTCCCATTTGAATTTATTTCAAAGTACATATTTGTCTCATAAATTAATTGTCTTTATAATCACACGTTTAAATGACATGTCTGGTACAGCTTCATTTGCGGTTCACATCGTTTTTCTTTTCTTTTTTAAAAAATACATTTTTATTTACACATTATTATATAAAATGATGTATTTATTGAGATATGTTAGTGTATTTTTTTCGTTGTGAAAAAATGATATATTTTTATTCCATAGACTACGATGAAATTACATACACTGATATATATGTTACATTGTGAGTTGCAAAAAAGATTGAATAATCATCATGGAGGATTTTGTTACACTTAGATCTATTTTTAACCTTAATTTCAGCTCTATATGCATCGATAGATTCTATCAACGCATATATTCATGTTAACAAGGTATATGTTTTGAAAGAATTTTTTTATATTTTTTATAAATGCATCTATGCAATTCATTGGAGTATATGTTTCACTTGTTATAAAAACATGTATTAAATGAAGTATATTATTTTTAAAAAAATCGAAACACATGCATACTGGAATTGAGATTGGAAATGAGACTGGATGTAACATTATCCTTGTTGTTTAGGTGTAAAATGGCCCGGCCACACCATAACGTCACTGGTCCAGTCCATATAAGAGCCTCTCTCCCTTGGCCCGTTTAAAAGCCATTTAAGAGCCTGGCCCAACCATCCTCTTCCTTCAATGTTACATTGACTTTCATGAGGGCCAAGGTTTGGAAAATATAGTCTTTAATTCTAGGGTAATGTTGATGAATTTTGTCATAATTTAAATTTATTAAAATTTCGTACAAAAAGTAAGTAAATTTTCTCATTTTTATTTTGAAAATCAGGATAACTGTTTGCATTATCTTGATTATTTTTTTATATACCAAGTTGGTTGAATTGGTCTCCTCTCACTTATTTATGCACTTTTTTCATTACTTATCCTTTTATCATACTAGCCTCATTTTTTTCTATTTGCATATGCACACACCACTCTTAAATTATTATTTTTTTTTATATTAGATAAGCATGCAAAATGGTTTTGGGGGTGCAAATAAATTCACCCACCCCCTCTTCACCCGGCTAGCTGGCCCAGGACATTCGATGGGCCACGCTAGGTCACTCGTGAAGCTGAACATGAGCACGGCCAACGGTATGATGGGCCCAGTTTTAAACAGAATTAAATTAAGGGTGTGTTTAGTTGCGAGATTATAAAACTCAATATGTAGGAATGTGGGATATAAAATTGATTCTGGAAGCTCACCCTCATTTTTTAGGCATTATTTGCTTGAAAGCTGTTTGTAGGAAGTTGTAGTAAAATTATTTAGTTGCACGATTGAAGAAACAAATGCAAAAGCTGTTTAATCGTGCAACTAAACCCTGCCTCCTTCGCTTTCCACACTCCTCCCCATCGTCCACCTCTTCCCCACCTCTCTCCACCTTGGCTCATTCTCTCTCTCCTCCTCCCCCTCCGAGTCCAGATCTAGTCAGGATGAGCTTCGGTCAGTTCTGTCAACATTGAACTGCACAACCTATTAATCGAATCACATTATCTTATTAGATACTGATGATACATATTTCATTATCTTATTAGATACTGATGATACTTAGGGATTTATGTTATCTTCAATAGCTGACTAGATCCAATAGAAAATTAAAATATATATCTAATAATTGATTGTGCAGTTTCCATTTATAAGGCTGTATAGTTCGATTAGTAGATTGTGTATATGATGGGACCGAAGTCAATCCTTAAAAGGGATCCACACATTGGGCCACCCAACGTGCCTCCTGAAAAACCTCCCAAGTCAGCAGACCATCCGACCCAGCCTGATGCGCCTTCCCGACCGTCCTCTCCGCTCCGACCATCTCCGTGACTCGCTTCACGTCGAGGGACTGTCTCTACCTCAGGATCTTGATCGGACGGCCTCGGTTCCCTCGGCGAGGTTCCTCCGGAAGTCGATCCCATGGTCCCTCAGAATCTCGATCGACGGCGAGCTGTGGAGGTCTTTGAGGGGGTTGAAGTCGGAGAAATTGAACTCCCAGATGCCGGCGACGCGCCGGAGGGGTTGGAGAGGGTGACGCCGGAGAACTCGGCGTCCATGGAGACGAAGGGGTAGGCGAGGATCAGGTATGATATCTGTCTCATCTCCGTTTTCGAGGGTTTGGCGATAAACGGATTGGATTTTTAGGGGTTCATTTGAGACCGCCATTGTTGATGTATTCAAGGTTTCTTTTAAGGGGGGAAAACGGGGTATGAAGAAGGAGAGGGTGACGTGGAGGGGGGGGGGGGTTTATATTTATTATTATTGGCGGGGTTTCGAAGGGGGGGTTTGGGCCGTTGGATTGCGGAACGGACGGTTTGGAATTTTTTTGGGGGGATTTTGGAGAAAGAGTCGCCGTGCATTTTGAAAGTGGGGGGTGAATTGATTGGGATAGTTATTCTGATGATAATGATTTAATTAAAATAACAAGTAGGGTTATTTTCCCCTTTCCTTCCACTCATCCCTAGTTATTCATTCTCCCTCTCTTTTTTCCTAGTTATCCATCTCACCTCAAGAGATTTTTTTGGGGGGTGGGATGGATGATTGGAGGGGTGGGAGGAAAATTTTTCTAAAGTATATTTCTCATAAAAAAAAAAGTTATATTTTTTTTAAAAAAATTATATATACAAGTTATTAGAGTATATAACTCATTTTTTTTTAAAAAAAAATACCTCGCTACATGAGGTATACGATTATAGATTGTAGGCGAGCATGTAAACAGAGTAAACTAATATTTTCTCATTTTTGTGGTGGCGATGCTTTGATCAATTCTTGGGTTAGGATGATTGAGATATGATTGGTGGTGTGTCAATGATTTTCAAATCTTGAGTTGAATTATTTTATTAACAAAAAATCAATCATTATTTAATTAAGATATCAATTTATAAACAAAAAATTAAGTATTATTCGATTGAGACTCGTTATTGTAGACAAAGTATCATGTTTTATTTTATTTCAATAATTATTTATGAAGACTTTCATAAATCATGAATTTTTATAGATTGAGAGAGGAATATAATAAAAATAATAATTTTAAAATCCCACCCAAAACGATGAAATTCTCATAGACTTCATGATGAAAATGATTGAATTTAACATTTTCTGGTTATATTGAATAAACTTGTGTTTGAATTTATCATTTTAAAAATCTAAAAATAAGTATATGAAAGTTTATCAAAATCAATAAAAGGCTATCAAAATCTATTTGTGAAAATATGTAAAGCCTACAAAAAGCTCAGTAAAAATCTATCAAAATCTTAATCGACTACCCAGAAGTCTTCTACAATCTTCTTCTTCAAAAAACAAAGGATAACTATAAGTACAATTCAATTTTCAGTCCCAATTCCAGACTAAAATAGTGTCTCATGCATTAAGATATATGTTTTTTAAAAAATAAAATATATGTTCTAATAAATTGCATCAATGCATTTATGAAAAATTTCTATCGGTGCATATATATATCATTAATGTGAGTATATTTTTTGTTAATTATCTATCGACGCATATACAACTAGAATTGAGGTTAAAAAAAAATACTGAGTAGAACAGCATCAAAAAAAGGTCTCTCTACAAAAGAAAGAATGGTTATATGAAACCATATATGAAAAAAAAGGTCTCTCTACAAAAAAAAAGGTAACGACGCATATATGAAATTTTTTTATATATAAACAATTCAAACTCTCTACAAAAGAAAGAAAGAAAATAAAAGAAAATCGAAAACACTCCTTCCACACACACAATAATAATAATAATAAAACCCACACACAAAAAAAATAAAAAATAAATCCTCTCACCAATCAAACCTCATAGTTTGAGGAGGCTGAATCTGCACCAAGAAACATGAGTTACAGTTCTGCCTAGTTCGAGGAGTAGAATACAATGAAGTTTATATTTTATGAACTGTGTGTGACTTGAGAGGATCCATTTGGGGATAAGAGAAATTAAAAAAAAAAAAAAAAACATATGCCACAATGCACCAAACATCAAATGCCCATAAACTTCATCAACCCCATATTCCCAAAGAAACTCACAGGCTGGAGTACAAGTGCAGATGCAAATTATGATTCCTATACAAGGTGCAAAGAACATGTAGAATAGGCAAAATTCAAATTTATTATATATTATATAGCGAGTGCATAAAGTCTTCCTTCAAGATATAGCACACAAGCAATCCCACTTTTTTAAAAACAAACTTCATGCCCACCCACAGCAAGTCCAGTGAAATTGTAGAAGACAAGCAGCACATAAGGATCTTAATTTAATTTTCCTAGGACCAATTCACACCATGGTATGCGTATTATGAATCAGGTTCACATTCCATGCACAACTAGAAGAAGGTACCTTCGGGAGGCTGGACCAGTTTCCGGTTGTGTGGTGCCGCCATCTCCTTCTTCAGCTGAGTTAGTATGTCCTCCATGGTGTACTCCCGCTGCCAGTTCGCCAACATGCCAAACTTCTTTGATTCCACCTGAAGCCGAAAACAAAATTTAAAATATCAAACCATGATCAAACCAATGTTGAAAAAATAGAACCGCAAATTGAAAATAAAGAAACAGACAGACAAACAACACGACGAGATTTATGTGGTTTGGCAAAATATTGCCTACCGTGGAGAGGTAAGAAAGATTATTTAGCTTCTTTACTGGATTACAGACCTTGTGAGGGGCTACAGATGGTACATCACCTCTAAATAGTATGATAAATTCTTACTCATAAAACTGTCATTACAAGTACACAAGAAAAAAGTGTGTAAACACCTCATTTGCATGTCGTTCTTCCTTGGTGTTCGGTAATGCAACATAACCCCGACAACCAGCCCTATCTTCCAGCATTTGTAATGGTCTAGAAATGTTTGGAGTTCTATGTTTGAAACATTTTTCCCATTTAGTTCCGTATATTTATAAAAAGAAAAGAAAAAAAAGAAAGAAAAGTACATGATAAGAAGCCCAAAGTCTAGACATAAATACAACATCATGACTTCTGTTGCATATCATATGATAATGAACCATATTCAAAAAACATGTACAAAGTGATTTATGGGACCTCAATCAATAAGATCCTAGATTTCTGAAGCTATATGAGACAAATAAACTTACATAGTTACATTCCAGATTAACTCAATTGCACTTTCATGTCAAATCCACCATGCATTGATGATGTAAAGAACAAATGGACCATTGTTACTAATATGCACCATTTCTTGTTATATACTAACAACAATAATAACACAACCTAAAATTGTTAATATGATGTTACCACTCCAGTCTCAGGGTTCACGCATGTCATGTTGACGCGTGAGTGAAAGCGAACACTTGGTGGCTTCTCAGGGTAATCTTTATCACAGAAGAGTTTCAACTGGTAAATTCGACCTTCATGCACGGACTGCAATCAAAAGATGAAACTGATAAGATTCGCGAGCACGAAAACTACCACACAACTTCAAATATCTGTTATACTCATCGTAGTATTTACTAGTTACACTGGTAAAGGGTCCAGGTTCAAGAAAAAGTAACTGCATATTAAATAATGAACAAAAGATAATTAATTGCACTTAAAAACAACCGAGGAAAACGCATTTATCCATTTAGAAACTGAGGTATCAAATCCTAAACACAAATGCCATTAACAAATTCTATGTGAGGAGTATACATGCTTTGTCAAAAGAATAGATGAAGTTATTTGGAACACAACACTGGCTTACTGGTCTATGAAAAAGTACTGAAATGTTTTGCAGATGTGAAACACGACAGTGAAATTAGCAGAATTACAATTACGGATTACCATTAAAAAAATGCGGACTTTAGGCTAAATGTATTCCATGTATTCCCTATTTTGACATCTGAAGCAGGGGATCACAGCAAAAATATTGTAACTTCTCAAATAGGTCATTATTTAGGGCAAAATGATGCGCAGCATACCATAAACATATCAAAAACTTTCAACTTCAGTTGAAATGTACAAACAAATGGCTCTGTTGCAGTTTTAGAAAATAAAAATCAAGGAACTATAGGAGATGACGCACAAGGAACTGAAAGGGGGAGGAAAAGCATGCAAAGTAGACTTTACATTTGAATTCTCATGCTAGGAAACATTCATGGTAGAGTTTCTCTGCCACCACCCATCCAAATCCATAGAAAAAAGTTATGTTGATATTGATGTTAAATTAATTATCTGAAAGTAATATTGCATCTTTGTATTGACATGCATTTTATGGAAGTTCCACAAACAATGAACAATAATCACACTACAGTCATTCTAGAAATAAAGAGAATGGGAATCTCATGTATAATGATGCTTTGAGTGATGTTTATCGCAAGAGAAATGAAAGGGTTAGCAAATCTTGGCTCATTTCATTTTTGGGAGTGGTGTCTACAGTTTCTTCATATAACAGGTCTTTGCTTTCCTGGGCATTTTTACTTTTCTAATTGCAACATTCTGTGTTATCCTTACAACAACCGCCAGAAACAATGGATGAAGTTACTAAACTCATGGAGAAGAAGAAAGTTGATCAGGAATTTGTAGAAGATAGATAAATTAAAATGCAAGAAGGGTAGATACAACATAATTGAGTTGAAACAATCCTGAGCTATAGAAGTGAAGAGGCTATAGACATACATTGTGAGGGCCAATTATGGTGCCTGTCCAGGAACGCATGTAGATGTCATCGCCGTCATCCATTCCGTAGCTAACTGTACCATCTCCAATACCCTTCTCTCCACGTTCAAGTTCCTCTAGCAGTCTGAAGTTACGAGGCACTGAAAGAACAAGTCGTTAGAAACACAATTTTGCAGATATTTAAATGAAAATTTCTCCACAATAAAGTTTAATAGTCCAGGCTCCCAATGCCAATATATAACAATCTCTAGTACATCTTACAGTGCACAGAGTGGTCACATTATTTTGATCCATAATCCAGAATTTACAGTCCATGATCTGGACTCTTGAGCTGAATCCCAATCCCCATCTAATAATTTTTTGATCATGCTTGATGAGAACTAGGCAATCTGCTATTCAGTTAGATTTATTAAGTGCTCTGTTTCACTATACAAACTAAATCCCGCATTAATGATGGCCTGCCAGGCAGCCACTACACAGAATCTCATTTATAAAAAGGATGTTCCCATTAAATCAATGAAATTAACAAAATACTCTTCAAACTATAGTTATGAACTACAGTGGTAAGCATATGATTTATGATACTCACACTTGTGTACTTGGACGACTGTATTAAGATTAACCAAGATGACACTATAGATTTCACATGGTTTTACCATCCCAAGGAGTACATAGAACCATGGTCTATGCACTCTGATCTTAACATATAATAATTCTTCTACGTTGAATACCAATCACTGTCATTTTAATCTCAATGGTGTTCAAATTCATTTCCACTAGTCATGATTGCCATCAATCACTTTCCAAAACCCTAAAAGTCAATTATTCAAAACAGGACCCAGGAAATTTTCCAACTCCCAAATGTATAAGTTTTTAAAGCCCTCAGAAGACTAAAATTATCATGCTACATGTCATGCTTTCTTTTATTTCAAATGCACAATTCTTTGTAATGATTCAAATAGAATACTAAACTGTATTATATCAAAACAATAAAATTGTCCCACTGAAATGTTTCAACATGATTGTTATGCAGCCCTCTTGCACCAGTGAGTTCAGGAGGCTATTACTTAAAAAGCATGACATTCAAGTGCTCACGTTTTGGGAAATAGCTATGGCGTTTCTCAATCAGGTGTCCTAGTTCCATAATAAAATATCTTAGGATGAAAAGAATAAGCGGACACACAAATCCCAAAAAATGAAAAGATCTGCAATAAATAATGGAATGAAAAAGCACTATAAAAGCATTTTTAAATAGAAGATAAAAAAAGGTTACAAAACTACAACTAGAAGATAAAAATGGAAATACATATGAAATGCATGAAGAAAAAAAACGATCTAATCAAGATTCAAAGCGTATGAGAATAAAAAAGAACCATGAATGCAGTGATTAAACTGATTATATATGGTAAAGTTCCAAGATTGAGTAACAAATTAAATTAATACATTAAAATAATATCATACGAAAACAAATTATATATAAAAAAAAACTACTACTATACAAAAACATACTCCTTGACCCCAATAGTACTCATCAGTCATCACCCAATCGCATTACTCCTTTGCTCCAACACACCCAAAAATCCAATCAATTTCGATAACAATCACAGCCACGAGACCCGAATAAACTATTTAGTAAGTCATTTTAGGCCCCATTGCCATTTGGAACCAATTGCAGAATCAGTTTCAGATAATCGATACCAAACTAGTTTTTTAACAACTTCAGTTTTTATTTTCATATTTTGATTTTTATGGTGTTTTTCTAAAAAGAGAATCTTATGGAAAAAAAACTATTTGAGTCTAACTTTTATGAAGAAGCTGAGTGAGAGTTCCTATTTATGGAAAAAGCTGGCTTAAAATTAAAAAAAAAAAACTGTTTTTGAAAAATTGGTTTCAAAGGAAAAACAATCACGTATCCAATAGTAAGCATGACATGAGAAACAATAGCACTCCAAACCATAACTGCACATCACATAATGCATAAACACTCAAGGAAACCCACAAATCAAGTTACAAACAAGAACAGCAAATAAACCTCTAATGTGGGCAAAACATAAACTAAAAATAACACAAATTCCTGTGTGATTTATGGAGAAAAAAAAATTCTGCGCAGTGGATCCATGAAGCTCAAAGTATACTCACCAAGACTCCTCTGAAAACATCACAAACAGATAACCTCAAAAAATCTGATAATCATAGAATCCCATATAAACAAAAGACAAATAAAAACACGAATCATCATCAATTCCAATAAGACCGTATCATAAAACTCCTTCAAAGAACCACATGGATTCATCACAATGATAGATGAAGCGATTCATCCGATACAACGAAAACCCAAAAACAAACCAAACCCATCAAGGGTTTCCATCGAAAGAACTCAAAAAGGGATCGATCGGGAACGATTGAAAAGGAATCAGAGGGTTACCGACGACGCTCGATCCACCCGATCCGATCGTCATCTCTCTCTCTCTCTCTCTCGCGGAGTCGTCAGATATGGAGATCGAATTTGGACCTCCCTTTTTTTAGGGTTTTTTTTTGTTTTTTGAAAGGTCACAAAAAAAAAAAAAAAAAATGGAGACGAATCCGACGATGAGACGAGAGAGGGGTCCAGTTGAAATTTTAATTTCTTTTCGGGTTGAATGCGTACTAGTCATGGCAAATAATCGAAATCTCAATTACGTCCCTGTAAACTCGATACAACTTCATGTAAACTTCGTTAAATCGATTTTAGTCACTGTCAAATCATTTAGTTATCACATATCTTTGTAAAGCATATGTAGTTAACAGTTTTAGGGATGACAATGGGTCGGGTTGGAGTTAGATTTACCACAATTCAAATCTAATCCGTCTCTCCAATGTTAGACTCCACACCCCCACTCTATCTCGGATTTTATAATTTGAAATTTACACTCACTTCATTACACTTCTGATTTTCATCTTAAAATTCATATCTGTCCCACTCCACCCCGTTTTAAGTGAATTGAATTGATGGATCATTATATTTAATATAATAAAAAAATGGGTTTTTTTATTTTTAAGTCCCTACAAACTATCATATTTAGTGATCGATCTGTCACTTCTTCATATTTAGGTTTTAGTCCCTAGATTTAAAAGATAATTCCTTTTTAGTCCTTGAGAGGGACTATCCGTAAATTATTTACTTTTCTTTTTAATCACTTATAGGAACTAAAAAGGAATTATCTTTTAAATCTGGAGATTAAAACCCAAATATGAAAACGTGAGGGATCAATCATTAAATATGATGATTTGTGGGGACTTAAAAATAAAAAACCCTAAAAAAATTATATAACAAAACAAGGCGTTGGACATATCATTTACCTTATGCAAACTACCAATAAGTGAAATGGGCCGGGTCGGGGGTGGGCCACATAAATGACCCATCAACTATCCCAAACCCAGCCCGTGATTCAAATCCAACCCCAATGGGCCTCCAATAGAAATGATACATCTATCTTTTATTGCAGCCTCAATTACAGTTTACACATTTTTTAATTATATACTCTCCAAATAAAATGCATGCTGTACTGTAGTATAAAATGATATATATACTAAAATACATTATAATATATTATTAAGTTAAAAAATAATAATTTTTTTTATAATAACGCATTATATATTATGTTATCATGACACATGAGAATATAAAACGGGCCGGGCTGAGTGCATCAGTGCTCCAAACGTCATCGTCCGGGCTTAAAGCCCATCAAATGCTCCCTAAAAACAAGACACGCGGTGAGGGATCGAAACCCCCCACCAAATCAGTCGGTGATGATGACCGTCCGTTCAATCTAGGGTTTCCATTTTCGTTTCTCTCACTCTCTCTCGATTCGATTCCAGGTACACCTGATTCTCCACAACTGTTTTTCCCTGAGAAATGCATCTATAGAGGTACAAAACCCCTTCGAATCGGATGGAAATCATGAACCGTTGCTGCATTCATCAATAGTGAACTGTTTGATGAGTCTCTTGTTGATTTTAATCTCCTTTTGAAGTCGTAGAGGTGATAGAACTATAGAAACGTCGATTCAGAGTGGGTTTCCTTTTGTGATTTTTTGATAATCGGTGTTGATATTAGGGTTTTAGATTTGTATGTTCCTGTTCGAGCTCTCTGGACTGTTTAATAGTGGAATCTTATGCAAAATATTTGTGGATCGATCAATTTTTTTTTCTTTTTCTTGTCATGCGGAGCTTCTTTGATTTGATTACGTTTGTAGGTTCTATGTATCAAGAACACTTTGTATCTGGGTTTTAGAAATGCGTCTGGTTACATATAAATTGTTCTATAGATGTGTTGTTTCTTCTTGTGTTGTAGGTGGTGTTGTTTTGGTTAGGAGGATTTTTTAGATCAGTGAGTATAATTATATCATTTGAAGCCAAAATCCAAATCATTTGACACGATTTAAGTTTTGGTTTGGAACATCTTGAACCAGTGAAACTTAGTATCTTCAAAATTTCATATCTAATGCGTTGGAAATGTGGAGCATGGGTTTGTTTTTAGTTCAATGGCAGTTATAACAACTGTGTGTCCAATTTTTTTTGCGCTTTTTAGGAACAAGTAACTAATTAAATGCCCTGTGTACAAATTGGCTATTTTGGGCGACTAGGAAAACCCGAGTTCCTTTAGGCTGAATTTACCTTGATTCTGTCGTAATGTCGGGTACAGCATTTGGACAGACTGATCTCACATGTTGTTTGCTTGTCTATCTGGACAACTAGAAATATGTAAATTATTTCAAAGAAATGAATATTGCATTGAAGTTATATGGAGCAGGATTTGATCAACAACAACCTAATGGACCGAGAAAATTCAGTATCGGGTGTGAATGCTAAGGCTGATTTTTTTTTTTTTTGTGTGTGTTGGGGGGGGGGGGGGGTGTAGGGAGGTGTAGCTTGCTAAGGGACTTGGACTAACCCCATATTTTTTGTTTTTTAGGAAGACATGTTGTCTTCTACGTTTGGGAGATTAATTAGGCACTTATGTACCCTTCTTTTAGGAGTTTCCAACTTTTTTATTTTGATAAAGTACTGCTGGTGAAATTGGGCTTGGACTAACCAATTTCTTTGACCGCTTCCCTTCCAACATGAACACTCCCCTAATTGTGGCTCTGGCACCTGCGATTCAATGCCTCTATGTGACACCAAGTCTTCTTGCACAACAATTCCCCATATATGCTAAATGCGCGATTATGTTTTTTAATATGTTTTTTTAAAAAGGGTAGACAAGCTACCGTGATTCATTAATGAAAAATGTGCACAGTCAAAACCACAAAAATCATTTGGGATTTGGGATTTGGTAGGGAAGGCTATTGGCTCTACTTGTTGCTTCCTTGACATTGATGAGATGTGGAATCTATTCCGTCAAAGAAGGAAGAAAGGTGATCATAGCAACGAAGCTAGATTTCAATGGCTAATTCCTCAAGCGGTTTGTTGGTGTATTTGGTTGACTCAAAATGAAGGAATTTTTCAAAAAAAAAGAGGATGTATGTGGAAAATATATATAATTTTTTTGAAGAATGATGCTCCCTAGGATTTGATTCCTTGATTTCTTTCACTGAGAGGAGAGATGCTTACTGACTTTACCAAAGCTCGGCTCGTAATGTATGTGGAAAATATTTTGGCGCAAATTTCATATATGCTAAGGGATTGGGTGAAAATGATTCTCCAAGTGGATAATTCTTCCTCTATTATGGGTCACTCTCGGTTTGTGAGGAGTTAGTTATTTTATTTTTTTAATCGATTGGGAGATTGTTCCTTTTCAATTTTAGTTTTAGTCTTTTTTTGTTTGGAGAACCCTCATCTCCATTTGTTTGGGGGCCTTTTAATTAATAAGAGTTCCTACCTCTTTTCAAAAAAAAAAAAAACTACAAAAATCACTCACACCACAACCCCAGGATTGACAGTAGTAGAGTTAACTGATGTCCTCGCCAGCATGTTCAAAACTCACTCCTCAATTATCAAAACTCCCATTTAAATACTCAACACCCAACGCTTTGGCAATGTATCTGCACGATCGTCTGTTGTGGGAAGTGTATATGACTGATAGGAAGATAACTAGATAAGAGAAGATATTGTTGAGAGATAGATTCAAACATTGGTAGACTGTTGAGTTGTGTGATTGTGTCTTGTGTATAAACTAATTTAGCACAACTGGTAGATTTTAAATGGAAGAAATAGAAACTTAGGTCCATGTAAGGACCAGGGGAGAATGCATTTACATATGCGTGTCCAATTTTTGGATGACACTCCTCGTGCGCGCTCCGGAGAAGAACGCTATCAAAGGATTTAAATTTGTCCTCCATTGTTTTGAATTGGTAACAGGATTTAAGGTAAATTGCTCGAAGAATTCCTTGATCCTGACTAATATGAGGGAAGGCGATGCGTGTAGGCTTGCAAACATATTTAGGTCTGGTGTGCCATTCAGTCGCTTCCATGCTCACGCTTGTGTCTGTACACCAAAAGTTGTCCACCGTCCCTTCTCTGTGCCATGTGACCAATGGATGCCCGGGAACCCAACACTTATTTTGGTGTTTGCCACACCATTTATCCATCCAGAAATTTATAATGCTACCATATCTGAGTTTCCAAGATATCGGGGCAAGAAACACCTCCCCTAAGCCGACCAATTCCCTTACATAGGTCCGTCGTGTTGTGTGATAGGTCTGGTAGGTGTTCCTATTATGGACCTCCACTGTATTTGTCTCTGAACACTCTAGCCCAAGTCGCATTGGGTTTTGTAATCTATTTCCAAGTCCATTTAGCTAGGAGCACCTTGTTCATGTCATTGAGATTTATCACCCCAAGTCCTCCATGCTTCTTTTGTTGACACATCGAACTCCACGTCACCCGAAACAACATCATGTCCTCCTCGTTCGCTCCTCCATAAAAACTTCTTTTGATGACTCCAATATGTTGAGGGTCCCCCGTAGAACTCCGAACGTGGACAGCCAAAATAGGGGCAGGTTTGTGAGCACGACCCCAAGCAAGGTTAGTTTCCTTCCCAGGCTTATATGGTGATTCAGCCACCTTGCCAGCCATTTCTCCATTTTTCCCACCAGTGGGCTCCAATCAAGCTTTGACAAATTGCCTTTAACCAAAGGCCTACCGATATGTGCTCCGAAACCTCCACGATGTGGAGATTGACCAATTAGTAAGATGTTTAGTATGCTAAGCGAAGTTTAGCCAGCGAGGGGGATAGCAGATCAAGCGTGTTGGGATGGCAAGCTGGGTGTAGGCTATACTGTGAAGCTTGGTTATGAGTGGTGGAGAGTTAATTTGCAACTCGTAAAGCAAATGAAGGAAAAGTCAAAAGAGATATGGGGCCTACAGATCCTTTCAAAATTGAAAAGCTTAATGTGATTACTGTATCAGGGTGATAGATTTTTTTATTTTTTGAAACAAGGGTGACATTGCTACCAGCGCTTACAATCTGGTAGAATTGAATCCTTTTTACTTTTCCTGTTGGATTTGTTGGTTATGGGTCAAACTAAATATGAATGTTGAGAACAATGAAAACATGATAGTTATGTAAATTTCTGTTTCAAATATATTCTCTTCAGTAAGCTGATAAACCAAGGATTAGGAGACATGTCACTAGGTGAGGATTCATTTTCCCTTTGTATGTGAACAAAATAACTTTTGGGGTATCTTTAACTAATTAATGTCGTTTCATTATGCCCTTTTCAGTGATTTCTGAATGAGTCTCTCTGTGGTAAAACTTTGAAAGAGGCCTCTGATAATTATTTTTATTATGTGAATCTGTTCATTTAGCACAACAGTGAAAAGAACTCAGAAGAAAGCACTTCTATTATTTTGTTTCCATATTATTTGTTTGTGGTTGTCATTTATTTTGCGTGACTGCATCAAACTTTTTTGTTTCTGAAAAACATTGGCATGCTAATCAAATGATGTAAACATGGATTTGTCTTGCAGATGTCTCTGTTTCTTGGTAATCTTCCCCCTCACATCCGGCATGATGAACTTGAACGAGTTTTTGGGAAGTTTGGACGATGTAATGTGCAGTTGAAAGATGGGTATGGGTTTGTTATATATGAAGTTCCTGAGAATGCAGATAGGGCTCTGCGTGCATTGCGGGGCAAAATTATCTGTGGGGAGCGAATATCCCTTGACTGGTCAAAGAGACAGCCCACTCCCTTCCAAAGATCTGGGCGAAGTACCAGGTTCTATGATCGCAGGAACAACATAAGAGATGAAGGCAATGGTTTCAGAAACAGGGGTTCACAAGATCGAAGAAAGTTTGCTGCAGGGATGGGTCACCCAGTCCGTAACAGAGGTGGTCTGCGTTTGCATGGTGTGTACAATAATGAAGATTATCATCAAGAGGATCTTCAAGACCATGAAGGTGAACAAAATCAGAATGCTAAGGAGGCTGATATTGGGCTGAACCGAATTGAAAGTGATCAATGCGGTGATCCTGTTAATCATGCACCGATTGACGGTGCATCTGGGAATGAGACAGTGTTCGAGAGATATGTGCCTGATGAAGGTTATGACAGTCAAGAAGAAAATCACAACCACCGAGTCACTGGTTCCTATGGTTCTCCTGTGCGGAGTTCTGAAAAATCTTTGAGAGTAAGACCAGGTGATGCCACTTGGAAGCATCAGAATAAGTTGAAGCCTCAACAGAGCTGCTATAAATGTGGACAGGTGGGTCATCTAATGCGCAACTGTCCAGAAGTAGATGCTCCCAGGAGGGAGAGATTTGATAGATTTGAGTTTAAGAGGGATGATGAAGTTGATATCAGATTTAGAGGCGACGGAGAGTTCAATAGACCAAAGCCTGTTAAGCGGGAAAGGACAAGCAATGGAAGAGACCCTCGATTTGTAAGACGTCGTGTTAATGATGAAAGGAAATTCAATTCTGAGAAAGCTAAACGGTTGGTCAATAAGAGCGAGAGTTCCCTTGGAAGTGAGGAAAATCACAGATTGAAGCTTCGAAGAGAGTCGCACCGCAAGAAGAGGATTGGACAGATGGGTGGGAAGAGCCAGCGGAAGAGGAAAGTGAGGAGGTCTGCTTCTTCATTGAGCGATACTGGTTCCACCAGATCTAGCCACTCCCGTTCAACGACCTCATCATTGAAGTCTGCTTCAGGCACAAGCTCCCATTCACGCTCTAGATCAGTCTCAAGGTCCCATTCTAGACCTAATTTGAGGTCTGCATCCCGAACATCCTCTTCAAAATCTAAAGGTTCTAGAACCAGGTCCAGGTCAAGTTCTCTCAAGTCACTGTCCATTACCCTCCCTCCTCTGGACGCGGGTTTGAATGCTAAAGTTCCATCTCCAAGGGGTGGCATGGAGAAATCAGCGAGTCCTAGGTCAATGTCTCCAGAATATGATGCCAAATCAGAGAGTTCAGAAACAAGAGACATTGTATTAGAACAGAGAGATGAGAGTGCTTTTCCAACCACCCCTGTGGAAGTGAATGGAGAACATGCAGGACATCATGACGACAACGACGATGTAAACCATTGCTTGCACCGGGTTGGACATGAAGAACAAAGGTCTCACATGAAATTAGCAGATAAAGTCGGTGAAGTTTCTCTTGAGAATTTGAAGGGGAAGAGTGGCGTGAGATCACAGTCAGGACTGGATCCTACAAAGATTCCCACTGGCTCCCATTCCAGGAACACTCTGACAATATCGTCTCAGGAAATGCATATGGTTCTGAGGCACTATGGACTACCCATGCAAGAAGATGATGAAGATAAGCCAGTTGGCTCATACTTTGGTAGTGCTCGCTTGTGGCCATGGGAGATGATTTACTACCGGCGGTTGAAGAAGGGGCCAATATCAACTGAGAACTATGCTAGGCGAGTTGAGCAAAATAGAGAGTTTGGCATCGTGGATAAATATGTTAGAAGCAGTAGTGGATGGTATGAGAGTGGCTAATTAATATGTGATTGATTTTTCCCTGATGAGGTCTGCAGGTGTGTTTGTATTTTGTGCCCCTGGGCTTCTCTTCAAGGGCTCAGGTAATGTATGGAGTATAATCTAATTGAATCCCATCCTACTTTTATAGTGTCTGTGTCATCCTTTTCCATTTTTTACAAAAAAGGAAATCTTGGATTTTCTCTAGAAAAACTTTTATGGAGGTTTGTGCTAGTTTTGGGTGTTGTAGGAATTTAAACTTTGTCATTTAGTACCCATACAGTTATTCTCGGTATCCAAAGCAAAGCTGTCTGGCGATTCTACTGAAAAAAAAAATCACCTTGATCAGGTCATATTAAGTACTGCTTGACTCGTGTCTGTATTAATTAGAAAGGTCATGGTTCGATTGTAGAAAACCCAAAAACCTCACATCATATGTTTTTTTACGGTAGTGTATGCTTGTCATAGAATTGTAACAGCTCATGATTGCAATTGAAAGTAATGACTGCAGAGTTTGGCCTTAATATAAAATTTTGTAATATTTGTTGAACTGAACATGAAATCCAGTTCTAACTCTGATGAAACTCCAGATAAGTTGACTGATCTTATTATGGTTTGTATTATTAATTATATTACAGCTTACTTTTTTCCACTTAATATTTCAGAATATTGGTGAGATGCCTAAATTTAATCTATTGAATTTTGTTATTGTCTGATATGTTTCTCCGAATAATGTCATCACATATATGGAGAAATTGAGATACTGCTGCTTGTAGGAGTTATTGGTAAATGGGATTCTCAAGAATTGGCTGGGTAGTGTGTGAATGTGTGTGTGGGTAGCGTGAGTGCGTGTGTGTGTGGACTCCCTGAAGCCTTGCTCAATGGTTTCTGCTTCCTTCTAGGAGATGGAACATTTTAGTGCTAAAATTGTTTTGGCTGAGTGCGGTAAAGATAACTTCCACTACTTGAAGGTTTCTTGGATTCAGAGGTGACCCCAGATTGCCTTGTTGGGATATTTTTGTTAGGATAAAAATATAGTGATTCAGAGTACACTGTGTAGTGTAGTATGTAGTGTAGACTTGTAGTAAGATTGGATTTTCCTATTGATCTTTGATGAGCTTATTTGATTGCCTCATACAATACCAAATTCTATGCTCTTTTTTTGTTTGACACATTTCTGGGCTTTGGAGGAAAAAAAGACTTTCATCTTTGTCAGAGCTTATTGACATCTATGGGCTTGGATGCCTGTTGGAGCATGAGCTTGTCTACACGTAAACTTGTGATTCCAATGATTTGTTCTAATTTTTATTTTTTGGACTGCCATCCCTTATTCAATTTTTTTTCTTCTTCTCTTATCTTTTTTTTTTTCTGGGTAACTAGCATCACTTATTAATGCCAGCTATAGTATTCCCACATCTATTGCTTGTAATGGTTAGGCTTACTGTATAGGTTTTAAATCCCATATAATGGAGAAGATGCTTTCAATTTAAAGTGACGCCTTTAAATTTCATGTCCTTGACACATAGACATCTATGCTTGCTGTTTTATTGAATGCCTAATTTAACTGTGGTGTCAGATTTTTGTTGAAACCATTGATGCCAGTTTTTGTTCTCATGCTTTTATATTCTTTTATGAGTTTATCTGAAATGTTTGCTATTCAATTTTCGCCCTTACATTTTCAGTATAGTTACCCTTAGTACATCACACTGCATAATTGATAACACATAGGCCTCTCTTCATTTTTCATGTTCCAATTAAGACACTGTCTGTT
Organism: Acorus gramineus; assembly: GCA_030737835.1. NCBI lineage: Eukaryota > Viridiplantae > Streptophyta > Magnoliopsida > Acorales > Acoraceae > Acorus > Acorus gramineus. The sequence goes on along the minus strand of CM060855.1, from coordinate 4,365,901 downwards.
AACACATAGAAGTTGTCCTAATCAAGCACTAATAAACCATTAATTGTGTCATTTGATCGGACAGCTTTCTCAAGTGGTCACTATTCATTCACCTGCATATAGCTCAGCATATTGAAGGCTCTATAAATTTAAATACAATCTTTCTAGAGAGGTTTTAATCAAGTTGGTTGTTGCATCATCTTGTCTCCTTTAATTGGTAGGTGAAGGCTACTGTATACCAGTTATGAAAACTGATGTATAACGTACATGTTATATCTACCCCTCTAAATCTTGAATTCTGATTCCTACTAATCTTTTACTGAAGTGGACATCGCTCCGACAGATGGCCAAGAACCCGAGGGAGCAGCGGAAGGAGAGGGGGAAGTATGTATGGACCCATACTAAGAATACTAGGAGATCTGAAGGAACAGATAGTGAGTGTTTTTTTCTCCCTCCCTATCTGATTATGATATATATTTTTTTGTACTTTGCTATGTAGACTCATACCTACCCACTTATGAAGCAGAAAACTCTCCTCTCACAACACACCAACACCCCTTAAAATCTTTTTGGTCGGGAAGGTTTGTAGGAACCCACAAAGAGGGGCCATTCAATCCTTATTGTTCAGGATTTTTATCACGTGAAATTAGACCTCATCTGACATGTCCATGTGAGAATATTTAAAAAGCTGAAGAATACAGAATCCTGGAAACAAAGATGAAAAAGAGAGTAGAAATTCAGCCTGTGGATCAGTTTGTTCAACTCTAGTCCATAAGGAGAATTCCTTCATTCCTGAGGATTTCAGTTATGATAGGTTCTACAGGAAAGAGGAACGATGGAATTGGTTACGGGATTGAAAGATTTGAAATGTCATTTATCTGGATACTCTAGTAGAATGAGAATGAGAATGGTTACCAAACTGATCCTATGTGTGAGGTGTTGATAAGTTTCATTTAATCTTTGGGTGATTAGGGAAAAATTTTCTATTGGGTTGCCATTGAACCATTGATTATTCGATTAGTTTTAGCTTTTTGAAGGTGATGGTGGTGTAGGGTTGCCCAAATGGTGAGTGGAAAGAGAGGTGGCATAAATTGGTACTGTTGTATGTATATGTATTAAGACAGAGAGAGGGGAAGGGGGAATAAATAGGTATTTATCAAAACTGACGTAATACAACCTTCATAATTCTCAACTGCCTCAATTACTCTTGCATTAAATTGTTTTGATGGTAATTCAATCCCTAATAGTCTTCTTTTTCAATGCTCCTCCCCCTTTTTGTTCTCTTCTCTGACCAACAATCTCCAGCTAATTACATACCCTTTTATTACAACATTTCGTGCACTCACACTTCTTCAAACGTGTTTTTTTTTTTTTTTTAATTTTTATCATCGTATCGTCGTGGCCGTGCGATGGAGATCCAATGGTATATAATGGTTGGTGATGAGATTTTATGAGGTACCCAGTTGCTAGAATAGTAGAAGTCAGTCTTTGTCTCATATATTATTATTATTATTATTATGGCGTGTTTGTGCACGTCACAAAATCCTTGTTGGATGTCACACACACCAATCCCCTTATTTTTATTGGGTGCAAAATATAAATTGCAAATAAAAGGTTAGTTGACCAAAATGCCTTCTGGCATACTCTTTATGCTTTGCATTCACTAACCAACATTTTATATTTGAATAAAATACATCTAGCATCATTTTTAGTATTCAAACATATATACCTTTTACATGAAAAGTAAACAGTAATGAATGTACATTCATGTATGCACACCTATATAGATATTTTTCATAGGGTTGGAAGTAAGGGTAAAAATATGACTGGGTGCATCAAAGCACACTTTCACCCATTCAAATATAAATATGCTTCTAGAGAGACAGATTGTTCATATTGATGAGAAATTTTGGGCCATTTTACATATTTCACCAACTAAGCAAGGTTGTTGACACAAGAATCCAAAAGAGTGAATTTTTTTAAAGAAAGAAAAAGGTAGTAGAAACATCTAATTATAAGCCCAATAAACTATATGATTCCATGGGTAATGGTTAACTTACCATGAAATGGTGGTTTCATTTCATGGTTCGTTAACCATAACTCACATTCCATACTTCAAAAAAAAAGAAAGAAAAAAAAAAGCAAAAGATTAAACTTCAAAAAAAAAAAAAAAAGCCAGAGCAAGAGACACCTCCAACACTTACATACCCTATCAATCCCCTGAAAACCACCACCACAAGAAGAAGAAGAGCAAGTTCTCTAGCTCTTCCTGTTCTTGTTGTTGTTGTTGTTGCGGAGGAAGTCAAGCAAGACAGGGCTCTTGCACTTGGGGCACTTTGGGTCATCTTCAGACAGCATGACATACATGAGGCACCTTGGACACCCGGCGAGGACCATCGACGTCGCTTCCGGGCTGTTCGAGTCCCTCTGTTCGGTCTCTGACGACACGCATGAGCTCGGCGGGGAAGTCCCCGGGGACGATGAGGACGACGACCTGTTCGGAGACTCGTTCATGGCCGCCGAACGGGACGGCCGCTGAGACAGGTTCAGCTTCAGGTCAGCCCTCAGTCCCTTGCCGTTCCGGCTCATGCTCTTCACTGATGATGACTTGCCAGTCTGAGATAAAAAAAAAAAAAAAAAACCCAATCTTTTGGTCAGTGAAACAGAAAGGCAGGATTTTGATCTGTGAAACAGATACCCAGTTGAGGAAAACTTGTTATTGGGTTGTAGAAAAGCAGACCCTTTGAGGAAAAACATGAAACAGAGACCCAGTTGAGCCAAAAAAAAAAAAATTGAAGTGAATTTGTCTGGGCCACCTGAAAGGGAGGGGGAGGAGGCTCTTCCAATTGAAGGGAGGTGATCGGCACGGCGTTACGGAGTCGAGAGAGGAGGATGAGGAGGGGGAGGAGAGGGAGAGGGACCCCCACAACTGCTGTTCTGTTTTTGGTGCTGTGGTGGTTGTTGTTGGCTTTGGTTGGGAACCTCTACTGCCATTATATAAGGTGGGGAAAAAAGGAGGAAAGATGGGGGAGTGTTGAAGAGGTGGGGAGTGATGGGGGTTTTCTTTAATTGTTTTTTTGTTATGTGTAAAGAGAGAGATAGAGAGGGATAGAGAGAGAAAGAGAGAGAGGATTGAATGGAATTGAAGTATTGGTAGAAGAAGTGTGTAAATTGAGAGAGGCCAGGAAATGTATTAATTGTTTTTTTTTTTTTTGGGGAGGGGGGGAGAGGAATCATAAGATGATTTGCAGAGGGAGGGAGGGAAGGAGGAATTGCAGTAAATATTTTTTGCAATTACATTTGGAGGGTCTCCCTTCATTCATTGCCTCTATAAGGTATTACCCACCAGAATTTCAACAAAGAAAGAAAAAAAGAAAAAGAGAGAATAGAGACTCTTTTTCATTATGAGTAGAGGGTGGTTTTTTTTAAGGTTTAAATGGCGTGCAGTTCCATTTTTTATTTTTTCTTAAGTCGGTATATAATATTTTATTAAGTTACATGCTTTGTTACATGGAGTATATACTTTGAAAGAAAACTCAAAACATGTGAATACTACACAAGTAGCTGCACTTGGGGATTTATGTAACTTGATTTAAATGGAATGATAAGTTTGTAATTGACTTGGATCTGTGTTTGTGATATCGCATTTGTAAAGCTGAAGTTTCTCATTTGCGGATACATACACATTTTCAGTGTTCAGGCTCTGAAACCACCATTTTGCTTGTTCAGGCAAAAAAAACCCAGCATTTGATAAAATAACATTTTTTAAAAATTGAGTTTGAAACATAAAATTTTAAGAATTTCACTGTCTAAACCGCAAATTAAAACACAGCCTACGAAAGTTACCTAGATTCATCTGAAAAAAGTTGATTCCAACTTCTTTCAGTAATTTTTACATCAAAAAAACATCTTTCATTTATGAAAAATCATCTGTTATTTTATAGATTCCGTATGATAAATAGTTGGACTTATTTTCATGGAGAAAGATTGATGTGTCTAATAGTTATGTCGATGTTTGTAGATTGTTGTAATGTCACCTTGAGTAACTTTGGACTAAAATTGCAACATGTAGTTATTTAACAGTTCATGATCATGTAATATTTTCTCAACAATATTCTCTATTTTTGCATGTGCAGTGCTATAGAGATAAAATTTCGTTTTAAAACTATGATTTCTCTATCTGTTTCTTTAATTCTTTCCAGTGATAAGATTAGATTCCATCATTGCTATAATGATAAAAATATCTTATAAAGCCCCTGGTATTTCCTAATATATATATATATATTTTGGTGCACAGGCATTTCCTAATATTGGGAACTACTAACTGCCATCAGTTAAAAAATGTTCCTCTTGCCAAATTTTTTATGCATTGCAAGTATTGGGTTATTTGTGAAAATAATCTTCAACAATTCTTTTATATTTTGAGTAAATCGAGTTTAGAGTTAGCCGGCTAACATCCCCACTATCCAATAAGAAGGTCAAGAGATCAAATATTAGGGTACTGATTTAAAATAAATAAATAAATTAAAAAATTCTTTCATATTTTAAAAGCCTCCTGAAGACTCTCCACAGTTTACCATCTGATTGCAAAAATTTACTTAAATGTTAAATATCCCTTAATTTTTTCTTGCAGTCCAAAAACGTCATTGTTTAATTTTTTTAAAACATTAATATGTAATTTTATTTGAGGTGTTATTTTTTTTCTTTTTTAAATAACCAATAACTAAAAGTACTTTGTAACCAAGAAAAATGTATATTAGATCTTACAAGCCAATTTTTTTGTGTTTTTAAATAAAAAAAAGATACTATCAAAAATTAGAATAAGGGTGTTTTCAGTGTAATTGGGGAAATTTCTAAATATTCTCCTCAATTTTTTTTGCAAGATTTGCTAAAGTATTTTTTTTAAATATGTAAAATAGGCGGGTTTTTTTTTAATACATATAAGATACTATTTATGTATTTTTGCAAATAACACAAATATATATCATTAAAGATAAATGGGTGTCAAAATTGCATGACTCATGCCTTTATATAAGTCATATTCTTGCTTCTATCAATAAAATATTTAACGACCACCCAATCTCACTTTCCTCCCTCTTGTCATTGTATACATAAAATGATATTCATTGCTGCTATTTATCATTTTTATTAAAAATAATTTTTATGACTTTGTAATATTTTTTTTAATATGGGTTCTTTATGTAAATCTGTACATGGCTTTTTCCAATTATTTACTGCAATGGAATTAATGTCTCAATAGCTCCAAAGATTCCCAAAAGAAAAGTAAATGAAAAGAGTAAATGAATCACTGGTTATCTTAGTAAATGTTCCCTTTAATTACATAACTTTTTAGTAAATGAGTATTCACTGCTCTGGCTTGAATGAAAGCTACAAAAGTCTTTGTGGCTTCTACAACTCACTCTTCTTATTTTGGAAATTTATATGATAAGCACACATTAATGTCTCTTGTTTTGATCCATGTGAGATGAGGGCATTTTTGGTTTTCCACTTTTTTGTGAGGGGCAATTTTGTCAGTCCATGTTGAACATTTTTTTTTTTAAAAAAAAATTCTAGGTTTTGACTCCACTCCAGTCTCCAATTGAAATTGATAAAAAAAAACAAAAACAAAACAGGCACACCCATTTTGTTAGGGGAGCAATAATTGGTTGACCCTTAATTTGTGAACATGTTTAATAATTAGACATTTTATTTCACGAGAAATGTATGATGGTTTTTTTTTTTATGAGAAATATATATTATTTGTCACTAGTAGGATTAGTTTTGAAGGTTGTAAGACATGTTTATTATATGGGTTTTTTTTATTTTTAAGTCCCCATAAACTGTAAGATTTAGTGATCGATCATTCACTTTTTCATATTTTGGTTTTAGTTCTCAGATTTAAAGGATATGTTCCATTTTAGTCCCTCCCATGAACTAAAAAGAAAATCAAATAATTTAGAGATAGGTTCCTCCTAGTGACTAAAAATGAACATATCCTTTAAATCTGGGGACTAAAACCAAAATATAAAGTTTATGAGGACTTAAAAATAAAAAACCCTTATTATATTTGCGCCTACATCATCCTAAAAAACACTAATTGGTTTATACATGATTACAATTTAATTATATTTTTAGTTTTTGTAAATATATGTTTTTTTATTTTATTTTTTCCTAGGCCAGATATTCTCATTTCAACATGAGAAAGCTCAACCTCCCTTTCCTTAATTCAAAGTTGTACTTCTACCAGCAAGAGGTGGTTGGGTCATTTATGTTCCATGTTTATCTTGATAATAATTTGATATGTTTAGTTAGTTCTCAAGATTGAAAATAGCCACCTTGCTAATCGATACAGAGAAGAAAAAATAAAATAAACTCCTCTTAGTTGTGTGAAAATGTACATGTATAAAAAAAAATGGTTTTTAATTTTTAAATCTCCATAAATTATATGATTTAGAGATCGATCCCTCACTTCTTCATATTTTGGTTTAAGTCCTCAGATTTAAAGGGTATGTTCCTTTTTAGTCCATTTCAGAGACCTATCCTTAAATTATTTGGTTTTCTTTTTAATATCTGGGAGAGACTAAAAAGGAACATATTATTTAAATCTGGAGACTTGAACCAAAATATAAAGAAGTGAGGGATCGATCACTAAATCATATAGTTTACAGGGACTTAAAACTAAAAATTTAAAAAAAAATTGAATATTATCCATCTTTTTCTTGGTGTTGCACTTGCACCCAGCCCTAGGGCATTCTGCTCCATTCACTCCCAACAAGCTGACGTGTAACTTGATTAATTTTTATTCACAGTGATAAACAATATTTCAGCAATAAGGGAAACTCTCACCAAGTTCATTTTTTAAATAAAACAATAACAGAAACTCCTTGGTTGTAGTTATTTTTTGATACCTAGACACCTAGTTACCCGAATATATATTAAAGATGTAACACATGTAATATATTTGAGTTAGTAATGCTTATTTTTCAGACTCTATGTGAAAATCCTTTGGATATTTTAGTCTTTTGATGTCCTCCAAAAGTTGAAATCTACCCTTTTATGTTTCAAAGCTGGAGAGGTGTGTTGTTTTTTAATGGGGGGGGGGGGGGGGGAGATTTTAATTGATGTGCCCTGTGACTGATTTTATGATCGAGCTGAGAAGGTTACCCTCCATCTGTTTACCCCGATCCCACGGAAATGAACAAAATCAATGTTGTGTTGTGTGAGAAGATTTAAATCACTCAGTCAGTGTTGCAAGCTGGAAAAATTGAATGTAGGGGTGTGTGTATGTGCGCGCGCTTTTCATCTGCCCCCACCACCCATCATGATTTTAAAATCACAACCCTAATTTAATATATGCTAATGTCACAGTTATATCATATCCCCATCTGTACCAAAAAGAAAATAAAAAAATCTAAATTTTGTTTTGAATACAGGGTTTTGCATGTGTTGCTTTGGATCAACTAAAACACATAAACAAATCAGGTCATTAATTGTGTCATTAATGGTTAGGGATTTTGGAATACGAACCCCCCTCCCCCAAGTGTCCACTGTATGCTTACATTAACGAGGTATATGTTTCAATAAAAAAATTTTACATTTCATATAAATACATTTATGCAATTCATTGAAGTATATGTTCTATTTTTTTATAAAAACATGTACCTTATTAGATGATATATACTATGTTTAAAAAATTTAACACACTCGTGGATTGAAATTAGGACCGACAAAGATACTGTATATAACATTATTAAAAAAAAAAAAACAACAACTAACCGTGTTTAAGATTTTATCGGGTTCTTTTCACATATATGTTGTTGACAAGAGATGTTCGGATATGCAACATTGAATAATGAGAGATTTGACACAAAACACCCTCATATTTATTTTAACACCTCATCTTGCAAACAATGATTTTTTTTTTCTGGGCTGTTTTTTTTTTTGTATTTTTTAGATCTTCTCTTATCACCAAAAGTAAAACTTGAATTCAAAATTTAGGACCCTTTTGTAAAGCTGTCAATAAGTGGTTTGATAAAATAATGATTTTTGTTTAACAAAGTTGAGATTTGAGAATAGAGAGGAGCTTAGGATAGTTTTGGAAATGCAAAATGTTTACACGGGGGAAAGAAAATGGGGAGATGTATTTATTGGGTTTATGTCTTGCATTTTGATTTTTAAATCTATGAGAAACTGCAACAAATGATGAGTTAACCCATAATCAAAACATTATTTACCATTACGAATGAAAATATGGGTTGAGCTACGCGGCTAGCTGACTAAAGGGTGAAAGGGGAGGGTTCATTGAAGAATATTTATTTATTGGGAAAAATCCATATAACCCCCTGAAATCTGGCCTAAATCCATATAACCCCCTACAATCTTCATATATCCATATAACCAACTGTAATCAGACCTAAAATCCATATAACCCCCTCCGTCCGCCTTCCGTCAGTTGAGTTAACGGTGATAAATTTATGCAGGGGGTTATATAGATTTAAGCCAGATTACAGGGGGTTATATGGATTTTTTCCTAAATTTTTTTTTTTTTTCTCTACATGTGGTTTAAAAGTTGAACTGTTTAACATTTATTTTTGAATTTTTTTTAAAATATCATACACCTTTAATTTTAATCAAAGAAAATGGTTATTTAAATCATAAACACATACAAGATCACCCATCAAAGAGATATAAGTAAAATAGATATATATTCTATCTCTTGGTATTTTAAAAAAGAACTCAAAATTACTCATCCACATACAGTTTATCCCCAACAAAAATCACTCTCATGACACAAACACAAGATGTGCCCTAAGATTTAATAAAAAAATAAAACTCATCCTCTTGGCATTTTTGAATTTTTAGAATTTTTTTTTTAAAAAAACTGTCACATCTATCGTATCACACACACATCTCTCATACTTATTCCCAACACAAATAATTTATGCAGGGATATAGTTGTCATTTAAAAAGTCATAAACTCTTATCCATCTCTTATCTACTATTTATCTTTATTTTATCTAAGATGAATCAAACAACAAAAATATCAATTTTATGTTTTCCAATGAGAATAACAGAAAAGACAACAAAACAAATATTTACAATCCATTAGATGTTAATGCATGTAAATGTTAATTTACTCCATTATTAATGTGTCAGGGTACTGGTTATAAAATCACATGTCATTTATAATTTAAAAAAAAAACAGAAATAATTTTTTTTTTTTGGGAAAAATCCATATAACCCCCTGTAATTTGGCTTAAATCCATATAACCCCCTGCATAAATTTATAGCTGTTAACTCGACTGACGGAAGGCGGACGGAGGGGGTTATATGGATTTTGGGGTCTGATTACAGGGGGTTATATGGATATATGAAGATTGCAGGGGGTTATATGGATTTAGGTCAGATTTCAAGGGGTTATATGGATTTTTCCCTTATTTATTTTATGTATGTGTATTTTTATATGTAATGATAATTATGTAATTCAAGTATTACGTGTGTGTGTGTGTATTGTGGTAATGTATCTGGGAGTTTTTTTTTTTTTTATGAGTAAAAATTTCTTATATTATTAAAATCTGTAGCACCTCCCAGAGCTCTTGTATTTCAAATAATAGTGAAAATTTCTCTCTTGTATCTGTCGAACGAGTCAATCTTTTTTTTTTGAATAAGGCGGTAGACACTCGTTTTCAATTTTATTCAAAGAAAGGATATGCCCAATTTAAAAAAGCTAATACAAGGGACACCTACATAAAAACCCATTAGCAAAGAAGAAGTAGAAGAATATATACTCCTCTTCCTAGTAGTAACCCTTGTAAAAAAGAAAACAAAAGTACAACTTCTAACTACTCAATAAAAAGCAAACCCCTTCTAATATAAAACACTACTCGCCCAGCGTAAGAGACACTCCAGTCCTTTATAAGATGCATGATTGTGCCCCAAATATTCTCCACGTAGACTGGAGTCACTTTATAAACATGATGGTTTCGAGCAATCCATAAATCCCAAGCAACCGCAGGAACCAATTGCTGGGAGAACTTGGCTTGTCTCCATGGCATTTGAAGGGACATAATAATTAAAGGATTTTTACTTTTTAAGTCTCCATAAACCATATGATTTAGTGATCGATCTCTCACTTCTTCATATTTCAGTTTAAGTACCCAAATTTAAATGATACGTTCTTTTTAATCCCTCCCATGGACTAAAAAGAAAATAAAATAATTTAGCTATAAGTCCCTCTGAGGGATTAAAAGGAACATATTCTTTGAATTCGGGGACTTCAACCGAAATATAAAGAAATGAGGGATCGATCACTAAATTATACCGTTTATAGGGACCTAAAAATAAAAAAACCCAATAATTAAACACACATTGAAAAGCATCAGACAATTGAAAAATATACTTTTACATGCCTTGTTACATAAAAAAAAAATACTAAGTGGATAATTTTTTTTTCTGATCTAAGAACCATTATCATCACATTATTAGCACATATGAGTTTTGACTTTTAACAGTAATAGTTTATTGTAACATTTAATGATGCACTTTGAGTATTATTTTTGGATTCATGGTTACCATGCATGTATGAAAGTGGAGGAGGTGTATTGTGTTGTTCAACTGTTGTCTTGTGACATGGGAACAATGTCTTCATTTTTGTTTTTGTCAAAAGCATTCCATGCTTTGCTGAACAAATAGGGCCTCCCATAAATGGCATTATTTAACCAAGTCTACTATAAGCAGCCTCTTCTCTCTTTCATGAAATTTGTGCTCCCCATTAAGGGATGACCATCTGATCTAAATCTTGTGGTGGCTCTGAGTCTTGACTTTCTTTTTCGAAAGTCCACCTATAATTAAATGCCAAATTTTTTTTTCCTATCATAAGTCAACTGTATATATCAAGCCCCCATTTGGTTAAAGGGTAAAGATGGTTAGCGTTAAGAATTTGGATAAGTTCATGATATCACATTTACTTACTAAAACATAAGTATCATAAGACTTAATACTTATTGATCCCACTAAGCCTAGGATATCCCTAAAATATGGATTTTAGGTGATTACCAATGATAACAAATTTATCTAATCAAGTAGATTAATTTGAATATTATTCAATTTCAAAAGGTTGTCCAACTCTTCAAACACTTCAAAAACATGGAAGAATAAAAAGTACAGTGATTCATCACATTTTTCCTTATATTTGGTTACTTGATTACATGACCATACCATCCCTTTTGATCCATTGACAGTGGCATTCTTTTTTTTCACCAAGGCATCCTATATTCCAGTCTAACTCCTTATTTACAAGAAGAAAAAAACTTCAATGAAAAAAAAAAAAGAATTTAATGAGACAAAAGATTCTTACTCACATCATGGTAAGGAAAATGTACTAAAAACCCTATTAACGTAATTTGTGATTCTTCCGCAGAAAATAATTTGGTAACCCAATTATGATAAAAAAAAATTGATTTAAGCAATAAAAACACGACAACTCATCCTTTCCAACCTTACAAAAAAAAAAAAAGAAGATGACATGGCATCTTTTGATTGATTTAAAATTTGTGGTTAAAAATTATTCAAGTTTTTGTGTTACAGTATCAAAACTCTATTTTTTCGAACTTGTCCATTGTGCGACTGATTTTTAAATGGTATATAGAAACACTCTCTCTCTCTCTCTCTAAAACTATGTTATGATTCGTCATGAGGATTCCTCATAATGGAAAATGAATACCAAAAATAGTGAAAAACTAAAAACTGTCTCTATTGATAAGAGAAGATTTAATGGAAAAAAAAAATACTTACACAACAATTATTAAATTTGTCTTTGATTAATCTTGATTAAATCAATCCCTCTCATACTTTGAATATATACATGCATCACTTCAAAATACAAAAGAGAGGAGGGGTATGGATAGCTGGGAAGCATTGATACAACCCAACCATTGATAACCCAATAATGCCAACCAGAAGAGAGACTACCCAATACTGTCAAGGGAAAACAACAATAAAAAAAAAACACACACACCCCAATTTAAGAAGAACATTGAAGCCTTTCTCTTTGAAGTGGGGGCATTAGGGTTTGGAGGCTTTTTTTTCTTTCCCACACCTTTCAATTCAATACATTGAGCATCTACTGCAATCACTTACTACACCTCCCCAACTCTTTTAAGTCTCAATGAATCAATACTAACACTGTTAAGCCCATCTGTAAAGTCTTTTCCCTGCCTCCCCATTTTCCCATGAGAGATGTTGATGATGCCACTTCAATGCCAACCCATCAACAACACATTTAACACTCCCCCCTCCAATTGGGCACCATATGTATTAACTTGCATGCCTTGAAGCCTTGATATGACTGCTACTGACTGCTGGTGGGTGTGTTGTGGTTTTATTTGCAGGAGCTGATACAGATGCCACGTCATCTAACACAGTATATATGTTTATATTGAATGTACACTATATTTTGAAAAACTATAAAATGTTATGCATTTCATTTCTTCAAGTACATACTTTACTTTTTTTGTGAGATGATGTATAAAATTAAAACGTGTTGAACCTATTAAAGTGATCACAAGAATTAATAACATTTTCTCTTATTTTTATTGGTTAGTTTTAAAATTTTGATGTTTAATTTAGATGGAACTAGATCGATTTCCCCATTCCATACCTAAAAATAAAGGGGAGGGTTAAAATTGAATCCCACCTTTCATTTTTTTTCTTTTCTGAAGTGAATTTTCATCTTAAAAAAAAAAAAAAAAAAAAAACAAGGAAACAGAGAGAGTTCTAAAAAGGAAAGAGAGGGAGGAAAGGAGGGCTGGAGGGGAGTGGCGGACGGAGGAGGTGGTGAGATGGGGGAGGAGGAGGGGAACGAACTGAATATCTTTCTAGGTTTGATAATTTTACATGCAATCTTACTTTCATCTCCAAGTATTATATTTGAAGTACATGCTTTATTACATAAAAAAAAAAAAAAAAAATGGTACAAGAGGAGGATTATAAAATAGATTACATATAACAAGACTTGTTCTCATATTATATTTGAAGGGCACGTCTATCCCACCAATCATTTTCCTTAACCCACCGATAGAAAAAAAAAAAAAGATGTTTTTCTGTTCCCACCAATCCGACTAGTTCGACCAACTTGGTCTTCATTTTAAGTTTTGGGCGACCGGATTTGATCGTTATTTCATGTTTTCGGTGACCTAACTTGGTCGTCATTTTAGGTTTTGGGCGACTAAACTTGGTCGAACAGGGTTTGTGAAAAAATTTATAATTTTTTTCTTGGAAACATAAACCCATAACGTGTATCCTCCTTGGATTCTTCATACCACTCCAAGTTTGAGTTATAATATAGGGAGAATCAATCATTATTCTTAAATGTAAAACATAGAAATATTTTTTTTACATAAGTGAGGGACAAATTTTCAAAAGCCAGATATAAAATGTGTTTGGATCAACTGGTAGGTTTTTTTTTTTTAAACAAAGAATCTGCTTAACCACAAATTTAAACGAAGCTTAAAAATGATATATATTTGTCTAATAAGATATTTTCTATAAAAAATTGAATTAATTAAAAATATACCTATTTACATTTTTTTCCAGTCCCTTAGTTGTTGTTTGGATAAAAGAATAAACGTAGAATATGATGGATTAATCCAAAAATTAATTTGTTTACAAAGAATAGGTAAATATAGTTCTGGACCCTGTTCTACCAATTTCAGTTGCCCAAAACCTAAAATGACGACCAAGTTCGGTCGACCTGGATTGATGAGAACAGCCAAACACCGACGTAGAATATGATGGATTAACCCAAAAATTAATTTGTTTACAAAGAATAGGTAGATATAGTTCTGGACCCTGTTCTACCAATTTCAGTTGCCCAAAACCTAAAATGACGACCAAGTTCGGTCGACCTGGATTGATGGGAACAGCTAAACACTGATTGTTTTTTTTTTTTGGCTGGTGGGTTAAAGGGAAATGTTTGGTGGGGATAGACAGGCCCATATTTGAATGTTAACAAGTTGTACAACAAAACAAGTTAGTACAAAACAAGTTAGATATTCACTGTCAAAATGAAAACTCAATACTGGCTGAAGACTTCAATCCATCCTACGAAAATGAAGAATACTATATGGTAAACTTCTGCATCAAAATTTAATAATTTTTTATGAAGATATATAATATATAGCTTATAAAAACCAAAACATACATATAGCTGTATACTTTATGTGATAAAATTATGAATTAGATATCCTAGTGCTTTCATCATCTAATAAACAGTGTGTGAGTGTGACCACCATTCCACAGTAATATTTTCCATGCCTACAATCTCTCAAATGGCAATTTTATTTCATTGTGATCCCTCTATCACCCTCTCTACACTATTTTATCAGTTTGTATTGACAGGCAATATTGTACAGTCAGTGTTCTATATAACATGTACACAGGCAATACTGTATGGCCATTGTACAAGTCTACATGCCTCTTGAGAACATCCATGGATTATAACTATTCAAATGCAGAATTCAACTTCATGAGGTCTTCACAGCCCAATTAATCATTCTTTGTATTTCAGTTACATCAAATCCATGTCTTACAAGAGATGATTAAAAAAAAAAATCTTAAGTATCAACTCTTTCAACAGAAACACTTCAAATGGGGTCAAGCTGCAGAATTGCAATCCTCACTTCCTCAGAAAGGATCAGTCTTCCAGTATTTGCTGTCGGTCCAGTTCATTGATATTCACAGCCAATGAATCTCCTTTTGGGGCATTGGTAGTAATGTTGTTGTTGTTGTGGTTGCTGTTGTTGCTTTGACATTGAAGCAGTTGTTGTTGGAGAGTCTGCACCAGCTCATTGAGCTTGTGAATGGTCCTCTCTTGAGATAATATAATCTACAGCAAGAAAAACGACATCCATGAGAATCAATTTTGAGTGATAAACTTCACATGCTAAGGTAGCTTTGGGATATGAGTTCAAAAACAACTTTTCAATTAAAACGGGTTTAAAAATAAATTTTCAGGAAGCATACTTTTGTTAGATTCATGTAGGATAACTAAAAGTTGTTTTCGCTTTCTTAAAAAGTTAGGACCACTGGGGGTGTTTGGAAATGAGTTTGAAATAGGTTAATTCTTGAAAAGGAGAATGTATAATAGTTGCCTAAACCCGTTTCCAAACGGTCTATAGGTTGTTAAAGAAGCAGCTGAGATATTGTAGAGAGCTGAGATGGAAGAATAGAACAGTTCTTCAGGTACCAGTCCAAATGATGGTCATAGAGCCATTATGTAACTTTGAAGTCCAAAAAGATCCCAATATTCTACTTTCAATGAAATGGATGTAATCACAGTTAGGGGTGGTAAACGAGCCGAACGAGCCGAACTTTGACATGTTCAAGCTCGGCTCATTTATAAAGGAGCCGAGCCGAGCCGAGCTCACGAGCCGAAACGAGTCTAATGTTCTTCATTTTAGTGTTTTTAGGGGTTGAAAAAAAAAATTTAGTCTAAATGAGTCAAGCTTGTGAGCCTAAACAAGCATAACTTTATATTGATTTAATGTTCTGATTTTACAAAAGAGTTGAGTCAATCTTCACCTAAGTTTTTTATAACATAAACGAGTCGAGTTTGAATACAAAATGAATCTCGATCCAGGTCCCGAGCCTCACCGAGCTTTAAAAATTGTTCAAACTCGCTCATTTATCTAATTGAACGAGCCTGAAAAGTTCAAACCGAGCCTGAACAAGTTCAAACCGAGCCTGAACAAGTTCAAACCGAGCCAAGCCCGAGCGGTTTGGTTCGTTTACCAGCCCTAATCACAGTGCGGGAATTTGGGCCAAGATATAGTATATTTCCAATTCGGGCATTTAATTGGGCTCAAGCACCAAACATAATCATTTCTAGAATTTGGTTTCTGCAGGCGAAATATTGCAATAGATGCCTATTTTAGTTCATGTCATGTCGTCATATGAACTTTAATATGCTAATGCTAAAGTCCTTCAATGTTCCACCAAATCATCATGGCTCATCAAAATTTTCCCCCTTTTACCATTACCATATCCACCTACCTGGTGCACGTCTAAAATAAGCGAATCATTATAACTGATTCTCCACAAACTTATACCTTCAAAAAGATCTCTCAAAGTTTGTTGATGACTACATTTACAACAGTGTCATCCGTACCTTAAAAGGATCCAACTCAATATCCCCATTCAGCCACATCGAACCTATTTATTTGCTAATCAAAACTGTTAAGCACCTTTATGTATACATGTTATAGCAAAGAGGAGGATGAAAGGCCATACATCCAAAAAAAAACCAGAGACTGAATACTAGGATGTCACCATCAGGTAAAACACAACCTTCAGAAATCCAGCCTTAATAAAAATTCAAAAGATGGCTACATTATTGATAATTCCAAAAAAGGCTACCTCACAAACAAATTTAAGTATTGTTAACAAAATAATGAAGAAGAGTAATACTTAAGTGTTAGACAGAATAATAAAGCATTTAATATTATGATGTATAGATAGCAGAAAGAGCAGAGGGAGGGAGGGAGACGGTAAAAAATTTAACCCAAAAGTACACGTCAAGGTTAAATTTGGTACAAGCCGCAGGAACTTGACAATGGATGTTACAGGACGGGTCAATGCAATATAGGTGCATAAATTAATGAAGGAAAAAATAAACATAGCATGGACGATGAAATTTGTGACCAAGAAAATTACTTATAACAAACAACTAAATTGGCCTAAAACAAACATAATCTGGACATCAAATACTAAATATATACTGCAACAATACGCATGTGTAAAGCATGATACACTCCTACACGATAGTTTTCAGTGCATCACCATACTCGCACTTAAAGAAACAACATCTAAAATGATAAAGCATAGCTCAGATAGATGTTTTGAAGAGGAAGTACAAGGTCAGAATAAGTCAGTCAAAGGAAATTGGATGCATGCTGATTCTAGAAGCTCAATAGAAGAGATTAATAAAAAAAAAGCCAACAAAAATAATGTTACGGGAAGTGTAAGCCTAAAAACTTGAGCACTGATGCACATATATGAAATTAAGCTAATCCAATTACAAAATATTAGAATATATACTTTGATATAGGTCCTCAAATGGCTCTACGATCTGAGACCAGCACATTAAGTTCCATGCTTGGAGTTGTCAAATGCGAGATAAAAGACTGCATATGTTTAATATACACTACAAGGATTTTCGGATGGCCCAAGAATGAAAACTTATACAAATATAAACAATCATTGGAACAACTAAAGGTAAGGGGGTCTTTGGCCAAGAGGCATGGGTTTGCTCACCATAGGCCCTGATTTCGAATCCCCTGGGCTTACCTAGTGCAAAGGTTTGTGGGCTATTTTGTGCGTCCAAGGTTTTTCCAACACTTGTTGGGGTGGGTCACAAAAAAATGCCTAAATATATGAGAAGCAGTCACAGGTCAACATCACAGACCTTAACTTCTGGCTAATTATTAAAAATGATTCTGTCCTAGACCACAAGAAATAGAGGTAACCGAATAAGCAGTACAAAAAAGCAATTTGAAAGCATGCTTAATAGATTATATCCTCCAGAGAAACCTACAATAAAATCATCCTGCCAAAGACCAATATCATCTTATATTTCCAAAGAGCTTTGTAATGCAACAAGCCAAAGCACACATTCTAGGTAAGATCAAGTCCTATTATCACAGTTCTCTACAAGTGGACAAATTAAGAAATAACAATGAAATGAGCAACCAGTATTACTGAAAATCAGGACTGGACTGAAAGAACTGAAACTTTCAATCTTCTTATAAAAAATAAAAAAATTGGCATCTATCCCCCACCCCCTCAAAAGCATATACATTTTGCTTTCCCATGTCTTCTTCTCTATAATAGACCCCCTTATGATTATATTCCATCCCAGCCCATGATTCATTAAATAATCGACTTAAAGAAAATAATATGTCCGACCCTGTGTGCAACCCCATCCACATCCCTCATTGGTTTTCTTCTAAAAAAAAAAAACTCACCCATTAAAGTATATATTGTTATACAAAGTGAATTATACACTACGATAGTGCAATATACACTGTGTATAGGCGGCTAAGGGAGTGCTTCTACGCTGCAAACGGGGTTGCAAAACGGACTGAGGAAAAAGGATACAAAAAAGCCCAATAAACTTAGCACAAATTCTCATTTTCAGTATCCCACATTTAACCCAATCTACTTGAATTTTAGCAATTTATACCAGCATTACATACTGACTTAATAAAAATATATCAATTCTCTCCCTCCAAAGATCTTATAACAATCATTCAAACTAACAACTTCAGAATAAAAAAAGAATCCACCTTCAAATTCTTTTCGATATCCCTTTTGATATCCCGCTCCAAAATCTTTAAAAAACAAAACCATCAATTTGAAAACCATGTAATCATCCAAAACTAAATCACTCAGAAATCTGAGGTTCCATTACCTTCTCTTTAACGACCTCCTCCTTCTTCAGAATTCTCTGCTGCTTCACCGAGAGCCCGCGCGGGCCGGGGTCCATCTCATTCACGAGCGGCTGCTTCCACTCGAACTGCGAAGTGACGATCAGCAGAACCAGAAGGAAAACCAAAACCATCGGCCTCGACATCATCGCCGAAGAGCGGAACAGATCAAGCAATGAAACCCATATCGCCGGATCGGGGTTTCGCCCAATTCAAGCTCCGCTGCATCGAATTCAACGACTTGGACTCACGAGGCGGAGGTCGGGCGGAGGGCCATCCCATCAGACGGACAGGATTGGTGGATTCTTGAGCGATCGATGGGTGATTTTGGGTTTTTTAGGGTTTCGGTGGGCTTCGGCGACGGAAGTCTCTGGTCTTTCTTTCGGTGGTGGTTGGACCGACTCGGCGATTTTTTTTGTTTGGATCGGGAGAGGAGAATACGATTTTTTGACTCTGCTGCGGGTTAAGATGTTAAAAAGCAATGATTAGATAAACATTCACCATAATAGATTAATTTTTTTATATACATTCTGTAAATGAATATATATAATTTATCGATTATATATTTTAATTTTTTAATAAATATCCATGTTATATTAATGGGACAATATTACCACCCCATCAACTCTTCAACCCACCCCACGTTTTTTTTTTTTTATTTAAAACAAAACAATCCCACTCTTCACAACCCATCCTCCTACACAAAAAAATAAATCCTCCTTTCGAATCTAACTCGTCGTCTCCTTCATCCCCTGTAGGGTTGGTAAACGAGCCGAGCAGCTCGGGCTCGGCTCTGTTAAAGCTCGCTCAGGCTCGTTCGATTAGACAAACGAGCCGAGCTTGAACAATTTTTAAAGCTCGGTTTGTAAACGAGCCGAGCCCGAGCTGAGCCCGAGCCTAGACGAGCTCGTTTACTTAACTGAAAAAAGGTTAACGAGTCGAGCCCGAGCCGAGCCCGAGCCCGAACTTATGTTACTTTCACATGTATAAGGTGTTGTGATTTATGAAATGTGACTTCTTAAATGTTAAACAAGATTTTTTTTAGCTAAACGAGCCCGAGCCAAGCCTTGATTCGAGCTTCAGCTTGGCTTGTTTAACAAACGAGCCGAGCCGAGCTTTAACCGAGCTTTTCACGAGCCCAACGAGCCGAGCTTGAACACAAAATGAAGCTCAGTCCCGAGCCTGAGCCGAGCTTGATACTAAATGAGCCGAGCCTGAGCAGGTCAAAGCTCGGCTCGTTAGGCTCGTTTACCACCCCTAATCCCCCGAAAGTAACCCTTCCCCTCTCTAATGGCAGATCCCCTCCTTCATCAAAACCCCTCTTTCTCTTCTCATCCCCTTCTTCTCATCCTCTTCACATATTTCACGACGCAAGAGGAGGGAAGACGGGTCGGTAAGCCAGAGTGACGACGGATAGAATCCGTTGTGGATGACAGTGATTACTGCGGAAGAGAGTGAGATTGTCGAGCTCGTTACGGCAGCCGGGATGACCGTGAGTTTTTTTTTAGTGGAATGGAGTGGGTTAGGATGTGAAGGGGTGGGATGTGAAGAGGTACAATTGGTTTGTTTTTAAATACACAAAAAAAAAAAATACCCCCCCCCCCCCCCCAAATTCCCCCCCCCCCCTCCGAACACCCCCCTCTGCCCCCCCCCCCCCCCCCCCCACCCCCCTTAAATGAGGTATGTTATTAAAAAAAATAAAAAAAATGTGAAATGCGGATGGAAAATGAGATTGGAGATTATATTTTCTTTAGGCAAAACTAGTCTTCCACTGTATGTAAAATTAAAAAAAATATTTTAAAAAAGATGTCCACAATCAACTTAATTTTTTTCAATTCATTTATATGCAATATAATATACTGTGTTATATATACATAAATGATATAATAAAAATCTTAATAATGATTAAATAAATTATTTGTAAAATTTATTATGAAATTACGTATAAATGAGATATGTTATTCTTGAAAATTAGTTTTTTTTTATGTATACCTCTCAACAAACCCCGTATTGTAACAATATAGCATTTGAAACTTTCAAACCAACAATATCACAAATAGATAAAAAAAAAATTATGCTCATATGCAATTTAAACCATTTTGAATAATATTATTAAAAATATCAAATTATTAAGGATATTTTGCTAAAATGTGATTTTTTAAGAGTATATATACAAAAAACCAAGAATTAAATTATTCTCAAAATTTTTTCAAAATTCATAACGTTTTAAATATAGCTCTGATTGAAATATTTCTTTTATAAAAATGATTATTGCATGATGAAAAATGAGTTCAAACATTGAAACTCATATTTGATTTAAAATTATCTATTTATCACATATATTATCTCAATTTATTATTATTAGTAGTAGTATATGGATCATCTGAAATTTCACAAATATAATAAATATTAAATAATTACAAATTAATCAATTATAATAATAAATACTGTTATAGGTTGAGTTAATTACATACCAATGTGCAAGGTTTAAAATATTTTAAGAGTAATAATCAGATGAGGGAATGACTCATTTAAAAGAAATTATTTTTTAAAACCCACATTTTTTTAGGTCCCAGGCAATGTTCAGCCTACTTTATAGTCTCAGTATAAATTTTTTTACGCATTTTATAATGAGTATGTAATAATTCATTAAAATATATATTTCATTTATTACAAAAATATTTATCTCATTAAATAAAATATACTATTTCAAAAAACCAAAAAGGCATAGATTGCATTTGAGGTAGTAAACGAGGACAAGTCTTAACATTTTCTAAAGCAGTTATGGAACCTCATGATACCTAATCAAATCAAAACAACACTTGCAATAGCCATGAGACTCAATCCACTGATCTCCACAGCTGTGAAGAATGCAAGATGTGGCTGTTGCACTCAACACTTGCACATCACTTGGCGTAGTATATGCTATATTAGAAGAAAAAAAATCACATAGAAATACATGAATTCAATTCATTCGAATATATACTTCACTTTTTGTGGAAATACAACAAGTATATGCTTCAAAGAAAAAAAAAAAAAAATCAAAACATGTTTTGTCCACATGAAAGATTGAATACAACATTTTCCAATTCAGAATGCAAGGTTTAACGAGTAATTGGTAACGGTACCACCTACCATGAGAAGGAAGCTCATTGCATTCATTCGCTTGAGTTCGCAATCCCCACCATGTTCAGCATGTTGCGGTCCTCCTTGAACCTCTCTAGAACTGTCCCTTTAATGACGTTGTCGTTCTTTTCGTCGTGAATTCCATTGGCCACAACTCCCCAGCACTCAATCACTTCAGGGCAAATCCTGCTCGTCTTGGAGAGACAGGGGCTGTTGAAGGTGGTGCAGCTGAAAGTGTGTCCCTGGTCGAAGCTCGCTGACAGGAAAAGACCGAAGTGATTAATTCGCCCTCCGAAGCCGATTCCGTTTGGTATGCTCTCCGAGCTGAAGTTCACGGCACACTGATGACAAAGAGGGCATATAACACCTTTAATAATAGTATTTATGCAAATTTAACCATGCCCATATACAATCATGTACTTAATGGCCATCCATGTATAAGCACCACTGGCAGAACAATTCAAGCAATGAGATGATTAATTTGGTAAGTTGATTGCCAATAAGTATGCAATATAAAATAACAGTTCTAATTTGGTCATCCTTACATATTGGGTTACAATCAGAGATTCAAGTTAAACATGGACATATGGCCGGCCCTATGAGGGGAATTGGTATTCCAAGAAAAGCATGAATCGGAATTAGATGAATGACCATACTAGTGAGATTATGGACTAGTTGTAGACTGGCACAACTGAATATTGATTAACACTTTAATGTACCATGTGAAAAATAGAACCTTGATAATTAAAAATAGAAGAAAAGATGATTATAAGGAGAAATGGCTTACCCATTGCAAGTTAGTATTTGCCCCTGAAGGTTTGTATATGGATGCTTGAGGATATATATGGAAGATGAACGATTTCATGTCTCCATAAAAGTCACTATGTTTCTCCCAAGGCTGAGAAGCATAGCCACCATATATATAACCATCCGTATCCTTGATGAGAAGCACGGTTGGTCCACCTCCGTTCCTGCAGATGAATTGAACAGTCACCACCTCAGGCTTCAGCTGCCAAACAAAATATGCAGCCGTTGAGAAAATGGAATGCCAATCATGACAAAGAAACAGAAATTTAAAAGAAGGGTCGAAATTCATTATAATCTGAAAAATCTGGACATCATCAACACGATTGCGAGGTGAACACACAAGAACACTAACACATGGGGAAAAACAGAAGTATATTTTTTTAGTAGAGTGCTTTTTTTCTTATTAAAACTTTTCTTATCAGCAGGAGTAAAAATCAAACCCAAGACGAAGAGGAGGTACCTTTGCCAACCTGCCAAGAGGTAGGTTGGTAAAACAAAATAGTATGATTGACAGTTTGACACATATTTGACTTTCATACATGCTCAATTCCTTGTGTATAGGTGGATAGTAAAGAACATCATCATAATTTGGATGGATGCTGTGTTTGAATATTCAATTTGAATAGTATGATTGACAGTTTGACACATATTTGACTTTCATACATGCTCAATTCCTTGTGTATAGGTGGATAGTAAAGAATCATCATCATAATTTGGATGGATGCTGTGTTTGAATATTCAATTTGAATAGTAGCAGTAAAGTATGTTGTGTGACATATATTCTTGATAATTAAGTTCCATTATGATTATATAATAAAAGCAGAGATACTCACGAAATATTGCCCAAGAAAGTACTGAAGCTTAATCCGTGAATTGAACTATGGTACAGAAGTTTCCATTCTTCCACATCAGGTTGAGACAGGGCTCCCGCTATATGCCACGCATATTCCTTCTTCATAAGTAACACCTCTGGACTTATATTTTCCGAAATAAGCAAATTCGGTACTTGATGATCAGAACTTCCTGCATAAATTGACTCAAACGTAGAGGCACACATCAGTATTTCATTTTCAGGCACTAAACAATAACTGTTCATCAAGAATGCAATATGTAGTCCAATAGATATATTGAAGGATACACGGAAAATAGTGAACAGATATGCACTCCTTGGTGAAGGCATAATAAAACATGATTAAAAGAGAAACTCAGAAATGAAACCATGAAATCCTTTGCAAAAGCGAGATTGTTCTTTAGCATTAAATTGCTTAAGAGTAAGCGATTCGTACAGAACATCTATCCACTATCATTATCACAAATGCTGCGATTTAGTCAACATCAAATATCATACTCGGCCGACCAGGTAATCTATATCTTCTGAGTTGGAATTGACATTCCAGGAAGATGAACCTCATTTTGTTCTGAATAAAATCAATAATCATAAGCAACAAAGAAGAGTTTGAACTGCCCAAGCATATTGTCTTCAGTACAATTTCAAGCTCTTATTGGAAATTCTACATTTCTTTAGTGCAGGGAGTATAAACTAAGCAATGATAAGAATTAATGAATTTCTATTTAGTTTTGAAAGAATGGGATAAAACATGATAAAGACAAACTAGGGAAAAATCCATGAAGTTATTCAAAACAGAGAGATTGTTCCTTATTATTGAATTGTTTAGGGATCATTATACACAACAATCAACTATCAAGACACCACTTGCCTGATAAGATAGGATACCTTCCAGTATTGTTGTCAATGTCATTAAATGATGCTGGACAAACTGATTTGTCATGACTTATATACCTTACTCTGATTTGGAGTTGGGCAATTAAGGGAAATGGACCCATATTTAGCTTAAAAAAAATTCAATGATTATAAGCAAGTAAGAGGAGTTTGTATTACCCTAACATAACATGTCTTCGAATTTCTAAATTCATCAGTTCAACGGAAGTATGAGTAAGCAACAGTAAGCAATTGTTTGAGAAAAAATGAAGAAAACCTGGATCTGGTTGCATCAACAGGCTTCCAAGAAACTTCCTTGCTGATGGAACAACGCTCCACCACTTCCTAATATCCGTGAACGACATGCATTTCTCAGCATGCCCTTCCACTTCCTCTGAAAATGTCGCCACGTTGAGAAATATATCTACAACACCCTGATGAGAGCTCACTGAATGTTCACCATCTTCCACATTGAAAACAGCATCAAGCATTGAAGTTAAAACAACTTCCAAATCAGACCTGTTAAGTGATTTTGTCATTTTTCAATACATCCATGATCCATCCACACGAAAATAGAGGGAAAAGCAAACTTCTGGATTCAGCATGATACAAGCACTATCTTTTAATGACCTTAGAAAAATTTATCCCTGCAACAATGTTTACATAATCATTTCAAAAATTCTGAATACCAGACTTTTCATTTTTCTGCCCAAGCTTGTCAGTCCTTGTTCATCTGCCTTCATCAAAGTTAGGAAAATAACTGACAGCATCCTCCTTGCATATGATCTCGTAAAAGACTATCATCTTAGCAATGGTATCAGTAAAATCATAGTCAAAACTGATCTAAAAAAGGCTTTTGATTCTTTGCACAGGCTGTACTGATACAATGTTATGTACAATATGGGCTTCTGTCCAAAGTGGATCAGTTGATTATAAGTTGCATAGAAAATGGCTTGTTTTACTAAATGGTTCCTCTAATGCTACTTCACTACTTCTTCTGGCATCAGACAAGAAGATCTTTTGTCTTCATCGCTGCTTAGCTTGGCTATAGAAGGTCTATCACTTTTATTTGAGCAGCAATCAGCAATGGTTGTCTTGAACTCTTGATCCTATCAGAGCAGGTTTTCTGTTTATTAACCACCTAATATTTGATGAAGATTTTCTCATTTTCTCTAAATGAAACACCTAAACAGTCAATAGTATTAAAAACATCTTTTTTTTTTCTTTTTTTTTTTGTTGAAGAACAGTGCTCCCGAGGGTTTGATCCCTTGACCTTTTTCAGAAAGAGAGGAGGTGCTTGCCGACTTAACTAAAAGCTCGGTTGAGAGTATTAAAAACATCTTGAATACCTTCTCGGTTTGGTTTGGGCTTCATATAAATCCTTCGAATGGCAAGTACTTTCTGGGTGGGAAACCAACTGCTAATATAAAAATCTCTTCTATTCTGGATTTTTAGAAACAAAATCTTCTTGTAACCTATCTTGGTCTCCCTTTTTTCACATGATATGTGTCTTGCTCTCATCCATAAAATCAACCGAATTGCACAATGGAAATCAAAGCTTCTATCTTACTCTGGCAATCGAAACTTATTATATCTGTTCTTGAAGCACAAGCTGATTTCAGACGACTTCAATCAACCCTTAATAAAGGCATCTCAAAAAAAATATTGAACCTGACTCTAAACTTATCGTCCAGTGAATATTTGCTACTTGCAAAGTACCTTGGGCTGCTGGAAAATGGATCATGAACACAAGGTAACTGTTTGGTCAATTTCATGAATGGAGGATCAATCACATTGCAAGAAGCTATGGATAGTCTATTTTCAGTTTTCACATGTTCTGACAGGATCCATCCTGGTTTTAGTTCTTTGCTTGCCAAGGATATTTCTGTCACCATCCAAATAAGAATCAGATAATATCCAACCATCCATGCCAAAAGTCTATATTATCATCTCTTGTGGATCCAAGCAAAAACAAAAAGTGTTGTAACACTTGAATTGTTCTGTACCAGAGTGTGAGGTTACCAATTGAAGAGGTATTTGGGGATGCAATTATGTAGTATACCTAGTTAGTTACCTCTCCAAGTACTTCCATGTATTGATAATCTCACTTGAACTCTATATTACTTTTTTAGATCCTAATAATATACACTCCTCACTGGGGAAAAAAAACCCATAATACATGCACTTAAAAACACTTCTGGTTACTTATCATGGTAAAATATGTTAAATTTTAAGAATTTCATTATTCATGCACTTTTAAACTGTGTTAAGAATGCAGACCACTAACTGCTGCTTTTAAATAGAAGGTAGATCAACCAAACTTTTGCTATGGAATGCAAATCAAGCTAGGAATAAATTAATCTTTGCTATGTTCATAAACATTATCATCGATCAGAAATCATACCGTCCCACCACGCCATCGCCCATAACATCCACTAACTGATATATGAACTGCTCAATTTCGTCTCGAGATCCTTTTTCATATGTTCCCTGCACAGAGCAGATGATTCGAATTCTAAAAGCAAACATAACACAAAACACTAGTTTTCCGAGAAGCCCAAATTTTGTTATAAGCAAACCTACACACGTTGAATTTTCAATTCAAGCTCATTTTACAAACAATCCAACACCACATTCATTGATAACGAATCAATGAGCCTCTCAAAAAAAAAAAAACCATTTTTAATCTACAACATCTGTTCATAATTTCACCTAAAAAAAAACTCACTTTGGCAATGACGAGGTCTTCAAAGGTGAGCATCCCATCATTCCTCTTCTGTGTCACCAAATCAAACATCCGATCCCCGAGGGACCCAGGAATCCTGAAGTAACTCTGCATCGACATACCCAATAAAAAAAGAATCGAAACCCAAATCTTAAAAGGCTCAGATTTTGAAAACCCAGAACAAAATGAGAGACCTTGAAGACGGAGGGGGAGATGAATTTGGAGTTGCTTCGGGACTGGGAAGCGAGGGCGACGAAGAGGGTCCTCAGCTCGTCCAATTCTCTTTCCGCGAAGCACCTGAACAAGCGACGACGACGTGAGAAGAAACATCGATCGATCGATCGATCGAGAGTGAGAGAGAGAGAGAGAGAGACCTGGTGGCGGAGGCGAGACGAGGATCGGCGGGAGGGGACTGAGAATTACCCATATCTGGTGCTTCCGCTCCGTTCGTTTTTACTGCCTCCGCCGGAGGAGTCTCTCGGTGAAACTATAACGGGCTTCAGGGCTTGCCTTTGCCCGGCCCTTCAATGCCCTCTAAAGCCATTTTGGATTTTGAGAGCGTTTCAGAGCATCTGTAATAAATATGATAACTAATAATTTAATGTCATTTTATTATATTACATGTAAAAATATTACTAATGTTAAATTAGAATTAACTATGGATCCCTCATATATCAGATGTTATTTTTTAAATTAACTGTGTCTAGTGTAAAGTTAGCTAAATATGAGCAATAATTCACCTTAAAGAATTAAAAAAAATATATTTGGGAGGTTAAGTGGGTGGAGTGGTGGGGCTCACTATTATTTTAGCTAATTTATTTAACTGGTCCATTGAAGCAATAACAATCAACTAAAGAATGTAGTAAATAAGTTTGCAGTTGAGGTATAAAGTGTTGATATGATATTTTAATATCTTGTTTAGCTAACATATTTATTGAAGATGCTCTTATACCCTCTCTTGGATAGAAGAATGGACGTAGAATAAGATGGAATACGTAGCCCCCCGTTGGGTTTGAGAATAAAATCCGGAATAAGTGGGAATTAGTCACAATAACTTTAAAATGTAAAATGTTGAAATAAATGAGAATTTGTATGCTAGAATTAACTAGTATAAAATAATATATAGAATTCAGTCAACCCCTGGTGTAGGAGACCAAACTCATCAAAAGGATAAATAAGGAATAGGATCGTATAAGTATAAGAGTTAAACAAGAATTGGCCCATGATGATAAAAGAAGAGTTAAGGGTGAGAAAGCCCATGGGTCGAAATTCCCCCACGGCATCGTTAGGCCCACTTTTTACCGTTAGGTCGGGCAAATGGTTATGCCCGACCAGGCCAGATTGGACACAAGGCTATGTCCGACCAGGTCAAGCTGGACATCCACTGAAAGATGGTTGACCAAGAGCTTAACCAACTAGGAGCGGACACTGAACAACGCTCGACCTAAAGGGTAGACCGACCAGGATGTAATACCTGAATTGAAATACAGGTCGACCATACACTCATCCCCGCGTTGTAACGGTTAACAGAGGGAATATTCCTTGACACTGCAAAATGACATGATGTAAGAAAAATAGTTATAGGGTAATGATCCCTAGGCGACACATGTCTATAGATCCAGAGGCTACGTGGAGATTCCATATCAAGATATAGCCACTCCACAGGACCCAACTTGGCACACCTCTCTCGGGTATAAAAGGGGGACTTCATCCCCCTCTCAAGGTATGCGAGCACTCCTTTTCAAACATTGAATCATGAAGAATTCTAAGTTCTTTTTCTTCCCAATGAAGAAAACTGACTTGAGCGTCGGAGGGGTGTTAATTGACACCGCACTGGTGTGAGTTTCAGATACCCGAAAATCAAATAAGGAGAACAGTAACGACGACTGGAGTTGAAGGTCTATCCCGAGACGTCGAGAAGAAGGAGAGATTCGTCATCAACATCACCTCAAATACACAACAAAAGCCCGGATCAGAAAGGATCCGGCCCATGAGGGTAAAGAAAATGAATTTAGTAACCAAAAGTTACATCTTTTGCTAAGAAAATGAATTTCGCAGCTAAAAGTAACATATTTTGCTACAAAATTCATTTTTGCAGCAAAAAATCACTGCTTTTGCTACAAGAAAGGTAAAACTATTTCCTACGAATTTGAATTTCATTAATAAAAGTCACATTTAGCTACGAAATTCAATTTCGTAGGAAACAATTTATAGCTAATAACCTAATTTGTTATAGTTGTTAGAACTAATCTAAAAAATCATGAAAAATGTTGTATCTCAAAAAGTAATTAATTTGAAGAACTCATATATAATATGATTCATAATATAAAGATAATAAGATCAAGAGAAAAATTATAATGTCTCTGTATTTTTAGCCATATATATTTATTTTAAATATATAATGAAAATTTTAAATTGAAATTTAATTATTTCATTTTTCAGATTTGGTGGTGGGCCCAAATGAGTCCAATTTGATTTATAATTATAATAATTATAAATTGATGTTGCAATATTTATTTTATATTTTTCTAGAGATTTTTACAGTCTCAAGAAACTTTGGTTGAAATTTGGTAAGATTCGAAGTTCGGGAAATTAGGTTTTTAGGATTTTGCGTCAAGTTATTGGGCACAGGGATCTAGTTGCGAATCCAGAAAATCTTTTAATAGCCTTCAAGTATCTGTTCGTAAATCGGATAGGAATCTATATGTAAATATGATAGGGACCTAGTTGTAAACCTGGAAAACTTGAGGGGTCGTTCTATAATTTCGGTAAAACTCCTTCAAATAACACGTTTTGGGTTAGGGTTTTCATTTAAATCTCATAAGGCATGAAGGGTGGTGATGCCCTAACTCTACTCATCGAGTACCACAAGGTGAGAAATCATTTCCTATTGATTTGGTTATTAGTATTTCAATTTATTTTTTTTGTTAGGAGATGATTGTGTGGATCGATTGTTTGGGGAAGAATGTTGATGGATTAGGGTTAGAGTTTGATTGATTTTAATTAAATGATTATTTGATTAGATTTAAATGTATGTCAAGGGATTTTTAAGATCAAACTATATTTATTGGTTTTGGGATTTAAGTGTTATTTTCGGGTTGATTATATATTTGGACGTTAAATCATGTTTTTTACTATGATAGAGTCGTTTCTGAGAAAAATGCATTTGACAAACAAAAATAGATTTTGAAAATATTTTTCCAACGAATCATGAATCGTCCAATTTGGAGTTACGGGTAGAAAGTTATGATTTTTCAAAAATTTCTGTGCAGTTTTCTAGAATGCAAATATTTAGCTTGATGACCCCGCGCTCAAACGGGCCGTGGTGGGCAAGTTTGATGAATTTTAGAGATTAAAAGGATCCCAAATGGATGTTTAATAGATGTTAATGGATTTGTGAGTATATGAATTTTCAATATTTATTCAGAGCTGGGATTTTCGTTAGGCCTTTGAAGTGTGTTGCGGATTATGGGTAGGCCTGTCAACGGGTCGGGTTCGGGTTGGGTTGGGGTGGACCCGGACCCAACCCATGACAGGACCCGGCGGGTCCGGGTCCAACCCAGGACCCAGCGGGTCCGGGAAAATGTGGACCCGGACCCGTCGGACCCGGGTCGGGTCTGGGTCCGACCCGACCCGGATGGTTGGGTAAAAAAAAAAAGAAAAAAAAGAGAGAGAAGAGCTCATGTATTTGTTTGCCTTATCATTCTATTTGAATTTTTTGTAATAAAACATTATATTTAATGAGACTCTGTTTGAATATAATTTTATACAATTTAAAAGAAGTAAATGAATTATTAAACAACATCTAAAACAATAATCACTAACATAAAAAACATATTAACCTAAATAATAAACATAACTAACCTAAACAACATTCAAAAAAATATTAACCTAAACAACATTCAAAACAATAAACACTAACATATTAACCTAAATAATAAACATAAATCATGCAACAAACTAATTAATCATACAAATTCAAAAGCTAATAAGTTAATTATCCAAAATAAACCGATTTATAGGCTTGTTATGATTATGATTTATGAACTTGTAGATACAAAAATAAGTTAAGTAAGAAATAAAATTATGTATCAACTAATACTAATGGTCTTATAATATATGAGCATATTTTAATAAAACAATCGGGTCCAACGGGTCCAACGGGTCGGGGCGGGGTGGACCCGGACCCGACCCGTTTGTTTGTTCGGGTCCGCCGGGTCGGGTCCAAATCGGGTCGGGTATATTACACGTGTAATCGGGTCCGAGTCGGGTCGGGTCTGGGTTTGGACCCGACCCGTTGATAGGCCTAATTGTGGGACTATTAGGTATGAACTCTTGGGATTTATTAGGCCGAATGTTGTTGTAAGTTGGTTGTCAGTTATTTGGGTCATGATCGAATGATTTCTGATTCATTATTGCATAATTGTTATGCTAGGTTATTCACGTGCGAGTGTGTATCGTTCATGCACATGCATCGGTTTGTATTGCGTGGACTAGAGGTGAGTGGACTTGAATCTCATATGTAAATTTCAAAAAATATATTATGTATCCATGCTAAGATCGTCTTATTTTACGAAATATAACTGATAGTTTTGATATAAAAATGTAAGCATGCTTTATTGATATATTATCATGATATGATTGGTACGTTGAGATTGTGCATGCTCTATTCTTTTGTGATTCTGAAGATATGATAGGTTATCAAATGCATACATTCTGTCTAGGTGGCTCGGTCTTGGTGGCCAATGTCTAGGTGGGCGTACGTCTACATGGCCAGGTCCGAGAACGTAGGACCCAAGTCTTTGTGGCTATGTCTATGTGGCCATGCCTATGAAAGGCCCCGCGAACTAGGTGCTGCGAAGACGAACATGTGTGTTCGTGGTGTTGCATGCATCATGTTGGATAGGATTGTGTGTGTGTGTCTATATATATATATATATATATATATATATATATATATATATATATATATATATATATATATATATTGCATGTCTCTTTTGTATATTTACTCATTTGGTATATTGCATGCCTGCGTGGGCATACTATGATTATGATATTTTGAATATAACTATACTAATGGGATGATGATAGTCTATTCACTGAGCGTGTGGTTGCTCACCCCTCTTTTCTCAACCTTTCAGATTTCAAGACTTAGATTGGTGGGTCTCGTGTAGCTGCAAACGAGATTGTGGATGCGAGAACGTTAGACTTGTTTGGCCAAATGACTGATCAATTTCATTTGACATGTAGTTGGTCCATCCTCCTAGTAACCATTTTTGTATCAAGTTGTATATATTTTATGTGTAACTTATATTCGGAGTACTATGGAGTGTTGTAGAGATCTTTAATGTTATATTATTATTAAAGATTGAAGTTCATTTTAGTATTATTCTTATGTTTTTTGAAATAAAAAAATATAGAACTCTGAGATTTTGAGGAATTAAGTTAACGCAACCGGATTTCACGCTTCAAAATGGAGTCGTGGATTCGGGGGCGTTACAAAAATGGTCGGAATCGCTTGATCGAGAGGCACATAGGAGATGCTATCTTTGAAAACAATATATCCTTCATATGTACAGCGTTTCACTGACACATTTGTTCACGACATACAACTCAATCCACGAGATTCCGCCATCTCCCCGTGGGCGATCAAGTGGAGTCCTCGAACTGAATTCTTGTATTATCGATGTCCAGAATAGAATAGATAAGGTTTGATCAAAGATCAGTATAAAAGAAGATGAGAACAAATGGACTCTCTCCTCTTTCTAATTTCATAAGGCGGGGATATGGAATGGGTGATTCGGATGATCTTATTGATGATCACTCTCTTCAGTTATCAAATAATGCATGTCCTTTATAAAGGATTTATGCATGTCACGGTTCCCATAATAATTGAAAGGATGCGTTATGAATTATATATGCAAGTTATATATTCCATTTTAATTCAAACTCATTATTATATTATAATGCATGAATGTTGGTTAAATGCATTTTATAAGTAATTCATGCATGCATATGAAACGTATGCAATCACTTTGGTCACACCACTATGGAATATAATTTGGATCATATTAATAAATATATCCAACAGTAGTGACATGAATGATCCTATCATTTTTTTTCAAGGGTTAAAGACATCTAAGTTCCTATAAACATGAAAAAACATATATAAGTCCCTACTAAAATTGGGACAGACGTACGAGTCTCTGAAAACTCAAAAAAATTGGGACAGACGTACGAGGTCGAAATTCCCCCACGGCATCGTTAGGCCCACTTTTTACCGTTAGGTCGGGCAAATGGTTATGCCCGACCAGGCCAGATTGGACACAAGGCTATGTCCGACCAGGTCAAGCTGGACATCCACTGAAAGATGGTTGACCAAGAGCTTAACCAACTAGGAGCGGACACTGAACAACGCTCGACCTAAAGGGTAGACCGACCAGGATGTAATACCTGAATTGAAATACAGGTCGACCATACACTCATCCCCGCGTTGTAACGGTTAACAGAGGGAATATTCCTTGACACTGCAAAATGACATAATGTCAGAAAAACAGTTATAGGGTAATGATCCCTAGGCGACACATGTCTATAGATCCAGAGGCTACGTGGAGATTCCATATCAAGATATAGCCACTCCACAGGACCCAACTTGGCACACCTCTCTCGGGTATAAAAGGGGGACTTCATCCCCCTCTCAAGGTATGCGAGCACTCCTTTTCAAACATTGAATCATGAAGAATTGTAAGTTCTTTTTCTTCCCAAGGAAGAAAATTGACGTGAGCGTCGGATGGGCGTTAGCCGGCATCGCACTGGTGTGAGTTTCAGGTACCCGAAGATCGAAGAAGGAGGACGGTAACGGCGACTGAAGTTGAAGGTTTATTCCGAGACGTCGAGAAGAAGGAGAGATTCGTTATCAACATCACCTCAAATACACAACAAAAGCCCGGATCAGAAAGGATCCGGCCCAGAAAGGTAAAGAAAATGAATTTAGCAACCAAAAGTTACATCTTTTACTAAGAAAATGAATTTCACAGCTAAAAGTCACATCTTTTGCTACGAAATTCATTTTCGCAGACAAAAATCACTGCTTTTGCTACAAGAAAGGTAAACCTATTCCATACGAATTTGAATTTCGTTGATAAAAGTCACATTTAGCTACGAAATTCAATTTCGTAGGAAACAATTTATAGCTAATAACCTAATTTGTTATAGTTGTTAGAACTAATCTAAAAAATCATGAAAAATGTTGTATCTCAAAGAGTAATTAATTTGAAGAACTCATATATAATATGATTCATAACATAAAGATAATAAGATCAAGAGAAAAATTGTAATGTCTCTGTATTTTTAACCATATATATTTATTTTAAATATATAATGAAAATTTTAAATTGAAATTTAATTATTTCATTTTTCAGATTTGGTGGTGGGCCCAAATGAGTCCAATTTGATTTATAATTATAATAATTATAAATTGATGTTGCAATATTTATTTTATATTTTTCTAGAGATTTTTACAGTCTCAAGAAACTTTGGTTGAAATTTGGTAAGATTCGGAGTTCGGGAAATTAGGTTTTTAGGATTTTGCGTCAAGTTATTGGGCACAGGGATCTAGTTGCGAATCCAGAAAATCTTTTAATAGCCTTCAAGTATCTGTTCGTAAATCGGATAGGAATCTATATGTAAATATGATAGGGACCTAGTTGTAAACCTGGAAAACTTGAGGAGTCGTTCTATAATTTCGGTAAAACTCCTTCAAATAACACGTTTTGGGTTAGGGTTTTCATTTAAATCTCATAAGGCATGAAGGGTGGTGATGCCCTAACTCTACCCGTCGAGTACCACAAGGTGAGAAATCATTCCCTATTGATTTTGTTGTTAGTATTTCAATTTATTTTTTTTGTTAGGAGATGATTGTGTGGATTGATTGTTTAGGGAAGAAGGTTGATGGATTAGGGTTAGAGTTTGATTGATTTTCATTAGATGATTATTTGATTAGATTTAAATGATGTCGAAGGATTTTTAAGATCAAACTAGATTTATTGGTTTTGGGATTTAAGTATTATTTTTGGGTTGATTATATACTTGGACGTTAAATCATATTTTTTTACTATAATAGAGTCGTTTCTGAGAAAACTGCATTTGACAAACAGAAATAGATTTTGAAAAGATTTTTCCAACGAATCATGAATCGTCCAATTCGGAGTTACGGGTAGAAAGTTATGATTTTTCAAAAATTTCTGTGCAGTTTTCTATAATGCAAATATTTAGCTTGATGACCCCGCGCTCGAGCGGGCCATGGTGGGCAAGTTTGATGAATTTTAGAGATTAAAAGGATCCCAAATGGATGTTTAATAGATGTTAATGGATTTGTGAGTATATGAATTTTCAATATTTATTCAGAGCTGGGATTTTCGTTAGGCCTTTGAAGTGTGTTGCGGATTGTGGGTCTATTAGGTATGAACTCTTGGGATTTATTAGGCCGAATGTTATTGTAAGTTGGTTGTCAGTTGTTTCGGTCATGATCGAATGGTTTCTGATTTATTATTGCATAATTGTTATGCTAGGTTATCCACGTGCGAGTGTGTATCGTTCATGCACATGCATCGGTTTGTATTGCGTGGACTAGAGGTGAGTGGACTTGAGTCTCATATGTAAATTTTAAAAAATATATTATGTATCCATGCTAGGATTGTCTTATTTTACGAAATATAACTGATAGTTTCAATATAAAAATGTGAGCATGCTTTATTGATATATTATCATGATATGATTGGTACGTTGAGATTGTGCATGCTCTATTCTTTCGTGATTCTGAAGATATAATAGGTTATCAAATGCATACATTCTAGGTGGCTCGGTCTTGGTGGCCAATGTCTAGGTGGGCGTACGTCTACGTGGCCAGGTCCGAGAACGTAGGACCCAAGTCTTTGTGGCTATGTCTACGTGGCCATGCCTATGAAAGGCCCTGCGAGCTAGGTGCTGCGAAGACGAACATGTGTGTTCGTGGTGTTGCATACATCATGTTGGATAGGATTGTGTGTATATATATATATTATTGCATGTCTTGGTGGCCTTTTGTATATTTACTCTTTTGGTATATTGCATGACTGCGTGGGCATATTATGATTATGATATTTTGAATATAACTATACTAATGGGATGATGATAGTCTATTCACTGAGCGTGTGGTTGCTCACCCCTCTTGTCTCAACCTTTCAGATTTCAAGACTTAGATTGGTGGGTCTCGTGTAGCTGCAAACGAGATTGTGGATGCGAGAACGTTAGACTTGTTTGGCCAAATGACTGATCAATTTCATTTGACATGTAGTTGGTCCATCCTCCTAGTAACCATTTTTGTATCAAGTTGTATATATTTTATGTGTAACTTATATCCGGAGTACTATGGAGTGTTGTAGAGATCTTTAATGTTATATTATTATTAAAGATTGAAGTTCATTTTAATATTATTCTTATGCTTTTTGAAATAAAAAAATATAGAACTCTGAGATTTTGAGGAATTAAGTTAACGCAACCGGATTTCACGCTTCAACATGAAGTCGTGGATTCGGGGGCGTTACAAAAATGGTCGGAATCGCTTGATCGAGAGGCACATAGGAGATGCTATCTTTGAAAACAATATATCCTTCATATGTACAGCGTTTCACTGACATATTTGTTCACGAGATACAACTCGACCCGCGAGATTCCACCGTCTCCCCGTGGACGATCAAGTGGAGTCCTCGAACTGAATCCTTGTATTGTCGATGTCCGGAATAGAATAAATAAGGTTTGATCAAGATCAATATAAAAGAAGATGAGAACAATGGACTCTCTCCTCTTTCTAATCTCATAAGGCGGGGATATGGAATGGGTGATTCGGATGATCTTATTGATGATCACTCTCTTCAGTTATCAAATAATGCATGTCCTTTATAAAGGATTTATGCATGTCACGGTTCCCATAATAATTGAAAGGATGCGTTATGAATTCTGCATGCAAGTTATATATTCCATTTTAATTCAAACTCATTATTATATTATAATGCATGAATGTTGGTTAAATGCATTTTATAAGTAATTCATGCATGCATATGAAACGTATGCAATCACTTTGGTCACACCACTATGGAATATAATTTGGATCATATTAATAAATATATCCAACAGTAGTGACATGAATGATTCTATCATTTTTTTCAAGGGTTAAAGACATCTAAGTCCCTATAAATATGGGAAAACCTATATAAATCCCTACTAAAATTGGAACAGACGTACGAGTCCTTGAAAACTCAGAAAAATCCAATTATCATCCCTGAGTTAAATTTTCATCCAAACTTAACAGAATATTCTCAGAATATTCCATCACATATAATTGTATAGACATTGAAGTCTTTATAAACAGTCATAAAGACAAATTAGTCCCTGCGAAAGATAAAATTGCCCCTGAAAGACTTTTACATTAAATTGTGTACACATTACAGTCTACAAACAATCATAAAGACAAATTAATCCCTACAAAAGACAAAATTGCCCCTAAAAGCTTTTTACATTTAATTGGATAAACATTACAGTCCTTATAAATAATCGTAAAGATAAAAATGATCCCTATAAAAGACCAAAATGCCCATGAAGAATGCATTCTACCGATTAAAATATTGGTTTTACATCCAAATTATGATCTTCAGGTGGAGTGTGATTGATAGGATAGAAGATGAAAAAATAAATAAAAAAATTATATTATTTGTCTTTATGATTGTTTATAAAGACTGCAATGTCTACACAATTAAAT
This sequence comes from Acorus gramineus, assembly GCA_030737835.1. Classification (NCBI taxonomy): domain Eukaryota; kingdom Viridiplantae; phylum Streptophyta; class Magnoliopsida; order Acorales; family Acoraceae; genus Acorus; species Acorus gramineus. The sequence continues at coordinate 4,328,264 of CM060855.1, read as the reverse complement.
GTAAAAATCCTTTAGGGGTATTTTTATCTTTTACAGAGACCAATTTGTCTTTACGATTATTTATTCAATTAAATGTAAAAGTCTTTCAGGGACAATTTTGTCTTTTACGGGGATTAATTTTCTTTATGATTATTTATAGGGACAGCAATGTGTACACAATTTAATGTAAAAGTCTTTTAGAGACAATTTTATCTTTTGCATGGATTAATTTGTCTTTATGACTGTTTATAAGGACTTCTGTAATAGCCCGGATCCTCTTATGCCGACTTATGCTAATATTTACATGTTTGGATTGTAAAATAGGATAAGTTTATGTTATTAAGCTTTTTGTCCTTATTATTCTTGAAGCCTTGCATTTGGTTACATTTTCAGAAAGCACCTTCGAGGCATAATTGGATTTTGCGCTAAACATATGAAGTCTTCATTTTTGAGTTATCTCTCATATAAAATTAGTTTGGTGTCATTTGGAGCGGTATTAGAAAAGTTATGGCTATTTTACCGTTTCTGCCCGTAGAAGAAGAAATCGCGAGGTCTTCTGTTCGTCATTATTTTTAATATAGTTGGAGGCTTCTTTTGATCTTGGCCTAGACATGGAAGTTATAGATATTTTCGTTACCTTTCCAACAGAAGTTGAATCATTTGAAGTGGACTCTCCTACAACAAGATATAGCGGTTTGAGTCGAGGCTGCGCAGGTTATTAAGGAAGGGTACTTTGGTAATTTTAGCGGATTTATAAATTTCATTTAATGTTAGGTGAGTCGGTGGTGGTGGTGGTTATATATGTGAGAGAGGGAGAGTCGTCCGAGACTCATTTGAGGGAAAATAAAAAGGGGAAAAATTGGGAAAAATTAGGAAAAGCTTCGTGGAATATTTTTCGTGCTATACTGGGTAAGGATTTTTATTCTTTTCATCGTTATTCTTCATCTAGGGTTGTTCTATTTTAGTTCTAAATTAAAAATTGTGATTTGGGACTGAAATATGAATTTGTTCTTGGGGCTGGGTAAATAAGAATTGGAGAGTTATTTTTATTGCGTTAACTTAGGGTTTGTATTTAGGACATCGGATTTGATTTGGGGGAAACTGAGAATTTCTTGATTATTGGGATTATATGTTAGTATCTGATTGAGATTATATTTTTATCAGTGGATTTCCTCTCTGCCTGTTTTAAGAGTTGGAATAGGGTGAGTCCAGTTGAGGTGGTGAATTGCGAGGTAAGTAACCCGATCGATATTTGTTTGTCCTACATTCCATTCCACGTGGTATTGTTATAAGTGACCCAATATTTGTGTTTGTTATTTCCAATTCCGCGCTTCATTGTTGTTTCTTATCATCTCTGATATTGTTGAGACCCGATCGGTTACTATACTATATTGTTGAGACCCAGAATTATTCATGTCACCTTTATTAATTAGAATTGTTTCTCATTGAGGCTTGCTTCATATTTATCCACTATAATTCAATTATCATTCGAGAGTGTGGTTTATGTTATCCCAGTTTAAATTAGTCTTTGAAGTGTCATTATTGAGGTTTGTTTCGTGATTCATGATCATTATCTAATCGTTGTCATTTATCATTGTTCTAGACAGTTTTCGAGAGTTACTAAACCTATAGTTGATTTGTGAGCCTTTCTTTGATCATGATGTACCCATCCCAGTGTCTTGCCATTGATCTATGATCTGCATGGTCGTGCTGTCCGACCATGAAGCCTTGTACTGTGTGTGTTTCATTGCTTGTATATTACCTCTTGAATTTGTATTCTTGGAGTTGGATGACCATAGACCTTACAGTGAGGGTTGAGGATTACCTCCCCAGCGCGCATGAGTACGTACGGTCCAGCGAGGGGGACTTGAGAATACCCTGCCGTGCCTGGACGTTCCGAGGGCCAGGTAGCGATTCCGCGGTGGACGTTCCGAGGGCCACACGCGAGAGGTATAGATGTGGACATCCCGGACATAGGGGCCGAGATGGGGTCATGTAGATGGTCTATCCAGAGCTTCAGTCATTCAGGAGCCAGAGTTATGATTCCCTTATCATTCTTGTAGAATTGTGACATCTCGAGTGCCATCAATGAGTTAATTGACCTTCTTTGCTTGATGGGTGATTTCAGAGTATGTGCCTTCAGTCCAGTGGTGTTGCTTCTTGATGATATTTATTGGTCCTATCACTTGTGATGTGTTCGTTTGAGCTATTCATTCCTATTTTTATATATCAGCGATGTTATTGTTCTCTATAGAGTGTTTTCATGTGTTATTATGCTTTGACCTGATGTTGACGAAGCTTGACTTTGATGTCATCCTTGTTTTCCTTATGCGTGGAATGTCTGGGTTGCTTACTGAGCATCTTTCGCTCATTCTATTCTATTTTCCTATTTTTGCAGAGTAGAGGCGGGGGTTCTTGGGCGTTGACTTTGTCTTCTTTTGGGGGTCACGTCCAGTTGGTGATAGGTATATATATAGATATGGATATTGTTGATGGTTTGGATCTGTATATGATTATTTTTGTAGAGGCTGGTCTAGTGAACCATGCCTATGTTAAAATGCTCTGTATATATGGATGACTGTATATGAGGTGTGTTAGATGCTCTGTTGACTGCTTAAACTTTCCTGGGTGAGTTTATATAGGTGATTATATATTTCTTGATGATTATATGTTATCCCAGGGTTGTTACCAGATGAGTTTATATAGGGTGGTTATTTCGATATTTTTTTTATATAAAAGAGTGGTGAGTTTTGAGGCACGTGGCGTGCATGTGGCGTGCACGTGTCGAGGGTTTGGGACACGGGCCGTCACAACTTCAATGTCAACGCAATTACATGTAATGGAATATTCTGGGAATATTCCATTAAGTTTGGATGAAAATTTAACTCAGGGATGATAATTGGGTTTTTCTGAGTTTTCAGGGACTCGTACGTCTGTCCCAATTTTAATAGGGATTTATATGGATTTTCTCATGTTTGTAGGGACTTAGATGTCTTTAACCCTTTTTTCAAATAAAAAATGGTCATATTCAAACAGCCCTTTCAAAACAAAAGAAAGAAAGAAAGAAAAAAACAGAGAAGAAAAGGAAAGGAAAAACTGTGGCTGTCAATTAAAACATGATTTCTTTGTGTAGGTTGCAGTCAATTGAAATATTTAAAACGTGATTGTGTTCAGCACCACATAATTCAACACTCTTATCTATTAACTATGCATATTCGGTGGAAAGAAAATCATACATTCAATTCCTTGCATGACCCGTTTGTAACACCAAATTATTTTGATTTTTTTTTTAAATATATATTTATCCAATGAAATACACATATATTGTGGAAGCACTAATAAAATATATACTGCAGTATACACTCCATGTTATAGACGGAGCTGTAGAACATACCAAGTATATCGACGCGTTCATTGAAACAATTCTATAAATTGGCACCCCTATAGACACCTTAGTAACTCACACAACACTAAAAAAAAATAATATGGGAAGCATCTCTGCCTTACCAGCTGCTGCTAAAAGGTTTGTGTTTCTCTACTCCCTTATGAGCATTTATATCCATGCGCATATAACAAAATCTTCCACCATCCAGGCTTCAAGGCAAGGTGGCGCTGATCACCGGCGGCGCGAGCGGCATAGGCGAGGCGACCGCGCGTCTCTTCAGCGCCCACGGCGCGAAAGTCGTGATCGCCGACATCCAGGACGGCCCCGGCCGCTCGGTCAGCACGGACCTCGGCGGCCCCTCCAATTGCCTCTATGTGCGCTGCGACGTCACCGAGGAGTCTGATGTCCGCGACGCGGTGGATGCCGCGGTCTCCACCTTCGGTGGGCTCGACGTGATGCACAACAATGCTGGCGTGGTCGACCCGCTGAGCCCGCTCGCGGAGACCGACAAGTCGCGCTTCGAGCGCGTGCTCGCGGTGAACCTCACGGGGTCTTTCCTGGGCACGAAACACGCCGCGCGAGTGATGGTCCCGAAGCGGCCTGGGAGCATCATCATGACCGCGAGCACGAGCGCGGTCACGGGCGTGGTTGGCATGTCGGTCACGCCCGCGTACACGGTGTCGAAGCACGGGCTTCTTGGGCTGATGCGGCACGCCGCGTGCGAGCTCGGGCGGTTCGGGGTGCGCGTGAACTGCGTGTCGCCGTACGGGCTGGCGACACCGCTCTCCAAGAAGGGGTTGCGCGTCGAGAGAGATGCGGAGGTGGAGGAGGCGTTTGGGAGGTACGCGGCGCTGAAAGGGGCGACGCTCAGGGCGGCGGACATCGCGCACGCTGCGCTATACCTCGCAAGCGATGAGGCGAAGTACATGAGCGGGCACAACCTCGTCATCGACGGGGGGTTCACGTCCACCGTTTGCCTTCCTTCTGTTTATTCATTCTTGGACAAGAAGTGAATCCATTTTTATATCTGTATTTGTCTAGATCAGAATATAAAGTGGGGATGAATGTTATTCCAGTATTTATATAGAACAATAAATCATCGTATATTTTTATTTTAAGATTGAGATAATTATTCATATTTTATCTCAATTATGTTTTATATTAAACATGATAAGTTATTCTTCTTCACTTATCTCCCCCCTTATTCTTCTACCTCGTTAGCTGGGGTGACGACAAAGACTAAAACAATAGTTTTTCAATAAGACAAGGACTTATGGTAATTTAAAATTTTTATAAGAATTAAAACAGATTTAATTAAGTTTACGGGAGAGTTGTATCAATATTTTTCAAAACAAAAAAGACAATAGATGCATACAAATTATTTTAAAAAAATGGTTGATGATGATGCTCAACCAACGACTATCAATTCAGTGAGGTGGAGAGAGAAATTAAAAAAATTTCAAAACTGACTCCGTATAGTACAAAGGGAAAAGGTAAAAGACTAAACAACCCCTGGACCGGAATGACTAAATTTGCAAATTTGATGGAGATCAGACATATATTTGAACAAGATTACATGTGCTTTTTTTTTTTTTTTTTTTTTGTGTGTGTGTTTGGAAACACGTTAAAATAATATATAATTTTGTATGAAGTAGGTTACTAAACTCGATTCCTAGAAATAAAACTTTCTTTGCTTTTAAAAAACATACTTTGTGTACGAAAAATTAAAACAAATTGTTTTTATGATAAGCTATAACAAATTTTTTAATGTAGAAAGTGTTGGAAACTAGGGTTTTGATTAAGCTTTTCAAGTAAAATGAGTTTGGATTCCACTGATTATTGGTAGTGAAAATACATTGAATTGTGTTCCTCTCGTGGAGAAGATGAACATATTTGTTAGAATAAAGAAAATGGAATTATTGTTATTATATTAGAGGAGCCAAAGGGCTCTATTTATAGATACATAGAGGAAACCCTAAAATACAAGATAAGGAATCTAGGAAATCTAGGAAACTAATAATAACTAATAATATCACAATAATGATAATAAAGATATAATATTATCCTAATAATGATTCTTTAACACCCCCTCCCAAACTCTGAAAGGTAGAACCCTTAGAGTTTGCACAAAAATGAGAAGGTGGCAGAGGCTTGCGACAGCTACGGGCGACAGGGTGGTGCATGGCACAACACGGCAAGGGTGCTGCAAGCGGCAGGGGTGCGTGCATGCGCTGCAGGGGAGCAATAGAGGCACGTCTGTCGGTAGGGCACGACGACGACGGCGACGGCGACGGCAAGGGCACGACGACGACGACAAAGACACGGGCACGACGACGGCAAGGGCACGACGGCGACGACGACGGCAAGGGCACGACGGCGACGGCAAGGGCACGACGGCGACGACGACGGCAAGGGCACGACGACGACGGCAAGGGCACGACGGCGACGACGACGGAAAGGGCACGACGGCGATGGCAAGGGCGCGACGGCAAGGGCACGACGGCGACGGCAAAGACACGGGCACGACGACGGCAAGGGCACGACGGCGACGGCAAGGGCACGACGGCGACGACAAGGGCACGACGGCGACGGCGACGACGGCAAGGGCACGACGGCGACGGCGAAGACACGGGCACGACGACGGCAAGGGCACGACGGCGACGGCAAGGGCACGACGACGACAGCAAGGGCACGACGACGACGGCAAGGGCACGACGGCGACGGCAAGGGCACGACGGCAACAGCGACGGCAAGGGCACGACGACGACGACGACGGCAAGGGCACGACGGCGACGGCAAGGGCACGACGACAACAGCGACACGGGCACGACGACGGCAAAGACACGGGCACGACGACGGCAAGGGCACGACTGCGACGACGACGGCAAGGGCACGACGGCGACGACGACGGCAAGGGCACGACGGTGACGGCAAGGGCACGACGGCGACGACGACGACGGCAAGGGCACGACGGCGACGACGACGGCAAAGACACGGGCACGATGGCAACAGCGATGATAAGGGCACTGCAGAGGCGCGTGTGGTGGCCGCAATGCTGCGAAAAGAGAAAGAGCGCACATAGAAGAAGGCATGCGTAGTGGGAGCAAGAGAAGTAGCGAGATTGCACGAAGAGCGCGAGAGCGGTCGATGCCGCAAGGAGATGCGCGGAGGTGTGCAAATCTCTCCGATGAATTCTTCAACATGATAACAAGGATCCTAACAAAGACAGCCACGAAATCGACAAAGAGAGTCAAAGGCGTGCTTCACATAGTCCAGATCCCCAAGGTGTGCCCTCTCAATGATCTGCTGCGTATCAAACACCATGTACCCCAGAAACACCAACAGCCCAAAGTAAAGCTCAAACTTGAAAAGAGCTGTGACGCCACCAAAGAACATGGATGCGAACTGCAGCCAGATGAGAATAGATAATCCAGATGAGAGCAAACCACCCAAGTAGAGGTACTCCCGGCGCCTCGTCACGACAGCGGCTGCCGAGAAACATCCAAAGGCCACCGCAGTCCCCACGAATGCAGTTATAAGAATACTTGGGTCAAAATCGATAGCAACCTCAATCAGAAGGCCCAGACTAGCCCCTTCAAAGAGGGAAGCAGCCATCAGAAGACCAACTCTCTTGTTCACTTCATGAGGAGGGGAGGCCAGAAGCCAAATCATGCTCCCAAAGCATGATAAAGAAGTCAACAGACCACCGATGTTTCAAAGTATGTGCAGGTAGGCTCCAACAGCCGACGCCACCAAGGCACAACACAGTGTCAAGTAAACCTTCTTGAGGTGGCTCTGGACAGCGGGGGAGATCTGGCGGAAGTTCTTGAGGGATTCGTAGGTCCATCCGCCTCTCGAGGACGACTGCGCTTCGAAGAACGACGTGAACGACTCCATCTTCAGAGACTAATCGAAGAATATCTTCGCGGAGAGGGCACGACGGACACGAACTAATGGCTCTGGACAGCGGGGGAGATCTGGCGGAAGTTCTTGAGGGATTCGTAGGTCCATCCGCCTCTCGAGGACGACTACGCTTCGAAGAACGATGTGAACGACTCCATCTTCAGAGACTAATCGAAGAATATCTTCGCGGAGAGGGCACGACGGACACGAACTAATGAGCTGTGCGCGACGGAGATGACGACAACACGTGGAGACTTGCGGAAGCGCGAGAAGACGCACGTTGGCTGCGACGACGATGAACGAGAGGCAGCCACAACAGCAGCGAAGGCGGTGGAACCCGCGAAACGGCGGCTAGAAACCGCATGGAATGACGATGTGGACGAGATCCAAATTAATCCTGTGTGAAGTCCGCGAATATGAGGATGAGAAGGGCGACAGGGTGGTGCGGCAGCAGCGCGTCACAGGCACAAGTCTTGGGGCACGGGCTACGCGATAGCGGAGCGCAGCAGCGGCACAGGGCAGCGCAGGGGCAAAGTCAGCGGCAGCAAAGGCGTGCGGAAGACTCGCGTGGAGGGCGTGGTGGTATTACACAGCGGAGAGCAAAGAACAACGACGGCACAAACAAATAGGGTTCGCGTGAGAAGCAAACAAAGCAATCGAAGAAAATATGGGTATCAAAAGTCCTCCCCCGCTCCAATTGAAAACATCTCAATTGGAGCGGGGAAGAGGGAATAAAAACTTTTATATATCTAGGGTTTCAAAGGTGGCTCTGATACCATGTTAGAATAAAGAAAAGGGAATTATTGTTATTATATTAGAGGAGCCAAAGGGCTCTATTTATAGATACATAGAGGAAACCCTAAAATACAAGATAAGGAATCTAGGAAATCTAGGAAACTAATAATAACTAATAATATCACAATAATGATAATAAAGATATAATATTATCCTAATAATGATTCTTTAACAATACTATATTTACATTATCAAAACATGGTAAAATTTGTTTGTGGTTTGGGGGAAAAAGTTTTAGTTACACATTGAAAGTTGAGAAATATTTTTGAGAATTTATGTTGACTCTTCTTGTATCTACAACAACTACTGAACAAGCATTTTCAACTATGAAGCTTGTTAAAACAGCATTTCGCACAAAGATAGATAATGATTTTCTTACAGATTATATGATTGTCTACATTGAAAATGAATTTGTTGAAAATATTGACTCAAATTTGATCATAGATGATTTCTATTCTCTAAAGGATTGTCAGGCACAACTTTAGTAATGTATTTTCTAGAAAAAAAACTTGATCTTTTGTTTGATTTTGAATTTTTACTTATATATGTTAAAGTTTATTAGAAATGACTTATGAACTTCTTCAAATTCAAATTCTTTCTTAGATTTCGAATTTGTGCTAGCCCAGCCCCCATCATATAAAATCCTTGGATTGAGACATAAAGTGAATATAAATGGCATTATAACATTTAGATAGAATAAAAAATGAGATAGCCTTCTCAGCTCGACCGTAAGATCAGCCACATAGGTCCCTCCAATATCAAATAATAATAATAATGATTTTTCTCACATTTCCTTTCCACATTCTTATACATCAAAATATGAAGCTAATACTAACTTCACATTACAAATTTGACATTGTGAAACATAACATATAAACTTAATGTAGAAATGACAAAAGCTAAAAGCACAAATTCAATTCAATAACACTTTTTTTCTTTTGAAAACACCTTATCTAGATTTTTTTTTTTTTTTTTGGAGTGATAAGTATTATTTTTTTATTATTAAATCTTCCTCTAGGTCCCCAACCATCCTCCCAAGAGGATGTTCAACATCTCATCCAGATTTGATTCATTGCATCCCCGCAAAAGGATCACCCGTCGAAGCGGTGCAAACTGTTGTCGTGAACCCCCCGTCAACGACCAAATTGTGCCCGCTCACGTACTTCCCCTCCTCGCTCGCGAGGTACAACGCAGCCTGCGCGACGTCCTCCACCGCGAGCCTCACCCCCTTGAGCGCCGAGTACCTATCAAACAGCTCCTCGACCCCCGCGTCGTCTCCGACCCCAAACGCGCCCCTCGCGAGCGGCGTTGCCAGCCCGTACGGCGACACGCAGTTGACGCGCACCCCGAACCGCCCGAGCTCGGACGCCGCGTTCTTCATCAGCCCGAGCAGCCCGTGCTTCGACGCTACGTACGCGTGCGTGCTCGACCTGCTGACCCCGCCCAAGACCCCGCACGTGCTCCCCGTCATGATGATGCACCCGCGCTTGCGCGGGACCATCACGCGCGCGGCGTGTTTCGTGCCCAGGAAGGACCCCGTCAGGTTCACCGCGAGCACGCGCTCGAAGCGCGACTTCTCGGTCTCTGAAAGCCGGCTCAGCGGGTCGATCACGCCCGCGTTGTTGTGCATCACGTCGAGCCCGCCGAAGGTGGAGACCGCGGCATCCACGGCATCACGGACGTCGGACTCCTCGGTCACGTCGCAGCGCACGTAGAGGCAGGAGGAGGGGCCGCCGAGGTCCGCGCTGAGCGCGCGGCCGGGGCCGTCCTGGACGTCGGCAATCACGACTTTCGCACCGTGGGCGCAGAAGACGCGTGCTGTTGCTTCGCCTATGCCGCTCGCGCCGCCGGTGATCAGCGCCACCTTGCCTTGGAGCCTGGGTGGTGCGAGAATTTTGTTATGTACATTGTTAGTGATATGACATTATCAGTGATAAGATTAACAAGAATGAATAAAATTTAAAAAACATATTATAGTGTGGTTTTGTCTATATGAATTTTGAAAAATGATAGGTTCAATCACGTGTGTGATACAATCAATGACCTATTTAGAAGTGACATTTTTTTTGTCTTTTAAATTAACATTTTTTTTCCTACTAAAAGAAGAGATGGAATTGAAACACAAACCTTTTAGCAACAGCAGAAATGGCAGAGATGCTCCCCATTTTATGTTTTGTGTGAACTTGTAAGGTGACATTGGGGTGCATATTTATAGAGTTTTTTTTAATGCATTATGCATACCTAATAAGGCCATAACTGTTGTGTGGGCAGATAAGTTGTTCCCTATGGTCCATATTGGTGAGCTCAATTTGATTGTTGTTTATATCTGTTTTCGTATTCATCTTTTGTTTGAGTACTAAAACCAGTAAAAGAGGGGCCTATAGGTGGCCTTTGACATTCAACTTACTGCAGCTGTACCATTGTTGTGAATATTCTTTGTTCGTTTTCATTTTTTTGGGTATGTTGTGTGGTCAAATAAGTGAGCCTACATCTGGGGACATAATATGATATTGGTTTAAATGCACGCACTAATGCGCATGTTAATTATAATCACAGATAAGTAATGAATAATGAAATAAAAATGCATATTGTTTAAAAAGAAAGTTATTTCAAAATAAGTTCATAATTTTCTTTTGTAATGAAAAATAAATAGTACTGATTATATCTTAATTGAATTATAATATGACTATATAAATTGAAGTGTATTACGTAAGATGATAAATTTGAGAGTTCTTCACAAAATAAAACAAATTATTTTTTAATAGAAATGCCATTGAAAATGTTTCCAAATTGTATTTCAATATGAAGGAAATTGAAAAGGTTTATAAAGCATTCACCAAATCACCTCATATAAGTTGTATATAAATGAAAAAGAAAATCCCTATATATAAAATATGATAAATAAAATCCTTATACATGAGCAATATATACAAAAAAATACATGAGCAACACATACATAAACAATATATACAAAAAATACATCACTAATACATCAAAAAATTATGAAAACTAAAATCCCTATATAAAAATAAATAAAATCATTGTAGATGAGCAATATATACATAACCTATAGCCAACTATACACAGGGGCGGGCCCATGGGTTGGCTGGGCCGAGCTGTAGCCCAGCCCAGATTTTGTGAAAAAAAGCCCCAAATTGCAATCCAACCTAGTTTTTTTAGAAAACCCCCAATAAAGTCCAGCCTATATTTTGTTCAAAACCCCCCAAAACACTGGTCCAACTTAGTTTTTTTTAGAAAAAATCATAAAACAACTTGCTATATAAACTTCAATTTACTTAATTGAGCATTTTTTTTTTAAGCATATTTTGTAGCCAGCCAGCCATCAATGAATAAATCACCCCCTTCACCAACATTGAATTTGATTTTATTTGTAAATTTTCTTTCATTTTTTTTATTTATTATATGTTTTGTAGATGAATTTAGATATTTCATTTTTGACAATGTTTGTTGGTGTGATTTTGAATTCTTTTGGTGAAAGATTGATTGATGTCAAAGAATATACCGTATATAAAATCAGGGTATGCAATGGTTTGAATAAAAAATCTAAAATCCCTATATGCATGAGCAATACATATCAAAAATCTAAAATCCTTATATGCATGAGCAATACATAAAAAAAATCTAAAATCTCTATATATGAGCAATACATACATAACCTATAAAACCATAATCAATAAAATAAAATAAAAATTCTATAGGGCCGATTCAACCTGCAATGTTCATTTTTCTCACCAGCCAACAAAATAAAAAAAAATAATAAAAAAAAAAACACAAAAAGAAGAACTAAAAAAGAAGTGCGTGGAGACAAAGAAGTGTCTAGAGAGACCCACAACAGCAATACATTATTGCTATCCGTCCCAACCACAACAAATCCACCACCATAAAATTACCTATTTACCACCAACAAATCCGCCCAAGTGCGTATAACGCGTGCGCGGGCGGCGTGCGCGGGTCTGGTGCGAGGTGCTGGTCGTGCTGGGCGCGCGGGACGGGCTGGCAGTGCTGGCGTGCTCGGGCTGGGGGCCTCAGGCAGCGAGTGCGAGGAGCTGGGGCGCGAGGTGCTGGGCGGACTGGTGCGCGAGGTGCTGGGCGGCTGGTGCTGGGCGGACTGGTGCGCGAGGTGCTGGGCGGCTGGTGCTGGGCGGGCTGGTGCGCGAGGAGCTGGTCGCGCGGGTGCCAGGCGTGCGAGCAGGTGGTGGCTGAGGCAGCGGAGGTGCGTGCGCGAGGTGGTGGCCGAGTGCAGGGTGCGCGCGGAGGGCGCGGCGAGGCCGTGGCGGTGCGCGGAGGGCGCGGCGAGGCCGTGGTGGTGCGCGCGAGGCGCGGCGAGGTGGCGGAGGTGCGCGCGGGGTGCTCGCGGGCGGCGCGAGGCGTGCGGGGTGCGTGGGCTGAAGCGCGGCGGTGCGCCCGGGCGGTCGGGTGGCCGTGCGGGTGGGTGCCGGCCGTGCGGGGGGTTGCCGGAGTACTCGGGCTAGCGTGCGTGCGGGTCGTATGCACGTTTGCCCGAGTGTGGGGTGTTTAGTTGTGGGTTTATGTATGATCTTGTGTATTTTTGGGGTGATTATGGATTTTAACTCACCATATTGAATGTCTGTCTTGCAGATCTAGACGGACGGTCGCGCGACGACCCAGATACTGGTGAGTGGGACAATCCAACCCAGTTGAGAGGCGTTATACGCACTTGGGCGTATACCGACCTCTCCTGGGGCACCGTAGATGTATATTAACCTGCAATAATATGTAATCCATGCTTGCATGATTTAATTGTAGAGTGCATGCTTGTCACGCCCCAGGGCGGCCAACCCCGGGTCGCGACAAGTGTATATGTCATATCAGAAACCTACACAGGAGGTCAAATATATATATTCTAAACCACAAATAAAATGACAACACATATCAAACAGGGCTGACATAATATATACACAATATAGCGGAAGCAAAAAACTGAATCTGTGAATAAACATTCTACAGACTCGATACTTAATCATACGTCCTGTGAGAGCCAATATACACAAATACAACTGAACATATACAAACACGTGCTCAAGCACAGAAATAAAATACATACACTCAAGAAGGGATGCTGATAGCCTCTGGCACTCACGGAACATAGCGCTGCTCCGCTACTTAAGAAATCCCTCGGAAGGCTCCAACTGCTGCTCCGGCTCTAGCTCAGGCTCAGTGACCACTGGGGAAAAACATGTGCGAGGGGTGAGCCACACGCTCAGTGAACAGCACAACCCATGCATCACAGACAATATTTACCACAATTCCATTATTTATCCATGCTCAAAGACATAACAACATGATCCAGTGGTTCGTACTTCGCCGAACCACCACACCCTCACCCTCACCATCAATGGGTGACATAGGCTATTGGGACTGATAATCATCCATTCACATATCTAGTAGGTCGCTCATCGCCAACCCACTACACCCTCACCCTCACCCTACCACGGGTGACATAGGATTTTGGGACTGACTAGGCTGTTGGTCACCCTTGGTCCACCGATAGTCTCTCCCTCCACTCCGTAGGCCACCTGGTCTACTCCCACATTCAGCACAGTCCGTCACCAAATCAGGAAGTGCCTACTGATGGGAGCCCTCTGTCAGGAAGGCCCTGTCTAACGCCGGGGGTAGTCTCTACCGGATCCAACGAGGGGGACAGAACAGCCTATCCATACGCATATGATCCACTCGGATCCGCCGACAACACATCTCTCCAACTCAAATGTCATGAACTCTTCAGAGTTCCTCCAGGGCGCATATCCAAGATGCGGGGAAATAGTACAATCAAAAGCAAGGTTGGAATATCATTGGGGGAAAGAAACTCGGGAGGGCGGCGTGAGTTCCCGTTATAGGATACCCCGACAACCAAACAAGGAACACGGAGTACCCTAACACGGGTCTCACCGCTGTCCTCGCAAGGCCCCTCCCCTATAATATTCACTACTCATGCTAATAATCATACCAAACATACAACATTACTTATAATATTATTGGGACTAGGACCTTGGGAGGGCAGCCTGAGGTCCCGATACAGGACATCCCGACAACCAAACAAGGAACACGGAGTACCCTAACACGGGTCTCAGCGTTGACCTCGCAAGGCTCCTCCCTATAATATTATCCTAAGGCATGCGATCTAACAGATACCAGCATTTAATTTAATGAATAAACTAGTAGGATGCATGCATAGGCCGGGGTTTCCTAGCATGAAAACAGGGGACATGGTGCATGGCTCATACACCTATCCTATGGGTGCAAGTCCCTAACATGCAAAGACTAGGGTAGCATGCATACTACACATGAATCATACAAGCATGGATTACATATTATTGCAGGTTAATATTTATCCATGACGCCCCAGGAGAGGTCGGTATACGCCCAAGTGCGTATAACGCCTCTCTACTGGGTTGGATTGTCCCACTCACCGGAACTCGGGTCGACGCGCGACCGTCCGTCGAGATCTGCAAGACAGGGTATTACTTGGTAAGTATAAATCCACAAATATTATTAAATACTCAAATAAATACCCAAAACCCACAACAAACACCTAACACTCGGGCAAACGTGCACGCGACCCGCACGCACATTAGCCCGAGCACTCCGGCAACCTCCCGCACGGCCACCCGACCCCCCCGGGTGCACCGCGCGCTTCAGCCCGCGCACCCCGCACGCTTCGCGCCGGCCCGCGAGCACCCCGCGCGCCCCCGCGCGCACCTCCGCCACCTTGCCGCACCTCACGCGCACCTCGCACGCACCTCCGCCACCTTGCCGCACCTCGCACGCACCTCGCCTGCCCCGCTGCGCCTCGCGCACACCTCGCACGCACCTCCACGGCCTCGCCGCGCACTCCGCGCACCGCCACGGCCTCGCCGCGCCCTCCGCACACCGCCACGGCCTCGCCGCGCCCTCCGCGCGCACTGCCCTGCTCGACCAGCCCTCCACCTCGCACCCGCGCGACCTGCTCCACGCGCACCAGCTCCTCCCAGCACCAGCCGCCCAGCACCTCGCGCACCATCTCGCCCAGCACCAGCCGCCCAGCACCTCGCGCACCAGCTCCTCGCGCTCGCTGCCTGCTGCCTGAGGCCCCCAGCCCGAGCACGCCAGCACTGCCAGCCCGTCCCGCGCGCCCAGCACGACCAGCACCCTGCACCAGGCCCGCGCGCACGCCGCGCGTACGCACGCGCGCCTGCCCGCGCGCACCCGACCTGCGCGCCGCCTGGGCTGCTGCTGCTGCTGCTGTTTGGCCCGGACGACCTGCCACTGCCCGAGCGCCACCACCACCCCTCCCTTGACCACCGACCACCTCCAACCACCTCCGACCACCCTCCGACGACCCCCACTGCCGCCGACCACCCCCAAACACCAAACCCACCTCCCTAGCATTCATCTATGCAAGAAAAAGAGGGAAAGGAGGCTTACCGAGGGGAGGGGAAGACGTTCGGTAGCTCTTCGCGCGCCGAAACCTTCCTCAAAGGCTCTCCCACGCCCCGATCTATCACGGCCCTCAATTTGGCTCGAAACAGAGGAGAGAGAGAGGAGGTCGGGGAGGCTAGGATCGTCGGAACTCGGATTTGAAGACACCGGAGCGTAGATCGGGACCCGATCTACACTTCCCGTGCTTTGGGTTTTCGATTTTGAAGGGTCTAAGGGGCTCAAACGGAAGAAAAACGGAGAAGGGGAGAGAGAGGGATGAAGTCGGGAAGATGATGAATAGTGCCACTCGATTTTAAATTCCCTTTATATAACAAGTCACTTAAAAACCCGGATACGCCCCGGAACTGCGAAATTTTTGGAAACGATGCCGGAATTCAATGAAATTTTCGTGAGAGGCATAAAATGGCACCAGGACACCAAATATGCAGTTAGATTTCCAATCGGAGTCCTCTAACTCAGGACGATAGCTAACAGTCCAAAAATAAGCGGTTCCGATCGAAAAACCGGTAAAAACCGAAAACTGTCAGAACGCTCTAACGGTTACCAACAGGTTAAAAGTGACACATATATAACAATGCTACCCTAGACTTTGCATGTTAGGGACTTGCACCCTTAGGATATGTGTATGAGCCATGCACCATGCCTCCTGTTTCATGTTAGGAAACCTCGACCTGTGTATGCGTCCTACTAGTTTATTTATTCAATTAAATGCTAGTGTATGTTAAATCGCATGCCTTAGGTAATATTATCGGGAGGAGCCTTGCGAGGACAGCGGTGAGACCCGTGTTAGGGTACTCCGTGTTCCTTGTTTGGTTGTCGGGATGTCCTGTATCGGGACCTCATGCTGCTCTCCCAAGGTTTCTAGTCCCAATAATATTATAAGTAATGTTGTATGTTTGGTATGATTATTAGCATGAGTAGTGAATATTATAGGGGAGGGGCCTTGCGAGGACAGCGGTGAGACCCGGGTTAGGGTACTCCGTGTTCCTTGTTTGGTTGTCGGGGTATCCTATATCGGGAACTCACGCCGCCCTCCCGAGTTTCTTTCCCCCAATGATATTCCAACACTGCTTTTGATTGTACTTGTTTCCCCGCATCTTGGATATGCGCCCTGGAGGAACTCTGAAGAGTTCATGACATTTGAGTAGTAGAGATGTGTAGTTAGTGGATCCGAGTGGATCACGTGCGTATGGATGGGCCGTTCTGTCCCCCTCGTTGGATCCGGTAGAGGCTGCCCCCAGCGTTAGAAAGGTCGTCCTTCGGAGGACCCACATCAGTAGGCGCCTCCCGATATTTGTGACGGACTGTGCTGAAGTTGTGGGTGGAGACCAAGCGACCTACGGAGTGGAGGAGAGACTACCGGTGGACTAAGGGTGACCAACAGCCTAGTCAGTCCCAAAATCCTATGTCACCTTTGGAAAGGTGAGGGTGAGGGTGTAGTGGGTTGGCGATGAGCGACCCGCTGGTTTTGTTTGTGAATGATTGTAAGTCCCAATATCCTGAGTCCCTTGTTGAGGGGTAAGGGTGAGGGTATGATCTGGGTTATGGAAATTGTGGATTAGAATGGATTAATGTTTATGTTGTTCCTGCCCTATGGTGGCGGGACAAATAGCTGGATTAATATGTTGTGGTCAATATTGTCTGTGATGCATGGGTTGTGCCGTTCACTGAGCGTGTGGCTCACCCCTCGCATATGTTTTTCCCCAGTTGCCACTGAGCCTGAGCTGGAGCCGGAGCAGCAGTTGGAGCTTTCCGAGGGATTCCTTCAGTAGCGGAGCAGCGCTACGTCCGCGAGTACCAGAGGCTATCAGCATCCCTTTTCTTGGCTGTATGTATTGTATTTCCGTGCTGAGCACGTGTTGTATATATTCAGTTGTTACTATGTATATTGGCTCTCACAGGACATACGATTGTGTATCGAGTCTGTAATATGTTTTGGATTACAGACTCAGTTTTAGCTTCCGCTATATTGTGTATATATTATGTCAGCCCTGTTTGATCTGTGTTGTCATTTTATTTGTGGTTTAGAGTATATATATTTGACCTCCTGTGTAGGTTTCTGATATGATATATACACCTGCCGCGTCCCGGGGACGGCCGCCCTGGGGCGTGACACTATTAGGTATGGACTCTTGGGATTTATTAAGTTGGTTGTCAGTTGTTTCGGTCATGATCGAATGGTTTCTGATTTATTATTGCATAATTGTTATGCTAGGTTATCCACGTGCGAGTGTGTATCGTTCATGCACATGCATCATTGCGTGGACTAGAGGTGAGTGGACTTGAATCTCATATGTAAATTTCAAAAAATATATTATGTATCCATGCTAAGATCGTCTTATTTTACGAAATATAACTGATAGTTTCAATATAAAAATGTGAGCATGCTTTATTGATATATTATCATGATATGATTGGTACGTTGAGATTGTGCATGCTCTATTCTTTCGTGATTCTGAAGATATAATAGGTTATCAAATGCATACATTCTGTCTAGGTGGCTCGGTCTTGGTGGCCAATGTCTAGGTGGGCGTACGTCTACATGGCCAGGTCCGAGAACGTAGGACCCAAGTCTTTGTGGCTATGTCTATGTGGCCATGCCTATGAAAGGCCCCGCGAGCTAGGTGCTGCGAAGACGAACATGTGTGTTCGTGGTGTTGCATACATCATGTTGGATAGGATTGTGTGTGTATATATATATATATATATATATATATATATATATATATATATATATATATATATATATATATATATATATATATATATTATTGCATGTCTTGGTGGCCTTTTGTATATTTACTCTTTTGGTATATTGCATGCCTGCGTGGGCACACTATTTTGGTATATTGTATAATTATGATATTTTGAATATAACTATACTAATGGGATGATGATAGTCTATTCACTGAGCGTGTGGTTGCTCACCCCTCTTTTCTCCACCTTTCAGATTTCAAGACTTAGATTGGTGGGTCTCGTGTAGCTGCAAACGAGATTGTGGATGCGAGAACGTTAGACTTGTTTGGCCAAATGACTGATCAATTTCATTTGACATGTAGTTGGTCCATCCTCCTAGTAACCATTTTTGTATCAAGTTGTATATATTTTATGTGTAACTTATATCCGGAGTACTATGGAGTGTTGTAGAGATCTTTAATGTTATATTATTATTATAGATTGAAGTTCATTTTAGTATTATTCTTATGTTTTTTGAAATAAAAAAATATAGAATTCTGAGATTTTGAGGAATTAAGTTAACGCAACCGGATTTCACGCTTCAAAATGGAGTCGCGGATTCGGGGGCGTTACAAAAATGGTCGGAGTCGCTTGGTCAAGAGGCACATAGGAGATGTTATCTTTGAAACGAATATGTCCTCCATATGCATAGCGTTTCACTGACACATTTGTTCACGAGATACAACTCGATCCGTGAGATTCCGCCGTCTCCCCGTGGGTGATCAAGTGGAGTCCTCGAACTGAATCCTTGTATTGTCGATGTCCGGAATAGAATAAATAAGGTTTGATCAAGATCAATATAAAAGAAGATGAGAACAAATGTACTCTCTCCTCTTTCTAATCTCATAAGGCGGGGATATGGAATGGGTGATTCGGATGATCTTATTGATGATCACTCTCTTCAGTTATCAAATAATGCATGTCCTTTATAAAGGATTTATGCATGTCACGGTTCCCATAATAATTGAAAGGATGCGTTATGAATTCTGCATGCAAGTTATATATTCCATTTTAATTCAAACTTATTATTATATTATAATGCATGAATGTTGGTCAAATGCATTTTATAAGTAATTCATGCATGCATATGAAACGTATGCAATCACTTTGGTCACACCACTATGGAATATAATTTGGATCATATTAATAAGGGATTTTTAGTTTTAAGTCCCCACAAACCATCATATTTAGTGATCGATCCCTTCCTTCTTCGTATTTAGGTTTTAGTCCCCCGATTTAAAGGATAATTCATGGATAGGTCCCTCACAGGTAGGGCTGGTAAACGAGCCGAGCAGCTCGGGCTCGGCTCGGTTAAAGCTCGCTCAGGCTCGTTCGATTAAACAAACGAGCCGAGCTTGAACAATTTTTAAAGCTCGGTTTGTAAACGAGCCGAGCCCGAGCCTAGACGAGCTCGTTTACTTAACTGAAAAAAGGTTAACGAGCCGAGCCCGAGCCGAGCCCGAGCCCGAACTTATGTTACTTTCACATGTATAAGGTGTTGTGATTTATGAAATGTGACTTCTTAAATGCTAAACAAGATTTTTTTTAGCTAAACGAGCCTGAGCCGAGCCTTGATTCGAGCTTCAGCTTGGCTTGTTTAACAAACGAGCCGAACCGAGCTTTAACCGAGCTTTTCACGAGCCCAACGAGCCGAGCTTGAACACAAAATGAAGCTCGTTCCCGAGCCGAGCCGAGCCCGAGCCGAGCCTAATACTAAACGAGCCGAGCCTGAGCAGGTCAAAGCTCGGCTCGTTCGGCTCGTTTACCACCCCTACTCACAGGGACTAAAAAGTAAATTAAATAATTTATGGATAGGTCCCTCTCAGGGACTAAAAATGAACTATCATTTAAATCTGGGAACTAAAACCTAAATACGAAGAAGGGAGGGATCGATCACTAAATATGATGGTTTGTGGAGACTTAAAACTAAAAACCTCTATTAATAAATATATCCAACAGTATTGACATGAATGATCCTATCATTTTTTTCAAACAAAAAATGGTCATATTCAAAACAAAAAAAGAAAGAAAGAAAAAAACAGAGAAGAAAAGGAAAGGAAAAACTGTGGCTGTCAATTAAAACATGATTTCTTTGTGTAGGCTGCTGTCAATTGAAATATTTAAAACGTGATTGTGTTCAGCACCACATAATTCAACACTCTTATCTATTAACTTGCAACACTCTTATCTATTAACTATGCATATTCCGTGGAAAGAAAATGATACATTCAACCCCTTGCATAACCCGTTTGTAACACCAAATCATTTTGATTTTTTCTTAAAATATATATTTATCTAATAAAATACACATATATTGTGGAAGCACTAATAAAATATATACTGCAGTATACACTCCAGGTTGTAGACGGGAGCTGTAGAACATACCAAATATATCAACGCGTTCATTGAAACAATTCTATAAATTGGCACCCCTATAGACACCTTAGTAACTCACACAACACTAAAAAAAAGTAATATGGGAAGCATCTCTGCCTTACCAGCTGCTGCTAAAAGGTTTGTGTTTCTCTACTCCCTTATGAGCATTTATCCATGCGCATATAACAAAATCTTCCACCATCCAGGCTTCAAGGCAAGGTGGCGCTGATCACCGGCGGCGCGAGCGGCATAGGCGAGGCGACCGCGCGTCTCTTCAGCGCCCACGGCGCGAAAGTCGTGATCGCCGACATCCAGGACGGCCCCGGCCGCTCGGTCAGCGCGGACCTCGGCGGCCCCTCCAATTGCCTCTACGTGCGCTGCGACGTCACCGAGGAGTCTGATGTCCGTGACGCGGTGGATGCCGCGGTCTCCACCTTCGGCGGGCTCGACGTGATGCACAACAATGCTGGCGTGGTCGACCCGCTGAGCCCGCTCGCGGAGACCGACAAGTCGCGCTTCGAGCGCGTGCTCGCGGTGAACCTCACGGGGTCTTTCCTGGGCACGAAACACGCCGCCCGAGTGATGGTCCCGAAGCGGCCTGGGAGCATCATCATGACCGCGAGCACGAGCGCGGTCACGGGCGTGGTCGGCATGCCGACCACGCCCGCGTACACGGTGTCGAAGCACGGGCTTCTTGGGCTGATGCGGCACGCCGCGTGCGAGCTCGGGCGGTTCGGGGTGCGCGTGAACTGCGTGTCGCCGTACGGGCTGGCGACACCGCTCACGAAGAAGGGGTTGCGCGTCGAGAGAGATGCGGAGGTGGAGGAGGCGTATGGGAGGTACGCGGCGCTGAAAGGGGCGACGCTCAGGGCGGCGGACATCGCGCACGCTGCGCTATACCTCGCAAGCGATGAGGCGAAGTACATGAGCGGGCACAACCTCGTCATCGACGGGGGGTTCACGTCCACCGTTTGCCTTCCTTCTGTTTATTCATTCTTGGACAAGAAGTGAATCCATTTTTATATCTGTATTTGTCTAGATCAGAATATAAAGTGGGGATGAATGTTATTCCAGTATTTATATAAAACAATAAATCATCGTATATTTTTATTTTAAGATTGAGATAATTATTCATATTTTATCTCAATTATGTTTTATATTAAACATGATAAGTTATTCTTCTTCACTTATCTCCCCCCTTATTCTTCTACCTCATTAGCTGGAGTGACGACAAAGACTAAAACAATAGTTTTTCAATAAGATAAGGATTTATGGTAATTTAAAATTTTTATAAGAATTAAAACAGAATTAATTAAGTTTACGGGAGAGTTGTATCAATATTTTTCAAAATAATAGATGCATACAAATTATTTTAAAAAAATGGTTGATGATGATGCTCAACCAACGACTATCAATTCAGTGAGGTGGAGAGAGAAATTAAAAAAATTTCAAAACTGACTCCGTATAGTACAAGGGGACCGTTATTGAAACCCCCATTTAATGGAATACCACCCCCAAAGGAAACCCACCCCGTCTAATTATTTAAACCTACAAAACCACCCCATGTTAAATATTAGGGCATGAAGAAGGTAAAACCACCCCATCTCATTTAAGTTTCTCTCTCTCTCTCTCTCTCTCTTCAACCCACTCCCACCGAGAGAACCCCTTTTGATCGCCTCCATCAATCGCCGATCGCGTCGTCTCCACGGCTCCCGCCGATCACCTCCAGGACGCCCCTGATCGCCGTCCACGAAGCCCGATCGTCATCCCATCTTTCACCCGTCGTCCTCTTTCTTGGCCGAAATACCCTTCCTCCTCCATCTTCTTCATCTTCTTCTTCTTGTTGTTGATATTATTTCTGTTATTTTTTTTTTTTTTTTTGTCTTTTGAAACCCTAGTTGATCAATTATTTTGTCTTTGAAACCCTAGTTGATCAATGAAGGTTGATCCACTTTCTAATTGGGAGTTTTTGGGGTAAATTTAGGATGTGTTCACTAACATGGCCTAGGATGATTGTGCTGCAACTCCATCTTTATATGCTTTATATCATCTCTGTTTTTTTTTCTTATACATGTGTATATTCTGTTTTGAGTAGCTCTGCTTAGGTTCTCAAGTGGGAAAAATAATTGATTTGGTGTCTGTGGAGTGTGGAGGGGGACACACATGTGCATTTCAGTATTCCAAAAAAAAAAAAAATCTGAGAGTGAATGACTGGCTTGAAAACTTTTAATTTAAAACTGTAAATTCTGAGCTCCAACTTTTAATTTGAACACACCCTAGTATATGTCAATTCATCATGTGTACTTACTTAATTTCTTGTATATGATTGAGTATTTTACTTATTTTTACAATGCAGTATGACTTCCAAGAAACATATTCGACCTACAGCTTCCAATAAAAAAATCATACCAATGATGTAGCATCGAGTTCTCAAAATGATGAAGTTCAAGCAAATCCACAAGAAGATCAATATGTATTGATGCACAAAATTTTGGGGTGTGTATTTGGCTGATTAACAATGTTCAATGTATTTGGTTGTTTAATGTTGAATTTTCAACGTGTGTTTGTTGATTATCAATATAAGTACTGATGCACAATTTTAAAGTGTGTACTTGTATTAGGTGGTTGGTTTGGTGATGCAATAATAGAATTTGATGATTGTCTGTTCTTTGCAGCTTGTTATTCAATGTAATTTATTGATTTAAGTGTTACATTTGATAGTGGAGCATCCTAAGGAGTAATATGGTTATCAAAGTACTTACAGAAAACAAATATGTGATTTTCTGTAAGGGTCGACACTCCAATTGTCGACGTATGAAGATAATTTTGACACTTGTACTGTCGAACATGTTACATAAAACAAGTGTGTTATGTCCTGTAAGTATCGACACCCCAGGTGTCGACAAATGAAGATCTTATCGACAGTGCTATTGTCAAACATGTGACAGAAAATAAATGTTATGTTCTGTATGGATCGACACCCTAGTTGTCGAGAGATGATGATTTTGTCGACAGTTGTGTTGTCGAACATGTGATAGAAAATAAATGTATTTTTCTGTATAAATCGATATCACAAATGTCGATGGATGAAAATATTGTCGACAAATGTTATGTCGAACATGGGGTGTACAGTAGACGGGGTGGGTTTGACTTAAATGGGGTGACTTTGGATAGTACAAAGGGAAAAGGTAAAAGACTAAACAACCCCTAGACGGGAATGACTAAATTTGCAAATTTGATGGAGATCAGACATATATTTGAACAAGATTACATTTGCTTTTGAGCCTCTATGTGCTTTTTTTTTTTTTTTTTTTTTGTGTGTGTGTTTGGAAACACGTTAAAATAATATATAATTTTGTATGAAGTAGGTTACTAAACTCGATTCCTAGAAATAAAACTTTCTTTGCTTTTAAAAAACATACTTTGTGTACGAAAAATTAAAACAAATTGTTTTTATGATAAGCTATAACAATTTTTTTAATGTAGAAAGTGTTGGAAACTAGGATTTTGATTAAGCTTTTCAAGTAAAATGAGTTTGGATTCCACTAATTATTGGTAGTGAAAATATATTGGATTGTGTTACTCTCGTCGAGAAGATGAACATATTATATTTACATTCTCAAAACCGTTTTCAGGTGAATGAGAAAATTGGATTAAAAATTCTACCAATAACATGGTAAAATTGGTTTGTGGTTTGGGGGAAAAAGTTTTAGTTACACATTGAAAGTTGAGAAATATTTTTGAGAATTTATGTTGACTCTTCTTGTATCTACAACAACTACTGAACAAGCATTTTCAACTATGAAGCTTGTTAAAACAGCATTTCGCACAAAGATAGATAATGATTTTCTTACAGATTATATGATTGTCTACATTGAAAAAGAATTTGCTGAAAATATTGACTCAAATTTGATCATAGATGATTTCTATTATCTAAAGGATCATCCGGCACAACTTGAGTAATGTATTTTTCTAGAGAAAGCTTAATCTTTTGTCTGATTTTGAATCTTTACTTGTGTATGTCAAAGTTTATTAGAAATAACTTATGAACTTCTTCAAATTCAAATTCTTTATTAGATTTCGAATTTGTGCTAGCCCAGCCCCCATCATATAAAATCCTTGGATTGAGACATAAAGTGAATATAAATGGCATTATAACATTTAGATAGAATAAAAAATGAGATAGCCTTCTCAATTCGACCATAAAATCAACCACATAGGTCCCTCCAATATCAAATAATAATAATAATAATAATGATTTTTCTCACATTTCCTTTCCACATTCTTATACATCAAAATATGAAGCTAATACTAACTTCACATTACAAATTTGACATTGTGAAACATAACATATAAACTTAATGTAGAAATGACAAAAGCTAAAAGCACAAATTCAATTCAATAACACTTTTTTTCTTTTGAAAACACCTTATCTAGATTTTTTTTTTTTTTTTTGGAGTGATAAGTATTATTTTTTTATTATTAAATCTTCCTCTAGGTCCCCAACCATCCTCCCAAGAGGATGTTCAGCATCTCATCCAGATTTGATTCATTGCATCCCCGCAAAAGGATCACCCGTCGAAGCGGTGCAAACTGTTGTCGTGAACCCCCCGTCAACGACCAAATTGTGCCCGCTCACGTACTTCCCCTCCTCGCTCGCGAGGTACAACACAGCCTGCGCGACGTCCTCCACCGCGAGCCTCACCCCCTTGAGCGCCGAGTACCTATCAAACAGCTCCTCGACCCCCGCGTCGTCTCCGACCCCAAACGCGCCCCTCGCGAGCGGCGTTGCCAGCCCGTACGGCGACACGCAGTTGACGCGCACCCCGAACCGCCCGAGCTCGGACGCCGCGTTCTTCATCAGCCCGAGCAGCCCGTGCTTCGACGCTACGTACGCGTGCGTGCTCGACCTGCTGACCCGCTCAAGACCCCGCACGTGCTCCCCGTCATGATGATGCACCCGCGCTTGCGCGGGACCATCACGCGCGCGGCGTGTTTCGTGCCCAGGAAGGACCCCGTCAGGTTCACCGCGAGCACGCGCTCGAAGCGCGACTTCTCGGTCTCTGAAAGCCGGCTCAGCGGGTCGATCACCCCCGCGTTGTTGTGCATCACGTCGAGCCCGCCGAAGGTGGAGACCGCGGCATCCACGGCATCGCGGACGTCGGACTCCTCGGTCACATCGCAGCGCACGTAGAGGCAGGAGGAGGGGCCGCCGAGGTCCGCGCTGAGCGCGCGGCCGGGGCCGTCCTGGACGTCGGCAATCACGACTTTCGCACCGTGGGCGCAGAAGACGCGTGCTGTTGCTTCACCTATGCCGCTCGCGCCACCGGTGATCAGCGCCACCTTGCCTTGGAGCCTGGGTGGTGCGAGAATTTTGTTATGTACATTGTTAGTGATAATTTGATTTATAATTAGAATAATTATAAATTGATGTTGCAATATTTATTTTATATTTTTCTAGAGATTTTTACAGTCTCAAGAAACTTTGGTTGAAATTTGGTAAGATTCGGAGTTCGGGAAATTAGGTTTTTAGGATTTTGCGTCAAGTTATTGGGCACAGGGATCTAGTTGCGAATCCAGAAAATCTTTTAATAGCCTTCAAGTATCTGTTCGTAAATCGGATAGGAATCTATATGTAAATATGATAGGGACCTAGTTGTAAACCTGGAAAACTTGAGGAGTCGTTCTATAATTTCGGTAAAACTCCTTCAAATAACACGTTTTGGGTTAGGGTTTTCATTTAAATCTCATAAGGCATGAAGGGTGGTGATGCCCTAACTCTACCCGTCGAGTACCACAAGGTGAGAAATCATTCCCTATTGATTTTGTTGTTAGTATTTCAATTTATTTTTTTGTTAGGAGATGATTGTGTGCATCGATTGTTTGGGGAAGAAGGTTGATGGATTAAGGTTAGAGTTTGATTGATTTTAATTAGATGATTATTTGATTAGATTTAAATGGATGTCAAAGGATTTTTAAGATCAAACTAGATTTATTGGTTTTGGGATTTAAGTGTTATTTTCGGGTTGATTATATACTTGGACGTTAAATCATGTTTTTTACTATGATAGAGTCGTTTCTGAGAAAACTGCATTTGACAAACAGAAATAGATTTTGAAAAGATTTTTCCAACGAATCATGAATCGTCCAATTCGGAGTTACGGGTAGAAAGTTATGATATTTCAAAAATTTATGTGCAGTTTTCTATAATGCAAATATTTAGCTTGATGACCCTGCACTCGAGCGGGCCGTGGTGGGAAAGTTTGATGAATTTTAGAGATTAAAAGGATCCCAAATAGATGTTTAATAGATGTTAATGGATTTGTGAGTATATGAATTTTCAATATTTATTCAGAGCTGGGATTTTCGTTAGGCCTTTGAAGTGTGTTGCGGATTGTGGGTCTATTAGGTATGAACTCTTGGGATTTATTAGGCCGAATGTTATTGTAAGTTGGTTGTCAGTTGTTTCGGTCATGATCGAATGGTTTCTGATTTATTATTGCATAATTGTTATGCTAGGTTATCCACGTGCGACGGTGCGAGTGTGTATCGTTCATGCACATGCATCGGTTTGTATTGCGTGGACTAGAGGTGAGTGGACTTGAGTCTCATATGTAAATTTTAAAAAATATATTATGTATCCATGCTAGGATTGTCTTATTTTACGAAATATAACTGATAGTTTCAATATAAAAATGTGAGCATGCTTTATTGATATATTATCATGATATGATTGGTACGTTGAGATTGTGCATGCTCTATTCTTTTGTGATTCTGAAGATATGATAGGTTATCAAATGCATACATTCTGTCTAGGTGGCTCGGTCTTGGTGGCCAATGTCTAGGTGGGCGTACGTCTACATGGCCAGGTCCGAGAACGTAGGACCCAAGTCTTTGTGGCTATGTCTATGTGGCCATGCCTATGAAAGGCCCCGCGAGCTAGGTGCTGCGAAGACGAACATGTGTGTTCGTGGTGTTGCATGCATCATGTTGGATAGGATTGTGTGTATATATATATATTATTAAATGACTTGGTGGCCTTTTGTATATTTACTCATTTGGTATATTGCATGCCTGCGTGGGCATACTATGATTATGATATTTTGAATATAACTATACTAATGGGATGATGATAGTCTATTCACTGAGCGTGTGGTTGCTCACCCCTCTTTTCCCAATCTTTCAGATTTAAAGACTTAAATTGGTGGATCTCGTGTAGCTGCGAACGAGATTGTGGATGCGAGAACATTAGACTTGTTTGGCTGAAGGACTGATCAATGTCATTTGGCATGTAGTTGGCCCATCCTCCTAGTAACCATTTTTGTATCAAGTTGTATATATTTTATGTGTAACTTATATCCAGAGTACTATGGAGTGTTGTGGAGATCTTTAATGTTATATTATTATTAAAGATTGAAGTTTATTTTAGTATTATTTTTATGTTCTTTGAAATAAAAAAATATAGAACTCTGAGATTTTGAGGAATTAAGTTAACGCAATCGGATTTCACGCTTCAAAACGAAGTCGTGGATTCGGGGGCGTTACAAAAATGGTCGGAATCGCTTGGTCGAGAGGCACATAGGAGATGCTATCTTTGAAACGAATATGTTCGTTATGCACAGTGTTTCACTGACACATTTGTTCACGAGATACAACTTGACCTGCAAGATTCCGCCGTCTCCCCGTGGGCGATCAAGTGGAGTCCTCGAACTGAATTCTTGTATTATCGATGTTCGGAATAGAATAGTATAAAAGAAGATGAGAACAAATGGACTCTCTCCTCTTTCTAATTTCATAAGGCGGGGATATGGAATGGGTGATTCGGATGATCTTATTCGGATGAT
This sequence comes from Acorus gramineus, assembly GCA_030737835.1. Taxonomy (NCBI): domain Eukaryota; kingdom Viridiplantae; phylum Streptophyta; class Magnoliopsida; order Acorales; family Acoraceae; genus Acorus; species Acorus gramineus. The sequence continues at coordinate 4,299,785 of CM060855.1, read as the reverse complement.
CTTATTGATGATCACTCTCTTCAGTTATCAAATAATGCATGTCCTTTATAAAGGATTTATGCATGTCACGGTTCCCATAATAATTGAAAGGATGCGTTATGAATTCTGCATGCAAGTTATATATTCCATTTTAATTCAAACTCATTATTATATTATAATGCATGAATGTTGGTCAAATGCATTTTATAAGTAATTCATGCATGCATATGAAACGTATGCAATCACTTTGGTCACACCACTATGGAATATAATTTGGATCATATTAGTAAATATATCCAACAGTAGTGACATGAATAATCCTATCATTTTTTTCAAACAAAAAATGGTCATATTCAAACAGCCACCCCCCACCTTTCAAAACAAAAAAAGAAAGAAAGAAAAAAACAGAGAAGAAAAGGACAGGAAAAACTGTGGCTGTCAATTAAAACATGATTTCTTTGTGTAGGCTGCTGTCAATTGAAATATTTAAAACGTGATTGTGTTCAGCACCACATAATTCAACACTCTTATCTATTAACTATGCATATTCTGTGGAAAGAAAATGATACATTCAACCCCTTGCATAACCCGTTTGTAACACCAAATCATTTTAATTTTTTCTTAAAATATATACTTATCCAATAAAGTACACATATATTGTGGAAGCACTAATAAAATATATACTGCAGTATACACTCCAGGTTGTAGACGGGAGCTGTAGAACATACCAAATATATCAACGCGTTCATTGAAACAATTCTATAAATTGGCACCCCTATAGACACCTTAGTAACTCACACAACACTAAAAAAAAATAATATGGGAAGCATCTCTGCCTTACCAGCTGCTGCTAAAAGGTTTGTGTTTCTCTACTCCCTTATGAGCATTTATATCCATGCGCATATAACAAAATCTTCCACCATCCAGGCTTCAAGGCAAGGTGGCGCTGATCACCGGCGGCGCGAGCGGCATAGGCGAGGCGACCGCGCGTCTCTTCAGCGCCCACGGCGCGAAAGTCGTGATCGCCGACATCCAGGACGGCCCCGGCCGCTCGGTCAGCACGGACCTCGGCGGCCCCTCCAATTGCCTCTACGTGCACTGCGACGTCACCGAGGAGTCTGATGTCCGTGACGCGGTGGATGCCGCGGTCTCCACCTTCGGCGGGCTCGACGTGATGCACAACAATGCTGGCGTGGTCGACCCGCTGAGCCCGCTCGCGGAGACCGACAAGTCGCGCTTCGAGCGCGTGCTCGCGGTGAACCTCACGGGGTCTTTCCTGGGCACGAAACACGCCGCCCGAGTGATGGTCCCGAAGCGGCCTGGGAGCATCATCATGACCGCGAGCACGAGCGCGGTCACGGGCGTGGTTGGCATGTCGGTCACGCCCGCGTACACGGTGTCGAAGCACGGGCTTCTTGGGCTGATGCGGCACGCCGCGTGCGAGCTCGGGCGGTTCGGGGTGCGCGTGAACTGCGTGTCGCCGTACGGGCTGGCGACACCGCTCTCCAAGAAGGGGTTGCGCGTCGAGAGAGATGCGGAGGTGGAGGAGGCGTTTGGGAGGTACGCGGCGCTAAAAGGGGCGACGCTCAGGGCGGTGGACATCGCACACGCTGCACTATACCTCGCAAGCGATGAGGCGAAGTACATGAGCGGGCACAACCTCGTCATCGACGGGGGGTTCACGTCCACCGTTTGCCTTCCTTCTGTTTATTCATTCTTGGACAAGAAGTGAATCCATTTTTATATCTGTATTTGTCTAGATCAGAATATAAAGTGGGGATGAATGTTATTCCAGTATTTATATAGAACAATAAATCATCGTATATTTTTATTTTAAGATCGAGATAATTGTTCATATTTTATCTCGATTATGTTTTATATTAAACATGATAAGTTATTCTTCTTCACTTATCTCCTCCCTTATTCTTCTACCTCGTTAGCTGGGGTGACGACAAAGACTAAAACAATAGTTTTTCAATAAGACAAGGACTTATGGTAATTTAAAATTTTTATAAGAATTAAAACAGATTTAATTAAGTTTACGGGAGAGTTGTATCAATATTTTTCAAAACAAAAAAGACAATAGATGCATACAAATTATTTTAAAAAAATGGTTGATGATGATGCTCAACCAACGACTATCAATTCAGTCAGGTGGAGAGAGAAATTAAAAAAATTTCAAAACTGACTCCGTATAGTACAAAGGGAAAAGGTAAAAGACTAAACAACCCCTAGACGGGAATGACTAAATTTGCAAATTTGATGGAGATCAGACATATATTTGAACAAGATTACATTTGCTTTTGAGCCTCAATGTTTTTTTTTTTTTTTTGTGTGTGTGTTTGGAAACACGTTAAAATAATATATAATTTTGTATGAAGTAGGTTACTAAACTCGATTCCTAGAAATAAAACTTTCTTTGCTTTTAAAAAACATACTTTGTGTACGAAAAATTAAAACAAATTGTTTTTATGATAAGCTATAACAATTTTTTTAATGTAGAAAGTGTTGGAAACTAGGATTTTGATTAAGCTTTTCAAGTAAAATGAGTTTGGATTCCACTAATTATTGGTAGTGAAAATACATTGAATTGTGTTCCTCTCGTGGAGAAGATGAACATATTATATTTACATTCTCAAAACCGTTTTCAAGTGAATGAGAAAATTGGATTAAAAGTTCTACCAATAACATGGTAAAATTGGTTTGCGGTTTGGGGAAAAAGTTTTAGTTACACATTGAAAGTTGAGAAATATTTTTGAGAATTTATGTTGACTCTTCTTGTATCTACAACAACTACTGAACAAGCATTTTGAACTATGAAGCTTGTTAAAACAGCATTTCGCACAAAGATAGATGATGATTTTCTTACAGATTATATGATTGTCTACATTGAAAAAGAATTTGCTGAAAATATTGACTCAAATTTGATCATAGATGATTTCTATTCTCTAAAGGATTGTCAGGCACAACTTTAGTAATGTATTTTCTCGAAAAAAAACTTGATCTTTTGTTTGATTTTGAATTTTTACTTATATATGTTAAAGTTTATTAGAAATGACTTATGAACTTCTTCAAATTCAAATTCTTTCTTAGATTTCGAATTTGTGCTAGCCCAGCCCCCATCATATAAAATCCTTGGATTGAGACATAAAGTGAATATAAATGGCATTATAACATTTAGATAGAATAAAAAATGAGATAGCCTTCTCAATTCGACCATAAGTTCAGCCACAGGGGGTTCCTCAATATCAATAATAATAATAATAATAATGATTTTTCTCACATTTCCTTTCCACATTCTTATACATCAAAATATGAAGCTAATACTAACTTCACATTACAAATTTGACATTGTGAAACATAACATATAAACTTAATGTAGAAATGACAAAAACTAAAAGCACAAATTCAATTCAATAACACTTTTTTTTTAAAAAAAACACCTTATCTAGATTTTTTTTTTTTTTTGGAGTGATAAGTATTATTTTTTTATTATTAAATCTTCCTCTAGGTCCCCAACCATCCTCCCAAGAGGATGTTCAACATCTCATCCAGATTTGATTCATTGCATCCCCGCAAAAGGATCACCCGTCGAAGCGGTGCAAACTGTTGTCGTGAACCCCCCGTCAACGACCAAATTGTGCCCGCTCACGTACTTCCCCTCCTCGCTCGCGAGGTACAACACAGCCTGCGCGACGTCCTCCACCGCGAGCCTCACCCCCTTGAGCGCCGAGTACCTATCAAACAGCTCCTCGACCCCCGCGTCGTCTCCGACCCCAAACGCGCCCCTCGCGAGCGGCGTTGCCAGCCCGTACGGCGACACGCAGTTGACGCGCACCCCGAACCGCCCGAGCTCGGACGCCGCGTTCTTCATCAGCCCGAGCAGCCCGTGCTTCGACGCTACGTACGCGTGCGTGCTCGACCTGCTGACCCCGCCCAAGACCCCGCACGTGCTCCCCGTCATGATGATGCACCCGCGCTTGCGCGGGACCATCACGCGCGCGGCGTGTTTCGTGCCCAGGAAGGACCCCGTCAGGTTCACCGCGAGCACGCGCTCGAAGCGCGACTTCTCGGTCTCCGAAAGCCGGCTCAGCGGGTCGATCACCCCCGCGTTGTTGTGCATCACGTCGAGCCCGCCGAAGGTGGAGACCGCGGCATCCACGGCATCACGGACGTCGGACTCCTCGGTCACGTCGCAGCGCACGTAGAGGCAGGAGGAGGGGCCGCCGAGGTCCGCGCTGAGCGCGCGGCCGGGGCCGTCCTGGACGTCGGCAATCACGACTTTCGCACCGTGGGCGCAGAAGACGCGTGCTGTTGCTTCACCTATGCCGCTCGCGCCACCGGTGATCAGCGCCACCTTGCCTTGGAGCCTGGGTGGTGCGAGAATTTTGTTATGTACATTGTTAGTGATATGACATTATCAGTGATAAGATTAACAAGAATGAATAAAATTTAAAAAACATATTATAGTGTGGTTTTGTCTATATGAATTTTGAAAAATGATAGGTTCAATCCTTGCTTGCAATCACGTGTGTGAGACAATCAATGACCTATTTAGAAGTGACATTTTTTTTGTCTTTTAAATTAACATTTTTTTTCCTACTAAAAGAAGAGATGGAATTGAAACACAAACCTTTTAGCAACAGCAGAAATGGCAGAGATGCTCCCCATTTTATGTTTTGTGTGAACTTGTAAGGTGACATTGGGGTGCATATTTATAGAGTTTTTTTTAATGCATTATGCATACCTAATAAGGCCATAACTGTTGTGTGGGCAGATAAGTTGTTCCCTATGGTCCATATTGGTGAGCTCAATTTGATTGTTGTTTATATCTGTTTTCGTATTCATCTTTTGTTTGAGTACTAAAACCAGTAAAAGAGGGGCCTATAGGTGGCCTTTGACATTCAACTTACTGCAGCTGTACCATTGTTGTGAATATTCTTTGTTCGTTTTCATTTTTTTGGGTATGTTGTGTGGTCAAATAAGTGAGCCTACATCTAGGGACATAATATGATATTGGTTTAAATGCACGCACTAATGCGCATGTTAATTATAATCACAGATACGTAATGAATAATGAAATAAAAATGCATATTGTCTAAAAAGAAAGTTATTTCAAAATAAGTTCATAATTTTCTTTTGTAATGAAAAATAAATAGTAGTGATTATATCTTAATTGAATTATAATATGACTATATAAATTGAAGTGTACCACGTAAGATGATAAATTTGAGAGTTCTTCACAAAATAAAACAAATTATTTTTTAATAGAAATGCTATTGAAAATGTTTCCAAATTGTATTTCAATATGAAGGAAATTGAAAAGGTTTATAAAGCATTCACCAAATCACCTCATATAAGTTGTATATAAATGAAAAAGAAAATCCCTATATATAAAATATGATAAATAAAATCCTTATACATGAGCAATATATACAAAAAAAATACATGAGCAACACATACATAAACAATATATACAAAAAATACATCACTAATACATCAAAAAATTATGAAAACTAAAATCCCTATATAAAAATAAATAAAATCATTGTAGATGAGCAATATATACATAACCTATAGCCAACTATACACAGGGGCGGGCCCATGGGTCGGCTGGGCCGAGCTGTAGCCCAGCCCAGATTTTGTGAAAAAAGCCCCAAATTACAATCCAACCTAGTTTTTTTAGAAAACCCCCAATAAAATCCAGCCCATATTTTGTTCAACCTAGTTTTTTTTAGAAAAAATCATAAAACAACTTGCTATATAAACTTCAATTTACCTAATTGAGCATCTTTTTTTAAAGCATATTTTGTAGCCAATCAGCCGTCAATAAATAAAACACCTCCTTCACCAACACCAAACAAATGTATGAATTTGATTTTATTTGTAAATTTTCTTTCATTTTTATTTATTTATTATATGTTTTGTAGATGCATTTAGATATTTCATTTTTGACAATGTTTGTTGGTGTGATTTTGAATTCTTTTGGTGAAAGATTGATTGGTGTCCAGTGGTAAGAATAAAAAATCTAAAATCCCTATATGCATGAGCAATACATACATAACCTATAACCAACTATGCATGAGCAACACATAAAAAAAATCTAAAATCTCTATATATGAGCAATACATACATAACCTATAAAACCATAATCAATAAAATAAAATAAAAATTCTATAGGGCCGATTCAACCTGCAATGTTCATTTTTCTCACCAGCCAACAAAATAAAAAAAAATAATAAAAAAAAAAAAACACAAAAAGAAGAACTAAAAAAGAAGTATGTGGAGACAAAGAAGTGTCTAGAGAGACCCACAACAGCAATACATTATTGCTATCCGTCCCAACCACAACAAATCCACCACCATAAAATTACCTATTTACCGCCGCTAGTGTTTAAGGTTTTTGTCTCCCTTATTATCTCAATTAACAAATTTTATAGGGCTAAAATAGGTAAATAAAAAAGATTGGATCTTGTTATTTGTCATCACATGGAACCCATTCTCTTAAACCCTTGCCCCCCTATGGCATGGAACATAAGGCAAGAATAATAATTAATAGATGAGAATAACTAAAAAAAATTGTTTGTTTTGATATAATAAACCTCGATAGTTTTGTTTGGATAAGCTAGAATAAGACATGATAACTATTCTTAGGAAATGGTGGAATTGTTTATCAAGGCTTATCTATGCTAATGAATAAAAATATCATTCTCTGTTATTTTAAAAAATTTATCTCACCTAACAGACTCGCACAGATTCTAAAAACTGTCACATCTATCAAATCAATCATATATCTCTCACACTATTCCCAGGGGGTATAATTGTCATTTAAAAAATCATAAACTCTTATTCATCCCTTATCAACCATTTATCATCACTTTATCCAAGGTGAACCAAACAACAAAAAAATCATTTTTACGTTTCCTAATAAGAATAACAAAAAAGACAACCAAACAAAAAGTTATTTATTCAGCCTAGATTGTTATCTATCCCAGTATAACTATCAAGAGCGAATAACCTAATGTCACGTCCTAGGAGAAAATAAAATAGATAGGTACAATAACATGTCATTTAAATGAAGCTATAGGGGTAAACTCGAGAAATGAAAAAAGATTGGATCATTGTCTTATTCGCACCCCCATTCTTTTAATATAGAGTAGCATAGAAAAATAATTCAAACTTTTTTTTTTTTTACGACCACACAACATACCAAATAATAAAAAAATTCAAACTTAGTGCAGCAGCCGTACAAATGTTGTGATTATCCTCTGCTCCTGTTAAAATTTTTTTTTGTTTTTGAAATTGTTCAAATACCCTTTAATTAAGGGTTTAATTTTTTTTTGTATCCTCAAGACTTTTTTTATTTTTTATTTACCCCTAAAATCTGATTTTTTTTTGTCCCTAGACTTGTGTCACCTCTATTTTTATACATAAACCGCCCCAATCTGTAAATCAGTATTATATTTTTGTAATTGATCATTATATTTATGTTATCAGTTATTACATTTCTGTAATTTACATGTCCTTAGTTTAATTCTATGTATGATATTACATATTTGTTGTCTAAATTATAATTTTTGTAATTTTTATTGTAATTGTTATAAGAATAATATAATATATTACATTTTTATTATGTAAATAGTAGATTATGTCATTGGGCATCATATTGATAGTTTTTGTTGTAGTTGTTATGTAAATGTTAATTTCAGTAATTGTTAAGTACATGGATCAAGAAGTAATTTTATTAAAATATTACAACTGTTCATAAATTTTCAGTTCAGATTCATGCTATTACTAATTATGTTGATATTGCTAAATAAAAATTTATTTAAGTGTTTGATTGTTGTATTTTTTATATAGCTTGAAAAATCTCGTTCTTTGTTATAAAGTACATTGAATGTCTAGTTCGATAATCTTGTTTCATTTTACCCAAGAGGAAATGAAGAGGATTAAGGGGGAGATAACAATTAATCATTAAGATTTGAAGAAAACGTCGTAATTCAAACAATTGATGTATCTATTTTAACGAAACTTTGAGATTGTATCTATAACAATTTTGTGTACACTGAATGCATTTGCAGATAATAATGTATATAACCATTTTGTGTATAAACATCTTTGCGTACTTTAATATTTTTGTAGATAACTATTAAATATCTGTAACTATGTATATAATTTATGTATGTATCACATTATATTTCTGTATTTCTATAACTCTGTCTGTAAGAGATAATTCGAGTATTATGAAAATGCAGGGGTAAAAAAGAAAAGACCAAATTTTAGGGGTAAATAAAAAATAAAAAAAAGTCTAAGAGCAAAAAAAAAATTTAACCCTTGGTCAAGGAAAATTTGAACAATTCGCTCAATTTTTTTTTTTTTTTTTTTTGGGTCTGTTGTTGTGTGGTCAAATAAATGATCCTACATCTAGGGACAGAATATGACTAAAATAATTGCTTGGAAAGAACTACAAATGACAAATTTTTATGCAAAAGAATTGCGTATGAATTTTGGTCTACAATCTTTAACCATCTTAATTTTTTTTACAACTATATATTCTTTTAATCAAGTACATGATATTATAAAAAATAAAATATATATTTTATTTTTTCTTAAAAAAAAATAAAATTTTCATACACTGCAATAGTAGAGTATATATTAATTTTTCATAAACTACAGAAGTGCACACACCGCTTGTTCTAGTTTTTTTAGTAAACTAAAAACAACTTGTAGTTAGAGAAAATCTAGGTTAAATAGATATCACAAAATTAAAATTTGATAAAAAAAAACATGTCATCTTATCATTTTTTTATAAGGTGTTATTGATTCAATTGGTCAACATTACCTTGGGTTACAAAATTGATCAAACTTTTGATTACTAGATCATTTTTCAAAAAGAAATGATACATAGGGGATATTTTATTTCAATCATTTTCGGAGAAACGGAAAAATAATACATGCCCTTTTTAACAAATGATTTGTTAACTGTTTAATCAAGTTTTAAATGACTATCACAAACATTTATTTTCTAATGTTGATAGTAAGAACCATCACTTCACAGCAGTGATATAACAATATAATATAATCAATAAGTTGACAAGATTTTTCAAGGGTTGATGGAAGTATCACGTTGTCCACCAAGCCATCCATTGATTCATTGATTCAGATTAAAATGATATATTATTCACTTGGAAAGTGACTAACTAGGTTTGGTTTAATACACAGGTTGACTAACATAGCTTATGTTGGAGTTTTTGCGTCACCAACAAATATTAGGTAAACACAAATTCTTATAAGTAAGAATATAAACATCAAATATATATTAAATCATGCATACTCTAAAATATATAGTAAAAGTATGAAATAAAAGAGTTAGAGCTTAGAAGATGTATCCGGTAATATGGAAGCAAGTGAAGGCACTCTATCCTCGGTGAATAAGGCCCCCTCACGCACAGGGTTGAATGGCTCCTACCACTGAGAGATACGACCACAACTGGTTTTGTTCTTCCAGAGTGCGAGCTACGGAAAACCACGGTGAACAGACTACGATCCTTTCAGACGCCCAGATTAGGAATTAATGAGAAATTATAATGGATGGAAGCATTATTGGTTGACTTCTCATATCAAGGATCAATTTGTTGTTGGAGAAAGTATGAAGGGAAATGTTTCACATTGCTGGCTGGTTGGTGAAGAAATTGACCATTGTATGATGTTTTGATGATGATAAAACTTAGTCACAAGTCATGAGGTGCATGAGGCATTTCTACTACCTGGAGGGAGAGAAGTAAGAACCCAAGTATTATTGTGAAGAATGGAATCAAATTCACTATTAATTGCTTCTCTCCAAAAAGGTGCATCGTGAGATGACATAGCTTCATCAAAGGTTAAGGGATCATCTTCAATAAGAAATGTGAGGAAGTCATCTCCAAATATTTTTTCTATTCTAGGTCTCTTACTTCTTCGTAATTCAGGTTCATTCTCAAGAAATGGAACAAAGGAAAAAGAAGAAGCCCCTAGATCAGCAGTTGATTTATCTCCAATAGTTTTAGAAATTGTGGTTTTCATGGGAAAAGTATCTTAAAAAAAGACAACATCTCTAGACTCAATAATTGAGTTGGGATTGATCTCAAGAATTCCAGATTGTAGGACTAAAAACCTATATGCAACACTATGATATGCATAACCCACAAACGCACAATTTTTCTTTCTAAAAACTTTGATATGAAAGATCTTGGTCATGCAAGTGTAATCTTGGGAATAAAATTAGTCAAAACTTCATCTGGTATTACACTTTCATAATCTCACTACATTGAGAAGATACTCAAGAAATTTAATATGTATGATTTTTCACCTGTGCATACACCATATGATTCATCAATTAAGTTGAAAAAGAATTTGAGAGAACCTGTTGGACATGAATTATATGCACAAATGATTGGAAGTTTAATGTATCTTATGAATTGCACTCATCCTGATATTGCATATACTGTTTGTAGGCTAAGTAGATACACAAGCAATCCTAATAAAGAGCATTGGACTGCACTCACACGTGTATTTAGATACCTGCGAGGATCTATTTCACTTTCATTACATTATACTGGTTTTCCTCCTGTACTTGAGGGTTATTCTGACACCAACTGGATCTCTGATTCAGTTGATATTAAATCAACCAGTGGCTTTGTATTCTTAATAGTTGGTGCAGCAATAGCATGGAGGTCTGTTAAACAGACGGTGATTGCTTGTTCCACAATGGAATCAAAGCTTATTACGTTGGATATTGCAGCTTCAGAGACAGAATGGCTTAGGAATCTGTTGAGTGAGATTCCATTGATAGGAAAGCCTATTTCACCAATTTCTATAAGATGTGACAACAAAGTTGTAATTGCAAAATCATTACAAAATAATGATAATGAGAAAATGTCTAGACACTTGCACTTGCGATATAAATCAATTCGACACCTAATTTCTCATGGGATAATTACTCAAGAGTTTGTGAGATCCAAGAGAAATCTCACAGATCATTTCACAAAAGGACTTGTCAGACGACTTGTCCATGAGACATCGAGGGGGATGGGGCTTCAGCCCATTATATAATTATCTACAGCGGACTCCCTACAATTGTGATTGGAGATCCCATGAAGATGGTTTTCAAGGGGTTAACGAAGCTGTATTGGTAAACTTGTGAGTATTGTAGAGGAAAACTCCTCTAACTCATCCCTATGATATCAATACTATACTGTGGCGGAAGTAGGTTGAGCTTACGCTCTTAATGGGTTCAAGTCCTTTTCGGACAGGGTGTGGCCCACGCAGGCACCCTGGAGAACTCACCTATATGAGTGCATAGACGTGAGGCCGCGTCCTATGAGATTTGAGCTAAGTCTCTAAGGCACTCAAGAAAGGATATGGGCACATGGCCGTAACATGCTATCCCGCAGAACATGACCCATATCCTGTACCGTGTGTGTGACTAGTGAATTCTGGCTTAAGGGGTCGAATTCAAGGACATAGTCTATTCAGACTTCTCAGTTTGATCTAGTTTACACTAAGTGAAGGTTCAAACCCAGAAGGTACCTTCATCTATTACATGATATAAGATGCTCAGATCATATTTCTTTCTTCTAAAATTTTAGGTCAAGGGGGGGATTGTTAGTGTTGGGCCCATTTTGAATGGCCCATTCTTTGGTTGACCAAAAATTGAGTATTCCCTTTTCCCTTCCCAATACTTTAGTCCCACATCGGTTAAAACCACTTGATTGTTTCACCTTATACATAGAGTCAAACCATTCCATTGTTGAGACTTGTTGGACCAAACCCCTACACGCGCACACATGAGGCCCAGCCCATCAACCAGTGGGCTTGGATTTATGGTGGAAAAACTTGTTAACCGAGCGTGCGCGCTTGCACGTCCCGCCTACACACGAGGTGGGCCGGGCCAGGTTGGGCTGCGGGCCACACTTGGGTGCGCGCGCAAGGCGGGCGCGGGCTCAGGCTTGGCCCGCATGCTCGTGGGTATATTTTTGTCTCTCGCGACATCTCCTTTTACTCTTTGAATTATTCTAAAACCGCCACATGATTATTTCCAAAACCGACCGCGCATAATTGTTTCCAAAACCGTCTGCGCACTCTCAACGGGTGCGTATAATTATTTCAATTAATTTGTCCATTACAATTTTATTGTGCGCATTTAATTTGTTGGTTTTTCTTTTAAACGTTTGTGAATGTTGCTAGACTGCCTATATAAAGGTGTCAAATTGATCTCTCTCACAATCAACGAAATCACAAGTCCAGAGCCCACCTACAACCACTGTTCTTCTTCTGTTTTGGTTTTTTCCTTTACAGAGGAGTCTTTTCTTTTTCACTTTCTTCGTTCTCTGATCTGAGCGTCTGAAAGAATCGCGGCTGTTCACTGTGGTCTCCTCGTAGCTCGCACCCCGATGAGGCATAACCCTGGTGGTCGTATCTCTCAGTGGTAGGAGCCGTTCAACCCTGTACGTGAGGGGACCTTATTCACCAAGGACAGAGCGTCTCTACTCCCTTCCACTAAAACTGATATGCTTCTCTAATTTTCTATTCTTTATTTGCATAATAATTTTGCTGTGCTTTTATATTGGTTTGAATCTGTGGCTTTACTAGGTTCTTTGCATTGCCCTTTTCTTCAAAAACTTTTAACTATCTCGATGATATGCATTACCACAGACGCACAAATTACAATGGATGGAAACATTATTTGTTGACTTCTCAGATCAAGGATCGATTTGTTGTTGGAGAAAGTATGAAGGGAGAGGTTTCACATTGCTCCCTGGTTGGTGAAGAAATTGACCATTGTATGATGTTTTGATGATGATAAAACTTAGTCACAAGTCATGAAGTGCATGAGGCATTTATATAGGCATGAAATTAATCATCCGAGATAAATGACACATGCAACGTTTCACTAAGAATGGAAACGCATGAAACATTCAATCGGTTGAGCATTCCAAAACGCACGCTGACCTTTATTAAGCATTCAAGAGCCACTGTAACATTTTGTAACTCATGTATTTAGTTCTCATTCCAGCATGCAATTATATGGAGCCGGTTAACCACATTTTTTATGTATTTTTGGTCATCAAATTCTAACAGCTTATACTTAAAATATCAGCTTTAAAGTTTAGTGAATCTGCATGTGTTGTGTGTCTATAAAAGGCTTGGCAATCCTTTCATTTTATCTGAGTCATTGTTCAATCCACTGTTAAGACTTGAAGACTTCACTAGTCAATCTATGAGGCTCCCCAACCAAACTACTTTTATTTCATTCACATTCCAGAGAGAGACTCCCCTCCACTTAATTATCATTGTATGCCATTTTATTTAATTTATAGAAGAATCATTTTGGTTTGAGCTTTTCAGTCGTCAACAATTATCCATATGTATCCTCCATTCCGTTGAGATCTGGACGTCTAAAAGGGTCATAGTTTGTTCACTATTTCTATATATCTTGCACTCTGGGGGAGGAAAATCCAAGTGGCCGTATCTCTCGATACTGGGATCCAATCAACCCGGTGTGCGAGGGAGTCCTATTCATTGAGGCTATTCTAGCTCATTTTCATTTCTCTGGATACACATTTCTAACTCTGCATTTCTTTAAATGTACTCGGAGACAATGAGATTGGGTATTCAGGCATCTAGCACCACTAGATAGTGGATGAAATTTAGATATATAGGGACACTAGCATCCTCGCAAATATTATCAACATCGGGGCACCAAGCCTCTTGCACCTACAAGATGTGTTCACAGAAATCTAGAAAATACATATGCCTTCAGATTAGTATTAATATTCAAAAGGTGATATTTTTGATGTAGTTAATATCGCATTATACCGTCCCATGTGTAGGGTCGATTTTTTTATCAAAAAAATAATAATTGTGAATAGATATAATTTTAGTTTGGCATTCTACCATAGCTTTCTGGTTAATTTTAGTAGTAGCTAGGTTAGTAGATTCTATTAATGTTAAGGATAAATTGAATAATCACAACTAAACTGAAATCACTTGTTACACTCGTATAAATATCTATTCAAAGAATAGTCGTAACCACGCGATAATTCATGGCATCAACAAATGCTTTATTTTCACAAAGGAACACACACTAAAATTTCAAAACCACATTCACTGCCTGTCGAAGTAATTAACGATCGAGGTGGGACCAGAAATGGCGGACGTGAACCCCCCGTCGACGATCAGGTTATGCCCGCTCACATACCGTCCCTCGTCGCTCGTCAGGTACAAAACCGCGCGTGCAATGTCCTCGGCTGCAAGCGTCGTCCCCTTCAGCGTCGACATCGCGTCAAACATCTCCCTGCACTTAAGCTTGTCAATGGAGCCGATACGGATCTTCTATATCTGTATCCGAAGATATCCAAAAAAATTAATTCAGATCGAAAACATATTTTTTTTTTTTTATAATTGACAGGTTTACCTGCACTCCTCTTCCCCTACCCCCAATGCCCCCCTCGACAACGGCGTCACCACCCCATTCAGCGACACGCAGTTCACCCTTATCCCAAACCTCCCCAGCTCTGCCGCCGCGTTCTTTGTCAGCCCCACCAGTCCGTGCTTCGATGCCGTGTACGCGTGCGTGCCAGTCCCCCCAATCACCGAACACGCGCTCGCGGTCGCCACGATGCACCCGCGCCCGCGCGGGACCATCACGCGCGCCGCATGCTTCGTGCCCAGGAACGCCCCCGTGAGGTTCACCGCGAGCACGCGCTCAAAGACCGACTTCTCTGTCTCCGCGATGCGCAGCAGCGGGTCTGACATGCCCGCGTTGTTGTACATCACGTCGAGCTTCCCGAAGTGGGACACCGCCGTGTCCACCGCGTCACGGACGTCCGGCTCGCTCGTCACGTCACAGCGCACGTAGAGGCAGTCCGTGGGGCCACCGAGGTCGGCGCTGACGGATCGGCCGAGTTTGTCTTGGACGTCCGCGATCACGACTTTCGCACCTTCGGCGCGGAAGAGGCGAGCCGTCGCCTCACCTATGCCGCTTGCGCCGCCAGTGATGACTGCCACCTTTCCTTGAAGCCTACAATTAACAAGTCATATACAGAGAAGATGTGATCATGTGAGATTTTATCAATCCCACATGAGATAATGACACATGACACATATAACATGAATGATGCATTTGAATGTGTGTCGTGGGACTCAGCGTTCGGAGAATTAGGGAGTGGTAGAGAAGTGGTGTTTCTATTATTTCTGAAACGGGAAAAATATCTTATAATACTTTTTTTTTTTTTGGAAATTACATAAGCTATATTTTTAATGGATCTAAAGTGACACTAGGCAGTGTTTTTCATCGTAGAATCCGTCTCACCGCGTTTCCAAACGGAGCCAAAATGTTATAAATATCATGTACAACAGTACAAGATACGTGAGGTGTCACATGTCAGTTATTCATTGATATTTATAATCCCTAACTAGATCTTGAAACCCTAACTGGATCTAGTCTCTATGAGAAGCTCTACATACCTCTTAGCAACTGCAGATAGGGCAGGTATGCTTCCCATTTTTGTGTTGTGTGAGTGAGGTATGTATTGTGAGACGGGATATGCAAAGTTAGAGATTTACATTCAATGGATTGTCCACATATATATATATATATTGCTAGGTTTGGATGTGTAAATGCCGTGTTATGCATGTAGTCCAAAAAGGTACCCAGGAATGCCATGTTAGTGAGACGAACAAACTGAATGACTGAATATTTCTAGTCAATGAAGTTTTTCATTGCATCAAGCAATAAATAGTTTTGTTTTAAAGGATCTAAAATTCCAATGGCAGAAAATGGACAGAAGTACTAGTCAAAATTCGGGTGCCATGTTAAAGGATCACATTGATTTTTTTTATAAAAAATATTAGGGGATTATAAACATAAATTAAAGAGAATGAATTAAAGATGCAAACAGAAGCATGTCAAGGTTTTTTAAGACACTTTTAGTGTGCATTTCCATCTATTAGACCCCAAAGTTTCATCTATATATATATATATATATATATATATATATGTTAAATAGGAGACCATGGAACAATCGTCAATTTGGATAACTAGGTTTTATTTAAAATCCTTCACCCAACTATTATCTCAACTATTATAATTGAGGTGGTTAGTAATCATATCTTGTTCTTAGATTAACTTGAAATATCGAAGCAATGCTCGCAGGTAATTAATTATCTTTATCGAAGAATTTTTTAGTAAATAAATTGTGTGGGAGGATAAAACAACGAGCTTCCAATGAACGCCACGTGTCAATTGTGACTTGGTTGTTTCAATTCCTTCCTATAAGCCAAGTCAAGATCGTGGAAAATAGACCCCTCAGGGTCAGATCTTCATGGGTGCATGGGTAACCATCTTTCCAACAACCCGGAGTTTGTTACATGTCACTGTCAAGATATGTCACGTGGTAGCCAACTAACCATTAGTTCTACTATACGTATAGAACACACACACTTTGCAGAGAAGGTATGCATATTCATTGTTATCAAAATATTCTGTTTAGTTTTACAGACTTCTAATTTGAGTGTCAGTGACACTACACCAGTGTCCCAATCTAAATGGTCTTCTAACATTCACTCTGTCCCCTTCGGTTCCATGTGAAATATTCTTGGAACAGACACATTACTATTTTTGTTGTGGAGACTTTCGATATCCATTCCGTCATCTTCGGTTCCATGTAGAATGGGCACATCACCATTTTTATTGTGGATATTTTCAGCTTCTCAAATTGGATTCTTAAATTGACCAAAAAAAATAAAAAAAAATCTCTAAATTAAATAAATTTTGATCAAGATTTCTCTTTTTATAAAGTTCACATTACTTGTTCAATTAATGTTGGAAATACGTAGTTAAGTTTTACTAAAAAATATTATATTAGATAAAGATTATACTAAGTATACAATAGGTATACTATACTAAAATAATCTTGTCTATAAGTAAAGCACAGTAACATAATTATATTATATATTGTTTATACTAGATACTTAGTAAAAATGAAGTGGAGCGTACTGGTTTGTAGATGAATGATTTGTGTTGGAGAAAAAGGGACCCAAGCTAGAGTTCAACACTGTGTTCTTGAGACAATTTTTGCTCTTCATTGGTGCCGACATCTTGTACGTGTTATCGGTGACTGTCTCCCAGAATACAATATAATAAGCAGATATCAGTTGTGGCAGCACTGAAACCACCAAAACTTTGAACTCCCTGTTGTGTATAGTCTCTCTTTGTGATAGATTGGCTGTTGCACTGGCTATTCAAGGCACCCCTTCAATGATGTATTTACACATCATCTCTTCATCCAAACTGGAAACCTTTCAACTGAACTTGGTTAGAACTTAAATGGTCATAAAGAATGAAGGGATCAATATCTAAATAGACATGTTTATAGAGACTTAAAACAAAAAATCCCTTTTCTGATCAGGATATTAATTTTATGGTTTAGCTTCTCTTCAACTTTCATCATATGATACTTCAAATCAATAATGATGTGTAGTGGCATAACCAAAATTCCATATTCACCAAATATTTGTATACAAGTTTCAAATATCAAAATATTTACAAAATCAGACAAACATTTTCTCTATGGATTAATAACGAAAAAGAAATTTGAAGTTGGAGATTTAAAATACAATATGAAGAAGTGAGAGATCAATAACTAAATAGCATAATTTACAAAGATTTAAAAATAATAATTTCAAGGGCAGTTTTGGTATTTTAAAAAATTCAATTTGATAAACTAACGTGTAATGGAATATTCAATTCTTCGAATATTCAGACGAACGTTTGGCGCAGTTTGAGACTTAAAATGAAATATGAAGTAGGGATAGATTGATCACTAAATATCAGAGTTTACATAGACCTAAAACTAAAAATCCCTTGTTTAAATTACAAAATTGATAAGAAGTCCCTGAATAAATTATTTCCGAGTTGATTTTTATGTATTTATTATTCCCACTAACACTGACAAATTATTTTAAAAATCTCACTCATAAAATAAATGTTTTTTTAAGTAACTGTGGACCATATTATAACATAGATAAACTTGTTACAACAGTCCGAATGGTGAAAAACACTCTACAAATTAGAGGCCAATAAATAAAAAACGGGGGAGAAGCCAAAAATAAAAACTGAGGCCCCATTCATAAAATAATTGTCTGATGAATGATCCATAATACTCTACAAATTAAGACTTTGTATACACTATACAGTGCCTTAACTCTTTAAATTTAATATTTTCACTTTTAACATGTAACACTTTAACTAAACTAGCTCACAGGCTATTTTAAAATATACTCAACAGTTTAAATATATATTTTATTACTTCTGGTTACTTTGTTGTCTAACATTTTGTATACATACAAACTTTAAATATATACATGCCTTGCCGGATTTATTAATTAAATATTAAAATGTGACCTGATTCCAAGGAGAGAATAGGCTCATATGGGAATCAAGAGGTTTTGGTTCTCAAGGTGGTCAATGGTCAATGAATCACGCATTCCATCTTCTAGGTTTTATAAATATACATCATATTTTAATTTATTTTTTGTTCGCTGTGCATGTTACATCATGTCACAGTTCTTTATGACCCACCAAGAATAGCAAATCTTTTGCTCGTATAAATTGCACTCTTGGGATGAATCAAACTCTTCTGGGAATTTAGAATTAAGTGTTGTTTTTAGTATTCATAGAAGGAAAATGTTATGCAAGAGTAGTTTTGGCAGTCATTTTTTTAATTTTTATCTTGTTATGATCTTGGATTTGTTGAAATCTTCCATGATACACACAAAGTCACAACAATCCATATCAGAACAATATGGGTACTTAAAACGCAAAACAGAGTAAGACTCCAAATTTTTTTTCTAATACAAAAATCCAAACAGAACGGTAGTTACAATCATAGTAATTTACCAACTGATTAGTATTTAAATAGACACGAATCAAAACTCACTAGATCCTAGCCCATAAGTCTGCAAACCAATTTTTTGTCAATATTACAGTCAACAAAAACTAATGGGCGTTGTTACACTCAGTTATTTTTATCAACTAAAATACAGTTATATGTATCTCGTTAGAAATCTAGTGAATCATATACATCATTAGATGATGTACATATTTCATTAAAAAAAATTTCTTACAGTTACCAAAAATGAGTTCATTCAATTTGAAATTGAGCAATATATATTTTTTATCAAATCATATACATCATTAGATAATGTTTACTATTTAAAAAAAATAAATGCATGTGTTATCTGCGTTTTGGTTGATAAAAACCACTCAATCTAACATTTTCTTAAACTAGTACAGGAAAATGTCACTTTACATGATATAGGGCCCAACATTTGCATCATTGACTCTCTGTTTACATGATATAAATCTGTATTGAAAAGGTTCAAGAGAGGGTAACTCCATGAGAGAGTTTGTAAGATTTTTTTGTATCTTAACTATCATAGTGAATTCTCTGTTTACACCCCGTGGATGTAGGCCTAGGCCGAACCACATATTTTTGTCTTCTTCGTGTAATGGTGTTCCATTCTTGTGTATGATCTTGTTTTTTATTAACGGCTTCTACGTATTCGTTTTCCAACAGAAGGTGTCATCTACCACCTGGTCGAAGTTTACAGGATATAGGGCCCAATATATATTTTTTTTTTTTAGTATTACAAAGGCCCACACAGTGCAACAACCCCAACTATTGACAACTGGAGCACACTAGAACTAAGTATACAAAGGCCAACAGAGTCTAGAGAGTACAATGCGTCGAACCCAACAAACCCAGTCCAATCAGCTATAGAACATAACTTTGCAAATACCTGTTGA
Source organism: Acorus gramineus (assembly GCA_030737835.1). NCBI lineage: Eukaryota > Viridiplantae > Streptophyta > Magnoliopsida > Acorales > Acoraceae > Acorus > Acorus gramineus. The sequence goes on along the minus strand of CM060855.1, from coordinate 4,279,957 downwards.
CAGCAGGGTTTGATACACCAACCCCGTCTTAAAGGGGGGCGTCCTTATCCATTGTGCCAAGCACAGTCGGGTTGACTATGACAGTCTCTATTCACAATGGAAGCCACATGTGTTTTACATATAAAGGGAGAGAGGAGATAAAAAGAAAGAAATGGCGTGGGGTTGATTTTTTATGTGTTTTTATATATAAAGGGTAGTGGGTCTAGGAAAATTAAAAAGTAAAGGTTGTGGAGTAAAAATGATGGTTGGATCTAAAAATTAGGTAGTGAGTCTTTTATGTTCCCTTTCACAATCCCCCAATATGTTGTGGAATAAAAATGATGGTTGGATCTAAAAATTAGGTAGTGAGTCTTATATGTTCCCTTTTACAATCCCCCATCACCACTCTTATTAGCAATTTATCATTCCCTTCTGTTACTCCCTCAACCCAATCAAACCCAATATGTCAAGCCTATCCTCTCTTTCCACAGCTATGAAGAGGTAAGGAAAATCTTATACATGGAAGATATTAATCTATATATCTATACTTTGTTTTAGTATATACTTGTTCCATTTGTTTCGATATGTTCCTATACCACATATTAATCTTGAATTACGCCGGTAGGCTAGAGGGAAAAGTCGCAATCATCACCGGAGGCGCGAGCGGCTTGGGCGAGTGCACCGCGCGCCTCTTCAGCAACCACGGCGCGAAAGTCGTCATCGCCGACGTCCAGGACGACCTAGGCCATTCCGTATGCGAAAGCATCGGCCGCAACTCCGCCCACTACGTGCACTGCAACGTAACAAATGAACCCGATGTCCGAAACGCCGTCGACGAAGCAGTCGCCAAGCACGGGAGGCTCGACATCATGTTCAACAACGCAGGCATCATCGACAAGCCGAAGCCGTCCATCGAGGACGTCGAGAGAGGGGACTTCGCGCATGTCCTCGACACGAACGTGGTCGGGCCCTTCCTGGGCGTGAAGCACGCTGCGCGCGCGATGATCCGCGCGCGCCGCGGCGGGTGCATCGTGTCGACCGCGAGCACGGCGTCCTTGCTTGGCGGGGCCGCGACGTGCGCGTACACGTGCGCGAAGCACGCGGTGGTGGGGTTAACGAAGGACGCCGCGGCCGAGCTCGGGCAGTATGGGATACGCGTGAACTGCGTGTCACCGGGCGGGGTGGCGACACCGCTCGCGCGCGCGTTCACGGGGATGCGCGCGGAGGAGATGGAAGAGCTGATGAGCGCGCACGCGAACCTGAAGGGGGTGGGGCCGCTGAAGGCGGAGGACATAGCGGAGGCCGTGCTGTACCTCGCGAGCGACGAGGCGAGGTACGTCAGCGGGCTCAACCTCGTCGTCGACGGCGGGTTCACCGTCGTTGATAGTAGCCGTACCTCCCGTATGGTATGGAACATAAGGCAAGAATAATGAAGAATAGATGAGAAAAGCTGAGATTAGTTGTTTGTTTTGATAGAATAAACCCCGATAGTTATGTCTGGATAAGCTAGAATAAGGCCTGATAACTATTCTAAGGAAATGATGGAATTGCTTATCAAGGCTTATCTATGCCAATGGATAAAAATACCCTTCTCTGTTATTTTAAAAAATTTATCTCATCTAACAGACTCACACAGATTCCAAAAACTGTCACATCTATCAAATCAATCATATATCTCTCACACTATTCCCAGGGGGTATAATTGTCATTTAAAAAATCATAAACTCTTATTCATCCCTTATCAACCATTTATCATCATTTTATCCAAGGTGAACCAAACAACAAAAAAGTCATTTTTACGTTTCCCAATAAGAATAACAAAAAAGACAACCAAACAAAAATTTGCTTATTCAGCTTGGATTGTTATCTATCCCAGTACAGTTATTGGGAGCGAATAACCTAATGTCACACCCCATACGGGGGGTAGGTCTTCAAGTTATGCCTGATTTTGAGTTAAATGTTTGATTGTTATGGATTATGAAATTTTCATTTATTTGGCTTGGATGGATTAATGGAAAAGAAAACTTGATTAAAGTTATGCCATTAAACTTCCGGATTTTGTTTCTTTTATCCATGGTTTTAGATCAATTTGATAATTCTGATCCATAAAAATAATATTCCTTCGAACTATCAATCAAATTGGGCAGTCATTCTGTTTCCATTGGAGAATGTACGAAATATTGGGGTGCGTATCACCTCCAACAAGTGATTGGGGTGTCAAAGCTCTGCCTCTAAGTGTCGACCTGATTCTCCAGATAATGAGCCTGCACCCGGAGAGCACTTGACACTGGTGTGGTATCAGCCAAGTAGTCTCCGACGCTCAAGTCAATCATCAATTTTATATTTCGAGAATATCATGAAATAGAACTAGGAATAGTTTGCAAGGATACAGATGTCTTAGCCCCTTTGATATTTTATAAGTTAAGGTTTACTAACCTTTAAATATTAAAGCATTAAAAATATTTGGGATTAATTTCCTTTAATTTTTTAGACTACGAGCTCATCATTTTTTTTGGCATTGTTATACTCAATTTTGTTTTTACAGTCTTATATACGTTGTAGAAATCTAGTGAAACATATATCTCATAGGACAATGTATACACCTCGTTCAATTTTTTCATATACTTATTAAAAATCAGTTCATTCAATTCGAAATAAAATAATGAACATTTTTTATTAAAACATATACCTCATTAGATGATATATTCACTATTTAAAATTAAAAAAAACACGTGTAGTCTAAGTTTTGATCAGTAAAAAATGACTCAATCTAACATTATACACACACACACTAGTCATTTGGCATTTGCCAATTCACGGAGTACATCAAATCTTATATAAACTAAATAACACATTTTTTATTATAAATTTACAATGTCAAATTACAAATACATGTACATGTTTAACATAGTTCCACTTAAAATTCTTACAATGAGATGATACGAGTATAATTTCACATGATCTCTTTAATATATTAAAAATATTTCACAAATTTCTCCTTTAGAGTGAAGAAAATCTAGTTAACACTGAACTCAAAGATTTCACAAAATCCTCCTCAGGGTGAAGAAAATCTAGTTAACAACTCCTCACAGCCTATACTAGTTATGAAAGACTATTAAACACAAAAAATTTGAAACAAATCTTAGAGATATTTTAACAAAATATGAATTTTTAGGGTTACATATATTAAAAAAAAAAGAGTCAATTGTAAAATATTTGTGGATATGATATTAAATTTGATTAATATTTTACATTATCATTTACAAAATCCTCCCTCAGAGTGAAGAAAATTGCGAACTGCTTACAACATATCCTGTTAAAAAAAAATTGTTAAACAAAAGGTTTTGAAACAAGTCTTATAAATATTTTGATAATATGCTATTTTTTATTTTTATGGAATATATATATATATGAAAAAAATCAATCCAAAAATATTCTCTGTGAGAGAGAGTTGATATGAACTCCAGTGCCCTGAAACTCCTGACAATCATTGTTGTGTTTTAAAAAAAAGTTTTTTAATTTTTAGTTCATGTAAACATATCTATTTAAGGATCGATTATTCACTTCTTTATATTTTAGTTTTAGTTCTCAGATTTAAAAGATATGTTCCTTTTTAGTCCCTCTGAGGGACTAAAAACAAAATTAAATAATTTAGGGATAGGTCCCTCTCAGGGACTAAAAAGGAACATATCCTTTAAATTTGGGGACTAAAATTAAAATATGAAGAATTGAGAGATCGATCACTAAATCATATAGTTTATAAGGACTTAAAAATAAAAATCCCTTAAAAAAATAACGGCCTGTGGTGAATTACATAGATGCCCTCTTCATTTTGAAAAATTACTAGTGTCCAGTATAAGAACATAATTGGGTTTTGAATTTCGAACATAAAATCAGGTTGAAGGATCCAAATTATATGTGTGATCACCCAAAAGAGAGAGACCCTATCACATGTGTGACAGTTTTTTTATATAAAAAAACAAGCGTTTACTTTGAACGTTTTTGTGACATGTGTTACGTACCCAATATTAGTTGACTAGTTCCATAAAATACATGAGATCGGATCCACTGAGGACTGACTCCAGCCAGCCCTATTAATATTGTACTGTAAAGTACTATTGATCGAACTGTACAGTTAACTGTTAAATACATGTCTCACTCTTCTATTGAATCCAATTAGACCTGAGTTTTGTCAGTATCATCAGTATTCAATCCATGAGACAGTCCAACATGCTCTAATCTTTTCTTTTCTTTTTCCATAATGCTCCTCTAAACATATAGATAAAAATATAAATCATCTTTACATAATTAATGAAATATGCTATTCTATTCTTATTAAATTAACCAAAAAGCTATGATAGAATCAATGAATCAATTGGATGGGTGGTGGATAATGTTGTATTTCCATCCACTTGCAGAACTTATATTATTTTTTTTTTATCACTACATGTGATGTGATGGTCTTTTTTCTTCGAAGAAAAATTATCATGTGTTCTTACTACTCATCGACATCAGAAAAGAAATGTTTGTGATAGTCATTTAAAAGTTGATTAAACAGGGTCAATATATATGAGCACGTGTTATATAATAATAGTCAATTGAATAAGGTCTAAGAAGTTTTTTGTGTGTGTGTGACAGGGTTTTTTTAAATATGTAACATCAAAAATGTATTCATGTAAAAAAATGTCCCACTTATAACATTTCAATTAATCAAACCAATCAAACTACAGTTGCATGCTTAACCACAGCTAAATGAAATTACATTTCTAGTAGGTGGGTCATCATGGGCTAATAGACACAGTAATAACCAAAATTATTACCAATACCTCTTAGTAATAACTTCTTAGTTTTTTTTCAAATAAAAGCAGAGACTGAAAAGAAGAATTGTCAAAAGTCCTTTATGATCTTGAACTCCGAATGAATTCGTTGTAATTAGTTAATCTATGGGTGTTGATACACTCAATCTTTTTACAATCTAGTTTGTAATCATCACAAATTTAACATAATATACAAGCGTCTAATAAAGTACATACTCTATTGTTGGAAAAACTTTCTTACAATTTATTATGTTAATATATATTATATTACAAAAGCGTAAATATATGGATTTCAATTCATACAAATTTATATTTTTTAATACAAAGGTGTATTTTATTAGTCAGTTATATATACTTAAAAAAATATCAAAACTTGTGCCGACTACAAAAGCCTTTGTTGATTGGTTCATTTTCAGTATTTTCCTGTTCAACTTGGCCAATTGACAATGGGCTCCACCTTTATTCATTATTATTTTTATTTTTTGATTTTGTGTATGGTTTTGGGCACCACTTATTTGACCAAACGTGGAACACAACCCTAGACCCTAGATGTGCATTACTCATGCATTGAAAATCATAAAAAAAACTATAAATTAGCATCCCATATTCTCCTTAGAAACTCACTTAATAGCACCAAAAAGAAAATGGGGAGCACCTCTGCCCTTTCTGCAGTTGCTAAAAGGTTTGTGTTTCTATTCCCTTTTCTTTCTTCAACAAAGCTATAATCTCTTGTTAGAAAGAAAATAAATTAAGGTTGCATTCAACAATTTTGGGAGATTTTAGATTTCAGAAATTTGTTTTCAGATAGAGTTTAGAAATTGATTTTAAAAATATGTATTTACTTAAAACAACCTTTAAATAAATGAGGTCCCTTATAATAACTTTTCTACAAGTATTTAATATGTATTTACATCTTACAATGCAATTGTGTGAGAGTCATAGAAAGCCGTCTTTATATATATGTTATTTTTTTGAAATACTTAAATTGCTGAAGGATTTCATAAATGAGTTTAGATTAAGTATAATTTTTTTAATAATACAATTTTTAAAAATAGTCTGAATGCGTTTGGAGATACTCTAGCAAGAAGTTCAACTTCACACATTTTGTAGCTTTCTAAAAAAAAAAGCTTCCAACCTATGTTTGGCATTAAACTATATATCCATTCATAGTTTGTTAGTTTGTTATATAGTCCACATTAAAAAGGTATAATATATGTGACTTGATATTAAAAAAAAAAAAAAATTGGTTGACTTTTATTCCTTGTTACGGTAGCATATAATTGTGTAATAAAAACTTAAATTCCACTTACAAAGTTGCAATTGACTTTTAAGATGTTGACCAATTGTTCAGTTCGGAGTGAATTATCAAACTTATTCATTTTTTTTTTTACAAAATAAATTTTACAGATATTTATGTGTTAAAAATCAATAAAAAAGATTTAATAAAAAATTAATTTGACGTGATGATAAGTTTCATATTCAATTCACCAATCAAAAGTGCTACAAAAATTTCTTCATTTTGGATGCTCTTAAAATCAATAATGCACATAACAAAAGCTTCCACCACCCAGGCTTCAAGGCAAGGTGGCGCTGATTACCGGCGGTGCGAGCGGCATAGGCGAGGCGACCGCCCGCCTCTTCCGCTCCCACGGTGCAAAAGTCGTGATCGCCGACATCCAGGACGGCCTCGGCCGCTCGGTCAGCGCGGACCTCGGCGGCCCCTCCGACTGCCTCTACGTGCGCTGCGACGTGACCAAGGAGTCCGACGTCCGCGACGCCGTGGACGCCGCAGTCTCCACCTTCGGCGGGCTCGACGTGATGCACAACAACGCGGGCACGATCGACCCGTACAGTCCCCTCGCGGAGACCGACAAGTCGCGCTTCGAACGCGTGCTCGCGGTGAACCTGATGGGGTCCTTCCTGGGCACGAAACACGCCGCGCGCGTGATGGTCCCGCGCAAGCGCGGGTGCATCGTCATGACCGCGAGCACGAGCGCGATCATGGGCGCGGCCACCCCGGCGAGCACGCACGCGTACGTCACGTCGAAGCACGGGATGCTCGGGCTGATGAAGAACGCGGCGGCCGAGCTCGGGCGGTTTGGGGTGCGCGTGAACTGCGTGTCGCCGTACGGGATGGCGACGCCGCTCTCGGAGGGCGTGTTGGGCGGCGCCGGTGGGAGCGCGAGAGTCGAGGAGCTCTTCGAGGCGTACTCGGCGCTCAAGGGGGCGAGGCTCACGGTGGAGGACGTCGCGCAGGCCGTGCTGTACCTCGCGAGCGAGGAGGCGAAGTACGTGAGCGGGCACAACTTGGTCGTCGATGGGGGGTTCACCACCACCGTTTGCTCGCCCGCGCAGATCGATAACCCCTTTGTTGGGGAGTCAATGAATTGATCGATTGTTCATGCGTGTCTTTGCAAATCTTGAATAAAAGTGTTTCTTGAATTGGATTTGTGATTTTTAAAATCAGGAATAATAAATGAAATTGCATTACATGAGTGTGGGAAATGATGTATACAGTCTGTGTGTAGTCTCGTTTGTTGCCTTTAATAAATTTGATTTTTTTGTTAAAATATATATTCGTCTGATGAATTATATACTATTGTGAAAAATGAAGTGTGTACTTGTAGATAAACTATTACATATTTTTATTTTTTAAAAAATAAATTTTTTACATTTTACAATGGTGGAGGCTCGAAGAGGACTACTTTTAGATGGGTTGACTTCACTAAATAAGCCCAAACAAATGCGACCCAATCCAGCCCTAGGACTGCAAATTGATACAATATCCATATTCATGATCTAAACGGGGAGCCATTACACTCACTCATTTTTGCGGTCCAAAATGTAGTCATGTATATTTCATTAAAAATTCAATAAATCATATATATAATGTATATCTCGTTAATTTTTTCTTACACTTGCTAAAAATAGATTCATTCAATTTAATGAAGCGATGTACACCTTTTACAAAAGCATATATCTAATTGGAAACATGTATAATATGTGTTTTTTACAAGTAAAAAGAATTGAGCGCTAACTTTTTCCTCCACACAATCAATAATATCCTTAGCCCAACTAATAATATTCAAGCCCAGTTACACTTTTCAATAGGGCTACAACTTGGGTCTGGTTCAATCCGAATCCGACGAGTTGAACCCGATTTTTATATGGGTTGAATTGTAAAAATCGATTTCAGGTTTAGATCATAGACAACCCGACCCAATCCGAACCTATAGTAGACAAACATATGATGTTCTAAATGGGCCATGGGTCATTGATACTTGATTATTTACTTTAAATCTTTACCTTTGAATCATAATATAAATTTTTTTTTTTTTTTGACGGAATTAGATTGTTTTAGTGGGTGATTGAAATCTATGAAATATGTGTTTTTTTTATGTAAAAAGCTAGGCTTGAAAATCGGGTTTGGCGGGTTGGTTCAAGTTGATTCAGGTTACCAAGGATTTGGTTCAGATTAGAGTCGTCAGGTTGAAATTCAAGTTAGGTCAAATTAGTGATGAACACTTTGAAATTCTGATTGATCTCAATCTGAACCCAACCCGCATGAATTGTAATCCGAGAGTTTCCAAACCAAACCCCCAACAACCCCCCCCCCCCCCCCCTCTCTCTCTCTCTCTCTCTCTCTCTCTCTCTATATATATATATATATATATATATATATTATCCCCTCCAGAAATGGCATTTTCACCTTCGCTTCATCACCTACTGTGTCTCCTCTCTATTTTAGCCTTCAATCCATCATGGGCGACGACCCAGATGGACGTTCTGACGCGGGACCTCCTGAGTTCGGCTCAGGAGCCCGAGTTCGTCGACTGGTTGACACGTGTCCGGAGGAGGATCCACCAACACCCGGAACTGGCCTTCAACGAGTTCGAGACGAGCGAGTTGGTCCGGTCCGAGCTCGACCGGCTCGGTATCGTGTACTCCTGGCCCGTCGCGACGACCGGCGTCGTCGGCTCCGTCGGGGACGGCCGAGGTCCTGTGTTTTCTCTTAGAGCAGACATGGATGGACTTCCTTTGCAGGTTTGTGATCTAAAAGTTGGGATCTTTATGTGTTTGTGTTTGATTTTTGAATGACCCATTTGAGGATTTGTTGATGTGTGGTTGAATTGGTGGGAAACACTGTTGGATTGGTTTGTTTGGGTTGACAAAAATGAGGTTTTTCTTTTGTTGATAAGATTTGTGTGTGATATATAAAGTTGGGATTTTATGAATTTGTGGTGGTGGTTTTGTTTGATGATGTGAGACTTAAATGGTGGGAAAAAACTGTTGGATTAGTTTGTTTGGATTGATAAATATGAGATTTTGTTGTTAGAATTTATTACTGATATGTTAGAGGAACATCTATTTTTATAAATCTAATACAATAAGACACTATTTTGACTCTCTCATGATAACATCACAACATTCCCTACTTGAAATGACAATATTTTCCACGTGTTTTATCTGTAGAAAATCTGAGAAGACTATAGATGGACTCTGTTTAGTTTTCAAAAAACAAATTCCTGACATGATGAACCAATGAACTATAGGATCCCATTGTTTAACTTGCTAGATTTTTATGATCTATGAAACTCTGTTTAATGGGCTCCATTGCACATATAGTTGCAAAGTTGCACATTTTGTCGGATGTTGCAATGCACGTTAAGCCCAACTTTTCACACTTAATACGGGTCTGGCTGGCAGACATCTTTTGGCCACAGAGTGCCATGCTGTAGTCCAGGACTTGTTTGACATCAAATAATGGTGATTGTCAACACATTTCAAAGGGGGCAAATTTGTTCATATGGTTTATTTTACTGATTTAATTGGTATGCCATATGCAAAATTATGGCCATCGGCAAAATTGTGCTATTGCCTGCGGGAAGTAGCCACATTCTGATTAAGGTAAGAGCTTTCTGTGTTTGGTAGAGATGGAGGGGATAACATAAATCCACAAGTGTTATGTATTTTATTTGGTTCTTTCTTTTCTATTGTAACTCAGGAGGCAGAACATCTAACCGATGTGTGCATGGAATATCTTGATTGAACTGTCTAAGACCCTTGTCTTCATGGGTTCAATTCCAATGTGTGTGTATCTTTATCTGTTAATTACGAGTCTCCTCAATATGTTTTTGTGTTGTCTTAAAGGAGTTGGTTGATTGGGAGTACAAAAGCAAGTACAATGGTAAGATGCATGCATGCGGTCATGATGCTCATGTGACTATGCTTCTTGGTGCTGCTGAGTTGCTTCAACAAAGAAAGGATGAATTGAAGGTGAGATCTCATCACTCACTTCCCATTTAATAAGTATAATTAAACAATTGGGTGTGAATAATGAGACATCCAGTAGGGATAGATCCCATCAGGTATCATTAATCTCTAATAGGAGACTGACATGTGGCATTAACTGTTTCAGAATACCTGATGGGAACAATTGGTTTTGAATTTTGAGTTTGGTTGTAATATTACTTATTTAATTCAATATTTACGCTTTAAAAGGGTACAGTTAAGCTTGTTTTCCAACCGGCGGAGGAAGATGGTCCGGGTGCTTACTACGTACTGGAAGAGGGTGGTCTTGATGACTCAAAAGGCATCTTTGCACTACATGTTGACCCTTCATTGCCAACTGGTATGATTGCTTCCAAGCCTGGTCCGGTGCTGGCTGCAGCAGGTCATTTTGAAGCCACAATTCGAGGGAAAGGTGGGCACGCTGCAATGCCTCATAAAGCCAGAGATCCTGTGCTTGCCGCTTCTCTTGCAATCTTAGGCCTTCAACAGATAGTGTCCCGAGAGTCTGATCCTCTTGAAGCAAACGTAAGGCACGCTCAACATATCTTTGACTTCAAGTTTCTTGCAACTTGTGTTCCTTTTTTTCCCTCACCATGAGGACATTAGATAATGATGTCTTAAACTGTAGGGCTGGACTTCAAGTTTCTTGCAACTTGTGTTCCTTTTTTTCCCTCACCATGAGGACATTAGATAATGATGTCTTAAACTGTAGGGCTGTTAGATGTGCATATGCATCTTATGCTTCTTCTATTGGTAGCAAAGCATGACTTACCTTCAAATTTGTTAGGATTTTGCAATATATTTTGGTAAACTATAGGCCCCCTTTGACAGCATAAGATTTTTTTGCCAAGTATACTACTATCATAGGGTATTGTTATATAAGCCGTTTAACTTTGGCAGAAATTTGGTGTTATCTTTACAATTTTTTAAATATTAATTGATCCCTAAGTAAAATTTGTGGTAATATATACGGGGGTGTTGAGTGATAGAAGCATTTTTTTTATTAGTACTTTATGTAAAATTTTTATTTTTATTTATACCAGTGAGTGAAAAAACAATGGTATAAATCCTAATCCATCTCTAGGTAAGCTAGTTATACCAATGTTTGAGGATTGAAAATGGTCTTCGAAAAAACATATATATCCCCATCATCATTGGTTGCCAAATGGTATTAGAATATCATTTCAGTTTTATACCATGATTGTATCAGTCAATATACCATTTCTAAAGGGGGCCGTATAGTCTATTATACGAGCATTCTGTTGGGATTTAACCAGAAAGAATTTCTTACCTCGAAATGTATTTTAAATTTATCAGGGAAAAAGTCATTTGATTTTGTCCTTCTAGTATTTAACATGACTTCTCGAGTTGCTGTCATCTGGGTGGTGAGTGGAGCTTACATCAAAAACTTATGTTAGCTTCACTGTTTTCTTCTAGTCTCCTTGGCATAGCTAAAACAGATTGAATACACACATCAATATTGGATAAGAACGTCAAATTTGACACCTGAAGTCAAAATAGGTCATGGAAAAAAAGTTTAAATGTTGGGGGAAAACTTTCTATTTGACTGTCACAGATATAGAAACCTGCCTACTAAATATCATATATAAAGTGAATTACTGCTACAGTTTTGGTTATGCATGTTATACATATACTCATTCATGGTAACATTTCTTTTTATATAATTCATTTATTAATAAAACATATGCGACCACAACATTTTTCACGACAGTTGTAATTTAGTGGTCAGGTATGCTTTTCTTGATTAGGAGGTGCAGTTTATATACAGCATTCCATCTAATACAAAACTAACCCTCACATAGTATCTGCTCTTGAATTCAGTAAAATGAAAAGGCACATAGTTAGGATGAATTGAAAGCATAACTGCAGAGTGAACCCCCAATTTTACTGAAAACTTTGCAGGTAGTGTCTGTTGGATTCATAGAAGGTGGAACTGCATACAATGTGATCCCCGAAACGCTGAAATTTGGAGGCACTTTTAGGAGCACGACCATGGAAGGTCTCTCATATCTTTCAACAAGGATTAGAGAGGTACCGAATCTATATCTTCTCCATTGTTACTAATCAAATTATTGCAAAAGATGTGAGAAGAGTGATGTTTGTTTTAAATTTGATATCTTGTTCATTTAATAATCTAGATTCCAGAACCATTATAAATTCATCATACTTCAGTGTACTCTTCATATTGTTTTTGTGAAAAAATCACGTTTTCCCAAGGAATCTGAAAAGTTAGGGACTCACTCCTGCAATCCCTTTTGCAGCCTTTTTAACTTGTTTTGAATTTTTGCGAAGGTATAAACTTGTCTAGTAAAGCATGTTATCTTTATAAATGATGGAGTATATCCTCGAATGAATTTAATGCATACTTTTTTGTATTTTTCTAACTTAGTATATACTAGGCCAAGTAAAAGTGGGAACTGCAAAAGGGATTGCAAGAACAACTGAAATTATGTTGTCTATCCGAAATCCATGTAATAGATATACATTGACTTTTGTCATATACATTTGCAGATCATAGAAGCTCATGCCACAGTGCACCAATGCACAGTGGATTTCTCCAAGGACATGATACCATGCCCCCCAACAGTAAACGATGAATCGATGTACAGCCATGCAAAGCGGGTAGGCGAAAGCCTCCTCGGTGAAGCCTCCTTCGCAAAGTGCGAGATGATAATGGGAGCAGAGGACTTCAGCTTCTACTCGCAGAAGATGCCGAGCTCCTTGTTCTGGATCGGCATACGAAATGACACCCAAAAACCGGCTCATCCTCTGCACTCCCCTCACTTCACCCTCGACGAGAAGGCTCTACCGATTGGGGCGGCCTTTCACGCGGCGGTCGCCATGACTTACTTGGAGGGTCATGCTTGAGAATTGCATTTAGATGTTTATAGGAGGTTCTGTTCAAGAGGCCTTCTTTTGTGTTTGACATGTATATAACACACCCTTTCAGTTGTACCGACTATACTGGGATTGAGAGATAAGCCTCTCAATCGGGCTTATACGAATCAGATATGTTAATATTTATATTTTAACTTTCGAATTCTAATATGGATATTACTTTTTGGATTTGGATTTCTTCAGGTACGGATAGGATACAGATATTTTTCATATAATTGACATGTCTAAATATTAGCATTAAATTGGATAATTAAATGATATATTAGAGATAGATGAAATTCAAATTGGGATTTTAAGATTTTCTCTCTCTTGTAAATATCATGCATTGACAATTTAATAATAACATAACATATCATGATTGTAATTAATCATATAAGATAACAAATATGAATAATATATAATACAAATATATATTTTTATAATATATGTCGGATACAGATATTTTTTTAATCTTTTGGATCTGATTTTTTTTTTTAAGAAATGGTGCTCCCAAGTTTCGATTTTTTGACTTTTTTAACAGAGGTGGGAAGTGTTTATCAACTTAACGAAAATTTGGTTCGCTCGGATCGGATATATTTATATCTATATCAGCATTTTAGATATTTGAATATAGGATATATATATATATATATATGGATTTAGATTTATTTATTTTGAAAAATTGACGTCTTTTTCTAATGCTTTGTTGATAAAGGCACGAACACACTTTTGTAGTTTAGCATGCAGTCATTAGTCATTATAACACTGACATTGTAAATAAAAGGATTTACTAAAGATAAGAAATACCCAGATTAGCTTCTTTTGATAATTCTATCAAAAAATAGCTTCTTTTGAAGCTATAAAAAAATGTTCGAAATCCATATAATCCTCGGACTTTTTCTGAAATCCATATAACCCCCTCAAAACACTTATGTAAATCCATATAGCTCCTGAGTTAAATTTTCATTAACAGATTATGATTATTTTATAAATATTGTATGGTTAACCTTAGATGAAAACATAATATACCAAACAATCCATATAATGTGTTAAAAATCATATATGAATGATGATTTTACTCTACTCGATAAAGTTTTATAATATATCTAGAAATAAAATCATCATTTATAGAATTTTTTATATTTTTAACAAATTATATGAGATTTTTTGATATACTCTGTTTTCACTCAATGTTAACTAAATAGAATATTTACCTGATATTCTATGTGTGCCAGTGAAGTTTAACTCGTAATGTTATTTGTTTCATGGGGATAAAATGTTTAGTGTAACATGAAAAATGGAGGTCTTTTTTATCTCAACTAACGTGATACAAAATCTGTCATACCATTCTTCACACTTTCACAGAATTTCTTCTCCTCCCCCTTCGAATGGGTCCTCCTTCACTGACCCATCTCTTCATCTTCTCCATTTTGATCCCCACGTTCACCCAATCACACGCGACCCAATTGAGAATTCTCGCTCAGGACCTCCTCAAATCCTCCAAAGACACCCAATTCTTCGATTGGTTGGTGAAACTGAGGAGGACGATCCACCAGCACCCGGAGCTGGCTTTCGAGGAGCACCAGACGAGTCAGTTTGTCCGGTCCGAGCTTGACCTCATCGGGGTCCGGTATCAGTGGCCGGTCGCCAAGACCGGCGTCGTCGCCTCGATTGGGTCCGGCGGAGGTCCTGTGTTCGCTCTCAGAGCAGACATGGATGCTCTCCCTTTGCAGGTTTTTTTTTTTTTTTATTGTGAATTTGTTTCATTTTTGTTCATTGAAAGATTGATATGAATTGCACATGCTTATGTTTTATTAGAAGAGTGAGTGTTGTCGAAAAATTTGTTCTTTGAGCATGTCTTCTAACATTGAAACTGTTCTGAGATGTCTTGCATTCTAGGAGGGCTTGTAGTGGGAGGGTTGTGCCCTACTTGGAGATCATTTTTGTAAGGGTATTTTGGTCATTTACACATCTATTTTTTTTTAAGTCTCAGTGATTATAGATTTTATTTTTGGAAATTTTCATGTTCAGTCCTTTCTGCAGATTGCACACATTTTAAAAAATTTTAAATATATATTTGGTTAATGAAATAATTTTTTATATAAAAATGAATTACATTTTCATAAATTGAAATAGTGGAGTATATACTGTGTTAAAAATCTATCACAGTGACACAACGATTGCTGACGGGGCTGTGAGCGTATCACCTTGCTTTTTTAAGAGACGAACGTAGGGGCTCGCTTTGAGAGAAATAGGTGGTGCTGAAAAAATATTATATCCTGGTTAATTGAGTAGTGAATCGATTCCAACTCTCCTCGATGGACGTAGGCAAAATGCAGCATCACACGTAGATTTGTGTTCTATTGATTGCCTTTTTCACTATTGTTCTGTAGGTGCAAAGTTGAAATCCTAGGAGGTGTCGCTGCTTGAGCAGAAATCCTGTTCAACCTGATTATGTGTTACATATTGGGGTAAATACATACCTTGTAGGTGTGAATGAAGCATGCATTTGTCAGTAAGAGTATCTGCAGGAAATTTTGATGCATTGTACAGGGATTAGTTTTCTGAAGTTTAAATTTATGTGGGGGAGCAAATTGTAGTTGCCATGAAGATGAAAACTCTGAGAGAAGAAATCATGCATTCGGGGAGAGGTTTCGTTGTTAGTAGATATTAGATTGTATAATGGTTCATTTGATGGATATACGATGAGGTTTTGTATACTAGTGATTTGTTAATTGTCTCATATTGGTGAGATATATTTTATCTAGAGCAGTTTGAAACTTGATACCTGATGTCCCATGTTAAGGTAATTTTTTGATTTCCTTATGTTCTGATTAATGGAAATTTTGATTTGGGTATTCACAATTTGCATTGTTCAAGTGAAACTAGGTGTCTGTTTGAGACAGAAGCAAAATCAGATTCATGTCTTTTAGTTAGAATCAGAATTTCATCAAGGTAACACCCCCATTTTACGTCAAATTTCCAAGTCTTAACAAAAACTTGCGAGTGAAAGACACATGAGTCATCAACTAACTATATCTCTAACATTAGTCTTGATTTATTAACATGACTCTTTCTTCTTCTTTTTTTTGAAAAAGTAGACATTGCTACCCGCGCTTATATTAACATGATTCTTAAGTTTGCAATCTATGATCATTCTTAAAGGAAATGGTGGATTGGGAGTATAAGAGCAAGTATGATGGTAAGATGCACGCCTGTGGACATGATGTGCATGTAACGATGCTTCTCGGTGCAGCCAAGTTGCTTTACAATCGAAAATATGAACTGAAGGTAAAGCACAACTTATTTTCTGATCGCTGGGACGAGGAAAAAGGAGCATCTTGTTGTTTCTTCAACCATTTCTGATCTTGAGTGAATCTTGTCAGTAGGATTTGAACCCAAATGAAGTTCTGACCATCTATCAGGGAATGAATTGATCAATATGCCACTTGAAGCTGAGTCTTATGAGTCAATTCATAAATTTCAGTATCATATCTAACATGAGTGGTTTTTTATGCCTTCAAAGGGCACAGTGAAGCTTGTTTTCCAACCAGCAGAGGAGGGTTGGGGTGGTGCTTCCCATGTACTGAAAGAGGGTGTCCTCAACAATGTGGAGGCGATACTTGGACTACATGTTGATCCCTCGGATCCGGTTGGAGTGATCTCTTCTAGACCAGGCCCTATTCTTGCTGCTTCTGGTCGGTTTAGAGCTGAAATTCGAGGGAGAGGTGAGCATGCTGCGAAGCCTGATGAAGCCAGAGATCCAATTCTAGCTGCTTCGTTCACAATACTTAGCCTACAACAGATTGTGTCCCGAGAATCTGATCCTTTTCAAGCCAAGGTATGATCTATATATCAATTTTGTCCATGTAATTCCAGTTAAGCAACTTAAACTTAGGCTATGTTTGAAAATGAGTTTGAAAAAGATCTTTTCACCTAAAGTAGCTTTTTAAAACAATTTTCCAAGAAGCATACTTATTAGTTTCCTGTAAAATTGTTTTTTCTAAACTAACCTGTTTTGTGCATTCTTTAAAAGCCAGCTGGGGGCATTGGAAATGAGTTTGGATTATGTATGATTCATGCAAAAGCATAATCTTCAAAAGCTGCCTAACCCTGTTTCTAAACACTACCTTAGTGAGGACTTCACTTATTTATCATGCTTGAACAATGTATGCTATTAGCAAAGACAGACACATCCATATGCAAAATTTTAAGAAATAATTATGTTGAAATGGGTGGAGCTTTATATCCAATTCTCCGATTTTCAGTTGCCTCTAGCTGATTAAGGAATAATTCTGCTGGAAGCCTTGTTACCTGATACACTGCATTTGATTGATTGGCGTATTAAATGCACATTATACAATAAAGGTATAATTTTCATTTAAATGAATTAATCAATAATCTATGCATTAAACATAGTAAACATGCATGAGATTCACATTGATCAATGATGTCAAGAAAATCATGCATATGATCTGAAAATCATTCCATGTTGTGTTTTACTTTTCCATTTTTGTTTTTTATTTTTTCCTAAACTTAACATGAATTATGACTTTTTACTCTTCCTGAATTGTTTTTGAATTCCAGACTTGTGAAATGGGGGTGGAATTATATCTTTTAGAAAGTATGTTTCAAAGAGTTATTTTTATTCTACTTCTTGAACTCTGGGGATTCAGTTGTTTTAAATTTTTTGTTCCAATTTTTTTTTTTTTTTTTGGTGTGTGTGTGTGTGTGTGGGTGGGGGGGGGGGGGGAGGACTGCTTGAATAGTTATTAGTAGCTGAATTCACAGATGAGTGTACATTTCACCTAACTTTCCACTATTTTATTGGAATGTAAGTTCCTGCAAAAAGATATTGATTACCTAAAGCCTAATATCAATCTACAACTGATCAAACCCTACTTTTCACATGCTACTTAAAATTAATGTTGTGCAGTTTGATTCCATGCATGTGGATTTCAGAATCCATTGTTTTTCTTCCCATGTTCAGACGTTCTCAATCAAACAAGGTTGCTAGATTTCACGTAGAGCTTGAAACACTAAGTGCTATGGATTCCAAAATAACACCTAAATGGATTTGTCGGAGAATTATTTACCAGTCAAATAGGAAGATCCAATTATAGTGCAGTAAATTTTTATTCACCCTCTTCCACGATCATTGAGTGCACTATTATACCTCTTATTAATACCGATGAATACAAAATCCAACCAAAGCTTTGCATTGCATCCAAATCCCAAGAATTTGACCAAAATTCTTGAACTTGGACATCTACCTCCCTAATTATAACATGAAATGTTGATCAGAAGATGCACCCACATTACTTATCAGTTCTTTGTATGCTCAGTCATGAAAATTCTCATAAAGGAAAGAACATTAGAGTTCTCCAATTTGTTCACCTTGACATAAACTAACTGATATAGCAATATTTTCTCCCCCTTGTTGGCATAAAAACAGATGCATGCATGCCATTTATCTCCTTCTTTCAGGTGGTATCAGTTAGCTTCATAAAAGGAGGGCAGGCACACAACGTAATTCCAGAGACGGTGAGTTTCGGGGGGACTTATAGGAGCATGACGATCGAAGGATTCGATTACCTCACTAAAAGGATCAAAGAGGTATATATCATCAATGTTTCATTCCATTTAAAATTAGGTTCAGGGAAAAGATAATTGTTTGCCTTTTATTTTTGGATTACAAACTCTATGTAGGCCTACAAATATGACTCTCCCTCTTAAAATCTTAGAACAGTCTTATATGACTCTCCCTCTTAAAATCTTAGAACAGTCTTTTGAGCATATATAGCCAGTTACATTATTACAATGACCCCACACACAACACAGAAATTACAGAACTTAATTGCACATGAAAATGCATGTGCAACCATATAAAGACAAGGCAATAAGGATGAGTCAATACCAGATCATGTTGACATAATTGTCATATAAATATGGGTGCAAGACCTGCATTTTCATTCATAGTGGCAAACAATATTTCGACCGTGAGACAATTGAGACATTTTTAAATATCCGCCCACATCAAGCATCATCCAGAGAAAGACCTCCTTTGCTGCAGTTTTTTCCTGATATCTAGAAACCAGAATGCAAGACATATAACCCAACACGTTCAACATCATATTTTTTTCAACTGATGTTATTTCACTTTTTGTTGTAGATCATAGTAACACAGGCATTGGTCCACCAATGCACGGCTGAGGTGGACTTCATGGAGGAGAAACTAAAGCCATACCCTGCCACAGTCAACAACGAGGCTATGTATGAGCACGCGAAGAGTGTGGGTGAAGCATTGTTGGGGGAAGCCAATGTGCGTTTCGGCCCCATGTGCATGGGATCAGAAGACTTTGGCTTCTATTCGCAGAAAATGAAAGGCGTGTTTTTCTTGATCGGCGTTAAAAATGAATCGATGGCTTCAGAGCAGTTTCTGCATTCTCCTCGCCTCATCATTGATGAGCAGGTGCTTCCTATAGGAGCAGCTTTTCATGCAGCAGTTGCTATGACTTACTTGAATGGCAATGTAAATTGATTTTCAACTATTGAAGAAATTATTGCTTAGGTTAGGTTGTCAAGTGTAGGGTGATCACACTTTCAATGTGCAGTTCCAAAGCTTTGTAATGGATTTGGATAAGAGGGGCTTCAATCAAAATTGTGTTTGACAGATTACTTGTTCTGCAAAATTAATGATAGAATATAGTTTTAATTTTAGATGGACATAAATAAATCATACTTGCCTCCCCTAGGTATATAGCTGTCAGAATCAGTTCCAATTTATCAAGACATGCATCCATGAGAATTCTGATACTTATAACTCTTAATTGTATATACCTTCACAAGAGACTACATACAAGTATACAAGGATCACTATTATAGAGCCTTTTTTTTAAAGTTGTATATATCAAATGAATAAAATACATGCACCTAATACAAAAGCCACAAAACAGGCCATAAATATAAAATTATGTATTAGGATTTCTTTTAGTCCCCAAAAGGGGTTTGTAATGCAGGCACTCTTGCATATGGCCGGCCCTGAAAATTGATAAAGTAATTAAATCCTAAGGTCTAGTTTGGTAAAGCGATAAATATTTAGGATAAGTTAGTCAATTTATAAGGATAAAAAGATCATTATTTTTATTTATATTTATATTTGATAATGCATTTTGTTATCTCCATTTTTTTGTGTTCTTATCCTTAACTTTGCATTTGGATCATATGATGTGAAATATGGGATAACTTTAAAAAAAATTTTAAAAATATCAAGTCTACCATTTATATTAAAGGGGCATTAATATTATTGGTTTTGATTTTATGATGGTTTTTTTTTTTTTTTTTGGAAGAGCAGTCATAAATGTTGTCCATATTTTACAAAATGAGGTTAAAAAATGGGGATAGAGTCTATTCCACATTATACCTAGAATAAAATATCCCCACTTTTTCTCTCAAAATACAAACAATTGTCCATGCTTTATCCTTTTTTTTTCTTATGCCATATGGAATAACATGTGATTTAATTCAATTATTTCATTATCCCAACCTGAGAAAGTGGGAATATTTTGTTCTACATAAAAGGTGGAACATACTTTATTTCTATTTTTTAACCTCATCTTGTAAAACATGGATAACACTTATGATTGCCCTTTCCAAAAAAACAAAAACAAAAAACTTCATAAAACCAAAACCCACAATATTAATGCCCATTTAATAGAAATGGTAAACTTGGTATTTTTAAATTTTTTTTTGAAGTTATCCCATATTTTACATCGTGTGATCCAAATACAAATTAAGGATAAGAACACAAAAAAATGGGGATAATAAAATGCATTACCAAATGTAAATATGGATAAAAATAATGGTCTTTTTATCCTCGTAAATTAGGCTAACTTATCCTAAATATTTATCCATTTACCAAACTAGGCCAAACAAATCCTAAAATGGCTCTGTTTTAACAAAAAAAATATTAAATATATTTTATAATTACCATCACATAATTTTTTACGCAATTGATTCTCATAAATAACAATCCAATAAATAGAAACAAAGATAAATAACAAAAAAAATAAAATTAAAAATTCAAACAAAAAGGAATAGCTCATAATCTAGTAGGTTGAATTCTTTGTAGTTTAAATAATAAATAAAATAAATTTAAGTAAATAAATTTCAAAATTTAAAGAAGAGAATAAAAAGAAATGGAGAAGTTTTTTAACTACATCTATATCTATACTATACTACCTATAAAAGTACCAATCCATGAAAAACATTCACTTGACAAGTTTGCCCTTCCCAATTCTTGACAATGCATTCTTATCCCAAATGGCACTTTATTTCATTGTTTGATATATTTATTCTCTCAAATTCTTGAAAATTTATGACCCTATATTAATATTATATAATGTGTTAAAAATTATGCATTTATTAATATATACACTTTCAAATTATATGCAAATATGTGTATATCTTAAAATATGCTAAATAAATTTACATGTAAAATGTATATCGAATCTAATTAAAAATAATAGAAGTGTTATAGAAAATTAGCTAATAATATACATATATGATATATACGTTTTACATATCTTAATTTTAATATGTTTATATATCTTAATTATCTATTATTGATTTTATGTTACATTATATAAAATAATTTTAAGATGCATTTATAAAATTATATATTGTTCACATTATTATATGTATAAAATTAATATATACAACACAATTCTATTAGAAGTATAAAATAATGTTTTTGAAATTATATGTAAGTAATACATATAATAATGCATTATATTATTATTATTACTACTATTATTATATATATATATATATAAAATAATCTGGTAGCTTCTATTAATCTATCTAATCACCAAATCATTCATTGTGATGAAAACCCTTTCCTTATCCGACGCGGTGCTTCACCTTCATCCCCATTAATTGTTGAAAACATTTATACTTTGATTGTTCAAACCTTTTTATTACTGTTTATTTATCAACATGATATGGACTCATGTTTTTAATTTAAAAATGACTAAATGTTTGAATAACTATGAAAATTAATGTTATATTTTTTTGTGCATCGTTTACTGTATATTTTCATTTACTATTGAACCAACACATCATTCATCAAATTTATTCTTGTGCAACGCACAAGTACATCAACTAGTATTAAAAAAGGACAAATAAATTCTAATTAAATAGGATACAAGACAATTTTTTGGGATTTGGGGGTCTTAGGTGGGTGTGGCCCTGGGTCGCCCATACAAGACCAACCCTGACACAATATATTGAAATCATCTAACTTGATATATATTTCACTGTGTCAGTATATACTAATTAATAAAGTAAAAATATATGCATATATGCCGTGGTTTAGGAGAGTATTTGCGGCAGTTTTTGACCGTCCCAAATACCATATTTTCTTGTAGTGATACAATTCATTTCGGTATGTAATTTTATTTTATTTTTTTTTTTTTTTTTTTGTAAAACTGAATATATGTACTTCAAAAAAATTCAATATGGAGGTATACAAAAATAATTGGATGGTGTGGTCTGTACTGCATATTATGATAGCTACAGTAGTGGGCCCCCATTAATCTGTATAAACTCTTATTCTTAAAGATCAATGGTCCATGCTCTCTGAGTGGTCCATTAAAGCCCCAAGGCACAGACTACTATGACAAGAAATTAAAACCACTGCCGTCCCAAATAATATTTAGGGGAAATTAAATATGGTCCCTGTGATCACCCGTGAATTATTTTTATATCCCTGAAATTTTTTTAAGTTCCTGATGCAGTGAAAAATTATCTTTAAGTCCTTTGAACCGGATATTGTTACTGTATCCATCAAAAATATCGGGAATACCCTTGACCAATTTTTTCAGTACACTCCCTAGTAAGTATCTCTAGTACATTGTTAACACTTTCCAGTATATTGTTAACATTCGCAAAATGTTAACGGACGGTTAGGGACATTTTTGGTATTTCTGATGGATAGACCAATGGCATCTATTTTCAAGGACCTAAAAATAATTCACGGGTGAAAGCCTAATTAATTTCCCCATATTTATTTATTCGAGGACCTAATTATAATTTCTTAATACTTATT
The DNA here is from genome assembly GCA_030737835.1 of Acorus gramineus. Lineage (NCBI taxonomy): Eukaryota > Viridiplantae > Streptophyta > Magnoliopsida > Acorales > Acoraceae > Acorus > Acorus gramineus. The sequence goes on along the minus strand of CM060855.1, from coordinate 4,256,863 downwards.
AAAACCTAAGATGAACCCACACACAATTCTTCTATTAAACCCTATTTGGGTAGAAGAATAAATGTGAAACAGTGTGAAACACAAGGCGGTCACCTAGGGACTCCACATTCTAAGGAACAAATGTTATTTATCCCTATTTTATTGGGATTTTATTTCTGATGAGTTTAAAATTTATTTTAATTTTAAATTATTTTTTATTTTTTTATAGTTGTTTCTATTTTATTTGTTATATTTCATCAAATATAAAGAAGAAAGTATTTCAGTTCACACGTTTTAGATTTTATTTATTTTTGGTTTGTTTGTTAACCTTTTTTCATTTGTTTTTATTTTATTTTTATTTTTTTTATCCCTATTTAATTGGGATTTTGTGTTTTGCTAGGTATAATCAGTTTTCTAGATTTTATTTTAATTATTATTTGATATACTAAGAACAACATTCGTCACATTTTATTTATTTATTTATTTCATTCGAGCTTTTTTTTATTTTTTAATTAATTTATTAATTTTTAAAAACTTATCCATATTTACTCTTTGTTTGTTAGTTTTGTTTGTTCCTTTTTATTAGGCTTTAGTTGTTTAAAAAATCAGAAATTAAATTTTAAAAAAATATCAAATATTTTATAATAATAAAAATAAAGAAAAAATTAAGTGAATCTAGGGGTCCCTTTTACAAGCACGCCTAGGGCCATATCTTTTTGTCAATATGCCTTGGTGGAATAGAGATGAATAAATAAATGTTTTTGTATAAGTCCATAAAAAGTGGGAATAAATGGTCACTGAAGTGCTAGATTCCCCTCAAATTGTATTATTTCACTCACTCTCTTCTGTTGCATATGATACTCTCATAAATCATCTGTCATTATTTTTAATAAATCAGGAGACTTACATGTCCAACTGACCATTTTTTCATCTTTTATAAATTTTATTTTTTTATTTTTTTTTTAATTTATGTATTAGATTATATATGATTCACTTTTAAATTTCTAACATGTACTTCATTAGGGGTTCAGGTGTATCAATGTATGTAGAAATAAGTTATTTAGGATAAATAGTTATATCTGTATAAATAATTATATTAATGGAATAAGCTGCTTTCTTTGAAAAACACGGATAAATTATGAATAAATAATAAATAAAATGTGAATAAAAATTTATAAAAAATAACAAAATAAAATAACTTATGTAATTTATTTTAAGAAGTAAAAATATGATTTGATATGTGAACCTCTTTACTCCAATAATATAGATTGGATATATAATAACATAATTCCAAAGATGGCCAGGACTACCAATACAACATTACTTCCTCCTATTCTAACATATAAATACCACCTTATTTTCCCAATCCGACCAGCCTTTATGTTTCCCTCATTCAACTTTTATCTACTTTATTCAATATATATATTCAGTTATAGGATTTAATACTCCTTGATCCAATTTTATCTAGAATGATTTGAGTAAAAACAGAACAACCAAACTCCCTCTTCCATGACAATGTCAGGGTAAATTAACCTCACATCAAGGGGGAGGATCCCAAATAATCCTCATACTTTCTCAACTACCAATTAAATTCCAAAATTAGTTGCAACTTCTACTCCTAATTATCCTCACCCCAAACTTAAACTCAATCACTCTCTAACCCTAACCCTAACCATGAAAACATTTTTTTTATATAATATGGTATACACACTACCCCATTTCATTAAGAAAGAAGGTAATACATCTTATTAGTGCCATGATACGATTCTAATATATCTCCCTGTTTAGAATCATAATAATAAGGTATTTTATTTAGCATTTTTAGAATTTTATTTTAAAATTTTATGAAGTTGTTTTATATTTTTAATAGATTTTAGTAATTATCATTATAATTATATCTTTTAATAGAGTATGTGTTTAATATTATGATCTGTAAAAATATTAAATTAATAAAAATAATTATTCTCTTTTAATACCTTTCCTTAAGGATTCCATGAATATATGTGAATACGTTACATTGGGTCAACAGTGGAACCTCCCAAGTCCAACCTTTAAAAAAACAATAAATAAATAAATAACAATTTCACAAAGACTTTCAAACACCTCCATATAACACCAATCTAGTCTCATCTCTCTTGTTCCAACTTCACAACAACAACAAATGGTGGCTCTCAAGTTCACCCTTCCATGGATTCTCCTCCTCTCCATCTTCTCATACACCAACTCCACCACCACCACCAAATCCATCCATCACTTCCCAACTCAAACTCTAAGTTCCAAATCCCACTCTCTCAAAGAACAATCCATTCAATATAAAACCAAGTACTTCACACAAACACTCGACCACTTCAACTTCAACCCACAAAGCTACCAAACCTTCCAACAAAGGTACCTCATCAACGACGAAAACTGGGGAGGCGCCGACACCGCCGCCCCGATATTCGTCTACACAGGCAACGAAGGCGACATCGAATGGTTCGCCCAAAACACCGGTTTCTTCTTCGAAAACGCCCCCCATTTTAAGGCCTTGTTGGTCTTCATAGAGGTAAGGGTAATGGATATCAACGCTGTTATACTCAGTCTTTTTTACTGATTGTATTTTGAACTGTAAAATAAACTGAATTAACAGCATAGATTCTATGGTGAGTCTATTCCGTTTGGAGGGAAAGGCGTGGCGTATAAGAATTCGAGCACGCTTGGATACTTAAGTTCAACGCAGGCGTTGGCGGATTATGCAACGTTGATCATCGATTTGAAGAAGAATCTAAGCGCGGAGAGTTCTCCGGTGATCGTCGGAGGAGGTTCTTATGGAGGAAGTAATACATACACACTTGTTTTTGGATTGATTTCTTTGTGTGGGTTGGTTTTGATTTTTGAGTTTTTTTGGGGGTTAGTGTTGGCTGCATGGTTCAGGTTGAAGTACCCACATGTAGCAGCTGGAGCCATAGCATCTTCTTCTCCTATTCTTGGATTGGAAGGCATAGCTTCCCCTTACAGCTTTAACAACATTATCACAAATGATTTCAAGGTTCATATCTTTATCTATCTATCTATTGTGTCACACTCACTGTTCCTTTCAATGAGTGACAAATAATGGAGTTGATATTAGAGTCCAATCAAGTTAGGTTCTAGAAAATATCACAAACCTCACATTTAAAATATCTTTAAATGTAATGAGAATGAGACAACACATGTCTGTATCTTGTTAAGGACCTGATAATGATTCATGGGGTCTACGACGACTTTAAAATGAGAGTATATGCACTCCAGTAAATATCACAAACTTCACATTTAAAATATCTCTAAGTATAATGACAATAAGACAACACATGTCTGTATCTTATTAAGAACCTGATAATGATTCATGGGGTCTACGACAACTTTAAAATGAGAGTATATGCAATATTCATTATTGCATGTGGAACAAAGTGAATTCTTTAAATGGGAATACATACACAACTGTCATGTCTATTTGTCTTCACATTTTACAATTGATTCCCCCAACCCCACCCACATCATAAGTACTAGGAATTAATAAGATTCATGTGTAATACTTAACATTCTCTCATTTATGGTTAATAATGGACGTCAGGCTGAGAGTGAGAACTGCTACAGAGTGATTAAGAGCTCATGGAATGAGATCGATAGGGTTGCGAAGAAGCCCAGCGGGATCGAGAAACTCAGGCGATCATTCAAGATTTGCGAGTAAGACTGCATTTTCAAACTCAACTTTCAAAAAGCATTGTTAATTTTGTTTAACTTTGAAGAGGGTTGAAAAACTAAACACTAAATATTTGTTTGAATCTGTGTTTGAGAATATGTCCAAACACAGATCATGATGAGCCTAATTAAAAAACAAACCACACCTTGTTAATCCCATATTAAGTTAATCTAACATTATTTTTTTTTTTTGTTTGTATATATAGTGGGGACATTGATGCCAATGCCATAAAAATTTGGCTCGAAACAGCATTTGTTTATACAGCTATGACGGATTATCCGACTCCTTCGAATTTCTTGAATCCAATGCCAGCTTATCCTGTAAAACAGGTGCACATTATTACATCAATCATTTATTATTGTTAGATCATACAATTGTTTACATGAAGACTACAATAGAATCTTGAAAGCTTAATAGACATGCATATATTGAGTCTAAATGTCTTTTTAGATTTGATGGGATCCAATCTTGACTGAATTATTATGAAAATATATAGATGTGTAAGGCCATAGACGATCAGAACGACATGTTTGCGGGCCTTTATGGGGCCGCGAGTGTGTACTACAACTACAGCGGCACCGCGAAGTGTTTTGATATCGTCGATGACAGTGATCCTCATGGCATGGATGAATGGCAATGGCAGGTGAGACTCTTAAAAACACACACATTAATTGTGTATATTCTATGCTTAAAGAAGAAACAAAAGCTTGCTTAAGATCTGGTTTTCTATAATTATAAACTATTTGAACCTAACAGGACATGTGATTGCTCCCAATGTGCATGTGAGGGTCACATGCTAGTAGGGTTTCGTTTCTTATGTCTCTTTCATAGATAGTTGTGAATGTGATTTGTGTTATGGATTCATGTATGCAGGCTTGCACAGAGATGATTTTGCCAACTAGTGGGAACAAGAATGATAGTATCTTCCCTGCATCGAAATATAGATATGAAGATAGAGTAGAGGCATGTGAGTACATATATGGGGTGAAGCCAAGGCCTCATTGGACTACCACACATTATGGTGGGGAAGTGAGTATAATATACTTGTTATCCCTTCTCATACACAATCTTATTGTATTAACTTGGATAGATTGAAGGTTTTATTTATAAATGTTGTTACATGCGGTTTTTATGTAGTCTCATTTTCCTAACGATGGGCATGTTTTGTTATGTGAAACATATATTTATTTTTATATTTTTTTGTATATAAGATGATATATGCAATTAATTGGACAATATATTTTAATTTCTTTATGAAGATCCATATTTTTGTTACATTAGATTATATATTTAAAAAAATCCATGTATGACTCAAGATGGTCCTCAACATTAGCCTTTTATATAATATATAAACAAAAAAAAGTCACTACTTTTGCTTGTGTACTCTCTTACAAATCTTAAATTGTTTGTCTATTCTTAACAGCTCAAATTATTGTAATTTTTTGTATCAATAGTAATAAATGGTTCCTCTGATATTAATTTAAAAATATACACGTGATATATTTGAATTATTCAGATGCATAAAAAACATTAACAAAATCCTATAATTAAGATGTGATCAATTATATTTTTTTTGGTTAATTTGTGCAGAATATTGAGAGGGTCCTGAAAAGATTTGGAAGTAATATCATCTTCTTCAATGGCTTAAGAGATCCATGGAGTGGTGGAGGGTAAATTACCATTTGTTAATGCAATTCTCCCATGTATTTTTATTGCTTGACTTCTGATTTCAATTATTTTGTCCATGCTAGGGTTCTGAAAAGCCTATCAAAGACATTGGTGGCCATTGTTGCACCACGAGGTTCTCTCTCTCTCTCTGAATATTATTAATTTATTCATTATTTAAAAATGGTTTTATTTTAAGTATGCAAAAGGGTTGCAGGATTGTTAACATTTGTTTTTTTAGCACTGTTCCCTCGTTAGGTTTTTTTCACTCACTGTAACAAGATGTCTCGTTTAAAAATTTTCACATTTTCGATATATAATATCATTCAATTCATTTAATTATATAACTTATATTTTATAAAAATACATGTCTCATTAGATGGGTTATTTATATGATTTTAAAAAAATTAAAAATATAAAAAAAAATATTGTTTTAGACTATAAAATGACTTAACTTATCATTTTTAATTTTTTTATGCAGGGGCCCACCATGTAGATCTAAGATTTTCCACAAAAGAAGATCCAGAGTGGCTACAAAAAGTAAGAAAAAGAGAGATTCAGATCATAACCAATTGGTTAAAGCAATACTACAAAGACTGGTCCATTCCCTCCCTCTAAAAAGTTTTCTTCCTTTTCCCTTTTACAATTCCCTTTGGACCTACTATAAGATTCTCTTTCTTTTTTCCCTTTTGTCCTTTATAAAAAGAAAAGTATCCCTCTTGGTCAATTGGGTGAAAGAATTTTTTGATTTACCACAATAAAAAGGTCATTTAGTTTATGTTACATGGACCAACAAATACAAATAGTCATAAAGTTTATGTAAATCTTGTTCTACATGATAATTGTGCATTCATGTATAATACTGAATAGGTATGATAAATGGAGAGAGACAATAAAATCCTTTTTTACATAAAATAATGTAAATTGTAAAATTGCTTCCATTATTAAAGGATCTTGTAAGTAAGCATGTCAATGGGTTGGGTCCGGGTCGGGTCGTCACGATAGATTCGGACCCGACCCATTTGATTGTCTGATCCTTCAGGTCTGGTTCATATCGGATCTCGGGTCTGTCGGTAGTGGAATTTGGTGAGGTGGGGTTTCTTCGAAATTGATTCTGATCCGTCTTGCGACTAATCAGATTACTGTTCGGAAAATCGTTTCTAAACCGTCTGACAGCTTCTCAAAAAGACGTGGTTGTTGTGATCGCCATCTACTTTCTCAAAAATGTAGAAAAAGTTAGTGTTTTTGTTGATCGCCTCACTGGGGAAATTGGGTGGTACGGCCAGCTACACACAAAGGTAAAAACGAGGAATTATTTCTACTAGACAAGAATTTGAAAAAGAGCTACTAAAGGGGGGAAAGGACGAGCCGGCTAATTGAATTTAGCCGCCTGGGTCCGACGGTTAGTTTAGGCTAGCTGTCAGATACCTGAGTTTCTGATTTTGGTAAAATTGGGCAGCACCTAGATATGAATTTGGATTTGTTTTGCTATGGCTAAAAAAAGGTTAACAAGAGGTTTAGAGAAGGTTTTTAGAGAATGGATTTTGGTGGGAATAGGTTTCCTTCTCTCTCAATTAAATCTCTCACTCTCTCTCTCTCTTTCAAAAGACTTCAAGTGGTGGAATGATTAAGTGAATGTAGTAGTGGAATTGAAGGATGCTTTATGCTTGGAGATTAAGGATGTGTGCATTCTGTTGTAAAAGATTTAACCCTCCCTTATTTATGGTAAAAATTGTGTAGGGGAGTTAGCACTGGGTAAAAGATTAAATTGGGTAATAGAGTGGCTCCCCTTACATCTTTGTTTTTGATTTTTTGTCCAGGTGGGGGACGGCTACGTGGATTGAGCCGTTGGGGTCCGACGGCTGGGTTCAAGAACCCGCTTTGCATCATAACCTGCCATATGTCCCATCTCTAACAAGTAATAGAATGTGATGGTTACTTGGATTGAGTCATCAAAGAAGGGCGGCTAAGAGGAACAAACCACCTAAATGATTAGTATTTAATGTCAATTTTATGTCCCATCAAAGGGAAGCAGTTGGGGGACGGCATATTCAATTGAGCCATCGGGGAGGGGCAGCTGGTTTGAGGTAGCCGCCTGAGTCCTGATCTTTAAATTTTCTAAGTGTTGGGTCAGGTCTTCTTCTTCTTTTCTCCCTCTAATTTCTCTAAAATAGTCTTCCATATGGTCCAAAAGTGTTTTATTTTTAAATATTACTTGAAGTAGTTTTCTTTCTTTTGGACGGTCAAAATTGGGGTATCTACAGGGTCGGATCAGGTCAACCCACTAATAGGCTTAGGTCATATCAGAAGAGGGCGAGGAACATCTTAAGGGCCTACAATGACTTCATTTGTTTTAATAGAGTCTATTGTATTATAAATAGTTATTTACTATTTTAAATTTTTAATATTTTATTTTGGAACATTTAAAATATAGTTTGGATTATTATGTTTTTATGTTAAATCAAAATGTTGTAAAAATATTTCAAATGTTTAAAATTTTAAATGATTATTTAATATTTAGTTATAAATGTTGAGTTGAAGCATGGGTATTGGATTAGATCATAAATAAATAAAAAATTACATAGTATTTAGATTGGGTCAATCGGGTTCATCCGGTCCATAAGATGGGATTGGGGTGAACCAAGACCCCACCAGTTTTGATTGTCGGGTCGAGTGTTTACACCTTTTATTGGATCGGGTTTGGGTCGTATCCAGGTCGACTCGCGACTCATTGATAAGCCTACCTGTAAGTAGATCTTTCCTATATATGCTCTCTATAATTGCAATCATAATTCAAAATTGTTGTGAAAATTCCAATTATAATTGTATCCATAACATTAGCAAATATTATGGGATTTTATGTAATTGTTCTTTTCCATATATAATATATGCTACCCCGTATTTAAACATAATGAAAGGAATGAATACAAAAGTGAAATTCAAACACTTCTGTTAAGGCTGAGATAACGTAAATTGTTTTACAGATAATCAAATTGACACAAAAGCTATGATATTGGATGTGAAAAATGATATATTAGGGCTAGTTTGTTAACCTCTTAAGAATGTAATAAACCATTCAAATTAAACAGATACACATATCAAAAACATGGTGCACAGAATGAAAAAAAAATATGGCAGATGAGTAACTTTCCAGAAAGATAGAACTTTGGGACCATGGTACCAATACAAAAAGAGAGTATTTCATTTGCATGGGAAAATAAGGGAGTACACAATAGGGACAATTTTTCAGTAGTACTTCCTGCCTTCCCTTGAAACCAATCTGCCCAAAAGTGAGGCAGATGAACAACCCCATGTGCCAGGTGATCAACCACAACCTGTAAAAAGTAAATAAATAAAAACCAAAAACAAATTATATATTTTACAGGTCAATTAGTTTACTACTAATCTAGTTGATATATACTGTATATATATTAAGTGTTACTTTGCAAAATGTGAATATTAAGGTTGAGATGTATATGAATAATGATAGGACAGTACAATCTTTTATACTTTATATAACAAAGCATGTAATTTTATAAAATAAAATATATATTTGAATGAGTATAGAATTAAAATTCACATGTTTTAAGAAACCAAATATATACTTCAAAAAATATGACTAAATACAGACTGTACATAAGATTGCGTGTAACAAACTCATGGATATCGTTTGGATAGAGATAAGCTATTTTATGATATATGACTATTCTAAGAATAGATATCTATACCAGTAAAATATGTGATTTTCTGTTTGATTGTGTTTTTAATTATTCTCATTGGAAAACATTATAATGAAATTTTTATTATTTGATTAAACATGGATAAATTGTTGATAAAATGTAAATAAGATGTGGATAAAGATTTTATAAAATGTGAAAAATGATTTGACATGTACGCCCCCTGATTTATATGAGGTGATGATAGTTGATTTGATATGTGAACCCCTTTTATACAAGTGGAATAGATTTGGTAGAATAACACAATTCCAACGGAACCTGAAATACAAATATCTGCTTATTCCTACATAATCTGACATAGTTATACATATCTATTCCTTCTACCCAAATAGCTTTTCAAGCTTATTCTCTCTGTATTCCCTCATACTCTCTCTCTATTCCACTACCCAAGCGGCACAACAGTGCTAATGACAGTCCCCCCTGCAATCATGCATGTAGTCCTTGCTATCTTTTTAATTTTTTTTTAAATGCATGTTCTTGTTAGCAAAATAGAATTACACATGATCACACAGAGCTCTACTTTATTATATTTTGTAAAAATATGTATTTTATTAAATAAATATATACATTTATAGTCTTATAGGCCTCAAAACATTTTTACAATAAATAAGAGGCAATCCATAATGGGTCATCTCCCAGTTGGGCTACCCAGGCTAATAATGAGGAAGTGAGGGCCGGCCCAGTGGGTCGGGCCAGATCACGTTCAGGTCCTTCCACAATAATCTTATGTAAACTGTGCGAAATCCATATAACCCCCTTCACATTTCCTGAAATCAATATAACCCTCTAAAAACACCTATATAAATTCAAATAGCTATTGAGTTAAATTTCCGTTGACGGATGAGAAATATTTTATGAATATTATGTTTGGTTAACATTGGATAAAAATATAAAAACACAGTATATCAAATATCACCTACGTTGTGTTAAAAATACAAAAAATCATCTGTGAATGATGATTTTATCCCTTCGGGTGGGGTTTTATAATCTATTCGAAGAAGTAAAATCGTCATTTATAGAAGGTTTTTTATATTTTTAATGAAGGGCACGTCTATTTCCACCAACCAATTAACTAATATCACCAACCAAAAAAGTGAAAAAATCATAATTTGAACAACACTAATCCCACCAACCATTCGACAATTTTCCCGTCAACCGCTGTTTAAACTATTTGACAGTCCCCTTGTCAAGCACTGTTTAAACCATTCGATATATGCTCTGTCAACCTTCCTTTAAAAACTTCGACGGTTGGTATGTCGACCTGAGAAGACAATTTAAATTTGTTCGGCTATGTTGTTGTTTGCATTCGACATTGGCTAATTGGTTGGGCTTTGTATATATATAGAACTTTTGGGTTGAACAAATCACGTACATTGGTTGGATTTGGAGCTGTGATGGATTTTGGGTGCGATTTTGTGTATGGTATGAGGAATGGATTGTTGCATTGAGTATTTCAACTTCTTTTGTTGTTCGCATAATGCGTGCAGTTGGATTTAGGGTTAATGTGTTTAAGAATATTAAATTTGGATAGATTCATATGATGATATGATGATTGGCTATCAATTGAATATGATTTTTTTAGATTTTTTGAGGTGCATAACTAACCTCTTGGTCTTGAATCAAATATGATTTATTAGATTTTTGAGGTACATGACTAACTTCATTATTTTTTATCTCTTATAATGGTAATTTTGATTTGTCTACCATTTAATTTAACTGAAATGCCTGGTTGTGATACCTTTAGAGTTTATCTTGTTGCAATTATATTCATATTTTTTTTTAATATGCTAAGAGTTGAGTGAATATATTGTAAATGTTGAATGAAATATGAATGTGAATGTGTTGATATTTTAATGTACATTGAATATTGAATGCAGTCCAATATAAAAAAAAATATACGAATCGACACCATTACGGTCAAACAAACCTTCTCATATCGACAGACCAACTGTCAAAAGTTTTAAAGGAAGATTGACAGAGAGTCTGTCAAATATTTTAAACGGTGATTGACATACCTCATGTCGATTGTTATAAAGGAATGTTGACAGGGAGACTGTCGGATGGTTGGTAGAATTAGTGTTGTTCAAATTATAATTTTTTTATTTTTTTTATTAGTGATATTAGTTAATTGGTTGGTAGATGTAGATGTGCCCTTAAATGAATTGCAAGGGGTTTTAGATTTCAAGAAGTTACATGGACTTCAAAAAAAAATTAAGATTTCAATTATTTACATGAAACTATTTGGATTTTTCCCATAATAATAATAATGTCACTCAACCCGATTGTATCACATTTTAAATGTGTTGACCAGGTGAACCTCACACCAGAGGCCACTGTTTGGTTCAAAGGGTTTCTAGCAGCCACTGGAGGCATTATGAAGAAGCCTATCCTAACAAGTATTACCCAGTAAAGTTTGACAGGATGTTGGAGTTTTTTTTCATGGAAAAATCCAAATAACCCCCAACACGGCCCGCAAAACAAAACACCCCCCCCCCCCCTTTTTAAAATGTAGTATATAAAAAAACTCTTACAATTTATTAAAAGTATAAAAAATCATCTGTAATGATGATTTTACTCCTCTAGATATAAAACCATATTCGAAGAGATAAAATCATTGAATTTTTTACATTTTTAATGCATTATAAGAATTTTAGTATATTATGTTTTTAATCAGGATTAAATCAGATTGAATATTCATAAAATAATCATAATTTATCAATAAAAATTTAAATCAATGTGTTATTTAAATTTATATAGTTATTTTTAAAGAGTTATATTTATTTTAAAAAAAGTGGTTACATGGATTTCTTGCAATCTGGGGCATTGATGTTTTCCTTATTTTTATTATTGTATGATGATCAGAAGGTCTCATACAATCTGGGACATGATGAATGTTGACTTAATAGATACAAGGGATGGAAGGTGTGTAGATTTGATGTAAGACTTATTTGATGGCTTTGGATTCGGGGATCTTTGGATGGAATGGGTGCTTGCCACGTGGACGTTTGGTGATAAACTGAGTTTTCACGTTGACTAGTTGTGATTTTGTCTCTGGCTCTTTTGGACTGAAAATTGAAAAAAAGATACATCCAGCTCTCTTTGTCTGCAGTATCATATGTAATATTCACATATTTTTCTTTTTATTGAAAAAAGTTAAATATACACTAAAATAGATTAATATATTTTTTAAAAAAAAATAAAAAAATTAATTTTGTATATTGTGATAATACAGTATATATGGTATTATAAAAGCATCTTCAAAAACCTTCTTACACCACTTCTTTTTTATATGAGAAGTCAGAATCTCTTAAAACTCAATTTCAAAAGTCTCCCTACACCCCTCCCTTACTACATTTTTCTTTAACTCACTTAAGACACTTGTGAAGTCCCTACTTTAGTCACTTTTCTTCAATTGTGTACTAGAATGTACATTTTAGAGGAATACATACTTCATTAGATGGGTATATTACTTCAAAAAACTAATAATTTAAGGATTGTAAAAAAGATTATAGAAATGATTTCACTAGCGTGACAAGCATGATGTACTTGATCATTCGGTGCTTTGTCTGTAGGTGGACTCACAGCTGTAAAACATGTCTTCGTATATAAGAGTTGTATTTATATATAAATACAAATTATCATCTCCCACCCACTACTCCACTGGACGATGTTGGATTAAACTCATGCTATTGAAAAATCTCATCCCTATCTTCCTCACCCTATTCTCTTGACTAGCCCCACCTATCACTCCCTAGATCTATGGACCAAACGTAGCACATATATTCTACCAAAGAAAATGTGAAAATCATATGCATGCATTCAGTTCATTAAATATATACTTTATTTTTTCGTGAGTCATTAATCAAATATATATTTAAAAAAAATTTAAAACATGTCAAACTATAAAAGATACTGGCGGAATGTCAATATAATATTTTCTTCAGAAAAATACATGGATGGTGATAAAATGGGGGTAAACACAGGCTAGGCCCTATTTGTTTCTAGGCCCAAACTCAACCTACTATACGAACTAAGATTTGGTTAAGTCGACAAGTACCTCCCACCTTTATGAAACAAGTAAAGAGATCAAATCTTGAAGAACAACATTTTTTCAAAAAAAAAATAAAAATCAACCTACTATATCTACATTATATTGTTGGTCATTTCATTATGACCACTGCTACATGTAGTCAATGATGACAATTCCATGGACAGTTCATAGACATCGATAGTCATCTAAGATATATACCTTGGTATATATAACTCATTAGCATTTTTTAAGTTTTCTATCGTATTAAAATGGAGGCTATCCTAGCATCTTTTAAATTAAATTTTTAAACATTTAACAAAAATTTATTATTTTAGAAATATTGTAAAAGATGTTGTAAATAAAAAAAAAATGCTTTTTAACTAATTATTTTCAGATGTTGACTTAGTCTCTGTCAATGTAGATGTTTTTGTAGATGTATGATTTCATTTGTATCATATGGTCTAAAAATTCAAATGTTGAAGAATGTTAGATGTATATATATAGTACGTGTGTCTACTGTCACATCTACGCATGGTATAGCTGTTGGGACCATCACCCAGCTAAATTAATTTATTATAAGTCACATCAACAATAAGTCCAAAAAATTGTATTTAAATTCAATTTATAATTTTTTGGATTTTTACCAAAAAAATTATTTGCAGATAATTGTAATAATCGTGAAAGAATATCTATTTTCAATTAATATTATACTAATACATGTATTTATCTTGTACTTTAATAAAAATATATATATTATATTATTTTTCAGTAAATATGTATTATAACATATTTTTTTTAAATGCAAACAATTCATATAATTATCTGAATTTGGATGTTTCACTAGGAATCAGGACACTGTGTTTATGATTCACAGTATATATATCCACTCCATGTTAGATAAGACCTTGTAAATATATGTATGATTTATATTGTTAAATGTGATTTAATATATTTAAACTATCGTGTATGTCTGTGTGTGTGTGTGTATATTTTTTTTTTTTTTTTTTTTTTTTTTTTTTTGTAAAGGTAGTTTTTTCATGTTTAGTATAAATGGTTTGGGGGTGGAGTAGTATATATAAAGGAACGTTAGGAACACATTGTTGATGAGGAGGAAGTACAAATACACATGGGTTCATGTTTCGCATATGTATGCCCATATGCATTATATATTATTATTATATGTATGTGTATGTGCATTATATTATTAACACTTTAACACTTTTTTTTTGTGCATTAATTTTTTACACTTAGGATTAAATGTTTTGTGTGATACATTATGTGTGTAAAATCTGATTAATTAAATACCACTGGATCTTAGATCAATCAAGAGCCTATGATGGAAACAAGAGAGTTAGTAGTCCTTGGAAAAAGTCTCAAACTTGAAAAGAGGACGGTTCAAATGGTCCCTTATCCTACCAGGCGACGACCCCAGGGTCATCTGTCAGTTGCGTATAGTTTGCAAAAGAATTTATAGTAGTCCAAGATAGTAACCAACACTCTCAATTTTGATTAAACTTATATTTATTTTATTGATAAGCCTATTACAATTTTGTTTACAGGGTTTTATAAGGCTGAGAAAAGGAGATTAAAGAAACCTTAAGTTACTATGTTTGAGATTTAAATTCGAAATTCAAATTTAACTAACAGACAATTATAATTGTCTGCAATTGTAGGAAACAGTTGTGATGGGGCCTTTAAAAGGGGATCAGATATGGAGAAACACATATTTTTTCTTCCTCTTCGAAAACTCACTCAATCCTATTTTTCAAAACTTGTAAGTTAGGGCGAAACCAGAAATTAGATCAAGGGGATGCTAGAGGGCCAAGAGATAGAGTGAAAAATCTTCAAATCTCATTATTCAAATCTCAAAAAATAGAAAAAAATGAACATGACGAAAATAATTGATCACAAAAATATACAAGAATATCATTTAAGCTTATATTTTTTGAAGATTTGAAGACTTAACTTTTAAAAAATATAAGAGATTCAATATAGCAATCATGAAAAATCAGAATAAACAAAAAATCCATAAAAAAAAAGAGTCAAATCATTGATTTTTCAACTCTTCACAACAAGATATCAATATTTTCTTGAAAACAAAACTTTTTACAATTTTTATTCAAAAATATCAACGCCTCCAATTCAAAATATTCAATGGACACTAACATTATAAGTTCATTTTGCAGTCCAATTTACATTTGTCACTCTAACGTAGTATATAAAATTGGTTAACTCAGTATATATTTCATTATCTTCCTATATACTATTATAAAAAATATAAATTAAATATATGTATTTATTTCATATGAGCATGTACTTCATTTTTTATAAATTATTAATATACTTTATTATATAGGTATATACTTAAAAAAATCAAATGTATGTATGCTAACCAGGATGCAAACATATATGAATATAACATTTTTCAATTTCAAACCCACTGATTTCAATTATTCAATACCCAGCTAATACCCACCTCTCTCTACATATATATGGTTAAACTTTTATGGTTTGTTATAACGATTGATCAACAGAAAATAACATTTAATTGTCTTTTGTTATGAGTGTTTCTGCTGCTTATAATGCCCCGCCCCCTCTCTATGCTAGAATATACATGACTCACTTTCAATTAATTTTTTATGTCCGGAATTTTTATACCCATTATATTTCACATGCATGCATCCACACCCCCTTGAGTTATTGAAATAACCCAGACTTCATCAACATTTCAACCTACATTACATATACATTATAACCCACGGCTTGGGGGAGCCCAGGCCCTTGCCCGCCCCTACTTGTAAGTCTTGCATCTATATCTGTCATAAACACATCAATTAAAGAGAGTCGATTTAGATTTTTGTTTTGCTGACCATAAATTTAATAAGGTTTTGTTGTATTCGGGGGTGAGCTTGTAGAGAATTCCTAGAACAATTTCAAATAGAAGTAGGAGCAAATCGTTTAAAAAAAACGCATTCGCTACGCATCGAAAGTCTCAAAATGTTCTTAAGTCTCATACTATTCTTTTCATTTCCATTCATCATCCTCCTACATATATGTCATCATCATGTCATATTAACAAGGGATATTTTTAAATAATGCAGCACAGTCTGTTATTTGGAAACTCCTACGACATATATATGGTGAATTGTGTCACGCAACTGTCACTTACGGTGGAAATTGTTTGGGGATCTCAAACCCTTGAATTTTTTTCATATATATATATAAATTAAAATATATGAGTGGTGTAGAATGAGTTTTGGAAATTGAGGCTTTGTGTGTGTATATATCAATATTATTTATTTAAATTTATTGATTGGTGTGAGATCCAACCATTTTCAAATAGGTAAAAAACCAATGTGAGATATTTTATCCATTTGAATTTTGGATCTTATTTGCGTTTTATCTTAACATAATTATAATCTCATATTATCAAAATTCATGATCATTTAAAGTGTGGATCTCACTTGCATGTGTTAGGTTTTAACAGACTTCAATTTTATGCATAAGATGCATGTCTACAATTTCATCAAAATAGATATTAAATTGAAAATGAGTTAATACGGCTTCAAGACTGTAATTTCCTCTGATCTAGACCATATGAAACAGGGCTAAGGATCATCATCTTTGAACTCTCTCTGCATTCAGTAGAAGTGAAGTGGGAACTTGCTCCATGGGAATGGGTCAAGCAAACACTGACGGTTCCCTATAAGAAGAAAGAGCAGGCTATGGCTTCCTCCTAAGGGACCATTCAAGAAATCTGATCATGGTGGAGGCTGCAAAAACAATAGGGAAGTCTATCAATTATCTAGAGCTAATGGCAGTCGAGCAAAGGATTAAAATGGCTTTGGAGCTTGGTTTCCGAAACCTTTGGGTGGAGAGTAATTCAAAAGTTTCCTTACATTGGATCACTTCATGCAGCACAGTTCCATGGAAAGTGCGATGACTCGTCAATTCTATCAAATAGGACTGCATTTCCTTCTCAAGCATCAAGTTCTCCCACATCCATAGAGAGGGTAACAGCCTGGCTGATTTGCTTGCAAGCACTCAGAGGCAATTGACAGTCACTCGCTATAGCCCATCTCAAGTATGGTTGGCACTAAAGGACCTTTACAGAGATTGCAGTGGTGTCCCGTATATACGCGAAAAGCTTCAGTAGCACTTATCACTTTTGTCAATTTGTGTGTTCTTTTGGTATAACCAAAAGAATTGATATAATGAGTGAGGCGGATGCACAGTTTTCATTCACTGAGTCTGTTCCCTCGCCACACCCATTTTTCTATTCACACTGGTTAATTCGTATTAATTAGTAATGTAATCCCTGAATCTTTTTATACATTTGCTAAATATTACAATGAAATTAATACAATTTTATTCTTGCAAACCAACAAAAATAAGAAGGAGAAGAAAAGAGATCACATCTGTTTCCACTCTAATCTACTCAACTTCCCAAGTTAGTTCTAAAGTACCTTTAAGTGAGTAAGAGGGGGGATCAAACTATTGTGGTGTTTTTAAGGGCATATCTAATCATTCAGAGATGTAAATTATGCATTTTTTGTTACTCTCATTAACTTGAGATACAACTATAATGGCATTTATATTTCCATAACTTAGGTTTTTATAACTCGTATTCTTAAAATATCACATGGTAACTCATATCGTACAAATATTCATTCAATTTGTAATCTATGACTCTTGAGTCATGCCCTTAAGTATGAATTTAATGTTTCAACTAAAAATTCATGACTAAACACTATCTTTTTAAATTTTTAATAGAAACCCATGGCTCTGGATCTCTAACTTAAGTAACTTAAGATATTTAGTATTTCATTAAATCAACTCTACATGAAGCCTATAATTTGAACTCCATGGGACAGTCAAAGTAATTGATTTTCCACCGGCCTGATATTGGATTCATTTTTTATGTATTTTCTCACTCATGTGGCTCCTCTGTGGCCCCTAATGTAAATCATGGATTACAAGTTTTAAATCCTAATTATTTTTATGCTAGCCCAACAAGTTCTAGTACACTTAATTAAGTAGGTGGAACACATCATGAAACCCTAATTATTTGGTCTAAAGAAACCAGATGAGGACATGTTTGATATTTCAAAGATTCCTAACCTGGTCATATATATTCTTTTTTTATAGCTGGATTTGAATATAATATTCCCTCCTCATCAGTTTCCATGACTGTGTCATGTTCTTGTCCGATCCCCAAAAAAACCTCATACAGAATTGGCAGATAAAAATGGGTTTAAAAAATCTTCAAGTTGTTCAAATTCCAATGGAACTCAGGGTGGATACGTGGACCTCCTGAAAAGGGCATGAAAAAAATAGTATATTTTTTCAAAATAAAAAATCATATACAAATCTGCATATGTTTTATGCTTGTATTAATCACCACCATCTATTCACATTTACTGATTTACATGTTATTTCTAATCAATTTTAAGAGTAAAAGTTTCATTCATGTGACTTACCATGTTGTGTATCATATTAATTTGTCATATTATTCATTTTTTATATTTTATTTTTGGGGAAAAAAAAAGAAAAAAATTTCATTTCAGGAAAAATAGCATTTAATTTGTTGGTAGCAAGGAAATGGAAAAAAATAAAAATACCACATGCAATGAGTTTTTATGCTAAAATTTTTTGGTATAACGATATAATTAAATAATCATTTAAAAAATATATTTTTAAGCTCCATATAAACATTGATTTTTATTTTAGGTATAAACATTGATTTTTATTTTAGGTTGCAATTGCAAAACTATTTCCATCGTTTAAAAGTGAATCATTTTCTCTTAAATGGCATATCTTCCACTAATATATTTTTAATAGACGGTCACAAATCCAAATTAAACCTAATTATATTATTCAATTCTAAAAAGGAAATGTTAGACACAAGTCTGTGTGCAACTCCGTCTCGACTCCACACACGTTTTGATTTTTTTTTTTAAAATAATACATCTCATCTAATTATGTATATATATATATATATATATATATATATATATATATATATATATATATATATTTTATAAAAGAATAAAATATATATCTCATCGAATGGTATAGATTAAGATATATATGTCATTGAATAGTGATCGATCGAGTTATATAAAACTGACTATCGTGCTCATCGTGCTCATTCTGAAAACCTAGTTTGCATTGGAAATACTAAACAAACAGGTAAACCAACACATGATTTTTAAGGGCTTGGTTACAATAATATAATCAAATCATTTAAAAAGACGAATATTTATAGGATGATATCGAGTGTGATGGTCTGTCTGAAGATCTGCTTAATAATATTGTTTAATCTTGTTTTTAAATAATCACAAAAACTCTCAAATGTTCATGGATGAATATCTCAGGTAACAAATTAGACATGAGTAAACAAACACAAAATATATTCACTATTATTAAAAGACAACCCATAACAAAATCAAATCAAACCTTTAAAAAAATAAAGATGAAAGGAAACATGTTTGTGTTGGCTGGCATAATGGGAACAAAGCAGCAGTTGCATTGGGCACATGAGTGGCAAACAAAAGGGAATGTGAGGACTCTAATCCAACACGACATCAAAAAAATTATATGTGATAAGGACTCAAAAAAATAACATTATCTTTTGTATTGTCAAAAATGGAAGGGATCTCTGCATGCAGTCCTTATTTGCTCTTACTCTCTTTTTTTTTTTCTTTTTTTTATAAAAAGTTGTCTTGAAATCAGAGGGAGTCCAAAACAAAATTATTAAACACCATGTGATGGATGTGTGGGTGTATATATTGTTAAGGAAGGTCCATCAAAGAGAGATTCCCTGCACTTTCAATGGTTGATCAGACGGTGGTCATTGAGTGTACCCAAAAAGGTATTTGGACAGTAAGGTTGACCAGGTGGTCAAACAAAATCAGCTCTATCAATTATCATCCATTCATGCACCTACATGCCAAACCATATTATATTATATGTATATATACAACAACTTGTGATAATCATGGAAGGGAACTTTGCATCCATGCCCACCTTGAAGGAAATTTTCTAAACATGTACATTAATTTCTTGGTGTTACATTAGGGGTTTTTACTTTCTGGTTAAATCTTCTCGATCCTTTGATACTCATGTAGTTATTCAATTCATTCCATATAGTGTTCTCCTTTGACATCTTTTGCAATCTCATGTAACTATGTCCTGCTCATAGAAAATTCAATGATTCTACCATGAAGTCAGAAGAGTTTTTTTTTTTAAAAAAAAAAGAAGTAGATGTTGTTGCCACGCTTTTATTTGAAGATTTTAAAGTGCAACATTAAAAGAGGTGAGAGGAAATAGAAAAAGAAAATTAAGCCAAAAGAAGAAAAATGAACACAAGGAAGGTAAGGGAATTCTCAGCGGCGAAGAGCCGGTCAAAGATATTTAACTGGGCTTGTCACCGAGAGATCCCCTATTAAAACGTGATTCTCAAGTGTCCATTATCGATGTGTACTTCCCTCACTTCAGCTAAACGTCCCCAAATCCAACGATTCTGCCATGAAGTCGGAAGAGTTATTTCTAATGTGGTTAAAGTATCAGGCGCATCTATCCCTACCAAGGGATTCCTTTAACCAACTATCAACAAACAAACAAAAAAAAATCAAAACAGTGTTTGGTTGTTTCCATCGATCCAAGTTGACTGAACTTGGTTGTCATTTTAGGTTTTGGGCGACCGAACTTGATCACCATTTTAAGTTTTGGGAAACTGAACTTGGTTGAACAAGGTTTGTGATAAAAGTTTATAAATTTTATTTTAAAAACATAATCCCACGACGTGTATCCTCTTTAGATCTTTCATACCACCCCAAGTCTGAGTTGTAATATAGGGAGAATTAATCATTATTCTTAAATATAGAACATAAGAACAATTTTCTTACAAAAGTGAGGGACAAATTTTCAAAAGCCATATATAAAATTTGTTTGGATCAACTGATAGTTTTTTTTGTTTTCAAATAAAGAATCTGCTTAACTGTGAATTCAAACGAAACTTAAAAATGATATATATTCATCTAATAATATATTTTTGTATAAAAAATTGAATCAATTGAAAGCACACCTACTTACATTTTTTCATAGTCCCTTAGCTGCTATTTGGATAAAAGAATAAATGTAGAATATGCTGGATAAACCCAAAACTTTATTTGTTTACAAAGCAATGTAGATATAGTTATATCAAAAATAGTTCTGGACCTGTTCGACCAAGTTTGGTCGATCAAAACCTACAATGGCAATAATGTTTGGTAGACCTGAGAGGTTCAAATCCCATTTTTATGGGCGAACAGGGTTAGGAAGTGTTAGATAGTTTTGGATCCTGTTCGACCAAGTTCAGTCGCCCAAAACCAAAAATGACAATCAAGTTTCGTCGACCTGGCCGGATCGGTAAAAAGAGCCAAACACCATTTTTTTCTTTTTTTTTCGATGGTGAGTTAAGGGAATCCCTTACTGAAGATAGACGCGCCCTAAATTATCCACAAATTAAATCACAAACTTCACTTGTTAGACAAATGAGATGTCACATGCCAGTGCTCTGGACCAGCTTCTCAAGTATAACTATGTATAACTATGTCACTTAATTATTGAATCTCTAGTCATCATAGCAATAATGATACATTGTCGCTTATCATCACACATTTAAAGACATTCCCAGACTGAGTTTAGTTGAATTAGAGGGGATCCTTAGCAAACTCATGAAATGGTTCCCCAGAATGCATATACAAAATTTTTGGTTAAGAACATTTTGCATAAATTCTAAAATCAATCTTATAAATATTAAAAATAGCAAAAAAAATAAAACATATTCAATATTAGGAGAGCTAATATCTCGTTTTTCTATTAACATGGAATACAAAAAGCAAAAAGAAATACTTTATAAGTTATGAGATTTTTTTTCAATTTGTTCTGAAATAATAATCTTCTTTATAAAATCAAATAAAAACAAAACTAAATTCCTACAAAATAGGATAAAGTTAATAACTAATGAAAACTAAATAAAGCAGAAGCAATAAATAGATGATCTTTTTATAAAAGAAAACAAAAAAATCGGAATCCAAAAAAATAAAATTAGTTTTACATGATGTAAATTTGGATAATGTTAATAATGAAACAAAATATTATAGAACAATATAGGAGGATATGATGCATATGGGAAAAAAACATAATTTGAATCTTAATTATAAAAATACTCAAATAATTTATGATAAAACAAAATTTGATTCCACTCTTGCAGCTTCTGCATGAATGATTTGTCCTGCATGACCCCTGAAGATTACACTATAGCAAACCATTTTTATCATGTAAAGATCTATCAAAACCATACCAGTTATGCAACTGATTTTTTTTTCTGCCATGTAAAACACGGGACCGGGTTAGGTCCAACACTCGTTGGAAAATTCAATTGTCTAACACGTTTCGGTTCGTTTGATCTAAATACATAAAAATTTGACATATCAAAAACAATTATATTTGAGATATTTTATAATTAATGCCTTTAAACCAAATTTAGCATTTAATTAGATTACAATTTTCCCCATTTTAGAAACTTCTCTATTCCTCGCCCCCCCCCCCCCCCTCTCCTTCTCCTTCTCCTCCTCTTAGACTTTTCACCACCTCCATTAACCCTCACAATTTGTTCTAATGAATTTGATTTAATTTAAGGATTGGATTTTTTTTATATATTCTGGTTTGATGAAAACATATTTGTTTCAATTTATAACAAGTTTAGTTTTAAATTTTATTTGGTTCTAAGTTGGGGAGAATCTGAATTAAGCCAAAATGAATTACATTTTAATATTTCCACCTCTTTTAACCCCTCACAACTCAGGCTGATTATAAATTTAGTTGCATGCAAAAAAACATAGAACAAATTATTTTATGTACACAAGTGAAATAAAATCAGTTCCAAAGCATCATTGTTTTTTTATTTGCATGCAACAAATATAAAACGAATTAATTTTACCCTGTATTCTTCCGTGGATGTGAGAGAGGTTTCGGCAACGTTGCCGCTCGCCGTCAATAGGGGGGTTGAGTGGGAGGAGAGAAAGTGTGTGACAATTGGTCTGAGTCGTAGGGGTTAATGGAGGTGATGAAAAGTCTAAGAGGACGAGAAGGAGAATGGGGAAGGAATAGAGAAGTTTTTAAAATAGAAAAAATTGTAATCTAATTAAATGCTAAATTTGGTTTAAATGCATTAATTACATAATATCTCAAATATAATTGCTTTTGATGTATCAATTTTTATGTATTTAGTTCAAATGATCCAAAACGCGTTAGACAATCGAATTGTTCAACTGGTATTAGACCTAACCTGGTCCCATAAAACACTATGTCAAAAGATCTCTCAAATTAGGAAAGCTCTTAGCCTGCACACACACACACACATATCAGTCAAGGTGTCCTTAAAAGTTAAAATCTCTTCTAGGCCCCGTTTGATACTGCATCGGGGACACCACATCGAGGGAAGCGAGAAACAGTTTGAGAAGCAGTGTTTTGAAGCATTTCAAATGTGAAAAAAAAAATACATTTCTAACGCATGCACCAAGTTGAAAATGTCAACGCAGGTTTTTTGTTTGGTTTGGAGATAGTGTTCCATCGCGTCCGTCAGCACAAACACGCCCCCGACACTTTCCCGAACGAGCTCTTAGTAGGCATGCAGCTTACAAATTAATTAAGGTATTCACTTCATGAACACAAACAAGGCTAATTAAGCATTCATTTGTGTGCAGCCCCACACGTATTTCCCAGTGACATACATGCTTTATTACATAGATTATGTGAACTTTTCATAATAAGATATATATATTTCAATGAAAAATATATTTTATTTTTTTATGAAGATACATGTCTGATAACATAAAATATTGTAAACTTCAAAAAAAATCAGTAAAGATTGAACATAAAACTGTCCTAGCTACCACTATCCTTCAATTTGAAAAATATCATGTAAATTAAATCACACCAGCACATGTTTCAAAAATATCATTTACCAATTCTAATTTAAAAAACATTGAGAAATCATTTTTTTTTATGGTGAAAGTCCATTTACTGGTATGGTGAAGACATAAGTTGCCTTTAGTACATAAACAATATTACCATGTCAATCAATATAGCCATTTACTGGTATGATGAAGACATAGGTTGTCTTTAGTTAAGATAGATGCATACAAGTTCACACTAATTTCCAGTCTTGTTACTAGCAAATACTTGACTCAATGCCTCCTCAACCAGGGAGGGTCCTCTACCAAGGTCCCATTAGGGAAAGCAGGTGGCGAAAGCAAATTGAAGCTTTGCTTCCGAACCTTCTACACACTGTTTTTGGGTTAAAAATGAAAATCATATGCTAGTTTTTATTTGGATCTACGATAACGTTACGTGAAATTTCTTGTCACATAATCCACCCCACCACGTATCATAAAACATAGGGTCATGTCCACCATACAACCCCCCAAATTACCATTCCAAAATAATAAAAAAGAAAACACACGATATAAATAAATCCAACTCCATGGAAACTCCACATATATCCCCTTCTCCATCAACCCTACTTTTCACCACCACCACTTCCTCTCAAAACAAACTACTTTTCTCCATCTTAAAAATTAAATTTATTTAAACTATTTTATTTAAAATCATAATTTTCCAAAACATTTTCAAGCACAACCTTAGACGAAAGGGGGTGTCCTCTACCAAGACCAACACGCCAGTGAAACGAGGGACCTATTTGTAATGCTCATAAAACATAGGGTCATCTCCACCATACAACCCCAAACATTACCCTTCCAAAAAAAAACATATATATATATATATACAAACAAATATACATATAAATAAAAATAAGCCCAACCCCATGGAAACTTCCCCCCACATATATATATATCCCCAACAAAACCCACATCCCCCCTACTTTTTTCACCATCACCATCTCTCAAAAGAAATGCAGACAATCCCATGGACCCTAACCACCACCTCCTCCCACCACCACCCAAACCAACTAGAACCCATGTTCGAGAAACCACTGACACCCAGCGACGTCGGCAAGCTCAACCGCCTCGTCATCCCCAAACACCACGCTGAGACCCACTTCCCCCTCGTCTCCTCCTCCTCCTCCTCCGAAAAGGGTGGTCTGACACTCTGTTTCGAAGACGAGTCGGGGAAGCAGTGGAGGTTCAGGTACTCGTACTGGAACAGCAGTCAGAGCTACGTTTTGACCAAAGGTTGGAGCCGGTATGTGAAGGAGAAGAGACTCGACGCCGGCGACGTCGTGTCTTTTGGGAGGTGTCGACGTGACCGGAGTCGACTTTTCATTGGGTGGCGAAGGCGGGACGAGGCGGCGGCGTCGGCGGCGGCGGCGGTGGTTGTGGGTCAGACGCAGGGACGACGACAACAGCATGGGTGGGGAGGTGAGTGAGTTTGTTTGATTGTGCTTATTCTCACCGGCCGGTGAAATATTTCCTTTATTAGAGTTACAGAACTCAGGTTAACAAAATATATATATTTTTTAAAAAAATTTATATTTATTAAAACATTGATATATTCAATCTTTTTTATAGGGTAAAATACAGTTTTATGTTCATCGTTAACATACGTCTCTTACACATAAAAGCTTTTATATATTTATTAAAAATATAAAAAACTAATAAACTTTGTTATGCTTATTCTCACATGGTAGTCATCTTATCAATGATTTATGAAATATCAATTTATACAGTGTTATTCGTTTTTATATATATTATTAGTGTCATAAATTCATATTAAAAATATATATATCTCGTTAAAATATTTTAGATTTGAATTCATAAAATTTAATAAAATATATATTTTATTTTTATAAAAATATACACTTAACAAGATATATAGTACATATTATTTTTTAAAAAAAATTGGACTGATGTACTATTAGACTTTAAAATAAATTGGTTGTAAAATTTTCCTTTTATGAATTGTCCGTGGGTTGTATTTGCATGTAACTGTACTCATAAAATCTAGATGAAGATATATATAAATTGTGAATTCATTAAGATATATATTGGTTTAATTTTAATAATGATCTAGGTCAGAACTAATTTTTAAAAACACATTTTTCATGAAAAAAAAAACTAAATTGTATTAATAAAAAAAATAATTTGTCACATTATTTTAGTAAACTCAAGTCACATAATGAGTGTATATCTGACACAAATCCTGGATCAGGTGACCACCCGGTGATCATAGAGTCAGCTGTCCCGCAGGTCTACTCAAAGCGGCTCAGGTTGTTCGGGGTCAACCTCGACTACTACGTCACGGACCGGACCGAACCGGACCCGGTTCGGACCTACCAAGCCTACCCACGCATCGTAAGCATCCCCTAACCCCTACCGTACGATCTTCATCGGACGGTTCAAAAAATTCATAATTTTTTTTTTCACGTGATGGGACAGGATCTGAATTGAATTGATCGGCGAGGAAAAAGAGACGTGCGAGACGTGGTGAAGAAAAAAATATATATAATTAAATAAAAAAATATCTGTGACGTTATTTTGTTTTTTTTTATTATTTTTAACGAAAATTGGATTAAATGAGATTTTCCCCGATTTATCGGGGTCCAAATAGGGACTGTACGGCGATGTATGGGTGAGATAAGATGGGACCCACAACAAGGCATGGCACGCCTTGCAAATCTGACAACAGTGAAGTCAAAGTCTGTACTTTTTTTTTTTTTTTTTTTTTTACCTATGTTACATGCCAGGTTAAAATGGGGGAGATTTCTAACATGACATGATATGATGTATAATTGTATTTTTTTTTTTTATAGCTCTGAGTCTGTGGTCTTGTTTGTAATTTTTTTATTTGTATGAATGAAAAACAATATCATTTTATGATATTTTATTAGAAAAAAATCAAATGTACATTAAAATAAATCATTTTTATTTGGTTATGTTTTTAGTTAATTCTTGTTTGATAACAAAGTAATGAAGTTTTTTGGTTTGATTGATTAGGGATAAGAGTTATAGATAAAAATATAAGATGTTAATAGAGTGTAGGTAAAATATATAATGGTAAAAAAATGTTTCGATAAGTGGCTATTTAATTTAATAATATAAAATGACAGATGATTTGATATGTGAGTTTTATTTGTACCAGTAGAATATATTATGTGGAATACCATGATTTTAGAAGAACCTAGAATATCAATATCAATTTATTCTCAGCTATTCTAATATAGTTATACTCACTTATTCCTTCCAAGTAAACAAATTTTTGGACTTATTCTCTCCTTATTCCACCCAATTCTCCCCCTATTCTTTCATGAAAAAGGGCATTAGGGTTATAACAGGGGCCAAGTGACATTTCTTGTTTCAACGAGGGCTATATTAAAATGTTAAGTTCAGTTTGGTTTTTTTTTTTTTCTGTCACAGATGCAGTCCTCATCTAATATTAAAATGTGCATTTTTATAATATATATATATATATATATAAATGAATTATACGCACTCATTTTAAAGAAAATATATAACTCATAAAAAATGTTACACTCGATCTATTTTACAGTCTAAAATGCATTCATGTTTTTTATATAAAAAAATCATATATCTCATTTAATCAAATATGCATTTTTTAAAAGATGAAATATATAACATAATTGAGTAGTATTATTCATGAAAAATGTAAAAAAATTCTTAACTAAATATATTTTTTCAAAAATAATTAATTAAATATATGAAAACATTCAGAATTGTAAATACACACACACAATAAAGCTCATACCTCATTATGTAGACCTAATTGAAGAGAGTCCACATATAATTTGAGGTCCACGACAATATCATGCCAGCGAGACCATTAAAACGTGTTTCAAAAACAAACGACATGTTACATGATATTTGTTTGTTTTGTTTACCCAACTTTTTTACTTCTTGACACGGACATCTTGGCATCGCGGCATAATCACTCTCGACTGATTTTGATCAGATGCTCAGTGTTAATTGACTCTTATTTGTTTATTTTTATCTTTTATGTATCTTTTCTCCTACATCTCATATTTTGAAATTCGATCTTTCATGAATAAAATCAAATCGGATAGCAAGTTTTTAGATCATTCAATGAATAAATAAAACTTGCTTTCTATTTATTGCATGAATGGTGTGATTTTAGATATTCCATTGTGAGTGGGAAAGGTCACTCTTTTTTTCTTTTTGTTTTTTTTTTTCATCCATCTTGAAAGAGTCCCAAGATAAACGTGGAGTACTTGATTAAAAAGTTCCTTGGCTGTGGTTGTATCATAACACTGCACGTGTATATATTTCTTTTTTTCTAGAGGGAATAAATAAACGAGGGAAAATTTCAAATAACTCCATGTAATGTAAATTGCTTGAAAATCATATAACGCCCTGATTTTTTTTTAAAGTCCATGTAACTCTCTGAAATTACATATGTAAATTAAATCTCTCTCTGAGTTAAATTTTCATTGACTGATTAAGATTATTTTATGAATATTTTGTCTGGTTAACTCTTATTGAAAACATAGTATACCAAAAAAAACCCTACAATGTGTAAACAAAAAAATGTGAAAAATCATTTTTAAATGATGATTTACCCCCTCCGGATAGGGTTTTCTATCTAGAGGGGTAAAACTGTCATTTAAATAAGATTTTTCATAAATTATAGGGGTTTTTGGTATAAATTTGTTTTCAGTTAGGGCTAAATCAAATGAAATATTGGCATAATATTACTCATCTATCAAAAGAAGCTTAATTTGAAGAGTTATTTGAATTTATATAGTGTTTTCGTATAGTTATATGAACTTTAGAAAAATTCAGTTTAGAAAGGGCTATTTAGATTTTTCCAAATAAATAAATATAATACTAATTTAGTGTACGCGCTTTACCCTTAATATTGAGTTTTGTGAAAATTATGTTAATGAAATGAGTGAAAAAACATTAAAGTCCACATAAATATAGCTTTTTGAAAATCCTGACTTAAAAGTATCTTTCTGAACATATAAAACCAACAAAAACAATCTTTCATTTAAAATTAGTTATGATTTACAAACCCATTTCTTATCAACACTTGCTTGCTTAGCACCTAAATTCACACAAGCACCACTAAGGATTTGTTTGGTGTTCATTCAAAAAATTACATCTGAAATCCTCCTATTCAAAAAATTACAAAATTTTCTCTTCTATGAAATCTATCAAGAATAGAGCCCTACAAATGAGAAATTTTTCTTTTAAACCAGAGTCACCAAACCAGCCCTAAGAATAACTTAAAGCATGGAAGGGTTGTGTTCCTTTTGAGCTCTATGGAGTAACATCAATGCCTCCTAATAGAGATCTTTTAAGCAGTCATTGTAACTCCAAAGTTAATTAATGCAATAATCAACTATTCAAAGACAACTGGATGCATTTACTGTAAGAATTAACTCACACAATAATTAATTAAAATGTGAAAACACCAATGGCACCAGATTTTTCTGGCATGTAAGTATACATCAATCAGAGCAGTCCCCATAAAAAAAAAAGAATATGGTTGCAGTTCTCATCACAAAAGCATGCAATTGCCTGCTCTCCATACTGGCTAACCTTTGTGGCACAAGCACTGAGAATGCTTGAAAGAGTGAATTTCACTTGGTGAGGTTCCTTCTTCCTGCTCATGTAAAAAGTGCCATGCGATCGTTGCATTCCATGAGACAATAATTCACCTGCATTTGAGGTACATGTTCATAGCCATGCTTGGATGAATGGCTTGTCTATGGAAGATCTTTCCTTCTGCAATAGCTTTCTTCTTCGCACACGCCTTCACTTGATCTTCTGAATCTGATATGCTAAAATCCAAGCAACAGATATTTCCAATGTTTGTGGTCTCAAATTTGGCATTGCCTCCGATGGGTACTTTATTCTAAAGGGGGTCTTGTATGTGTATATCACCCTATGGGGTTTCATGAAATGCTAGCCCATCGTAGTTCACAAAAGCTGTGAAATCTTTTTTGGTAGGTAAGTTTTCTTTCCCTGATTAAATAGTATCTTGTCAGCAAGAGTAAGAGTTCAACCCTGGACTACTCAATAAAGAGTGGACATCTCTGCTAACCTGCTAAAAGGTGGTTTAGTAAGCTATCAAATCTTCCATATATGTTAGCAAGATGAAACATAAGAATTGATACTTTGAAATTTGAAATACCAATAGATCATTTCTATAAGCACTTACAAGAGAAACCTTTATGAGAGAGAAGATCGAGTTCATTTTTTAAAGACATCTTCTTGAAGTGGAGATTTATCATCTCCTTTGGCATCATCTTTCATTTCCATTACCTGCTGCAACCCTTCTTGATACCCTTGGATAAAGGCTTTGAGAGCATCACTATATGCAGATGCACGCGTCATGTACAGTCGTTGCAAGGCAGGCCGTAAAGTCTCCATTCCACCTCTCGCTGCTACCGCTGTTTAATTAATATGAAACAAACGTTTACAAAATGTGTTTAATGGAACAAGCATTGGAATTCCAATACGACCTACAAATCATCATATGGTGCAAATTTGCTCGACTTATAGCTGAAAGATGGTACAAAATATAATCTTTTTCTAGTGGAAGCTGGTTTTAGTATTTGATGGGCCAGGATACATAACATTTGTTGGCAATTACATTTCTATCAAGGAGCATTTGGATGCAACCATTCACAAGAATCCTCATTGTTAAAGTTTCCTCTTTGGATGGGAGTTCGACTAATCCAACATCATTTTATGAATCCTTTATTTTGGATAATAAGAGAGAATTTTTTGGAGTGCCATGAAAGTTTACATAAATGTTTTCAGAACTCCATCACCGTTGAATTTTTTTTTTTAGAATTCAAATTGGAGATTTTCTTGAAAATCCAAATGCACTTCCCCACCCAACCCCCATGGAGGAGAATAAATTCAAATAATATACATTAAATAAAGCTGGAAATATCAAGCATATGGATAATTGTCTACTCAAGTAGAACATAGAGCATGGAAATGACTGTCCAACTTGATCTGAACAATGAACAAATTATCTACCGACAGTTTGGAAGTTTCACAAGGTCACTCATCTTCAGGCAATTGAATGTCAATATAGGTTTTAGCATGTGTTGCGCCAAGGTAAAACAGTATATGTGAGCTCTCATACTGATTTTTCGCAGACAAGCAGAGCTTGTCATAAACACTGTCCTTGTTCAAATGGACAAGCTTCTTATGGCCAACTAATGTATCAAAAGAGACATTCCCTAGCACTTGCGATTATATGAAGAAGTGATTCAAAACAAGCACAGACATCAAACCCAAAAACTATACAAAGGTTTCTCGTTCAACTGGGAGGAACCATGATAACATCAATGTAAGAATACAATAGAGGAAGTTTTTTTTTAATAAACATTGGAGCCTTCATATTAGAATTGATGTCCCTCTAACAAAAGGAGGCAATATTAAGCTCTAATTTTGTCCTAGATTTAACAAGAAATCATCACAAAGTCCATTGTTATATTCAAACTCAAAAAATGAACAATTCAAGCATTCTACTGAAGTACCCTTTTTAAATAGGTGTACCACCCCCACCATCCACACCCAAAACACACAAAAGAGGTGGGATTGAACAAACATCCAGTTTGGAGAGAGTAGTGCTTACCGGATAAGCAAAACTTGGTTCATGCCCTGAATTAGTTTCTAAGTTATAATTTCACATTTTCCCCATATAGAAGTATCTTTCTTTTTCATAAAAACTGAACAAAGAAAAGATTGCAAAATTCCCATATAACAAGTTTTTTCTTCACCTACCCAGTGACCCACCCCATCCATGATCACATAATTTGACAGGTTCAGCCAATGGTCACATGTTTTACGCAATTTATAGACACCCAATTATTCATGGTTGGAAAAAGAATGCATGTTAAACCAATTAAATCAATGTGGTCTGAGTAGTGCATTCTGATTTTCGAAACATTGGTTTGGAATAAATGGAGAAATATGCGATGCCTAAATGTAGGGCCATGAGTTGAGGTTCTTGCTGGGAAATAAATTAACTACATTGGCATTGTGAACTATGTCAAACCCATGAATTGGAACATAAAAGCATCCATTAGTTCAAGATAGTTTCCAACTCAACCCCAAACATTGGGAATAAGAATAGCATTGATGTGTGTGTGTGTGCTACATCTGTTCTCCCATGAAAATTTACTTGCTGAATGGTAGATGAATTAATGATAGCTGATAAGCCAATAAGAATGTCATAAATATCCAAATATTATTTTCCAGATTACAGTTATTTTTATGCCTAATTAAAAATTAAGTTCAACAAGAAAATGAAATTGGAACCACAAATTATGAGAGAATATACAACATAAAAGCTTTCATTTGCCAAAGGCCCACTTCAGCCTCTAATGTTTTCTTATTACATTCTCTTTCAAGCAATCTTTGTTCTTTGACTTCTTTCCTCTTCCAAAATTTCCTCCCTCATTTTGTTGCATCAGGTTCGAATGCTCATTGAATTAATCACAGCTAATAAACCAGTAGGGATGTCACATACATCTGGGAGTTCTTTAATTTAATCCAAACAATTAAGGACAATAAACTTCACATTAATCCCACCCTAGTCGATGATATGAAAACAACTAACAAGAGCCTTGAGATATAATAGCCTGGTTTCATTCAATCTTTATTTCTAAAAAAACAAGTAGATTATGCATCAAAATCAAGAGTGGGTACAGGCATGCTCACCAAGATCCTCCAAGGTTGACGGTTCTGTCTTCCCAGATTCACCATCCTCTCTATCAGTTTTCTTATCACTCACTTCCTCCTTCTTAAACTCATCTGGCCAAACTTCAGGACGTATATCCCTAACCCAACTCGCTGCGTACAGCTGAGTTGCTTTCTTCACCACCTACATGGTTAAAAATGCTCACCAATAATCATATATGCCACAAACATTATGTCAAACAAATGATGTGCACTAGATTGAAACAAGAACAAAATTGAAAAAAAAGAAAAAAAGATAGAAAGCAATACTTACATCGAACTCTTCCTTCCAAGTCAACTTCCTTGGCTTCCGAATGTGAGGTGGGTCGGGTAAAGACGAAGGGAACGCAATCTCCTTCAGATCATAGCGGACATAATCATATACTTTTCTACACACCACCCTGAACTTCATTTCATCTGGTCATTTGTTGAGGGAAAAACATGTGGAGTTATACACAAAGTATTTAGCTTGTTTTGATAACAAAATCATAGGAACCACATATCAAAATATGAAATTATAAAGTGAGAGTTCATATTGTTTCTTACTATTATTAAGTAGAGATCACTATTCAGATATGCGGGCACATATGCGGTTCGGTCTTTGGACCGAACCCCATAAGGCCAGGCGGCCCAACATGCGGTCAAGGACCGCATATGCAGCTGCACTTTTTTTTTTTTTTTGAGAGCTCACAAGATCATATAAAATTTTGAGATGCCTTAAAGGTAGACTTTATATGTTCTCTTGGATGTTAGGAACTCAGGATTGCTTTCGAAACTTGATAGCTTGGGATGTTTTGGCTCTCCTTAATTATTATTTGTTTTACTTTGTATTTTTTTAAACATCTGGGATAAGTTCTTCACCATCCACTATCAACTTACTTGTTTAACAAATTTGGGTACTTTGTTATTCTTATTTGTCAGTGTTATTCATCACAAACCTCTACATCAATTAATGAGCATGTTTTCTTCTCATAGATTTGTATATTTGCTTAGCTTTGTAGATTTGTACCTAAAAAGTTAATGAATACTTACTTTTTCTCCAAATATCTTCTCTAATTTCTGATCAAGGGCCTTTGTTATAAATTTGTGATCAAATCTGCGTATTTATTTTGTTATCTATTGTTTGAAAATTATCATCATATATTTTTTTTAATAAAAAAATATACACCACATATACTCCATGCGGTACCATATCCGCATGCAAACTGCATATCGCATTTCTAAACATTGGCAGAGATAGAGAGAAAAATCTAGGAGTTACCTTGGATCCATGAAACGTTCTTCCAGTTAAATATAAACCCCTCAAACATTCTTCTAGTTACATCTAAAACCCCTCAAACATTCTTCTAGTATTTTTTTTTCCATTCTCTCATTTTCTCAATCTCTCCTCTTTCTATCTCTGTCCGTTCTCTAATTTTTTGCTCCCTATCGTTCATCTTTAATTTTCGCATGACAAAACATCAGTATTTCATGTCTTCCTACATCAGATAATTTCACTAGATTGAAACAGTAAATCACAGTATTAACAAAATAGAATAAAAGTATGCTTCATTCTTTGATAACTATCCAACTTTTATAGTCAAAGTAGAAACAGTGGAAGGTTTCATCTTTTATATGGGAAGATCTGTTGATCAACTGAATTTTTCTTACAATCCGGCTTACGCTCAAGGGTGTCTTGGTTTTGGTCGCTCTTGTTGCAGATACAGCGATCATTCCGAATCTCATTCAAGAATTGTTGTAAAATGGGAAAAAAGTAAAGAAAGTAAAGCAGGACGGGTAATTGAGGGACCAAATCCCTATGCTTTTCCAAGACACTTTTCAGGACAACAGGTTACAAGCTGAAACTGTGTACAACCAACTAAATGAAAAGACGATGATGGTTGAAATCCAGCAAGCATGCAAGACTAACCACATCTGGCTTGCAATATGCCATCCAAAAAATAGTGAAGTGGTTTTGGAGAAATGAAAGAATTTAAACACACTGACATTATGATTAGCAAGCTAACAGAAGGTAATACTGATTGCTCACCTAACTGAAGACACACTAACGTTTTAACGATAATAAGAATAACAAAAGATAAAGAAATTTATAAACTAGAAAAAAAAAAGTGTAAAATAAGCCCTGAAGGTAATTGTTCTGAAATCAAATGTAAACGGTTCTCTCAGAGTTGTTAAACCCAAGATACCAGAAGCATTTGTCACCAATAGGGATCAGGGATCACATTCATAGAACAGGCTTGATATGTTAGAAAAAATTATCAGAACCATGGAACCATGGCTGGAATTCCATTCCAGACAATGAGGAGCAGGAGTGTGTGAAAGTTGATTGATCAGGGTGTTTGTGGGTTCGGCGAGGTTGTGACATCGAAGTTACGAGTCAGGTTTAGCTAGTAGTTGTCTTAGTTAGAATTTTCTTTGTGACAAGTTGTGATGTTTATCATCATACTTGATTTTCAGGTTTTCTAGCAATTTTCTTGTTTATCTTAGATTATACATCATTTCCTTGTTTCTAGAATTCTCTTCTCATGAAATTCATATATATTTATCTATGGCTAATTATAATTTTATTTAAATTCTTAGTCCAGGATATTATTATTGTTAAAGAATTGTTAATAATGTTCTCCCATAATTCGCTTGCTTTCTAAATTGCCATGGCAGAATAGCGGTTAGACTTATAGTGAATGATAAAGAACTTAAAATAAAATAAAAAAAGATAACATCATGAGATTTTATGGAATTGAATTATGTCATTTCTCCTCATCTAGATTTCTCATGCAATTTAGAAACACACATCACCCACTCTACCCAACCCTTTTTTGGATGATGGATACGCAGAGTCATTCTGCAATCATATCTCTAATTGAATATATATACTCAATTATGGAAAATGCAAGAAGGTAAGCATTCAATTCATTCAATTGTATGTTTCATATTTTGTGAAGGTGTGTACTTCATTATACAAGTAATGACTACAAAAAATAAAATAAAAATAAAGTGTGTTGACTCTCCCTAACATTTTCCCCCCTTTTTGGTGACATTCAACCCCCCTCTAAATCCATTTCACAAAGACACGACATTCAATCCCCCTCTAAATCCATTTCACAAAGACGCCAGATCGATAAAAAAAAAACCATCGATCCCACAAATTTCCCTCATCAAACACTTCAGAAGTCATAAAATCACTGTACATTGGCTCCCAAATCAAAATTCAAGAGAAGCGAAATATCAAATGGAAGATTCAACATCTACAACAATTTAGCACCCAGCCAAACAAAATTCTACAATTTAGTTGCTGGCCTTTCTTCGAACCCTTTGTAATTGTTCTGTCTAATTATAAATGTCTAAATTTCACCTCAAAAAAAGAAGCATCTACAATTTAGCATCCGAAGGTGAAAACCATGGTCCCCAATTATCACTTGATAGATATAATCATGCGAATTTCAAAAATGCCAAGGATCAACCAATCAAAGTAGAACAAAAAGAGATATACATGCACAGATGCAGCGAATCACATGCGATCAGAAGGCGCTTCACTCCTATCATCGTCGGCGGCAACGGCGGTGGCGGCGTAAGTTATGGTTTAATAGAGAGGGCAATCAAAGTATGAAATGGGGAGGCCTTTTTTTCTCAAGTTTTTCAATTAACCCCATCACATTTTTCTTATTTATGTAACAATCTAGAGATAATAATGCTATGAACATTCGTGCACTCAGTCCATTTTGTAGTCTCATTTCCCATGTCTACTACACTTTTTTAAAAAGTGCACATTTTACAAAAAGGGAAAAATGCACATAACCCCCTCAAAGTTTGTCAATATTCAAATAGACCCCTCATTTTTTTGAAAATCTATATAACCCCCTGATTTTTCTCATGGTTAAGCATATAGCCCCTTGAGTTATTTTACCATCTATTTTTGAAGAACATTATAAGAATATTCTCCAAGAAAAGCCCGTGACTTAATGTTGACATGAAAATATATATTCATATAACCCCTTGTCATTTAACAAAAAAAATTCAAAAAAATCATAGAAAATGACCAAAATACCCCTATCCACCCAAAACCACCAAATGAGCTCTTCTTCCTCCCAATGGTCCTATTTTCAACTGTTGGGGAGTTTCGAAACTTTAAAACCCCCTCCAACTTAAAGGACAAACAAGGGCTCAATTTGGGACTTAATTGGAACTGAATTTGGATCTGATCAAACTGAAACTGGGACTGAATTAGACTGAATTGTTGTAACATGTGCTGATACAAACAAACTGGGAGTGAACTGGACTTAACTGTTGCAACACCAGTTGTAAAAAAAACCAACAAACTGTCCTTAACATGGAATCCAGGCCTGAATACATAAAAAAAAAAAAAAACCTTTAATTTCAGAACCATGGATACCCTTTAATCCACCATGCTAAACAATTCAAGCAATTGATGCCAAATTTCATCGCCATTGAACAATTTGGTGAATTATACAATTAATGGCAAATGCGAGTAAATGAAAAGAAAAATTAGAATAATCTGATTCATTTAATGACCAAAATTGGCAAACCAATCAACAAGATCTTGTAATTCAAAGATCAAGCTATGTAGAGTACCTATTGATGGAGGAATCCGGAGACGGAAAAATCAAGATTTGCTGCGACGACGGCGTGACCGGCGGTGGCGAGTGACGCTTCCTGACTTGATGAACCGATCTCTCAGAGATGGAGGGATGATGATCGACGTATTGGAGGTCTGAGAGAGGGAGAGAGGAAGGGCTGTCGAGGAACGGCGGATCAGCTTTTTAGGGTTTCATGAAAGAGAGGGTGAGTTTTCTTGTTTGGGTGAAATTGAAGGGATCGGATTCAGTGGTCAGTTCAGTCAATAATGAACTGAAGAACGTGAAGATTGAACTGCACTATCAATTGTTGGGGATATATATTTCACTCTCTTATGGATCCAATCAATTATTGAAAAAAAATATGAATTCCTAAATATCATCAATATCCAATAGAAAAGTGAAATACATACTCAACAATTGGTTATGCAGTTCAATTTATAAGTGGTACAGTTCGATTTTCACTTCTTCCAGTTCGATATTGAGGATCCAGTCTCGAAATTGAAAGAGACGGGGTTAATATAGTAATTTAAATTTAGGGGTTATCTTAACTACACCATGGTTTGGTCTGTCAACGGATTGGGTCAAACCCGACTTCTTAAAATCAGGTATTTTAAAGTCTTTTATTGGATTTAGATGGGATCTAGGTCGACCCATTAACAGACTTAGATCGGACTTGGAGAGATCAAAAGATTTCTTAAGAGTCGAACAATGATTTTTTTTTCTTGCCTTCTTTTTTTGGAAAAGAAAATAAAGGGTTTGGGATCTAGGTCAACCCATTAACAGACTTGGATCGGACTTGGAGAGATCAAAAGACTTCTTAAGAGCCGAACAATGATTTTTTTTTCTTGCCTTCTGTTTCGGAAAAGAAAATAAAGGGCTTGAGAAAGGGAATGGAGATAAGGAGAAGGTGAGAAGGATTTTGTTTTAGTGAAAAGAGCACTGCAAGTAGGGGTTGGGGAGACCACATTTCTTTTATTTGGGTTTTTTCATTTCTATTTTAACATAATGAGTTTGAATAAATAAAGTTCAATTTTATGTTTTATGGGGGCATTTGGATTATGGTTTGAATTATTTTGCTTTTACGTGAAGGCAAATGTTTTTTATGCTTAAAATTTTAAATGATTATTCAGTATTTAGTTATAAATGTTGGGTTAGATCATGGCTATTGGGTTGAATCATAAATAAAAAAAATCACATGATATTTGGGTTAGGTCAATCAAGTCCATCAGATCAGGTTGGGGTGGATCCACACCCGACCCATTTTGATCATCGGGTCCTTCGG
Organism: Acorus gramineus; assembly: GCA_030737835.1. Lineage (NCBI taxonomy): Eukaryota > Viridiplantae > Streptophyta > Magnoliopsida > Acorales > Acoraceae > Acorus > Acorus gramineus. The sequence goes on along the minus strand of CM060855.1, from coordinate 4,218,106 downwards.
ATCATGTATTTTACATCTTTTATCAAGTCAGGTCCGAGTCGATCCGCGACCTGTTGACATACCTATTTAAAATTGTTAATGGAGGGGGTAAACAATTAGAGCTATGAAATCAAGTAAGGTTACAACTTGGACGGGTTGAACCAGATCCAACCCGATATTTGGGTGGATTTGGGTTGGAGTTTTAGCGTTCGTGTTCAACCCGAGCCTGAATCCGAGAAACCCAAACCTAAATTGGGTTGGGTTTAGGTTGAGGGTTCGAGTAACTCAAACTAACTCGAACCGAAGTTTTTATATCTAAGTAAAATATTTTAAATAAAATTATAATTTTTTAATGTGTATGATATAATTTGAATTCTACGATTAATTTTTATTTAGAATCCATTTATAGTTTTCATATTTTTATTTTCAAAATAAAAATATTCTTTATTTTTATTTTTATTATTTTTGTTAGACGCAGAATTGACTCTTGGAAAGTTTTAATTGTTTAGAATAATACATTTTTCAAGTGAAACCCGAATCCAACCCGAGCCCAACCTGAATCAAACCCAAAACCCAATCTGAACCCGAACAAAACCCGACGGGTTGGGTTTGGGTTGTGCTTCTCAAACCCGACGGGTTGAATTTGGGTTGGATTACTCCAACCTCGGATTGGGTTGAGGTCCAACCCGACCCAACCCGCTTGCACCCCTAAAATCAAGGGGTCACATGGAATTTTAGAAAAATGAAGAGTCGATCCAAATATAAGCAAACTTTGAGGGAGTTATATACATTTTTCCCTTTAAAAAAAGGTAAGGGCTGTGAATGGGACTACACACGGCTAGATAAATCATTTTCCTAATTGTCATAATGCAATATCTGAGGTTGTCTTGAAGGATTCATGTTTTGCAATTATCAAGATTTATTCTGTCCCACCTAGCTTTGCGCTAGTGGTAGCGAACACCCCTCTCCAAATTGCATACAAGCATGCCTCTTCCTTGAAATTGAGAAAGATCAATAACCTCCTACAGGCTGCTAATCACTGTTCACCATACAAACTTAGGTCTATGATATTCTAGACTGAACGGAAAGTAAACACAACAGCAATGCAGCAACAAGACAAGTAAACAATAGATCATAGACATAAAGAAATATTCAAGAGAGTCAGAGCAGACCAAAATGAACTTTCAAACAAACCATAATTCTAAATGATCAAAAAGAGATCAAATCATGAGAAACAACATTAAGCCATTTCAAATCATCAGAATTCCAATAACAAAACTAGTTATAACATTCAGAAGACGACACATCACAAAATTAAAGCTTTGGAATCTGGTTGGGGCGTGGAATGTTTTTGTATTACATTACAATTGCTATCTACTCCCAACTTGTCCATCAACAATGCTCCTATTAGAGATTCTTCAAGTAACACTATAACGAAGACACGATTAAAAAAGAACAGAGGAAATCAAAATCACAGTTTTCACAAGTAATTCATGCTAAAAAGAAGGGCGATCAATAGAAGATCCAAAAACGCCAACCCAAGAGAGATTAATCTAATCAGAGAAAGCAAAACCTACCGAGATCCCATACTTGGAACTTGATATTGTTGTACTGCACCGTCTCCACATTAAATCCGATCGCTAACAAAACACAATCATCCATCAAACCCTAAAATTCGAGATCAAACCCTAAATTTACCATGTAACAGAACGGTTGGACAGAATTAAACCCCTAAAATTCGAGATCAAAACCCAAAATTCGAACCGCACATATCAATAAACACTAAAAAAACACAACAGATCCAAAAAAACCTCAGATCAAAAACACAATCAAAGAAGAGAAGAGAGAGACCTTGCAAAGCCTGGCAATGTAATCATTCTTCCTGATGGTCCCCGCGGCCAGGTGGTTCAGCGAAGGCGGCGAGGGGTGATCGGTTCAACGAAGGTGGCTTCGAAATCTGATCGGTGTTCCTGCGTGACTCCTACCGACGAGCCGCTGAATCGGCGATTGCGAGAAGGCCGAAGGTTGTTTAACCTAAAATGTTTTGTTTTGTTGAGAGAGAGAGAGAGAAACCCTAAAGTGTTTTTGCGATTTGGACGAGCAGTGGCCGGTTGTTTGGAGAGAAACCCTAAAATTGAGAGTGAAAACGAGGGAGGAAACTAAGCCTGTCAATCGGACGGATCTGTATCCGTATCCGAATTAGATATCTGAAAAAATATCTGTATCTGATATCCGACGGATATTCCAAAACCCATATCCGTATCCGATCTGAAAATCCGGATACAGATTCAGATAAAATCTGAAATATCCGAACCAGATTAAAATATAATTTTTTTATAAAATCTTAAGTCCTAACATGGTTAAATAGGTATCAACTAAAGACATAAAAACACAAATCTTAATATAGTTAAATAAGTATTCAACATGATTAAATAGGTTTGTGTTTTGTCCAAGATCATGAGCCATTGGATTTTCATCTAAGGATTGAAACTAATTTTAACATATATAAATAAAATAACAATTCGGATACGGATTATTTAGTTCGGATACGGATTTTCGGAAATCGGATATTTTCTGTATTTTTTTTATACGGATTCGGATCGGATACGGATATTTTTTCGGATAATTGACAGGCTTAGAGGAAACCCTAAAATGTTTTTGTTTGACTAGAAAGAGTGTAAACGAGGGAATCATTTTGTTTTTGTTTCTTTTATTCTTTTATTATTATTATTGGGGGATTTGTTGATGAAGTGGATCTGTAAAAAAGGCATGACCGTTGATGAAGTGGAATTTGTAGATTGTGGTGTTGCTCGGTGTTGGAAGTTGGATCTGGACTGTTGATGAAGTAGAATTTGTGGAGTGTGGTTTTTGTGGACCTTATATGCATATGAATATATGTGTATTTATATATGTATACATATACGCATCTATATGTTTTATAAGAGTACTTTATTAGTTTTTATAGAGATAAAATGAGAAATTCAAAGGCATTAATTAACACACTTTGTATTACAATACCCATATTGTTGTATGCTTTAACAAAAAAAACTTATATTTTAGCCAAGAAAGGATATTTATATAGTTTTCTCTTTTTTCTAAAAAAATAAATTAAATTATAGTCTGTCTCTTTATTTTATTAATTCGATGATATAAAAAAAGTGACACTTTTTTCATTAGTCACAAATAGTAAATAAAATAACAACAGCATATTAAATATATATATATATATATATAATTTTTTTGTTAATATGTACTTAGAAAATAGATTAATATATCTCATATATCTTATGAATGCTTAATATATTAGTCTTTCACAATAATTATATTTCCAATTTACTATAAATAAATTTTTATAAATGTAACTTTCTAAAAAAAGATTTTTGAAAGTCTGACTTTGATGTTTAGGGACACTTGTTCTTTGACAAGAATTTAATATAGCATGTGCATGTTTTTTTAAAATAATAATTTTTCTAGCTCCTAACTAAATGTATGATATATAAAAAGACAATATTCAATTTGCTTGGACGGTGGAGGTATTATACGAATGTTTTGGGTTGGACGGTGCATGACTGTGATGATGACATCTTGTTCTAAATAGTGGAGTGCATGCATTGGTTATCTTGTAAGCACAGACCACAGAAAAATGAGGTTTATGCAGGATGGAATGTCAAGAACAAAATAGATAGAGAGTGATAACTGAAAATCTAACTTGGCATTAAACTTATTAAAGACAAGAACAAGCGAATTGTATATAATATCAAAATAAATATGCTCAAATTTAAAAGAAACGAACTTCAATTAATTACAATGGTTGAAAAGACATAATGTCATTTGGAAATGAGTTCATCAAGCACATGCATGATACAAAATGTCTTATGCAGATTTAATTACAATAAACACGATTAATATAATTAACCATCTTATTCGATGAAGGACTAGCGTGAAAAATAAAGTATATATCTAGACTGAATATACTAATTTTTTTATCCATATATTCTATTTATACATCTGGACAAAGCAAAATATATATGAAAAAAGGACCCTTAAAAAATGATAGTACAATAAATAATGTTCCACTATATATATTTGAAATCAAATCAAAAGAAAGATTTACATTTATAGTCAAAAGGTACAATAAATAATGTTCCACTATATATATTTGAAATCAAATCAAAAGAAAGATTTACATTTATAGTCAAAAGGATCTTAGTCTGATAGCGATCCAGTTTAGATTTCACATTCTGATTTTGCAAGAAATTAAATATTTTAAAAATCAATAATAAAAAAATGATATCGCAGCAAAAAGCCATCTAATTTCACAGCCAAAAGTTGTATCTTTTGCAAAAAACAAATATCTTTTGCTGCGGAGACCAAAAAACTAATTTCGCAGCTAAAAGCCATTCTTTTCGTAGCAAAAGATTATATCTTTTACTACGAAAAAATTCATCGTAGCAAAAAGTTATATCTATTGCTACGGAGACCAATTTCGCAGCTAAAAGTCACCTCTTTTGCTACAAAAGATATAGGTCGCAGAGAAAGGTCATACTTTCTGCAACGAAAAATTAATTTCGCAGAGAAAAGTTCGTAAGCTAATGGCCGAATTTGTTGTAGTGTTAACCCAGACTGCATTCAGATTCATATGATAAAAGATCTCCAAGAATGAATTAACACAAAGAATCACATAAAGACAAAGAAGAGCAATCAGCACATGGATTTACATGTTTCCTCAGCATCCACAAACTCTCAGCATACCACAAATTTACTATAGAACATTGTATAGTACAAAGCCCTTGCAACAATCCTTCTATCTTTCTCTCTCTTAAACATGCTTTTCTCTTGCCACACACCATTCTAATATTTCTAGATCTATGACACATTACTAAGAGCATATCCAATCAAATACTCAGGTCTTTACTCAAATTTAAATTTGAGTAAAAGTTACTCAAAATTCTCTCCAACCATTTACTCATACCCATACCAAATTAAGTTTTTACTCAAATCTTTACCTAAATAAAGGGAAACTTAAATCTTTACACAAATTTTTAACATCTCTTTTTTTCCTTTATCTCCACATTTTATTCTAATGTGATTTTTTTTTCTCTTTAACTCCACCTTTAATTGAATTATATTATATGCCTTCCCACCCCTTAAAATTTTCACTATCTCTTGAAACCCAAAAAAAAAAAAAAAAGTAAGTGGTCTTCTTTCTTAAGTCTTCATCTTTGTTTTTTAACTTCTTATTATTTTTATTTTAAAAAAAAAATTGGATGATAATAATTTTTAAATTTAAATATCTTGAAAGGAATAAAAATTAAGTAGTAAAAATGTTTAGTGAAAGGACTTTGAAAATGTTTATAGGAGATAATTAAAAGAAGATGTGTATTTTTTAAAAGATTTGAGTAAAACACAAAGTGATGGTTCAAGACACATCATATCAAATCAAGCTTTTACTCAAATTTTAAGTGAAATTTGAGTATTGATTTGAGTAAAGGCCGGAGATGGCATAATATGAACATCAGCTTTTTGAAGAGGTTTTATGAGACTATTTATAACAGGATACAAGTCAGAACCCATTGTTTGGATAGAGTGTTAGTGGTGGAATAGACTGGACTAAAGTCAAAAATCTGTTTGGATTGATGGAATAAACCGGTATTTGGATGTCAATATAAGCTAAAATCAAGTAGTTAGAATTCATTTAACAATAAAATATGCATCTCCGATCTACAAGATCATGCCAGATGCTTGGATGGTCTTGGGTGTTATATATTGTGGAGCACGATGATGTGCATAGAGGATTGTTGGCACTACGTAGAGTCGGACGGGGGTCGAGTATTGACTTTTTTGCCCTTAATGAGATGTCATTATAAGAGGACATCTCATATCTTTCATTAAGCTCTAAGATTTTTATCTTCGGTGTGACCATTGTAAAAACTTTTCATTGATAGTGGACTGATCTCTGGTGTGCTCCGTGGACATTGGCAAGATTTGCCGAACCACGTAAATTTTTTGTGTCTTTGTTTCGATTTATTTGTTTATTTCTTTTGATTGATTGCATCCCAAAATCCGAAATCGTAACATTGGGAACTTCCGAACCTTCATGGTATTAGAGATGAAACCAGAGCTTTTTGGTTGCGTTTCATTTGAACGAGCAAATTGGTGTCAAGGCAGATCGAAACGTTTCATTTGGCCGACTCCACCACTAGCATATATTAGGAGGAATAAATGTTAAAAAAGATTATTTTTGAATCTTTACCGACTTAATCTTTAGATAATTTTTACAGATCTCATGTCTCTTCTTATAGAGTCTAGCATACCCCATCCAACGTGTACGCGCACCATATGAAACGTGTGCTAGAAAGACAATGACTTTCAAAGGCTTCACTCATGCAGGATGCCCAGCAAGACAATAACAAAGATTTGATTGAAAGTATAGTTAGGTGTTGATGAATAGACCAATAATGGAGTGAGGTGCAACATTGTAGGGCCAAAAATTGCACCCCTTGCCGCCATTTGTAGTGATAATCTCAATTATTGCACCCCTTGCTGCCAAAAATTGCACCCCTTGCTGTCAAGATTCAGAGGATTGCATGAATTCAAATCCAGTTCCCAATCCACTATAAATACGGGCAAGAAAGAGTCCCTCTTCGAAACATTGATCATATTCTCTCCTCTTTTGTGATGCACCAACCTAGATAAAAAACCGAACCCCACAAGTTTTTTTTTTATTATTGATTTTGCAATCTTACTGGAGAAGGTTAATTGTTTTGTTTAACGATGGATTTTCAAAATAAATATGAAAATGATTGATTTGTAGATTAGCATTGTAGGGTAATTTTTTCGCATTTAGAAGTTATCGAAAACTGCTTCTCTACCACCCATGCTTCTCATAACACGAAGTCCCACGCCACACACCCACTGCACACCCAAACGGACTCTAAGTTAAATAGAGTGGTGGATGATTGACACACATGCTCATAAATTTGCTCGCAAAAACTTAAAGATCGAGGTTCTCCTAATCTTCGATCAATTAGTATGATTGTCTCGTACTTTTATATAATTTCGCTTTTTAATAATAGGGAAAATTTTCCTCAAAAATCAATCGAATCAAGATATATATGTTAATTTGCAAAAAAGTTTTCAGGAAATATAATTCTTGAAACTTTTTTTATTACTAAAAATTGTACGTTTTTATTGTTTTCATCCTAAGGTAGGATTGTTGGGACATTTAAAAATGAGATTAGGTTAAATACGATACGTAAAAACGTAATCTTAAAAAAGTTGTCTAAATCATTATACATTTGCCTACCTAAGCTGTTCAAAATCACAAAACTTGTACCTTGAATTGATTGGAGAAAAAAAAGGACCAAAGTAATTGATATTGTCACATGATAGAGAAGTTAGAGTCAATGCTGAATTTAACACAGTTGAGAGCACCAAATCACAGATCTATCATGGCTATACAAATCACAATCATCAGCATTTCAGCAAGTAATATAATCAAAAGATAGAAGAGGATCCTCATCTCTGACTTCTTCTCTCACGCACCCAAATCTTTCCTTGTGTAGGTGCAGTGCATATATTTTGCATGTAAGGTAATGTTAGAAAATGATGGCTATGAAAGGAACCCTCTGATGGGGATCAATCAATATAACAAAAAGCCAAGCAACCCACATTTGATATGAGTAACTACTCCATTAAAATGTATTCTTTTGGCACTAAAGACATCTTTTCAGTGTCGAAGAGAAACATCTTCTTATCTCTAATGTGTGACTAAACATATCACAAATCTTAAACGTAAAACTTTTATGAGATAAGTTCTGATAAAATCTAATCTGACAGGTATGTTGAAATTTACAAGTGGAAACTTTAGCCAAAAATAAATCATTAGTCTCACTTAAAATCACTCCAGCTGTTTTCTATTTATCTTTGCATGCCATTGATTAAGACATTGCGTCCACAAGAAGCCAAGTAATCTGTTGATTATCTCACTCAAAAGCACTATATTTGGAACCTCATTTTCTTGGACTGTTATTAAATTATTATGATTCACTAAGAAAAGCAAATAAAATAAATTTCAAATCAGGAAGGACTTAACAATTCAAACAGGTAACCTCAAGCCCATGATTGGAGAATTAAATTATTATGCAATTTATAACTATTTTAGTATAAACAAGAATAAAATGATTTTGTATTTAATTATATTTTGCTTATCGAGAAACGTAATAATAAAAATTTTGTTGTTTGGATAAAATGTGAATAAAATATGGATAAAGATTTATAAAAGGTAAAAAAATGATGACAGTTGATTTGACAATTAATTTATAAGAGGTGATAACAGTTGATTTGACAATGGACCCACATATTCTTTTTATTTGAATAACCTGGAATAACTTGATTCTAATGGGTGGATGGAATTCATATACGACTTTATACTAGTTAATTCTAGTATACGGATTTTCATTTATTCCAGTCATCCAAACATCCATAATGAGGTTATTCCGACTAATTCCAATTTATTCTGGACTTATTCTCGAACAAAACATGGGCCAAAAGTATACGATATGTGTGGTCCAGGTCGTGATTTTTGTCCTATCTATTGTTCTTATGGGAGTGTCGTTACACAATCTCTTGTACAATCTTATCTGCAGTATCATATATATCAATTGTTGTCTAATGAAAAATATATATCATTAGGTAAGTTATATATATATCGTTATTCTTATTTTCTAAAAATATGTTTATACAATTCATTAAATTATATATTTTATCTTTAATAGGTGTAGCTTATTAAATGAGGTACATAATTTAAAAAAATCAAATCAAATCGAATGTGGAGTATAGGTTAATCTATGTTTGTGCACAAATTTGATGAGAAAGTGAAAGAAAAGTGAGAAAATTTAGGTCAATGGAAAAGTATTCAAAAGTAAAAAAAAAATCCCTTTGTCCAATTTTCTTTCAAATTCTCACTTTTGAGGAAGAGAAAAAATTTCTCTATTTGTTCTAATAAGACAAAATAGAAAAGAAAAAGTGATGAAAAATTTTGTCCTTCTATTGTTTGGCACAAACATTAGATTTTTGTATGATCAAATGAAAAATTTTCACTTTTCATCACTTTTTCTTACTTTTCCTTTGATACAAACACACCCTGTATTCCTAACATTTTTGTTCTCTTGTTGAATGACTTATTACCCTATCACACAGTCCACGTTAGAGTAGTTCAACTGAAGATTTTCTAGATTATTTTATGGTTATATTTGTTGTAGTTTTGATGTACCAATTATATATTGTAAATTATAAATTTTATCTTTTTTGGTAAGTAGTAGAAATGTTTATAGTAGTTATGAAAAAGCAGTTTCATGATTAACCATCGTATATACCATAAATGTAAAATAATCTATATGCAAAGTTTTCCATTAAATAATGTATTTCTTTCTTTCTTTCAAAGAAAAATTGTAACCACTGAATCATTGTGTTAGTGTTCCTTTCCTGGGACAAAATTTTGTGTTTAATATCTTCTCGTTCGATTGAAACACCCAGAAAAAATTAAGTTTCACATCTCTCATTCTCATATTCATTCCTAGGTAAAAAATTTACTTTCACAGAATCTATCAAAACTAAATTTTAAAAAAAGAAAAATTCTTTTCATAGATTAGAGTTATAAAAACTAGTCCTTAATTTAAACTTTAACTTTTGTTCTCTGCTTCTCGCCCTCATATTTGTATTTCAGATTCAGAAATAAAATTGCAATACCACATCTACCTTTAAAAAAGAAAACACAAGAGGATGGAGGGGAGGACTTTTGTCCCCCACACATCACCATCTCATCTTTTCTTTTGTTCAGATGAGCCTCACAAAAATCATGTTCTCTCATCCCCTCATCAACACATGCAAAATAAATAATGCAACCACTTGTTGTGGTTGACTTATCACCTTCTCATGCACCTAAACAAAGATCTACAAGATCCACTCTCTCTCTCAAATGTCTCACTTGCTTACAAAGATCAACAGACTTATTCACATTTTGAGTAGTGCAAGATGCAGTGTAATTGTCTCACGTGTGGTCCCCACACGTGTCCTGATGGGGATAGCTTGGCGGCCAATGATCCGGTGGTCCCCCGATCGATCGCCGCCATCCGATTCACGGCCGTTGTCAGCGGCGGCCCCATCACACTTCATGTTTCTTATGTTGGTTTTTCAGATGTTACAAAATAGAATTTTTGTGGGGGAAGCCATTATGGGAATATAAGTTAGAGATGATTTGTGGGACATTAGTGGGAACCACACATCATAAAAACAAAACAGTGGTTGATAAAAAAAAAAAAAAAAATTTTTTTTTGGGGGAAAAGGGAGGTTTTAATTCCAAATGTGACCGAGGTGATAAATGATTAAAATGTTGGATTTATGTCTTATATCCCGATTTGTGTATCATCAATAAAGAATTACAACAATCGAAAATGTAAATTTTTTTCTTTTTATTATGTGTACGGAGTTATATTTTCTCATGCAATTAAGAGGAATTGCAGATTTAAGAGAGTCAGATTTTTATAAATCTTTTCTTTTCTTTTATGATTGTGTGTTTATATTCGTTTTTTATATTTTGACTCGTGACACAAATTTTCAATAACTAATTTATAAAAAATTTCATGTGATTTTTGAATTTTTGGTTGAACCATATATTTCACATGTGGTGTCGATTTTTGTTTTGGTCAATCATGTGATGACATCTTATGGAAATGAATTTTTATGCAACTAAAACACAACCCAAGGTGATGTATGAGTACTACATTTTGAAAAAGATACAACAATGAAGATCACATTTTGATTAAAATCCTCCCTTTTTTTTATACCATATGTATACAAGGCGTTATCACAAAACCCAATTGGCAATTTTGCCAACTCCCCCCTTCCATTTCTTTTTTTTAAAAAAAAACATGCTCCAATAATCACCCAAAATCCAAAAGAATGTTTTCATAAACACCCATTGGAAAATACCACTTTACACCTCACAATTTTCAAACCTTCCCTCACTCCTCCCCAGCTTCCCGCCAATCCCCACCTCCTCCGCCGCATCAAAGCTAGCGTGCACACTATACAACATATACACCACCGCCGCCACCGCCGTAAAAAACCCAAATCGGGCGTACGACGGCCCGTCGAGCGACCCCAACAAGAACACGTTCATGAAGACCGACACCGCCGGCGTCCACGGCATCAACGGCACCCCCCAGAACTCTGGCTTCCTCGCTTGGGGCACCCGTGACCGAAACACCTCCACCACCGCCACCGCCACCACCGCGCACCCTCCCATCGCCACAGCCTTGGCAACCCCACTCGGGGTGAACCGCCAAACCAACGTGAAGGCCAACGACACGGCCGAGAATCCGGCTAGGAACCTAATGGTGGGCGTCGGATCGGTCGTGCCGATGGAGACGTACCGGCGATAGACGACGGCGTTGGCGACCATGTAGAATACGAAGAGGGTTCCGATCGACACGAGATTGAGGAGGACCTCGAGATCGGTGAACAGGGCGATCGCCGCCGTGAAAACGCCTACACAAGGAAAGCGTTCGGAAATGAGTTTGAAAAATATCTTTTCACTTAAAACTTCGGAAAACAGCTTTTCACAAAACACATTTTTGTTAGATATCTGAAAACAAGTGTGAATTAAAGGTCCATTTGAAAGTAGGTTTGAAAATTAGCTTTCACTTAAAAGCTTATCTCAAAACACTAGATAATGAGCTTTTCAAAAAGCCATGTTATCTGCTTCTCAAAAAACTAACAAACCTTTTACACAAAATGCTACAACAAATAACATAATCGCCCAAAACTTTCCAAACAAACCCTTTTGGATATAGCTTTTGGGAATTAGGTTTTTTCTCATAAACTGAATTTACAGGAAGCTGTCTCTCTACATATTATACAAAAACTAGCTTCTGGGCACTTATTTTTAAAAAATTATATCTGTAACTTTTAATTAAGCTACAACTTTTTTTTCGTTTAAAAATAAAGTTTAGGGATATCAGATTCCTACAAACCCATAATCATACCAAACCCACATCCAAACGCCCATTTGCAAGAACTTCAAAAAGTTATTCAAACCCATTTTCAAACAGTTATTCCATTGAGGCATCTAAAAGATGAAAAGGTTTACCCTCCATTTGGGATGGAGCATAAGCCATAGATAGGAGAGAATACTATAGAATAGATCAAAAAAATTGTTTATTTGACAAGAATAAACCTTGATAGTTATGTTTGTATAAGTTAGGATAAGGCCTGATAACTATTCTAAAAAAATGATGGAATTGTTTATCAGGGCTTATCTATAACAATGGATAAAAATACACTTCTCTGTCATTTTCAAAAACTGTCACATCTATCATATCACACACACATCTCTCATATTTATTCCCAAACACAAAAAATTTATGCAGAAGTATAGTTGTCATTTAAAAAGTCATAAACTCTTATCCATCTCTTATCTACTACTTATCTTTACTTTATCCAAGTTGAACCAAACAACAAAAAGATCAATTTTACGTTTCCCAATGAGAATAACAGAAAAAACAACCAAACAAAAATTTACCTATTCAGCATGAATTATTATCTATCCCAGTATAACTATCAAGGACGAATAACCATATGTCACACCCAAAACAGAGGGGTTAGGGTTTAGGGTTTATACCGAGGAAAGCAGAGGAGTTGACGGGGGTGGAGGTCCACGGGTGGACCTTAGCGAGAAAAGATGGGACGACGTTGGACCGTCCGATGACGCAGAGATAGCGGGCCTGGCCCAACATGGAGACCAAGAGTGACGTCAGGATGCCGAAACTGGCGCCCGCGCCGATCACGTTCGACACCCATCCCCAGCCGTCCGATCCCTTGAAGGCCGCGCTGAATGGTGACTCCGGGTCCATCTGATCAAACCAACCACAAAAAATATATAATTTCTTATAATAATAAAATTAAATGAAGTGATACATCCAAAATCCAGCTCACTCTAACCCTCTGATGTAAACACCTCATTAACCATTTATCAATGATATGCATGGTCAAAAGGGGGAAAATCCAAATAAACCCTTGTAAACTGCATGAAATCCATATGACTCCCTGTTTTTTTTAAAGTCCTTGTAACATATAACTCCCTCAAAACACCTATATAAATTTAAATAACCCCTCAAATTAAACTTCCGTTGACAAATGAAAATTACTTTGTGAATATTCTGTTTGGTTAAACAAAAAATCTCTAATAATTTATTAAAAATGTGAAAAACTCTCCGTAAATCATCATTTACATATAATTTTTGTATTTTTAACACATTGTATGACATTTTCGATATACTATGTTTTTTCAATCAGGGTTAACTAGACAAAAATATTCACAAAATAATCATAATCTATCAATAAAAATTTAACTAAATAAACTATTTGGATTTACATAGGTGTCGAGAGAAGGTTATATAGACGTAAAAAAAATTCAAAGGGTTATATGAATTTTACTAAAAAAAAATAACATAAATGAAAACCACATAAGGAATAATAAAACTATATATTTTAAGATAATAAAGTTAAGCAATTCAAATTTCATCTAAAATATGTAACAATAAATCAAGTTAGGCAAACCCTCAAATCAGACACATAGATTCAAGTTGCTTGTATTTTTAAAATTAAAATTCTAACTAATCAAATAATCAAGTTGGATCGGGTTGGATCAGATTCTAACTTCCAAGTTGAGACTTTTGTCGGTAGGTTCTGTGGTCCATTGTGTGGAAAAGGATTCATTGATTAGATGGTTGAGGATCTACTAGATTTTTAAGGCCCACTGATTGGACAGTTCAACAGTACTTGAGAGGGAAAATCAGAATTATTAATTACATGATATAAAACATGAATCAACCCCTACCTTAAAAGTTTGTCAAATCATAATCAAATATCAAGATCTGAATTCAATCCAATTATATAGTTAACAGTGCTATTAAATCCAAATCTTCTTTAATTTTCTTCTATGTGGATCCCAATGAATTTATGAAAAGTATGATTTTAAATCAAATTATTTAAATAAATTTAATTTTTAGTAAACTCACCTTATGAGTTTTTAAAAATCATATTTTTTGTATTAAAAATGGTAGCAAACTTTTTTTATTAGTTTTGGAATGAAGAACCCGTTTGCATTTTTTACTTTTTTAAAAAATAAAAGCATTTTTTTTAATTGATTCCAAGCGACACTTTAGACAATGTCTTCTTAAAATATAGTTCTATATTTCTTTAATATTTCTAGATCTCATTTTTCAAAATTTATTTATTTACATTATTTTCCTTTCTTTTTTGGCATGGACCTGCCCAAACCAATTCAGGTTCTTAAGAAATAGAAAAAGCAAAAAAACATATTTCGCTTAAAAGGAAAAAAATCATATAATCCCTTTTTTTTTTTTCAAGTCCATATAACCCCTCTGAAAGCACTTATGTAAATTCAAATAATCTCCTGAGTTAAATTTTCTTATACAGGTGATGAATATTTTGCAAATAATATGTTGAATTAGCCCTCACTGTAAACACTGCATATCAAAAACCCCAATAATTTGTTAAAACATGAAAAATCATTTGTAAATGACAAAATTTTATCCCTTCAGATAAAGTTTATAATCAATTCAGATTGATAAAAATCGTCATTTACAAAGAAATTTTTTGTATTTTTAACCAATTATAAGTTTTGGTATATAGTGATATCAGCTAGGTTAATCAAATTAAATAAAAGCTTGTGTCAAGGGATTTTTTGGATTTGCATAGTTATATTTAGAGGGTTAAATAGATTTGAGACAGTTTCCAAGGGGTTATTTAAAATTTTGTCAAAAAAAAAACACACAGAAAAACATCATATGATATCCCCTCTAAAAACAGACACAGAGGGACAGGGACAGGGACAGGGACAGAGACAGAGACAGTGAAAATTGGACTTACAGCATCATAAGGGACGAGCATGGACATGGAGACGGCCATGAAACAGTAAAGAACAGTGACGAGGACGACAGACCCAGAGACGCCGATGGGTATGTCGCGTTTGGGGTCCTTCACCTCCTCTGCCATGGTCGACACGGCGTCGTATCCGATGTAGCTCAGGTAAACCCAAGCCGCCCCTTTGAAGACCCCCGACGCCCCGTACGGGAAGAACCCGCCGGCGTTCTTCATCGGGTCCGAGGGCTCCACGAGGTTCCTCCGGTTGCCCCTCCAGAATCCGATGACGATGACGAAGACGATGAAAGCTATGTGGATCGCCGTCAACACCATGTTCAATACAGAGCTCTCTCTCGTACTGCGAAACCCAGATGAAATGGAGAACCAAAAGAGAGACCCAGATTTCAAAATCGGTTTTTTTGGGGGAGAAGAAGCATTGGAAGAGATTGATTTGGGGGTTTTGATTAGACCCACATTTTAAAAATTCAACTTTTTCTTATGAGTCAAAACAGATGTAACAAAGAATCTCAAAAAAAAAAAAAAAAACGGACATTGTAATTAATTTGAAATGGAAATGCTCAAATTTTCTCAAAAAAAAAAAAAAATCTCAAAATGGGATAAAAAGAATGGGATTTTTTTTTTCAGTGGGGTTGTCGATTGAGATGTTCATATATTGCTTCATATTATTTAAATAATAACTTTATATGGATTTTGATGGACAACTTTGATAGATTTTCATAATCTAATTTTATAATCTTCAACTACCAAAATAAGAACTCAAATATTCAAATTCAAACTTATTTATTTATTCATTTTTGAGAGAAGAGACATTGAAAGAGAGAAATTTGGGGGATTTGATTAGACCCACATTTTAAAAAAATCAACTTTTCTCGAATGATGAAAAACAGAGGAAACAAAGAATCTCAAAATGGGATAAAAGAATCCGCTTTTTGTTGGTATGGTGGAAGCTGATGTTACCTGTAACAGATACAGAGAGAGACCAAGAGGACGACAAAGACAGCGAGGAGGTCGATCTGGTTGAACCCATTGGGGAGTCCATCGACGGTGATCCTCCACTTCACCTCCGCCTGAACCCCAATCGCCGTCCCCAGATACGAAGTGAAGCTCCTCGCAACCGCCGCGTTTGAGAACACATACTCCATCACCAGATTCGCCCCCGTCAGAAACGCCGCAAACTCCCCTTCAAAAAAAGATCCGATTTTGAACCAAAATCAGTTCACAAAACGCGATTTTTAAGAGAACCACAATCGAAAACGAGACCCACCGAAGGTCACGCGGAGGTAGCTGAAAGCGCCGCCGGCGACGGGGAGGTCGACGGCGAACTCGGTGTAGCAGAAGGCGGAGAGGAGGGCGCAGGCGCCGGCGACGGCGTAGGAGAGGACGATCGCCGGACCGGCGTAGCAGCGGGCGGCGCGTCCGGTGGAGACGAAGACGCCGGCCCCGACCATCCCCCCGAGGCCGAGCCCGACGAGGTCGTGCCAGCGGAGGGACCGGGCCATGTCGGGCCCGGACCGGGCGCGGGTCCGGCTCATCTCGTCGTGGGTGGTGGAGACCGACCCGGCCCGCCGCGCGAACCGGGCCGGGGTCTGCCGGAGAGCCCGTCCGTACGAGCGGAGGCTCGCGAAGGAGGAGGAGGAGGTCTCCATTGAAAAAATTGAAGGGGATGATGAACCGAAACCGCTCGCTTTGTATTTATGAGAGAGAGAGAGAGAGTTGCACTTCGATGATGGGCGCTTGAGGATAGAAACTTAAATGGGTTAAATTTTTCGGTGTTAAGTCGAATTAAATATCTCTAATTGATCTCGTCGCAGAAGATTACCTTCTCTTCGTTCTTCTCATGTAAACAGTCAAGTTTATTAGTTTGTTTTTATTCTTCTATTTTTTTCTCACCTCCTTCATTGTTGTATTTTAAAATTTTTAATGAAATTGGAGTAACAATATCTTAATTTAAAAAAAAATAGGGATTTTTAGTTTTAAGTCCCCACAAACCATCATATTTAGTGATCGATCCTTCCCTTCTTTGTATTTAGGTTTTAGTCCCCCGATTTAAAGAATAATTCATGGATAGGTCCCTCACAGGGACTAAAAAATAAATTAAATAATTTATGAATAGGTCTCTATCAGGATTAAAAAGGAACTATCATTTAAATTTGGGAATTAAAACTTAAATACGAAGAAATAAAGAATCGATCACTAAATATGATGGTTTGTGGAGACTTAAAAATTTTAAAAAAGAAATTTATGAGAGGGAGAGAGAGAGATTGGATGTCTTTTTGATATGGTCACACCTTGTTTTTCTCTATTGTTCACTGGTCTTTTGGGGAATGTTTGACTCTATATATATATTTTATCTATTTTTTTAATACATGTGTTATAGTATTAATTTTATGCTGATATCCTTGGAGATGATGCTTTTCAGATAACTGGTACGATATTTATTTATTTTTTTTCTGGGGAGAGATTTTTAAAGATCCCAAAATATAAGCAACGATTCCTTTGTGGCATTTTGACAGATTTGGGTCAATGTGGGTCTAGCTGTGAATCAGTCTAATACAACTAGTAATATCAAACTTGGCAGGGGTTGTCCTATTTGATTCGTTTCATTTTTAAATAAAATTTAATTCTATACGAGATTAATAAGTAAATGTATAAAATTTAATATTTAGTTTGTGATAATCTTGATGATAATTATGAGTTCCATTGCAATTAAAATCAATCCATATAAAAAAATAAGATAGAATCATACATCTTAAATTATATTATTATTATATCATTTATAAATTAATGAAATTATTATGTATATCCTTTCTAAAATAAATAGTCACATCTTCTTTTTCTTTTTTCCCACCACCCATATAATGAGTTTATATAGTCATTTGGATTTTTTTAACTAAAAAATTATGTTATAATTTTTATATGTGATGTGAAAAATTTTAACTGTGTATTAGATATTAATTTATGTTTTTAAATTTAATTTTTATTTTTGTATATAGGTTTAAATATTATTATAATTGGTATAATGTGTAATGTGGGTTTAGACCTAAAGAAATACCTCCAAATCCGTAACTAATAAAATTGGTTATTTAGTTTTTAGGGGAGTTCATAATATTCAACTGATTTAGAAAAATTACTATTATTATATGTTTAATTACATAATTGGTTATTTTATTTATTAGCATTCATTAAATATTTATAAATGTATTTATAAAAAATTTACTCTTTTTTTTATTATTGTGATATGAGTAAAGAAATAAATTTTGCAAGTATATATATAATAGTAAAGGTATTTTAAACATTTAAATCAAATTCCTTATCATTTTCCATGTATGAATCAAACATTTGAAAATGATTCTTTGAAAAAATCTACTAGCAAACCAAACTGTCTGATGGTCCCATTTGAAAATGTTTGAAAATGATTCGAATTAAACTGATTTTTAGTAAAGTAATTCCACTCAAAAAATGACACGAACCAAACAGCATAGTATCTCTTCCACTCAGTCACATGTCATCTGGACATTACAATTTTAAAAACTAAGTTCATGTATTCATTTCAATATTCATGGTTGTACACTTTCTACTTTGGAATATTATTTATTAAAGTTTTGTATATGTATTTGAAAATCTAACTGTAGAGAGTAAACAGTGCTAGCAGCCTAATGCAAAACAAATTATTTAATAAATTGACATCAAGCATCCACTTGTAGGACTAAAGAGATTTGGGTCGATATGAGTTTTAGATGTGAATCAAAATACACTACAACCAACATATCAAACGTTCGATTCTTGACGCTAACTTATCCACGTGTTCATTAACGATTATTCGAAAGAATTTTTCATGAGACTGGGACAAACAAGTGGAGGTAGTCTTCCCGGCTCGACCGTAAGGTCAACCACAGGGAGTCCATCCGATATAAAAAAAAAAAACATATCAAACTGGGTAGAGAATATAAGATCAGTGTCTCTTCCACTTCGTCATGTGTCATTTAGACTTAGAGGGAGAATTTGGCAATCCAATTGGGGTTGCTCAACTTCTCTAAAAGTTAAAAACTTCAAACAGATTACCAAACAAACAAACTTAATTGAAAACTTGTACTCGTATGTATTCCAACAAAAGCAGTTTCTGTTATCAGCAACAAACATGATTGTCCACATGTCTTTGAATAGTATTTATTAAAGTCGTATACATGTATTTGAGAATCTAACTATGGAAAGTAAGTAATGCTACCACAACAAATTATTTAATAATAAGATAATAAAATAATAATATATAATTAAACACAAAATGTGAGTAATCAACCAAGATAATTTAAATGCTACATTGTATTTAAATATTAAAATGGAACAATTTATGGGATATGAATTTAAATTTTTATTAAATTATATTATTAATTGAGAGGTAAAATGACCATTAAAATAGAATCAAGAAAAGCTATTCCCACTACCCAACTTAATCTTTCCCACTACCCAAAATTACCAAAATGCCATTATTTATTTTATTTTTTTGTCTCCCTTTCTCACTACCCAGTTCGACAGCGCCCAGTCAAAATCTTCTTCACTGGAATGACAGAGGTCCGTTGAACTGTCTAAACAAGTGTCGACAGGGATCCAGTCAAAATCTGCTTCACAGGGACGACAGAAGTCCATCGATCTGTTTGAGTAAGTGTCGACAAGGACGTATCGATCTCTTTAAAACAACACCTATCTTCTAAAAATAAATTATCTATACAGTTATTTAAGTCCTTACGAAAAATAAAAAATTCATTTAAGTCATTTAAGTTCTTCTGAAAATTATTCACCTATTTTGTCATTTAAATACAAGGTGTAAAAATGGAAAAACAAACAGTCATATAAATGAAATAAACATTAAACATTCCATATACACAAGTGGAGTATCAAGAAACATTCCATATGCTTTCAACATGAGACTCCACTTGTTTAGAAAAGAAAATAATGTTTCTTGTAAAATTGAACAGGTGTCTTATTTTAAATAAAAAGTTTTTTTTTGTTATTCATGTAAACGTTAGAATTTTTTGTATCCATTCCTTTTATTTTGATTCCAACTAAAGAGTGTCCTAGTAATACAAGTGTGTTGTAGTCCATGTAAATGTATGCAAATTTTTTATCCATTCTTTTTATTTTGAATGCTAATAAATAATGTCCTATTTTAAATAAAAAGTGTTTTGCCATCCATTAAAAGCAACTCCAACCACACTTCATATCTTCAAATTTGAAAGGGTGGTGTGCTCCAACCACTCTTCAAATCGGTCTCCAAATTTGAAGATTTGGATTTGACCCTATAAATTTGGAGATGGCAACCTCCAACATCTTCAAATCACTTTTTTCAATTTTTACCTTGTACAATAATTACTTCAACTTAATGTATATTTAATTCTGCTAATCCATTTCTAATAAAAGTACTATCATTATAAATGTCTCATCGAAACCTTCACAATGATGCTAATATTAAATTATTTTATAATTAATTTTAAATAAATCTTCATACGTTTGATTATTCAAGTATTATACTATTTTATTCAATTAAAAAATTACTTATTTTAAATAATTCCAAAATCATTCAATATTAGACTTATTTTAAATGTCTTAATAAGATCTTTTCATTGGTATAATTTTTTATATAAATAGATTAATATTGATCATATTTATCAATGAGTTTTCATATAACATTAAAAAGGATATGAAAAAATTGAATGAGATGGTTAGAGTGCAACCACATCCAAGAAGGAATCTCCTTCAAATATTAAGAGTCAACCATTCCATATTTGGAGAGGTTTGGTTAGAGATGCTCTAAATGCTAGAAAAATTTTAATTTATTTTTTTTATTTTGATTGTGGACAATGAGTGTCCTATTTCAAAGAAAAAATTGTTGTGTAATCCATGTAAATGTTAAATTTTTTATCCATTTTTTTTATTTTGATTGTGAATAAAGACAAAAAAATAATGTTTTATTATCTACCTAAATACCCACTAAACCTATAAACGGTTTGGATGCTATTAGCCTACAAGATATCTTAAAATTTAATCAATTCAAAAGATAAGAAAAGACAGACAATGCTATCATAATTTTATTTAATGAAACCACAGTAAATGGTTTGATAGTGTGGCTAAAATAAAGTGGAAATAAATAAAAACATAAAAGAAAGTAACAGGATAAAACAAGAGGAAAATATCCCTCCTACAAGCTCGCAAACAAAAGAAATTAATATTTATATTTATAACTTTTCATACTAAAGAATCACACTAATGTGTTACAGATAATTGAGATAAATCTATATATATATACAACAAAATGAGTGATCCTGTAATATATTAGCAATAAGAGATTACACAATCATAAAAATATGGCTTTAACGTTCCTATATCTTTTATCATGTAAAGAAAATGAAAAATATCATTCAAATCTTTTTTTTTTTTTTTTGTTAGACAAAAAATGATATTCAAACCTTAAACACTATTAATACCGTACAAAATAATTAAAATCAAATATAAATAATATAAACATTATAATATATGTCAGGTTCATGTGAACATTCAAGATATTTTTTTATAGTCATAAGGATCAAAGCAAATATATATGTATTTTATGTATCTCTCAAAATAATCTAGCATACATCCTCCAGCTTGATGTAGGACAGATTTAGAAAGAAATCATTGTAGAATATTTCATTTCAAATCTGTCATCAAAATAAAGTTTTATGAGATTTTATCATGTATTGATAAATCTCATTATTTAAAGTCATATTAATCACTTTTTATTGGTGAATTAGGAATTTAGGATTTTTAGGATTTTATATGTTATTTTATTATATTTTAATAATTGTCATTGTAATTGTGTCTTTACCATTTTTAGTACAGTCATAATTCACAATATGAATATGTATTTAATGTCTGTGGCCTATATAATGAGTGCCACCATCTTTGAAAAAAAAAAAAGTTTTTTATCAATAATATTTCGAATATCCTCTCTTTTGGGGCTTTCTTCCTTGTGGATTCAAGGAGCTTATGAGATCTCAACGCTGGTTGGATCTTTTTATTAGTTTCACGCTGCGTCAGGTGGTATCAGAGCGAGGATTCGCTTGGCTTCGATGACACATAGCCGTGTGGGAAACAATCATCCCATTGACGGTGATCGTGGGGTGCAGGAGCTGTTTCGGCCATTGCGGGAGGACCAAAGGCCACTTCGGGAGGA
Organism: Acorus gramineus; assembly: GCA_030737835.1. Classification (NCBI taxonomy): domain Eukaryota; kingdom Viridiplantae; phylum Streptophyta; class Magnoliopsida; order Acorales; family Acoraceae; genus Acorus; species Acorus gramineus. The sequence continues at coordinate 4,195,950 of CM060855.1, read as the reverse complement.
GTTTCGTCAACAAAAGCGGCAGGCTCTTTGTGAGGTGAAGGCTGGCGTGAATCTCAACATCGACAACAGACGACCTGAGAGTGACAGGATGCACGCTGAGGGATTTGCCCGAGGCCAACCTGTTGCTTATAATGTTGTTCGACGACATTCTCATTATCTACCCGATTATGAGGATGACTCGGATGATGAAGGCGGTGAATAGTACGACTATCAGTCAAGAAAGCGGCACACGTACTACTACAATTATTTTTCAAATGTGGACATCTCCTATTTCAATGGTGATTTGCCAATCGATAAGTTCCTTGATTGGATCTTAGAGATTGATAAATTCTTTGAGATAATGGAGCTGCATGAAAAGGAGATGGTAATAATGGTGGCGCTTCGACTGACGAGTTGTGCCGCTAATTGGTGGGACCACCTTCAAAGGACTAGACAACGACAAGGAAGAGCACCTATTCGAACATGGAGGAGGATGAGACAATTTCTCATGGATCGCTTCCTTCCTCTAGATTATGAACAACATTTGCTCCAATTGTACCATAATTGTCGCCAAGGTAATCGTTCCGTATTCGACTATACTGCTGAATTTTTAAAATTTTCGGGTCGATATAACCTTGCAGAGGCTAAGTGGCGACGAGTGGCCCATTATCTTAGTGGGTTGAGGTCATTAGTGCGAGATCGTATTGCTTCACAAGATATTTACAGCTTGACGGAAGCAATCTCGGCGGCCGTAAGAGTGGAATCACAATTGGAGAGATCAAGGGTGCATGTGGTGTCCAAAGGCTCTTCCATGATCAACCCGCTAGATGTTACATTAAGTCAAGATATGGTTGATGGATCGATGGAGAAGATCGAAGAATGTCCACTAGAAAATCAGGAGAATCTAATGACCGACCCCCATGATCAACCTCTAGTTGAATCAGAAATTGATGAGGACAGCGCAAATAAAGAAGTGGAGGATGTTGTTCTCTCCGTTGAATCTGAAAAGATTATTGGAGGAGAACAAGAGAAGTCATTTTCTTATTTCTTAGTGGTGACACCAGAGATAGAAAAGCCCCTACAAACGTTCGTGTTGCAGACTGCAAGCCACATCAACATGAGCGTTTTAGATGCCATCGTCGACAACAATAATGATGGGGACATTGCGACTACCACAATTGTCGATTTGATTGAGAAGGAATTTAAAATCAAGAAGATGTCTCTCCTCTTGCCAAAGGTCAAATACAAGGATGCATCAATTAAGATGGGGGAAAATATCTTAATCTCTCCTATTGGTGTATTTGATTACATCAAATATCATCCTCCTGATCATCTAAGATCCTCTCATATTAAACTCGAGGACAAGTTTTTTTTTTAAGAAGAGGGGACTGATGTTGGACAGATTTGAAAAGAAATCATTACAGAATATTTGATTTCAAATCTGTCATCAAAATAAAGTTTTATGAGATTTTGTCATGTATTGATAAATCTCATTATTTAAAGTCATATTAATCATTTTTTATTGGTGAATTAGGAATTTAGGATTTTTAGGATTTTATATGTTATTTTATTAAATTTTAATAATTGTCATTGTAATTGTGTCTTTACTATTTTTAGTAGAGTCATAATTCACAATATGAATATGTATTTAATGTTTGTGGCCTATATAATGAGTGCCACCATCTTTGTAAAAAAAAAAAAGTTTTTTATCAATAATATTTCAAATTTTCTCTCTTTTGAGGCTTTCTTCCTTGTGGATTCAAGGATTCCTTGTGGATTCAAGGAGCTTATGAGATCTCAACGCTGGTTGGATCTTTTTATCAGTTTAACGCTGATACCACCTAACGCAGCGTGAAACTGATAAAAAGATCCAACCAGCGTTGAGATCTCATAAGCTCCTTGAATCCACAAGGAATCCTTGAATCCACAAGGAAGAAAGCCCCAAAAGAGAGGAAATTCAAAATATTATTGATAAAAAACTTTTTTTTTTTACAAAGATGGTGGCACTCATTATATAGGCCACAAACATTAAATACATATTCATATTGTGAATTATGACTCTACTAAAAATAGTAAAAACACAATTACAATGACAATTATTAAAATCTAATAAAATAACATATAAAATCCTAAAAATCCTAAATTCCTAATTCACCAATAAAAGGTGATTAATATGACTTTAAATAATGAGATTTATCAATACATGACAAAATCTCATAAAACTTTATTTTGATGACAGATTTGAAATCAAATATTCTGCAATAATTTCTTTCCAAATCTGTCCTACATTACAGCTTCGGCTTACTCCTTTGTATGTTCTCCATCAAGTGTTCAATTCTTGGAGGACCTGTTCCAGTACCCTATAACAACTTGATCAAAGCCTCAGAATCTGAACAAATGTAGACCACAAAAATAACAAGCTTATCCCACCACCTAAGCAGCTAAACTATTCCTAACAAAGTAGTTGAGTTTTCCGTTGGGCAAAAAATAAGCATTTATTTAACTTATCATTTAAAATAAACACTTATTTCTTATTTTTATGTTTGTTTTAAATGCTTATTATAATTATTTATTGACGAATAAGAATTTTTTGATAAGTAAACAGTTTGATGCTTATTTAAAAAATCATTTACTTGTTTATAGTTGAAAGATCATTTTTATCCCAATTTTTTCATTTTATAAAAAGTGGTGAACCAAATATCAATAAAAAAAATTCATATAATAGACATAAATACCCTTCTAAATAAGAATTTATTTTTCTTATCAAATCAAATAATTTTCCAATCACAAAATCAGCATTAATAAGCAATCCATCTAATCAATCACCCCCTAAAATTACATTCTTGATTAATAAAGCAGGTAAATTGTCGTTTACGCTCACCATCGGAGCAGCACAAATCGTCACGTGCCAACGTTACACGTGCGAATCTCGTAGGCATGTTTGGATAAGTACGGATTACACGTGGCAATCTAAAAAAGCGTGTCGAGTTTCCGAATCTCGAGGTAACGGACGACATAAGCGTTTTCGGCATGTTACGGCGTTCCGTTACACACACGCCCCGTCCCGTCCAATTTATGTACCTTGAAATTCCGTATTTACCCTCACGTTGGAAGTCCCTGACATCTTCGGCTCAGAACGGATTTATGACACGAGGAGAGGATACGATGGTCATTTTATGTATCGGTTATGAGGATGGCAGGTTGTCATTAAATGCTGCTGCTGTGGATAAAAGGTTTATCCGGAGAGTTTGATTATTCATTTTTTTTTTATATAAATTGAAAGTTTCATAAAAACAGAGGAATTAATTCTTATTTCATTTTCTAATGTACACATATGAACAAAAGATGATATCAGTGAATGTATCATTTTCAATTTTTTTAAAAATAATCTACTTGAATAAGATACTTGTTTTTATAAAAAAATAAAATATTTACTCTAATTAATTGTATAATTAGAGTGATCAATCTTTTCCTTCTTCGTATTATCTTAGTCCATGTGTGAAACGTTCGTCTGAATATTTGAATAATATTTCATATACAGCTAGTTTGTAAAATGTGATTTTTATTTTTAAATCATCGTTAATTATATTATTTAATGATCAGTGATTTCTTTCTTTATATTTTATTTTAAGTTCTCAACTTCAAGTGTTTTTCTATTATTAGTCTATGAACAAAATATCTGTACGATTTTGTAAGTATTTTGATATTTGAAACTTGTATAGAAAATGTTATGTGAAATATCTAAAATAAAATTGCATTTGCATTGTTAGAAGTTCAATAAAAATTTTAATGTTATTCAATACTACATATGCCCACATAAGATGAGATTACATTAGCTTATAGCCTTAACTATCTAATTATGATTGATTACGTAAGCTAAAAAAAAATTGATTACATAATAAAATTTTGAGAATTTTTCATTATTTAATTTTGATTTAAATGATTTTTTCTTGGTTGAAAATTGTGAAATATCAAAATAGATATTTTGAGTGTGTTTAATATTTCAAATTTAAAAATTTAGATGTCATTAAAAAATTTGTACGCAGTCAATGAAAAATTTATTTTGTATAATACTAAACTTTTATTTATTAAGAGTTTGAAGTTGGAGACTAATAATTAAATAGGCGTTTGAAGTTAGAGACTCAAAAAGAAATATGAAGAAGTGAGTGATCAATCACTAGATGCCGTAATTCATATTTTATAGAGAATTAAAAATAAAAATCCAAAAAATTTAACTCTTAACTTGGGATATTCATATATACTAAAACTCCAGGGACTTGAAAAAAATAAAGGATTGAAAAGTAATTAGAATTAATTTTTATTAAAAATTATTGAAAAATCAGGTTTAATAATAATAATAAAAAGAGGTGTATAGGTCCATGTACGTGTATAATTGACTTTGTTATAATTGACAAAAAAAACTCTATAAAATATAATTATAATGTATATAATCTTCATAAATTAAGAAACAAATAATGAGGGGACAACTAATTCAACCCAATAAGAGATGATGTTTAAAATGTGCATAAACCGAAAAAATAAATCTGTCTTTTTTTTTTGTTGCACCCCAATTTTTTGAATTATACTATGTATCATTTAATAAAGGTTTAATTCAACAAAATCATCCAAGATTCTCTGTTTCATTTATCTCTAAGAGGGTGTTTAGAAATGATTTTTGAACAATGGCTTTCCAACTACAAAACTTTTAAAAATAGTTTTTCAAAAAAACAAATTTCTGTTAGGTTTCTAAAACTTGTTTTTGCAACTAAAATTAATTTTTTTTCTTTCATAAAAAGGACGATCAAAGATGTTTAGAAAATGATTTTGAATTAAAACCCCGTTTGGATCCACATCTAGGTAAATTCCAAAAGGATAATCACAAAAGCCGCATTTCTAATGTTTTTCAGGTTTTATTCAATAAAAGGATCGCGTTCAAACGCTCTAGAAACAACGCTTTTTAAACGTGGTGTCTTTTTTCGAAAGTGAGAGTTTGAAACTCACTTCCAACCGGCTCTCTAAGTATGATTTCTATGAAATCAAAACGTCAAAATATTGTTCAAACCCATTTCCAACCCTATCTTTTACCTTTTAAAAACATGTTTGGGGTTGACTTTTGTTTTTGCGTATATCAAAAAAATTAAATGTTTTTCAATCTATTCCAAAAGAATATATTTAATTAAATTTTTTATTTCAGTGATAAAAATATGTACGCGTTTTCAAACGGTTTCCAAATGATCCATAAGATGCCCTACAAAGAGATTTGATTATTGTAGTCAAACTAAAGAACTAGATTAGTTTTGAATCAAGCACTTGATCATTTTAATATGATAAATGCGTTTTCAAACGTTTTCCAAATGATCCATAAGATGCCCTAAAAAGAGATTTGATTATTATAGTTAAACTAAAGAACTAGATTAGTTTTTGAATCAAGCACTTGATCATTTTATTAAGACACCTAACCCTTTGAAAATCAAAAGCTAGTATCATTGTCTATTTATTATTTGTGCAAGTGTTACTAACACTTTTGTTTGTGGAACCCAATAATTGTTTAACATTGGAACATATAATTAAAAATAGATGATCTTGGAAATCTCAAAAGCCTTTGATTCATGTTCTTTTTTGGTTGTCCAAAACATGCTTTTGTTTTGTGACCTTTTGTTTTTTTTGAGGTTCTCATTAATAGTTCTGTTTGGTGGGTCAAAAAAGCAGTCTTTTTAAAAACAGTCATAAAGCCCGTGACTGTGACTCCTGTTCAAACTTTTTGGACTTTCAAACCACTCAAAATCACTTTTTTTAAATAAACTTCTCAAATTTATTGTACCATATTGAGTCTTTTTAGGTTCTGTTATAATCACACAGACAGGGAGTGAAAATGAAAGAAAATAAAAAAAAATTATTTGATCACTTAAAATCTGTTAAACACTTTTTTTCCCTTTTTTTGTCTCATTAAAAGAGAAGGAAAAATGAAGGAAAGTGAATTTTTTTCTTTCGTATTTGAATATTACATATTTGATGATATTAAATATTTTTGTTAGTTCTTACACTTTATTTTATAATAAGTTAAAGTAACAAAAATATTTATTTAAAAATTTATTTATTATGTGACATGTCTTTATTAATCACTTTTAAAACTTTTATTTGTTTAAAAATATTTGACAAATTAAGTTGCTGATATATTCTATTTAAATTAGCATCAAACAACATATTTTATTTTTTATCATTTTTTTTCACTTTCTTTAATAAAACAAACAATGTATTTTATTTTCTGTCATTTTCCATCATAAATACAAAACATAAAATTTATTTTCTATCATTTTCTATCATACGTACAAACAACAATTGTTATTTTATTTTCCATCACTTTCATAATAGGCACAAACAACATATAAACTGGTCAAATGATTTCTTTTCCGTCTGTTTCCATTTGACTCAAATACTTTTATTTTTCTTCAGTTTCTCCTCGTGTTTGTACCCAAGCACACCCTTATACTTATACTGTCAATTATTCACACTATATACAGTATATGTTGTTAAGCCAGGCATGTGAAATCATAAATAAAGTACACATGGCCCCCAATGCCCCAACAATAACTAAAACTTGTAAGAAATGATAGGGATGATCCTAAATCACATGATACTTTTCATTTGAGATCATATATATTTATATAAAAAATATATATATATGTATAAGTGTATATAACCTTTAAATAAGTGCAACTCGATGAGAAATACATAGGTTAATGACAGATTTAATTAATGGCATTTAATACTTGATCAGTCAAGCTTAAATGTTAAAACTTTAAAAAGAAAAAAAAAACTTTATAAATCCGAAATTGTTTCTTTTGAAATGAGAAAACATTCCTAACGAGAGACACTTTTCCAATTCTTTTTAATTGATTTATATTTTAACGTGATAAAAATATTTTTATTAGTGTCATTTCAAGTGGCAAATTTAATTTGATAGTTTTATGATAATGAATTGTTAGTTTATTTATTATTAATCTAAAATTTATTGTATAACTAAAATAAAATATTGAATTATTACATATTTTCTCATATATATTTTAAATTTTTTATTCTTATAATTTTTTTATTTTTTTGTATTGGATCACTATTAGGATCGGTTGACTAATTGATTAACATGGATCGTGGTTTGCCAAATAATTAAATTAAAAATTTATCAAGTTTTTACAGAATATTAAAGCAAAGGTACATTGTTCATTGAAAAAATAATATTTTTTACTAGTCCTTTTGCCCTCCCTTAGTTTTTTTGTTAGGTCGAAGAAACATATGTAATTAAATAATCATTAAACTAATCTTCAAATAAGTGGGCCAAAAAATAATTTGATATTGTTTATTTAGATTCATATATTTATATTTAGGTTGCGTTTGGATGTGAGGTTGAAACTATGAGATTCTTAAAATCTTATGTTTCAAACTCAGTTTTTCTATGTTTTATTAGATTTTCAATCGCAAGATTTTTTTGGTCTAAAAAGGAAGATTGTGGTTTGAAAAACTAAACGTTGAAAATGTGTTTGGATCTGAGTTTCAGAATTTTTAATTTTTCAAACGCAGAATCTACCTAAACTCATATCCAAACGGACCCTTAAATAAAGAAAATTGATGGTGTGGAGAAAGGATATAGAAAAAGTGTAAGTAGATCACATGAATGCGTGTGGTTTGTTCCTCTTTGTTTGTTGGTTTATTTTTATCATTTTGTTTCGTTTTTATTCTTGTGCCTCTTATGGTATATTTTGAGATTTTGGAAATAGATATATCCACATTTTCTATATAAAAAAATTAAAAGATATTTATGTCTATGAAAATATGGGTAATCATATATGTCTTTTTTAAAATTGAGACGTGTATATATATATATGAATTTTTAAAAATTCACAAAAATTCATATTCATCGTTTCTGTTAATAAATGTTAACCATATTTCCACCAACCATAGTTAACCATAACTCATACAATGAAATTACTAAATTATCTTTAATTTTCTACACCTCCAAACAATGTCTATCGGGATATGAAGAAATATAAAAGTCCTACAGGGGTAATTTAGTCTTTTGTGGAAACTAATTTGCATTTATGATTGTTAATAGGAAGTGTACCGTTTACACAATTACGTGACGACAAAATATTTTAAAAATATTCAATCAAGTGTGAATGAAAATTTAATCAACAATTGAGTTTTTATGAGTTAAATAAGTGACTTATATGTCTACCCTAATTTTAACATGACTTCTACGTAATAATTTATGTTTGAAAGGATATAGGTATATCATCTCTAACTTAAAAAGATAAAAAAGGAATGCATGTGGTCAAACTGTTGTCTCCATTTTAAAAAAAATTGAGAAAGAAATCAATATTTTATAGTAAAAAAAGATTGAATCCACACTGCGCGTTTGCTGCAACAACAAATTAAAAGAAGAGATGTGACTGAAGGCACAACCATACATTTCAATGAAAAGATAGATGTTGTTCACATAATGATGAGTCATATCAAATGGATGTAACAGGATTAACATCTACATAAATTTTATCTTACTTTCAATGGTTTGATAATCTCAAATGTAATCTCATATCAACCACCTCAATCATTTATTCTCAGAACCCATTAATTTTCAATATCTAAAGGTCTTTAATAACTCTTGTTTATAATGAGAATTGCTACATTCTAAAAATTTAATTTTTATAAATTTTATGGAAGAAAAAAATGTTGTTTATAAACACATGAAAGAAAGATTCTAGATGCTTTTTGGGTGTTTCAAAAAAAAAAGAATGATAATAAACGTCAAACATGACCGTAACTTTTAATATAAAAGGAGAGTTTTGATGTTTTAATGTTAGTCTTTCGAAGATGCGCCGAAATCGCGAGGAGACAATGCATGGGGTGAAATGTGTTCTAGTTGGTTTTCTATTTTTTCCTTGTTGTTTGTTTTAGTGCTACTGATAGAGGTGAAACTTGGGCCGGTTGAACCTGACCCAACCCGATTCATGGACAGATTTGAGTTGAGATTTTATAATGATTCCAAAAAAGCATTGAAGAAATTTGTAGTTCTGACATGCATTTCATATTTGTGTATATAATATATATATATATACATAGCTCAAAGTTGTCAGGGTTGACAGAATAGCATTATCCGGATAATCTTATCCAGTTTTATCCAATTCCAAATCTCACCCTTCCCAGCTGTCTTGGGTCCCCCTACCTCCTCTCCTCTAGTCATGAAAAACATCAACAATTATTATTATTATTATTATTATTATATACTATTATTATTAGTACTTATTTTTAGGTCTGTTGTTCTGCCTGTTCACAGCACATGAGACCACCTCGAGATCTCCACCAATTAAAAACAGCCACGTGAACTGTTGAATCAAAGGTCATGATTTTTCCTGAAATTACGCAGACTACCCTTATCCCATACGTCTGGTGTTGACCCAAGTCAAATGTCAGTGTCTGGTGGCGCTTTTTCGTAAATCTTGGTTGGAACAAAGGGTAGTTTTGGAACAAAGGGTACGATCACATGCGGCCCATAGTCGGCCATGCATTTGATCCAGAGACATTGATTTATTATTTTATTTTATTTTATTTATTATTTTTGGGGATGGTTATTACATATTTATGCATATAATATACTAGCCACTCTAGCTTTTACATAGGCAGCGTTTTGATTATATAATTTGATAGCATTTGCATTTATAAGAAGCTGTTTCTGCAATCATGGAATCAAATAATTTTATTGTAACAGTTTTTCATCGAGACAAATTTTAGATAAATAGTGAATAAAAACTGTGATTTTCAAAAGCTATGAGAAAGTAGTTTTCTACGTAATCAATTTTATAATCCCGCTACCAAACACTGTCTAAGGGTCTATTTGGCTTAGCGTTTGGGAACTGCATATCCAGAAACTGTTTGATGGTAGATAAGCATTATTTTGAGACGTTGAGAACTCGCGTAAAATAACCTTCGCCGTTTTCTTGTATGGATTGGAGGTGGAGTTCCGCTGTGTCGGCAGATGCAAAAACACCCAAACACTAAGCCAAACGAACCCTAAAAGAAGCAAAATCCCTCTATCATCCAATTTAGAAATTTTGAAAGACTTTTGAGTTAAGGAGATGGAGATTCTTTATGTGTCCCATAGTAATGGAAACCCTAATTCTGTGTGTATAGATCACTGCTAAAAGCTAGGATTATGAGAAGATGTAAAACATTTTACAATCATTGCATACTGACAAGGTTATCACCATTGTACACTGATAAATTTCTTATTACCACTGACATCCTATAAAATTAACAAAAATAAAAATTAAGCGTTATACAATCAATTCATTTTATAATTCATACGCTATGATAGTGCAATATAAATATTGTGTTATCATAATATATGAGATTTTATTACAGTGAATAGAATAAAAAAAATTATTTTTTTAAAAAAGAAAAATACGCTATTATATCTCAATGTATATTTCATTTCATTCAATGAAAGTATGGTTTTTTAAAAAAACAAAAATGGTGTGAACCGCAAATGGAGCTGCACACATAGCCGGACATATCATTTTCCAATAAAAAATGTTCCTCTTCTCTTCTTTTTTTTTTTTTTTGGATAAACAGTTGGACTTGAACTAAAAACTTTATTGAAAAACAAAAAACTGGATACAGGCAAAATATTAATGCACCAGACAAATTTGACCTATGTCATCACAGGCATGGGACTAGCTGATGCTGAAATATTCTTGATAGAATGAACTTTTCTAATTTAGGCTGTCTCAACTGACCAATTAAAATAGGTAAAATTTCAAATCCTATAAATTCTTACAGTAGTCATAGTAATAGTAGTAGAAGCAGTTGATTTTCTTTCAGTGAGTCCTATGTTTTGTAACTTGTGACTGCTAAAGAAGGGAAGATTATAATCCTGAATAAACCTTGTCTGAAACTTCCTAAACTATTTCTCCAAGTTAATGCCTTTTCCTTCAGTGAGTGCTCTGTTTTGTTAAGTGTTTTCTCTTGTATGTTCATATTCCTATCTGGTTACACCTCTCTTATGTGCTTCTGAAAGTCATAATACAACCACATGTATATAAAGGAGATGCAACCACTTGCTTAATAGACTACATATAGACCACATACCTTCACAGACAATATGTATCTATGAATTAAATGAAACTAATATATATAACCTCTTATAAAAATTTCCTAATCAAGATAGCCTAACCCAGTATATACTAGATTAGAAAAAACATATAATAAGGTCATATAAGAATACTACAAAAATGACCATTTGTTCACATATATACACATTAAATGAAATGAACACACCCATTGTGAAAACTCATACCTTGAATTTTATCACATCAATGCTTTAAATTCTTGGTTTGAATTGAATTCATCACCCAATATAGCATGTTTCGGTGCCCTATTGTCTATTACATGAGACAGTGTCACAGCTCACATGCACTCACAAACTATCCACCCTAAGATAATAATAGTATCAGATAACAATAACTGATCATTGAGAAAACAAAAGAAAAAAATGAATCAATGATACACACATTAATCACATCAAGTTTCTGTCAACACCAAATCAATTGAGTACCTGCCAAAAAGAAAAAATATATCAAGGACTACACACCAAAGCCATTAGTCTATAGACAAGAATTAATTTGGCATAAATTTAAATCCAAACAACAAATTCAATTTATATTACCATAAAATCACCTATTAATCATCGACTTGCTCCATCTCTGAAGACGCCACTCTACGCAATCTTGAAAAATTAATCGGAAGACTCAATAAGTGCCCCTCACGATTCAGACCTCGGTATGCCATCCCAAGGGCATATCCAAGTGAGCGAGCAACAGGAACAGCTACAGCATTTCCAACTTGAATGTACCTAAAATTTATCAAAAAGTCAAGCATATATCAATTGAATATTTTACTAAACAATTCTACCAATACAATAGCTAGCACCAGGGAACATCTACACTTTGATGTTGAGTGTAGGACATGGATGGTTTAATTCTAGATGTAGAGAAGATGCTTGGGAGGGATAAGTTGAAGATACTATTATGTAGCAATGAGTCTACCCACCATCTCAAGAGAGTTAGAATGACTAACTGAGACTACTATGTTGTACTATTAGAATATCTTTGTGTCTACTTTGGACTTGGAGACGAGATAGAGTGGGTTGAATAAGACTGGGGAAGCATGACAATCAAGGTGTGCAAAGTAATGGCTTAGATATGATGAAGGAAAACAGTTGAAAGTAGAATCATCAGGAAGATCACTTGGCAAACAGGATAAAAGTTAACAAAATCTACCAGTTGTTTTGGATACTATTTGTGAGTAGATGCTAATAGAAGTTGGCAGCCATGAGCCATTGCTCCAAAAGTTTCTCAACTATTCAATTGCTTGCGAGCAATGAATGGAATGGTTTCATCATCAGACTACGCATTCATTTTAAGTATAAGTCGATATGACATAAATCAGATTTTCATGATATGTTTATGAAAACAGATTAAGAATTGTATCATAATATAATGGAGGAGGAACCTATACATATCTTAAATCAGATAAAGGACCTTGTCAGATCAGACCATGAAACACATCACACATTGCTTCCAGATTAGAAACATATAATGAAAGTTCTTAGAAACTCTAATTCATTAGATGAGAATTTTATGTTTGGGTGAAATCACCAAACATAAAACAAGAAATTATTTACCGCTCTTTCATCGGGCCAGCGAATTTGTAACAATCAGGGAAACCTTGAAGTCTAGCATTCTCTCGAACAGTAAGCACACGATCTTGTACAGGGTGTAATATGATCTATCAAAAGAAAGGAAAAAAACTAAGAAAAATGCCTAGCACAAAGACAAAAAACTGATGATAGGTAAATAAGTGAAAAATACCTGATTGTGGGGTTCGGGCCTTGTTACAACCGTAGGAACGGTCTCATCCCACCAGAGGCGGCCAAAAGGCCTACATGATTTAACATTGTCAAAATTAAGTGTATCAAAAGGGAAAAAGACTATCTAATGAAATCTAATACCTACTTTAATGACTTTCCCTTCATAAAACTTATCGCATAATCTGGAACCTACAAGAAATTTATACAAAGAGAGGTTAAAGAAATCAGAAATCAACCAAATAGAAAAGGAATTATATTATAACATTATGAAGAAGACAGTGAACTTACAATTGGCTTTTTGGAAGGTAAGTAAACCCTTTCTACACTTGGGTCTAAAGAACAAACTCCATTGGCATCTACACGAACTCCAGGAAGATCTCGGAAATTTGCACCCTATGGCAAATATGTTGAACTTAGAAAATGGAATTCGATTAACACATTGCTGAATAAAATATCAATCACAATTAATAACCTTATGCTTTGGTATTTCGCAAACACGCATGTAGTCATCTTCATTCATCTGGTATGGTCTATGATCCAAAAGTCTCATATTTGGAGTGGATTCTGTCAAAGAACTTGAAACTGCCAAAGCAAAAAAAAGAAAATAAAAAACCACAACAAAAGCAATTGACATGTGGAAGTAGAATGATTATACAACACCACAACACATGACAAAACTGGATTAATAGAGAAAAGTTACAGGGGAAAAAAAGAGCATCAAGGACTAAAAAGTGTGATGATAATATCAACCAAAAAAAAGGAAAACAATATGACTGGAGAAATGTTCCACCAAAAAACAGGCATGATCAACAAGTCGGGCATAAAAGGAGAATATAGAGAGCAGGATGACCATCATAATCTAAAAAGTTGTATGTTATATTCAATAAAAAAAAAATTGGAAGACAATAAGAAGGAAAATGTAGGACATATTAAAAAGATAGTATAAATAAAAAAGCATATACAAGGAGAAATATGAACAAAACAACAAAGAAAGATCCCAATAATCATAGGCGGCATTGGAAAAGAAGAAGTATGACACAAAAGTCTAGAGATAATAATTACTGGAGCACAGATCCTTATTACCAAATTGAATCATAAATGAGAATATTCCAAAACACCACATCTTAGTGTGTCAGACATCAGTTTTATGCATGTCAAAGACCAAATTTATGCCCAATTTTTACATAGCAGGCAAGAAACATGTAGTTCAAAAAAGTAATGATTATCAGGGAACAATAAGATCACTACACAAATGCAGGAAACAAATTGTTCAAGCAAACCATATTAAACAATAACAGGATTTGATATATTTACGGAACAATATAAATCTCATGTACTTGATATGAAGGACCACCTCCATGTCTTTAATCAACTCTAGGATTACTTACTTTGGAATTACATTATACTAAAACAACTACAACTTAAAACATCATTCATGCTTTGCAAAAACTGAACAGAGAATTTTTTTTAATTACAATCTATGAAGCACGGGCACGGACACAGGACACGGTGACACAGCAACACAGTAATTTTTGAAAAAATAGAACACGGGTACTGCAAGGACAAGACAACAAATAAATTAATATAATAAATAAATATATATCATTATTTTATATAAACAAACACGTTTCATTTAATTTATTATTTATAAACAATTTATATAAACTAATAAATCACTGTTTTTATAAATCACTATTTTAAACTATAAATCACTATATTTTTTTAACCTTTATAAAGAAATTTTTTTTAAATGAGTTGTTCTACGCTGTTTTAAATAGGTTCAATACTTGTGTGCTATGTTTGAACCTTAATTTTCTTTTTCTTTTTAACTTTTGGGCTAAAACTGGCTAGGCCGTGTCTCAGGCATGTCCGCACGCCGTGTCTTAGGCATGTCCGCACCGTGTCCGTGTACGACACGAGTATGAGACCTCCGGAGAAGTGTCCATGGTTTGTAGATTACAATGAATAAAAAAATTTGTTAAAAACATTTATCATGATGGCAATGATCCATCTGATACAAACTTCAAATAAAAAAAATACAGGACTGACTACATGTTACAGATCTCAATCGGTAATGATGGAGAGACTACGCTACATCAGTAAATAAAAAAGTTCATTTTGAAAATGTCACGACTGATTAGCATGAGATCCATGATAAGTATTATTAACATTGACCCACAAATATTGTGATGCAAAAAAATGTGAGGGAGACTTATTGCCATTGTGTTTCAGTAGACCCATGAAAGCAACACATATGGATCAGAAATACAGAATATCTACTATCAAGCCAAAATGATATAAAAAAACCCTAATTAATGCCACATGAAACCACCAAAATTATGTGCCCAAAATTAATTGATGTAAACTCATACCATGGCTAAGTGACCTGATATTAGATTGAAACTCAGTTTGTGGCTCCTCAACATAATCCATCTCATCCCTACTTTCATCATTTGCCACCTAAAGAAAAGAAGAACAAATTAAGATAACACATATTTAGAACAGTTTTTTTATTGAAAAGAACGATAAAGAAGTAAAAACCAAGCAGAGCACATACAGCAGGGAGATCAGATATTGCATCCCCAAGTTTCAAGGCATTCTGAAGTTCAGGGCTACAATTTTTATTATATGCAACTGCATTTTGCTGCAGATGACAATTATACACTCAATGAGGCTGATATCATAAGATAAATCACACAAAGCAAAAACTACTGCAAAACTGGTACCTCAAATTCATTTGGAATACCACCTCGAACAACAACTTCATGTGTAGGCAGCGGAAATTGTGGAAGATTCTATGAGAACAAAAATAACATAATATATAGTATTTAAAAATAGTAAAAAGTCATAGTAATCTTCATCTTTATAGATATTAAAACCACTCATGAGAGGAAAGATCACCTCAGTGGGGTGTGCACCCCAAAGAAACATGCGTATTCGGAACTGGGGAAGTCCATAACATCCAGCCGCCATAATCCCTAACCTAGACTGATAATTCATTTCCACAAGCCGACTTAAAGCAAACCTTCCAATGTAACCCTTGGCAAATTTAAGAATGTCCACAACATTCTCCATTAAGACATATTTTGGTTTAAGGTATTCAACCAAGTCCATAAAAACCTTAACTTGGGCATTTTTCGGATCATTCATAGGGTTTTTGAAGTCCCTAAATCTATTGAATCCACTAATCCCTTGACAAGGCGGGCCACCACAGATAATGTCAACACCCCCCTGCATGTCCAACAATTAATTCAGAGATACTTAGAAAAATTAAAATTCTGACCAACAAAGAAAAAGCACGTGATGGGTTGCACATTTTAAGAAATTAATGAATCTATTGAGTTGGAGAGGTGGTAAAACTACCGGCAGAGGAAGAATCTTTGCCTTGTAACCAGCTCTAACAAACCGATCAATTCTCTCCTGGCACTTGCTGATCATCAAAACAAAGAATGTTAAGGTCAATGAAATATTAAGAAGAAAAAAATGAACTGATTTTGGGGGGAAAATGCAAAGTTAACCTCAGGCCCTCCATTGGCTCCCAAGTATCGTCTTCTTCACCATAACCCTTCCATCGAACCTATGCAATATAAATATAATTTGTGATCAAAGTAATTAGGTCAATAAATTAGAGCAACTAAAGTGACGTAGCATTCATTATTGTGAAAATCTTTCAAAAAACTGATCCTTCACGTGAAATTCATTTGACAATGAAAAAATGCAAATATCTGAAACAACACAATGAGAATAAGAAAATACACAGCTGAAGAGCTACGACATGTCCAAGACTGCTGGCTTTGGAAGCAAAAGCAAGGCCTATACCTTCAACATCAATTCACTCTTTCCTTTCTCATTCGGGTCACCATAACAAATATCAATGAACTTCAGGACTTCATATTCCCCCTTGGGAACCGGTGAGTCATCGTCCAAGGGTTCATCATCTTCCTCACCATCATTTTCCATGTCCTCTACAGTCTCATCAGATCTTATAAGTCCACGATGTGTGCACAATTTCTCCCACTCCTTCAAAAGAAGCAAGAATTCTCCAGCTTTTTCGTTTCTCACCTAAGTATCAATTTAAATAAAATGAGATGATGAGATATTCCAGTCCCACATGCATTCACATCAACAACTAAATGCATACAAAATTGTACATACAGCCTATAACCCACATACACTCCCAATTTACACTATTACAACAACAAATCATGATGCTTTATATGTACCTTTGTCTCAGGATGGTTGAACTGCAAGCTTTTACAAGCATGCTCATTCATATCTACCGCCCACCTCTAGCCAAAGAAAAGAACAGCAAATGACATTAGTACAAGCTAGACTAATAAAAAGAAAAGAAACCAAATAGCAATGTAAACTCACAGTCACTAGTTTCACTGATGACTCCTTAGCCCCAAGGCATAAACCAGTGGACATTGCACCACAACCAGAGAATACATCCAACAATGTCAGTTCCCTTTTCCCATTAAATTGAGTCTCATCCCTTGGAGAACCAGCTTCAGATGAGGAGATGGTGGATGATGACTCACTAGGAGTTTCAGAATCTGAAAAATAAAATAAAAAAATCATGATTGCAATATGTGAATTATTTTTTAATAAAAGGAGCAAATAGATTTGCAAACAAACATACCAGCAGATATATTAGAGAAAGTCGAATAGTTAGGGGAATATGACATGTCATAGTAAAGGTCACAAGATGGTATGGTGTTCATCTTTGCCGTCAAATCAACCTAAAATACATTATACAATGTTTAATTAATATAATAAGACACAGAGACTTCAATTGATTAATTCACTTAGGCGGGGACAAAAAACTCATGGTAATGATCGTGAGAGAATATACATTAGGAGGCACTCGAACAATGCATATCTTTTTGGATATGCAATCAAGAAGATTGTCATCCTTCACATCCGAAATGAAAACCCGCTTCTTCTCGTGATTAGTCACATGCTCTTTCTTGATTACCTAAAAAACAACAAACATTGTGAAGCATAAACAACTCCCAAAGTAACAGGGAAGAAATACAATCAAGAAAATGAAAACTAACCGTGTCCTCTACTCTAAAAAACCATTGAGCAGTAAAATACAACTGCCCATCTAAACTTTCAAAAAACTCAATTATTTTCGCAATGTAGTGATCCTCTCCCTCCTCACCCTGCAGTAAACATGAGATAATAATGAATTCAAACAAATATCATAAAAAAACACTGCTATCATTTTCTCAGATCAAATAAGCAAACTTGTGTGTGTATTCAATTGCATAATGTGAATGAAAAACGTGCTTCTTAGCAGTAAAAGGGTCATCCTATAATGGCCAAGACTATCTAAACATCAGATCATTAAATATGCCTGGTTGTTGTACAAAATGCAAAGAAAGCTCAAGGAGATGACTTGAGCAGTTGAGCCAATGCAATCCGCTTTAAAATCAAAGAGGGATAAAATTATAATTCTCGTCTCTTTCATCAAAATAATCTCCAATTGTAAACTATTCATAAACTTATGCAGCAACCATATTCTGCACTAAAAAAACCCATCCAATTTAATATGGTCTTTGTCTTCAAATACATAATTACATTAAAAAACCGACAGCATGCACAAGAGATCATTTAAAAAGCATCACGCAAAATTGCAAACTCTTAACAAACCCATGCATCTTCTCACATAATAAGCATAGGTAACATTTGGAAACACATTTTGCTGTTTGGATGATTTTATTTTTGCAAGAATCATACTTATCCAAAATGGCTCGAAAAGCACTAAGTGGCCCCAGCTTTTGAAGAAAAAAAAAAAGTTTAGTTTATCTGTTAAAAAAGATCTTTTTTTTTTTCATGAATCAAACAAAAGTATGCTTCAAGAAATCTAATTCCAAAAACAGCTTTTAAGTGAAAAACTTCTCTTCAAAAAGTTGTGATCAAGTGACACAATTTTTTACCCATTTTTTAAACCAAAATCAACTTAAACCAATGAGAAGATGGCATGTCATCCTATGATGGGTGTCTAGCACATTAATTGTGTGAGTTGTCCTTTCTCATTGGTTTGGATCAATCTTTCGGGCAAAATTTTTGGGTTATTGAATCCTTTCCCCTCAAAAATATTTCCATACTCTATCATACTCACATATCTTTAATATCTAATACAGAGAGGGATCAGATCAGAAAATACTCACAGACACATAGACGTCATCATTCAAATTGTACACAATATCATCCACCGACGCCTGGTTGAAATGCCGCTTTGCTTTAACTATCTCGTCCCCAAACACGCCATCAACCCTTCATCCAAATCAAATGGCAATTAAATAAAACCAAACATCAAAAGAAGTACTACCAACACCCCCCTTCCTAAAAAAAATCTTACTTTTTGAAGCTGCAGATAGGCCCCTTGTCAAACACCTACAATTAAAAAAAAAACATGTTTTTATCAGATCCGATGAGGAAACCAAAAGAACCCACCAAGACTCAAAGGAAAAGCTCGGACCTTTTCATCATTGTATCGGTGTGGCCACCTCTCCCTCGCAACGTTAGGCGGCACAGCGTCCCCAACAAACCAACAGGGGTCCTCCGACCCCTCCAGTCCGCCCTTCATGGAAGCCCCGGAGGCCTCAGAAGCCTTGCTCTTGCAAGTCTTCCTCTTCGCCACCCCCAACTGCATCTCCCCGACCTCCTCCTCCTCCTCCTCTTCTTCATCATACAAAACCTCAATCTCCTCATAGACTGCCTCCCCATCGTCGGGGACGCCCTTTTTCGCCCGGCTCCGCCGGGACCGCGACTTGGATGTTGATTCGTCGTCCATCGGAGACTTCGACGGAGGCCGTTTTCGGGAGCTCCGCTTTTCGGTGCGCGACGACATTATGGGAGGATCGGAAGAAGAGGCGGAGAGGGGTGTGTGTGTGTGTGAGAGAGAGACAGAGAGACAGAGAGAAATTTAGGGTTTTTGAGAGGACGGAAGGGGAGGTGAAAAGGCGGAAGAAAATTTTGAAAGTTGAGGTTTGGGCGGGAATTACAAAATTTGGAAAATTTGGAAACTTTTGGTCAGTGTTCAGTATTTGTTCCTATATTTTAAAATCATAAGTTTCACTATAAATAATATGTTTTTATGTTTGTTTGTGATGTGGATGTGTAGGATAATATTTAATTATAAAAGATTTTTTAAAGGGATTTGAATGGGTTTGATTTGTTGGAATTATTTGATTTAATTGGTTATGATGTGATTTGATTGGATCCTCTATTTAATTTTTTGTATTTGTTTTGTGCTTTGATCAATCAGATGATCATAAATTCATTAAATAAAATGGATCAATTTATTCATTCATGATTTGATATATTTAGAAGTGTTTGATTTTAAATGTGATGATATGGTAATCCCACAATCAAGTAAGATACAAGAGAGAAAAACAAACAAAACAAACAAAGGATCCAAACCAGTGATTTTATTAGTTGGTTAGAATAATTTGTTTTATTATTATTATTATTATTATTATTATTTTACTGTAACAGTAAACACTTGCCTTAATATATTAAGAGATAAAAGCCAAAAAAAAATATTACAAAGCAAAAAAAACAGGAAAAGCTTTTGAAAATCAGGTAGAGGAGATATCTATCCATTTCTGCCTGCTAGCTGACCAAAGGCCGCTAAGGAATTATAAATTTATCAGCACTCCTTACCTCCACAAAAAAAAAAACCCTAGTTATTTAACTAGCTCCAACATGGTCTTTGACCCCTAAAATTGACTTGATTGCAACAAAGCCAGATCGACCATACCATCGCGGGCACCAATAACCGAGACACTTTTACCTTCACCGATCAATCTCCCGCTCTCCTCATGCTGGCCCACCAACCACATGCCCTCCAAATCCCTCAACAACACATCCATCCCCGACGCCTCCTTCATACGAGCCCACACCCGCTCACCATTCGACAGGAAGTAAATAAATGGTCCGCCAACTCCATTTGCTCTCCGCAAAAGAGCGCGTGAAGCATCTAACCCCGGATTCCATCTAGTTAATCTGCTCCTAGTGGGGCTCTTCCTTTCGTCGCCTTGGTCTGGGACATAGGGTGATGGAGTGTAAGGAACCACTGACATGTTGGATTTGTTTTATTATTTTCATCACATGTTTATTCCTTTAAGGAAATCAATTAGAATCATTGAAAATTTTTAGGGATTTTTGCATGTATTTTGTATACCATCTAAGTATGTCAATTAGATGGATACAGATCAAATAGGCCTATATTCGTATTCGTATTCGAACTAAATATCCGAAAAAATATTCATATCCGATATTCGAAAATCTGAATTCGGATATGGATAATTATTTGAAATATCAAAAAATTCAAAATAAATATGGAATGACTAAAATATCCAAAGATCCAATATCAAAAAATAAAAATCATATATCTAATATTTGAAATATGTAAAAAATATAATAATTACTTAGTATAAAACATAAAATTATAAGTATATACATAAAACATTACATACTTTAAGTAAAAATAAAAAACTCATACTAAATCTAAATATATAAATATATAATTAAATAAAAAATAATATAATCATATTTTTTGATACGGACTACACAGAGCTAGAGAGCGAGCCATTGAACAACATGTACATGTCTTGAGCGGTTGGACAAAACAATGGTCTGAAGTGGAAAATACGGTTTTTAAACATAACCCATCTAACAGAGTTCAGGATCGACGGGCACGCCTCAGTTCACCAGTAGGGACACCGATTCCTTTCCGGCTAGACTGCAGCCACTGGTGCCTCCCTAGCGTGCCTGACACGTGGAACGAAATCCTCTAGCTCATCTGTTATCAAAATGCTACAACATTAGAAAGAGATTGTAGCAGCTTTTGAAAACAACTTTTGAAAAACTGTTTTTGTTTTTAGTAATTAAAAGTTGTTTTTCGCTTCCGTCAAATGCTAGGGACGTTTGGAAATGAGTTTGGAATAATATAATTCTTACAAATGCAGAATCTCCAAATGCCGTCCAAACAAGTTTCCAACCGCTCCTTGTGTAGTATGGTAAGGAAATACCTTTTATTTTGAGGGACGTATATTCTCCGGATTAGTACGGCTCAAGCCATTCGATTCGGGGATTTCATCATAGCTCATGTCGTCGGTGTCCAACTCCTTCATTTTCTCGAGCTGCCTCAGGAGATCCAATCTCTCCGGTGCATAGGTAGACGGGATCTGCAGCAAACATGAATAATTGGAGTCTTAATACTGATGTCGCAGAATTTTAGCCGTGTAAGGTTTGATAGAAGGTGGTTTGTATTGTACGATACATACCAGGGCGGGTACATATCTTTGTATGGCGGCTAGCATGGCTGCATGACCCACTGCAGTAACCTGTATATTATGAGGTAAATTTTAGGCCTACAATGTCATAATCAGAAGTTCAGATGATGGGGTGATCTTTATTTAGTGTTTAGAGGATATATAAGTTGCATCTTCTATCTTGATTCAGATGATAACATTAATTTCTTAGTATTTAAAAGATATGAACCAAGATTTTCATAGTATTTTATAGCCAACAAAGACAGCAGGATGTGTCCTATTTGATGATATGAACCAAAAATTAGGCAAAAGAAGTATTTAGAAGAAGCAACATGAAATTCATTGATCAATAGTGATTTTATAGTATTTATGATATAAAAAATGGTCAGTAAACACATACTTGGCTATATTAGACAAATCTCCCCAATATACTCCGAAACTAATATCGAGAAAAGACAACAGTTAACGACTAAATGAGGTAGCTATGATATATTCCTCGTCCATATATTTACCCCATTTTCCATATTAGAGTTCTGACAATAAAGGATACCATTTTGGTCTTTCTGGGTTCCATCAAATCATACTACCATTGTGTGTTAATCAGTCATTTTGTTAATAGAATTGCAAAGACAATATTAGATCACATAAGCAGAATTTTTAATGTTGATTAAGAACATTCGCAGAAAATGAATCACCAGAAGCGCCAGTATTCATGTACTCAAATACACCTGAACAATTGTGGTCATACAGTTGAAAGGTCATAATGCAACAAGTGTGCTAAGTATTGGGAATCATATCGGTGATTCCATAACAGGATCATACTATCCATTTCCTCCATCCCTGAGTGCTAGTTTAGCAAGAGATAAGATTTTAAGAACAAGTTGTCCTAATTTAAGGGGATAACCATTCTTGTCAAATTTGTTCTTATTCACATTTATCAAGAGCGGGATAAAAAGAGGAGATAAATGTCATTTTAGCCTTTAGGTAAAACAAAAAATTCCAATTTTCGTTTCAAAATCAAGGCAATCACCCACACTTTATTCCGATTTTTTTATGTAACAAACAGGATACAGGATATGTTCTCCAACCACGCATGCCCTTGCTTACCCCCCCTTATCCCACCATTTCTTTTAACAATTAGATTATTTATAGTGCATTGTAAAGTACACATTTCCTAAGTACACTTTTTGAAAAACTCACGCTACATGAATCAGTATACTAGATGAAAAGCAACGAAAACTTCAAGCGATCTATAAAGAAAGGAACTCACAGGAAGTAGCATGAGAAATCCTATGGGAAGAACTGATGCCAAGTCGGTTAAAGTTCTACGCAGAGCTTTCTTTTCTTTCTCCGCAAGTTCATCTCCAGTAAGTGCTCTTTTAAGCAACATTGTAGCCGCTACCACATCAATGGCTAAGAGCTGTGTTCCTTGCCAAACATCCTATTCAACCAGAAAAAAAAAGAGCAACAAATGTATCATGTCATGAGTGGCCAAAGATGGAAAGAAATAATTATAGGCAACAGAAGAGTTCAACGGATGCATCAAGTTAAGAGCTTCTTGTCCAATACTCGAATTATACACTCCAGAATACTGACCCCACTGTGTCACCTGTTCTTTCATCAGTTAAAATAGCTGAAGGTATATTTTTTGGGGGTCACATACACTACTTAAAAATCATTACAGTTTACTATGTTAACAATGTGTATCAGTTAGTACAAGTACTAGAAACTTACCACTTTCTAATGCCATAATTAATATAATTGGATTACATGGTTCTAGCAGTGCAAAGTTTTTACAGCAGAAATATGCATACCGTGCTAGTCTCTTTCAGTTTCACAATGGATTTGGAAATGATATCTTCCTTTTGCACCTGTACCAATTTATGGCTTCCTGCCTCAGCAGCATGCTTGACCTTTTCATTTATTAAATTCTCCTCCTGATATAAAGTATAATAAAGTCTATTTCAGTAAAAATAAACATCATGTCGTGAGAAACTAAACAGTTAATTGAGTACAAAGCTCAAAATTATCTGTTACCTAAAACAAAAGGCTACATCAGGATTATGATGGCATAAAGCTATTCATGATATAGGAAAACGAACCATGGCCATGCGAAAAACACAAATGAAGAATACCAATCATAGAAAGAGTTAAATATTACACCCAGGAATATTAGCACATTTGAAATCAGGAAACACAGTTGCGCCAAACCAGATACTTGGGGGAAATGTTCGCAAAAAAATTTGAAGGACTATAATTCCCTAAGTTCATTTGAAAATATCCAGATGGATATCTTCCAGAGCATATAACAGGCTATATAAAAGATCCTAATTATGATTAAAGACATCATGTAAGAAATTATCAATGTACCTCTTCAACCTGAGTTCCATCTGCACTTCTTTGAACTCGTTTTTCAAGCTCAATAAGCTCATGCCTCAAAATTTCAAAACGCCTTATCTCATTTGAGTCTGTGTCCTCATTGCTTATAGTTGCACTCGTAACAAAATTTTCATCAGCTTCATCTTCCTATGAATCATGTGGTCAAAAAATGAGAAAATGGCAAACCAATTAACCAAGAGATAAAAATATATTTGGAACATCTCAAAATAATTCACATCAACCCATGTACATGGAATCATTACCAGGTCACCTTCATCTTTTAAGTGAAATGAAAATTTGTCAAAAATACTTGAGTATTGTTTGGATCCAATTTTGGGAAGCTAGATTTTCTCTGTATTGGTTTTTTTGAATATCCAACTTCTCTAAGCTTTTCACCTTTTTGTCACTTCACATGAAATCTGATTTTTTTTTAAGCCTCCAATATCCAAATACTTAGTCAAAGAAGCTGAGATCCTTTGATTGTTTTGTCCGTCTTGCAATTAGTCAAGCTTCAGAATTATTCACTTATAAATGAAATCTCAGACATTTTTTTTCTCAAATCAGTTGAAAGAAGATTATAAGAGAACAAAAAAGAATCACAGTATTAGAACTTACACACATTTTCGGAAATCATTATGAAGCTCAAAGTTCAAATGGGAAGGCATGGAACAAAATATGTGTTTTGTGATTCTCTCATTACAAGCATATTTTACTTCTAAAAACATGTCATTGTACACCATTCCAATTGACCAGAAGGCTGAATTAGCACCCTATTCAAACCATCTCTACCGTTGATATTATTTGCTCAGACAAGCATGGTGTTAATCACAAGAACACAAAATGCAAAGAGATTCATTCTTCTCCTTCCTACATCACCCACCAAATGAATTTTTTATAGCAATGTCCTGGATCTTCCTCATTCAAACCGAACAAACCTTGAACAATGATGCTTGACCAAACTAATAAAATTTCTCTATAGAATCATTATTTCAGCATGATCTTAATTTCATCAATCAGGGATCTCGCATGGAAATCTGTATGCTTTGTTAGACATATAACAGTACAAACAGATACATTAAAAAAAACATGCCATACTGTTTCATATGCTGCTGATCCAGTCCCTGCTTTTCTGGTGGACTGACTTACCAAGAAATTCCACAATCCACGACCTTTAGTAGACTTCCTGTGACAAGAAATTTCCATAAAAACTATAAAAATTTATGCACGAATACAATCACGCATCATTTCATGTATTCTTCCCCTCACAGCCCCACGTGACATACAAAGTATTACCCTCCGTCCCTCCTACCAGTTAGGACTGCAACTTGGGTTAGGTCCAAACAAAACCCGACAGGTTGAACCAGAATTGTAGGCAGTTTGAGTTAGAAAATCTGGGTTTGGGTTCGGGTTTGAGTAGAGTGATTCAGGTTAGATAATTTTTCAGGTTGGGTTCAGGTTGGTATCTCACACAACCTGACCCAACACAAATTCGTTTATCTACATGAAATTTGTTTAAAGTGGTTGATTGGAACTTGTTTAAACATTTTTTGTTTGGTATTTCGTCATATTATATATGTTTGAACTTATTTAATTATTAACAAAAAGAATATGTCTGAATGAGTATTATGCTAACATACCTAACCCGCTTCCACCCGAACCTCGACTAGAAATTCGGGCCGGGTTGGGTTCGAGTTGTAAATTTGTACAATGGGTCAGGTTCGAGTTGGGATTATTGGGTTGAACATTGGGTTTGGGTTGGGCCTATGAAGCACAGACACGGACACAGAACATGGTAACACAGCGACACAGACACGGGGACACGACAATTTTTGAAAAAATATGACATAGGTACGACTAGGATACGGCAACAAATAAATTAATATAATAAATAATTATATATCACTATTTTATATAAACAAACACATTTAATTTAATTCACTATTTATAATCAATTGTATAAACTAATAAATCATTGTTTTTATAAACCACTGTTTTTATAAATCACTATTTTAAACTATACTGTTTTAAACTAATAAATCACTATTTTTTTTAACCTTAAGAAAGAGATTTTATTTAAATGAGTTGTTCTAGATTGTTTAAATGGGTTGAATGCTTGTGGGCTATGTTTGGGCCTTCCTTTTCTTTTTCTTTTTTACTTTTGGGCTGAAACTGGTTGGGTCGTTTCCCAACCGTGTCCCAGACGTGTCCAGACAAAATGAAGGCAGACACGGCTGGAGCCGTGTCGGACACGTGTCCGGGCCGTGTCCACACCGTGCCCGTGTCTGACATGGGTACAGGGCCTCCCGGGAAGTGATGTGTTTTGGGTACTTCCAACTTCGGGTTGGGTTTGGTTTGGAGCCAAGCCAATCCCATCCAGCCCGAGTTGCAGCCCTACCACCAGTTTTAATGCATGCTAACAAAAACAATTTTAACCAAGAACCCAAAAAAGCTTTAAGAGTACTAGAAAAGAGTCCAACCTATCAGCAAGCCTTCTGCCTTTCTCACGCACATTCTTCTTCGGACCGGAACCTCTTCCACCCATTTTATCCGAGTACCGTTGCAGCTTGCTAGTCGAAGATTCTGAACGACCATCCTCCTCCTAATTGATCAGAGAAAAAGGTCAAGTCGGTATAGTAACAGCATGAAGAAACATTTTATAAGTCCATTGGTTAACCAGAAAATTCAAGGTGAATAGAAAACCAAACATAGTAGATTAATCATATAGGCAAAACAATTTTTTTTACATTTTGCTACTTTATAGAAAATACTAAGAATGAAAGCATATAACTATTCCTGCCAAAAATATAACGGCATCCTTATATGTAAACAAAACCTTTGTATGAAAACCTGGACCTATAATAGCATTTATTTAACGTCATCGCAGGTCCTGATTTATAATAAAACCAGTAGAATCAGAAAAGTGAACCCAAAAGGATCCCAAATTGTCAACAAAGATGATAATTGATTTCTATTTTGTAGTCTCATTTTCTCTTGACCACAAAAAAAGCAATAATGAATTAAATACAAAATATACTGTGCTGGAGATATTATATATCATTAAAAGTAGACCTTTTTCTTGGTCAATGAACCATCAAAAATATTGTTGGACATCTATGTAACAAGGACATTCTAAGTCCTTGTTTTAGAGTTGCGTACGACATTCCATGGCTGTGCAGGACATGACCAATATGTCCAAATTCTTACATAACACAATATCATTCTCTTTAGAGGTGCTCTGTCTAACACGACATGCCTGTTTGACACCATAAATGTAGTCGGCGTTTTTCTGGCATTCTAACCCAAGACTTCACGGTGCAAATTCTGTTGTCAACCATTGAGCTATGGGTCCAAGCCTCTTTTTCTTGTGAAATGATTTGGCATATATTAAAGAAACATTCCCTATAACTTTTTGTAAAATGATATCCAAAAAAAATTAATGGAGAGGAGAAAAAAATCATATTCAGATCATGGATCATGGACATGATTCATATTGGTAGCCTAAAATACAAGAGAAATGTAAAACATAATTACCTGCTGTAGAGAAGCTGCTTTTGCTCTGAATGATGCTTCGAGAAATTCTGCCTCGTTCTTTAGTTTTCTTATCCTTTCTAAATCAGAACATGCGGCTTTCAAATGTTCTTTTCCAGAACCAGCATTTGATAGATGTAGCTCTTGCAGCAAGTCTTCCAACCTTTTCAGAGCTTCTTCAACACTCTCTAATGCCTGCAAACATCAGTTGTATACTGGTATGTAATGAAAGCAACTGGGATTTATAATATGCAACTAGTTAACCCATAGTGAGGAAAAACAATGATGGGCACTCGAAGGATGGGACTGTAACGTTGATGGAAGACCGAAATTAGAAGGACCAGAGCAGAAACACAGACCATGCAAAGACTGAATTGATTTGGTGAACTGATTCATACAGTAAGGATTGTTGTTCATTTAATCTGAGAAAAAGGAGAATGCCATTTATTATATATGAAAATACACCACCAGCATGTATTGACTCTACATGAAAAACAAATACTTGCGTGTGTATGCATAAAAAATCACATGTTTCTATGTCGATACTAGAGTACTTAAAACAACTCATTTAATGCAATTTAAATTCAGCGCCACTCATCATGTATCAACAGTTATTCTCAAATTCAAAAATAAATTACTCAAGTATAGGTAGATCTCGGAGCAAATGTCGATAATTTTTTTCTGTTTTTGAAGAATACATGCTCATGATTTTGATTGACTTGCATGCAAATTTTTATCGCTTGTTTACGGCCAAGTCGAGCATACGCCAAATCATCAAAGCATAGGAATGAAAACCAAGTCCTGATCATGGTGAAACCCCAGGAACTTGAACCCAAAGAAACCTGATCAAAAGATTCTAGCTCGGTCTCAGCAAGTGGAAGATTTCTAAAGCCAGTCGTACTACTAGAATTTTGTTCACTATCCTCCTTCAGCTCTGTCCTGTACATTGTTCAAAATAATTTTGCAAGCAGCAATCAGTTATCTTTGCATCAGACATTCAATGAGTTGAAACCAACAAAATTCACAAAACCAACAATAGTAAACATTACATTTAAGTGGTTGAGCCTTTTAAAACTTACTCTGAGATACCTAGCTCATGCACACATTCCTTCAACTTGATGTGTCTAACCATACATAAAAGGATACATCAACAGAATGAGAACAACAATGTAATATAACTGATATATAGATAGAAAGATAGATAGATAGATATATAGAGAGAGAGAGTTGGTGCAACATATATGCAGCTGGTTTACCCTCTAGAAAGAAATCTTGCTGCTTTGATATTGGATCGGTTCTCAAGCCATGTACTGTACTTGATGAAGCTTTCCATCCAATAGGAGCACACATCTAAGACCTTGAAAATAACTTCCCCACGAGGAAGCCATTCCTGTTTACCTTTGCTTTCATGATGTTGTTTCAATTTGACTGGATTGCCTGGATAAAAAGGAAGCCACTCCAACTCTTCACAAACTACCTATTATATACAACAAATGATGTTTCCTCCATTATTGAACAACCAAACATGATACTGAAGCTCCTTGAATTGACCATAATTATAATAATGTTAACCTCTACGTATAGCTGGTATGAACTAATTGATGAAAGTTGAGGATAGTATAGTACACTCCCCCCAATGAGGTATCTGAAACCATCACAAACAAGCAAAGGTAAGTGAAGGATGGAAATAAATGAGAAAAACTGTAAATTAAAAGGAGCAAAGAATACCACTGATAAAGTTCCCAATTTAAGGGAGCAGAATTAAGTAGACTTGAGGCACACCTTATGATGCTCTCAATCGGGTCATCGATTGTATCAATGCCATTCGCAGACAAAAAAGCCTGAGTTCTTCTTCCCAATGCAATGAAAAATCCAAATATTGCCAGGTCCTTTTCTAATACCTGCATCAAAGAAAAACAAACTATATCAACTCCTACCTGATCAAACTATCAGTATTTGTACACACAGCTATTTTAATTACTAAGAGAACAACTGGGATATTCTCCAAGGATCAAATTTCTTATCCAACCCAATACTACACATGAACCCACTCAGAGGCCTTTTCAAATGATCAAATTCCTACAGAACCCCCACAGTCCTCCAGTCCATACAAGTGTACACCACCTTCCACCAAATACTTCCAAACAAAAACTAGCATTGCATATTAAATACAGAAAGCTCTAGATCCGTGACTGATTATGAATCTACAAATCTTGCATGGTACTTTGTAGATAAAATGAAAAGACATAATCAATACAACTCAATCCAAGATATGTGAATCATTACACGTTAGCTGCTACAAAAAGATTATAGAAGAAAATATCAAAATAAAGGAATTCTAATTCTAAACAGAACATGATCCATCTGTTCACCAAAAAAACCAGATTGGCTATTTGACATTTCTAATGTAGCAATATGTTGATACAGAATAAGTATATAAAATTAAGGAAGAGAATATCATAAATAAAAATAAAAATAATGTTTATGATATACGTTTATGACATGCTTATGAAGATCACAGCCATGGCTTCAGAGCATAACGAAGAAAAGAGCACAGATGTTCTTTTATCATACAACCAACTTCAAGCAAATATACAAATGAATGCAAATTTCAAATGGAATGATGTATTACTATACAAAATCCCTGTAATAAAATTAGGAAAATAGTTTAGAGATCCTGCAGAATGTTTGCAACAGAGTATCCATTCACTATCACCAACCTCTATACTTTCACATGTTGTCAGTCTTGACCATATCCTTTCCCTATCAATAGCCCGCTGCAGTTTTTGCTGCACGATGTCAACCCAGAAAGCCAGCTCTTCAGCACTTTGACCAGTTTTTGGTTTACAGGCTGCCGCTCGAGGACCAAAATGTAAAAGAAATTCTCTGCGTAGACCAATTTCCTTTAAAGAATGATAAGCTTGGCTGATTGGAACAAAGTCAATAAGCATGTCCATTAATCTACCAATGACCTCAGGCATGATCGAGAAGAACGGGGAGCAAGAGACTTTTGCAGGTCCAAGCTTCATGATTGCAGCAATACAGCTCAGTGCAAGCATAATTAAAGAAATATCACCAGTCTTCTCTGAACTGGACGACACTCCTCTTGAAAATCTGAGAATAAATAAAGGTATATTTTCATAGTCTAGAATTTGTTTAAAATAATAAAGTATAGGGGAAATTAGTGCAAACTATTTTTTTTATAACTCCTTTTTTTTTAAATCCCTTAAGTTTTTAGCATACGAAAACACCCCCAAGTTTGCAGTTATATTTTTGTTAGGTCCTTCCGTCCAAATATCATTCGTATGTGCATGTTACGCACTAATATACAATGATGGATAACAATGTATGAGATTTAACAGTGTACACAGAAGCATACCAATGTACATGGTTGACATAACAATGTACAAGGGATGGATAACAGTTTAAAAAATTAACAACGTAGTGTACAAAAAAAATCCAAATGGGGTAAACAACAAAAAGGAGACGAAAAGACCTAGAAAAAAAAATGTAACCACTAACTTGGGGGTGTTTCCATATGCTAAAGTCTAGGCCCCAGGCAAATAAATGCAAGAATGCAAAATGCTAATACATACAGTGTAGTAGCTGCATTAAAGTGAGGATCTCTCTCTAAAAGATTGACAAAGTTGGTCACAACCATTGGATGTTGTTGATCCCAGAACCACTCATAGGCCCCAGGCTGCTTGGCAGACAATTCTTCTCTGATCAAGCTCTCCAATGGAGAAGACTGCTTCAATAAACTGCAATTGAGAAGAAAAAAGGACCGCATGAGAATTTTATTTGATCCAGTAACCTAAGACCAAACTAAATAAATATATCTAGCAAATTCAGTTTGAAAATTCCAGATACATGTTGACAGCTTGTTGTAGAAAGTACGTTCACCCAAACAGATCATATTTCCATTCATATAGCCGACCCAAAATAGACGGACATGGATTCTTGGTGTGAACCCACTTTCTATTTATGAGATGCCAAAATAACCATTTATGCTGCTTCCTTCTAGTAACCTCTGGAACACATAATTAAAAAAAAAAAAGTTGATAAAAAATGGATAAATTGAGTTTTATTACATCAAATTTAATAACATAGCATCTGATGTTCTGAAGGTTTAACCAGTAGACTTCTGAAGAAAATTGTATGCAAAAAGTAAATTTGGTCATTAGGATTATGGTGCCTATATTTGATACTTTTGGTTTTGGATATATCTTACAGATCCTTCTTCACTTCACAAAAAAAAATCATATTATCAGCCAATTTATACCCTTTTTGAATATGAAAAGTTAAGAATAAAAAAAGAAATATGCTAAACAAAACATAACCAACCTCCTTTGCACAAATATATTAGTATCTCTATCCCTTCCATCACCTCGAGATGAAATCTCAACTGCTGCTTGCAATAAACAGTTTACAGCGGCCTACAAAACAAATTGAAAGTTCAAAAATAAAATACAAGCCCCATGAAAGTGTTAAAGAATTCATTACACGCAATCAAAGCAAAGGAAGTTAAAGGAGTTCATCATCACCAGATGTGATTCAAAATCATTATAAAGGACAACCTTATGTACCAGATGCAATTTGATATAACATTTCCTATTGCTTCCTTAACTATTTCAAGTTTTCGACTACCAATAAAGCAGATAATCCCCGTAAGGGCTTCATAATTTTCTCACTGCAAGCAATTCAAATGATAGGATCTTAAGGAATAAGAACAAGACAAACAAGAAACTCAAAATGGCCATGTCCAACACAGACACAAATTGCCCTCTTTTTAAGCTTACACCTGAATAACTAAAAAATGACTGAAATTTTTTTAAAATAATTTAAAAGAGCCTTTTACATCCAGGTAAAAGATACTGCACACACACATATATATACAGAATGTAACCAGGAAATACAACACAAGAACAGGCACATGCATTGTATTAGACACAGATATGCAATGTTGGACACAGCAACTCCAAAACAATTTATATTGCCATATCCAATGTAGGCACAAAGCACCCAACATAGTCTTAGACATCAAGAGCTTGTTTGGCCCATGTACATCCACATATCATAGCTTCCAATCATTTACTACCTGTTTTCAACTAAGACACAAGATGAAGTCAAGAAGTTCGAATACACAAAATTGTTCAACAAAATCACTAGCTGGCATCTCCTATAATCTGTTAGCAGAAAAGTAATCCATAAATGTTGTGACATACATTTTATATCTTTCAGTTCTTAGGTGTAACAGTTAAATTACACAAAATCCATGTAAACCCAGTGTTTCACTCAAAGCTCTTACTAAAAATATGTAACGGAAAAAAACAATCGCAAGATGAGGTGGGGCAAACCTGATAAGAAAGGGTCTTCACCCATGCATTCTTGTCCACTCCAAGCCATGCACTCGAAAACCAATATATCCTTGATGATGAACCGTGTTCCCTAATGGCCAGCTCAATGGCCCTTGCCGCATCATGTAAGGACTGAATGAGTGCACCATTAAGATCCTCACCCTGCAAAGACTGATCCAATTTGGTTCTCATCTCCTCCAATTCACTGCTCGAGCTCGCTTGGGGCATCCCATTCACTGTTACACCATCATCAGTGGAAGCTACTGGCAAATATAAAATCCTTCTGCCCTTTCCAATGAATGGATGATCATTATAGAATTTGGAGGACCTTGAATACCTCAAACAGCATCTCTGCATGAAATTTACTCTAAAACATACTATACTTCTTATACGAACTACTTCTTTGGAGAACAAGTGATTCACTATGGCATTGTGTGATGGGTATGAATTCAAAGAGCTGCAAATAAAAAAAATTAAGACTGACCGAAGATCAGATGGACATTACTTTTAAACTAAATCCACAACAACATATAGCAATTAACAGAATGCATGAATACTACTTCAACACTGTCTTTTGACATCCCACCAAACCTCTGTGCATCATGATCTTTACAAAATCTAAGCATTCATAGAACGATAGAATCAATAATAAACACACTTTCGTGATTGCTTCAGCAAAAAAATAGATATGAGTTCATCAAAATTATAAGTACAAAAGGGGTTGCCAAGCCAGAATATGAAACTTTAGTAACAAATGTAACAAATCCAGATCCCAATTTTGCAACAAATCATAGAACAACAAAATCATAAATAAAATTGAGTTGCAGAGCTAGAATGTAAAAAATTTACAACAAGTGCAAGACATCCAGATGCCAATTTTTGCAATAAATCACAGAACAACATAATAATAAGTAAAAAAAAAAAAAATGAGTTTTCGATTCACAATACGAAACACTAGCCACAAATGTCACCCAAATGCCAATTTTTGCAATAAATCATACAACAAAATATTAATAAATTTAAGATAAAAAACGTGACAGAATATGAAACATTAACAACAAATGTAAAAACCCAAATCCCAATTTTCGCAATAAATCATAGAAGAACAAAAAAAAAACCAACTTAAGATCCTCCACATGACAAAACACTATCAATAACATGTACAAACAAAGCAAGAAATCAATGTAAAACAACAAAAAAACAAGAACCCAAATTCTAAAATCTAAATTAAAATAAGATTGAATGAATTCGAACCTCCCAAGACTGAGATTCTGCTGCTGTAACTTCACCGCCATAAAAAAAACCCCAAAAAAAAAGAGGGAGATATATTGATATGTCACCAACTGTTTCAAGACTTCTATTGAGAATTCAAAAAGTTTATAAAAATCGAAAAAAAACAATTTATTTTAAATGAAATGAAAATAAAAGGTGGGAAATGTTGTGTGAGAGAGATTGAAAGAGAGAGAGAGAGAGAGAGAGGACTTTATATATTATCCGAGAAGACGTGGTGAGGCCGCCAATCACAAGTTCATCGAAAGGCCGATATTTTCTGTGATCTTCCCTTTTTGATGGAGCTTTTTGTATGAGCGATGCTGTTATCACCGTCTGATTGATGTTCCTTAGCCCTTTGTGGTGGGGGCTCTGTATGGTGGGGACTGGGGACTTTTAATAGAGTACTTTGGTGTGATCTAAAAGAAAATTTTCTCATTTTCAATAATTAAGTTACAGTGGAT
Organism: Acorus gramineus; assembly: GCA_030737835.1. Classification (NCBI taxonomy): domain Eukaryota; kingdom Viridiplantae; phylum Streptophyta; class Magnoliopsida; order Acorales; family Acoraceae; genus Acorus; species Acorus gramineus. The sequence goes on along the minus strand of CM060855.1, from coordinate 4,160,765 downwards.
GCAGAGAACATTTGAGAGTCAATTTTATATTTTATTAAATCTTGAGATATCACTTGAGCTAGTGTGAGTTTTTCTAAGAATAGATTATCTATCGATGAGTAAAATTGTGTTTTTTTTTTTTTCTTTCGATCAGGAGAGAGTAAATATTTCTTCTACTTATATTTCCTTGGTAGATTGTTTCCTCGCTCTTTCATTAGACATTATTTTTAAAAAAAATATAATTAAAAGCGTATATCTACTTGCTTCTTAAAAAAAAGAAGTTTCAATGAATTTGGATTATATAGGGAGATTCCTTTTTTTATATAGAAAAATGAACGCATGAATGAAAAATTCCAAATCGCACTTTTTGCATATGATTTAAAATGACACAGTACATTTTATTGTTGAGACGTCGAACAACATATTTACACTCCAAAAAAAAATTAAAATCAAATCATTTTGCACACCCCACTCCTATTTTGTGCACCCCAGTCCACCACGTGTGACATACAAGTTCCATGTTTTAAATAAAATACTTATTTTTATAAATAAAAATAAAATAGATATTTCGAATGAATTGAATATGTACCTATCATTAACCATCAAAAGAAGAAGAAAAATAAACCTTTCTTACACATGCGCTATGTGTTGGGTGTTAACATTATCCTTTTTACAATCCTCATTTTCTTCTAACCTAATATATACCATATTAGACTAGTATATACTATATTAAGAAAATGCAAAAAGGTATATGTTAGATTCATTTAAGTACATGTTTCATTTTTTTCTTAAATGTAAACAAACATATAGTTTCACAGAAAATTCAAAACACATTGGCTTATAATGATTTAGAAAATACATAGCCAAATTGTTTCCTGGGATCTACTTTCAGATTTCACAGCTCCTCACCAAATGCCATTATTTAAGAATGACACATGACCTTCTGTTACTGCTGGTGTTGGGATCCTCTTCAGTTTCCTTGTCACATCATCATCAACATGGGTTGTATTCATTGATAATGTTTCACTGTGTATGTGATTCAGAATTCTCTTTTAAACCTCCACAAATTTGGACCTGGATGATTTCATCATCATATTCTGGTTCACAAGCAGATTAAAACAAATTATTATTTATTAGAGCATAAAGTGAATTACAATGATGGAATTTTGGTTCCCCACTGTTTTATTTCAGATTTTGCTAGAAAATACATACAGACAAAGCACCAGATAAGTTATTCTTTCCCTGATGATTCAGGTGGTCCTCTTGCTATCGGTAGTAGTGGTGCGTAACCGAAATTGGGTTTTGCGTTATCGACAAATATAACTCTTCCATTCAATACCTGTTTTGATCAGTTATAACATCATCTTTAGAGCTCGATAGAGATGTGAGAGTAAAAGAGAGGATACCTTTCCATTCATCTCTGCAAGCGCCTTCTCTGCTTCTTCTTCGGATGCGAATGTAACGAATCCGAAACCCTTTGATCTGTTGTACTCTTTGTTCATTACTATTTTGGCTGTCAGGCAATCATGTTTGATTCATATTATGTACAAAAAATTTAATTCCAAGAGGTTTTGCATGTTGAAGTTGAAAATAGGGAAAAAAATATATACCTTCAATTACTTGACCATGGTGTGAGAAGGCCTCGGCCAGGGCCTCTTCATTTGTATAGTAAGATAGTCCTGTATGATTTCCACAAGATGTATATAGTGTAAGAACTATATTTGTCGATAATGCGAAAGGAGTTTTGTTTACTATTCAACATGCAACCCTTTTATGTAAAATGCTGGTTGGTAGATGTTGTTCTAAACTGCAGAATTTTTTTAGTCCTGTGAAAAAAAGAAGGTATACAACATGATTGCTTCTAGGCCTACCCTCCATTTGGTTTCTGGATAGCTTATTCTGGCATAAAATAGTTATACAAAGATAGAGGAGAATTTAATGATTTTAAAGTGGGATTGACTATGGAGCTCATCTTGAAAAAATTACAAAACTCCGAGCAAGATTGACATAGTTTATGACTGGTTATTAATCACATGGTAAGCCTTTTTAAATAATTTCAGATTCTTACAAGACCATTTGGTGGGCATGAGGGGGACCTGTCACGAAATACTTAGCTGAAACTAGTCCATGGGTAGGGAAACCAACTTTATTGGTATACATAGTTTAATGTCAGTTGATTCATCAAAACGTACAAAACATCTAGATAGGAGGTAATAAACAATATTTGATATAAGGTTTACATTCATCTTTGAGACACACCATATGCAAAAGAGAACAACTTAAAATATTAACTAGATGCCAACATAATTTGATCATAGAAAAAAAACTGTTTTACTTATCTTGCTTCACAATCATCTTGAATTGTAGGCTCTGTAGCTGAAAATAACAATTTTTTTTTTCCCCGAGATTTTTCTGATATTAAAAAAATAATCATATTATCAACATTTATTGCGGAAGAGAATGATTGTAGCTTTGTATCCATTCATGAGCCCTAGGATTCTGCCAACTAAGTTAAATTATAAGAAACTGATGTTCCACTCTCTTCAAGTAGAAATCCTTTGTAATCTCAAACCATATCCCACATCATCCATGCCTCCTGAAGAGCCATCCGTGTTAACTTTGATCTAATCCCAATCAGGCACTCATAGACCTCAGACAAAATAATCAGTGAGAAAATGGCATGCACAATGCATCTTTTGCAAAGCCACCCCAATTTCCATGGGACCAGTTCTAGATTTGTGCCAATCATGACATAAATATTTTTTTGTAGATAACCTCCCTTTGATTAACTTACCAAATAAAACTAACTTTTTGGTTTTTCCTCAAAAAAATAAAAAAATAAAATACTAACCCTTTGAGCATGTCTAAAGATGGAGCTTCTTATTTTAGTTAAGCGCTATTTACCGAGATGTCAGTTTTTAGTTTCATCATTAAGTCCTAAAAATTTTCATGCCCCAACTCTTGTAAACTTGCAATGTATGTTTGCGATTGTCTGAGGTTCAAACCATAATCCACTTCAATTCATCTATGTTTTACTGGCATCTCAAGAGTGAAAGACAGATGTCATTGAGGACGACAATGGCCATTCATTTTTCCTTACCATTACTTAGGTCTATTATCCACATTTTACTATAAAATTGAATTTGAATGGTATTTATGAGATGCATCTCCTTATGAAATAAGGATTATTGCACAATCTCAGGTACAGAAGGTATTCTAAGGGAAAAACATGTTTACAGTTGACACTAGTGACCACCCAAGCTAATGCTGAGCTCTTAAAATTCATACACACAGAAGAGGTCTATAGTTCAGTAGTTATTATTCCAAATGTAATGATTATAGTGAAAGCCAATCTCTCATTGAATGATGGAGAAAAAAATAATTATTGCAACTTCCACACTGGATTGTATAGTTTGAAAATTAATACTATCAGGTCGCTGTCCATGACTCCACACCCTCTGGCCACCGTGGACTTTGTTTGTGTTTTTCTTTTTCTTTTGAAACCCTAGCTAAGAGATTTACATTGTTTTCCTATTGTTTATGACCTCGATATGCTTTATTTTTTTTAGGAAATGTAGACATTCGGCTTGGATATGCTACATCACCAACAAATCTGTCAATTGACTAACCTAGGGTTGTTTTCTTTTGACGACGTTGAATTGACGCATGTACAGCCAATCAAAATCATTCATCGTCGACTTTGTCAGTGCTGAATTCGGCAAGGGATGTCGACACCTACTCCGTCGATTGATTAGTAGAGAGTCGCTTTCCTCTTACATTTAATTGATAAACTTATTCTCGAATACACTTAACATTGATTCGACAGATCTTCTGTCAAAAGGCGGAGCACATCTCGCATATTCATCAATCGAACGGATAACAAGTGATCATTGTTATCTATGTTTTTATCAACACCTCAAGATCATGGACTAATGATAGAAAGTCCAAACCATTTCTCTAGAGATGGAGATGAAATTGATGGATTGAGTGAGAAATAAAACACAAAGTCAAACTATATTCACTCTCTCACTGGTGAAAAGAAAATCATGCGAAGTACATATATGAATGCATGGTGGTTCAGACAGCCAAGCAATAATTAACACAACACGAGTATGTCGGCAGTGGTTTTTTGGTCGCTTTTCCGCTCCCGGGTTTTTCCTAGTTGGCGTGTAAGGGGATTTTCCAGGGATTCGGGTCCAAATGTGTCTTGCGGGCTTGGTCGGATCGTCTCTCGGAAGAGGGATGGGGTGTGGTTCCTTGCTGAGGCGCCCGACAGCTCCTCAGAAGGATTCAGGGGTGGTTGTGAACGCCATCTACTTTCTCAAAAAGCAGAAAAAGTTGTTGTTACTTTTGATCGCCTTTGTGGGGGATTGTGGATTCTCTACTCTGAGACACGGTCAGCCGTACACAAAGGTGAAAACGGAAAATCATTTTCTGCTTCCGGGAGTTGATAAAAGGAGGTTTAAAAGGACAGGGTGTGGGTGAGGGCCGGCTAGTGGTGTTTAGCCGTCTAAAGGGGGACGGCTAGTTGTGATTAGCCACCTGAGTTCTGGTTCAATTTGGGCAAAACTTGGATAGGAAAAAGGGTAGGGGTTTGGCTGAGGTTAAACTAGGTTTAACCTGGGTTTTAGAGAGGGTTTTGTGGAGAGTAGAATTTGGTGGGAATGGGTTTCACTGAATCAAATAATTCAGTGAGACTAGTTTCTCCTTCGTGTTATAATGCTCACCTCCTCAGTAAACAAAATGGACAAATTCTCATATAAAAATCAATAGTTTTTGTCAGGATTTGGAGACATAATCACAACCTACCACTGAATTTATCAGTATGTTACAAGACTCCACCTGTTGTGACTACACATCTTACAAGATTTCATAGTTCCATTAGCAAATATTTATCAATCTACGCATGATTTGTTTGCATCATCTATTAAACCATCCAATCTCTACATTCAATTCCTCTCAGTGGAAGGTCATTTCATCCTCCAAACCAGCAAAACGCAAATCAAATTTTTTTTTAGGATTTACTTTTCTTCACTTCTACTTCACTTTGTGGCATTATTTGCTCACTCTAATAAAAGGATCTCCGCATATTTCAGCATCTCTCCCTTTTATGTTTTGAACAATATCCAAAACTATATTATTCATATTTCAACCCCAGACATTAAATTTTTGTGACTTAATTAAGATATCAATTTCTTTCAATCCCTATCTAGTCCATCCATCTCACTATTCACTAACCTATAAAAAATTGTTAATTTACAGTAACAATAAATCAACTTAACTAACTAACTCAACAGTAGATACATGAAAAAAAAAATCAATACAGTAGTGATGCAGATTCAACTCCCTTCAATAAGAGTAAAAATGCATCAATATAACCAACCCTTTTATACCTGATATTGTACAGACACACTTAACTTTGTACTTTATTCAGTGTGAAATCAGTGCTAAATTAGAGTTATCAGTTGTGAAATACATCACCTACAGTTATGTGAGTGGGTGAAATATTATGAATAATGGGTTCTTAAGTGTTTCCGAATCCGCTCAAATAGCAAATTATATGTAATTCTGAGGATGATAGAATGGAATGCACAAGTCATTTTCGATTTCCTTACAACTCAATCATGAGTTATGATGTTCGTCCCTTCCACAACTTGGGGCTAGTTATACTCTTCCACCTCTGATTCATACAAAAATTCCAAACAAGAGTCTATCAGACCTCAATTTCTGCTCATCAAAATTGCTTCTTTTCGTCCATTAAAGCTACACAAACCTCAAAAACAACAGATACCCATCTAAGCTTCTTCAAATGGGTTCCATTTTTATCAACTTTTCCAGCCAAAATTAAGCAAATATCAATCAGACATCAATTTCTGCTCAAAAAAATCGCTTCTTTTCTTCCACCAAATCTTCACAGAACTCCAAAAAACAATAGACATTCATAAGCTTCTCTTCCAGCCTAAATTTAAACTCTTAATTACTGCTGATCAAAGTTGCTTCTTTTCTTCCACCAAAGCATTACAAACCTCAAAAACAACACACACCCGTCCAAACTTCTCCAAAAGGGTTTCGTTTTGCCAACTTTTCCAGCCAAAAAACACAACCCAACAATAAAACGCGCAAAAAAAGTTGCCTTTCATAGAGAGAGAGAGAGAGAGAGCACCTCCGACGAAAAGCTTTGAAGCGATGCCTCTAGAGGAGAGGAGGCTTGAGGGTTTGATGAGAGGGAGGTGGTAATAAGGTTTAGGATGACCGGATGAGAAGAGGGAACGAGAGAGACCTCTCATCATCGCCGCCATTGAAAGAACTCGGTGCGTGTGTCGGAATAGGAGAGGTTAGCAGTAGGGGTTTTGGTTGAAATTTGTTTTTTATGTGGACCTTTTTATATCATGGTTTTATTTATTTATTTATTTATGATAAAAAAATGCATTCTTAAATATCATCCGTATTCAATAAGAAGAGAGTGAAATATGTACTTAGTGCAGTTCGATTTATAAGCTGTGTAATTTAAATGATAGAAGTTAGTTATTCCTGACTGAACCGGACACGAGCACTACGCAATCCGTGTTTTCAATTCAATTAAACAATTTTTACTATTTTTTAAAATTAAGTGTTTGGAGACTGCTATTGGAATACCCTTAACATTTTTAAAAACTTTGATATTTTTATTGGGTTTTTTTTAAGAGAAAATTGACCCACACACACACACTCTCTCTCTCACCCCCAACTCTAAAAAAATATTAATTTTTAAAATAGAAAAATGCATATAACCCTTTAAAAGTTCACTAATATTCGTATCCCCCTGTTTTTTCTGAAAATTCATATAACTCCTGATTGATTGGATTATATTGATATATCTTTGTGCTGTCAACACAATGAAACTATGGTATGGTTAGCTAACCACACCATGCATGGTTAAATTATTTTTTTACCCTAGTTTGAGTTAGTTTTCTGTCAAATTTTAAAAAATATTATGGATATTTTCTATCAATAAAAAATGCTGCAAATGCATTTATTCAAATAACCTCACGTGATTTACAAAATTCAATTTGATTCCTAAATGATCAAAATGTTCTCCATAAAAAAAAATTACACCACAGTATTTCTCGTTAATAAAACAATATTATATATTTTGAAGTTAACCACACAGGCATACACAAATATTAATTGGATAATGGTAGATGGTGATATGAATTAAATATGTAATTTTATAAGGTTATATGAATATTCAAAAAAATTAAAGAATATATATATTGATAATCTTTCGTGAGGTTACACGAATATATATATATTTTTTTAGTGATGTTAAATATTTTTCTTAAATTAGCATAAATATAACTCAGGTATTTTTTTTCTTCTATTTAATCATATAAACTTTGAGGGGGTTGGATGAATTTTCAGAAAAAACAGAGAGAATAAAGATATCCCCAAACTTTCGGGGGTACTTTCTAGGGGGGTGTATATGCATTTGCCCCCATTTTCTTGTCTCCTCGCTCTTCGCTCTTCTTCAGATTCTCCTCTTCAGATCAAGTCGCCGCCACGACCACCACCACCACCTAAAGTCCGGCGACCCCTTCAAGTCCACCGTCGACTCCCCCGTCAGAGGGACTCCAACATAAAAATCCAAATTTGTGACTTTGTTTTTTGTTTCCCCCTCATCAGCGATGAAGTTGGAAGAAGAGAAGCACGTCCAATACATTCTATCCGTCGAAAAGGTTCGTCTTTTGAACTTTGGGTCATGTCTGATGATAATGAAATCTTCTTTCGTTGGGTCTATTGGGGTTTTCGATGGATTCATTGTTCAATTGGTGACGCTAAATCAGAGGAGCAATGATTTGGAATCGTTGGTGATGGACCATCTGAAGCTGAGCGGCGCGTATTGGGGGCTGACAACGCTTCACCTCCTCGGGAGACTGAGCTCCGTCGACCAGGATCGCATAATCGATTGGGTTTTGAAGTGCCAACACGAGTCAGGTTCGTGCCCAAGATCACATTTTTTTCTTCCTTTTTTGAAAAATTAATGATGACCCACTTGATAGAATGCATTGCCAGGTTTTTTTTTTTTCATTGGGTTTGCCATGATTTGATTATGGAAGAGTTTGAGCTATCTGATCCTTTGTTATTGATAGAAGAAGGATAAATTTTTTGGAACCAATTGTTGAACTGCTCATGTAAAAACAGTTTTCAGATAATTGTTTACAAATCAGTGTTTTTAAATTTTGGATTTTGGATTTTGGCTTCGGATTTTGTTTTTTGTTTTTTTTGTTTTTAGAAAAATCTGTGTCAACAAAATAGCTTTTTAAATTTAAGAGTAATTTTTTAAAAAAAAAACTAATTTTGAAAATTGGTACATATGTGAAAATTTTGGAATTTTTTAGTTGTCAATATTTTATTAGTAAGCTTATCGTGGTGAGCACTATTATCGCTGAAGAAGAGCGTGATGATTTTATTAGTAAGCTTATCGCGGTGAGCATTGTTATTGTTGAAGAAGAGGGTGATGATTTTATGCAAAGGCAAGCTTTGCTGTGCTATGCAACTGAAAGACTACCTTCTACATTCATTTTTTTTTCTTTGATATTCTTTTGGGATAGACTTTAGAAGTGAGAAAGACATTGGGAAGCTAAGGGCCAGTTTGGCGTTTATTGTCATTCTCCTTCTAGAACACCGAGAAAAATTGCATTTGGAATCTTCCATTCATGTATTTTTATTCGTCGACATCCCAAGCACAATTTTTCATTTCACGAAATATACCAGAGCTGGACTCCTGGTAAGGAGGAGTTCTCCTTCTATACCATAGTTACCAAACTAGCAAAATTTCAAATGGTCGTGCAACAAGCATATTGAGTTATCTTGGGTTCGAGTTTTGGCGTTGATTTACCCACCTGTTTGTTGGCGATTAGTCGAAAGAATTTTCCGTGAGACTGGGGCAAACAGGCAGAGGTAGTCTTCCCAGCTTGGCTGTAACGTCAGCCATTGGGGGGGGGGGGGTCCCTCTGATATCCAAAAATAAAAAATAAAACGCAAGCATATTGAGTTGTGGTTTTTATGTTGTGTAGGTGGATTTGCTGGTAATGTGGGGCATGATCCCCATATATTGCACACACTTAGCGCGGTACAAGTTTTGGCGCTTTTTGACAAGATGGATGTTCTTGACGTTGACAAGTTGTGTAGCTGTATCCTTTTATAGGAAGGTTCTGGCTCAGGTTTTCTTTAAGTATGTTATGCTCAGTCCATTGTTTATTTTAAAGAAAATCTTTAGTTTTAAGGTTTATGGAGACACAAAATGATATTGGACTGGGTTTTAGTCTTTTAGATCACTTGTAACAATTCAGACTGCAGTAGTAATAGTAGAGATGAATGTTTGTGAAAAGCAATTGATATCTATGATGTGAAAATGAGCATCTTATGCATATGGTCATTTAAGAATCGTGCATTTGATTATGTCATAATTGATTGTTTTGTTGTAAGATTGATTATTTTCTTCATATCAGGCTTTTGCTTATTCATATTAGAACGATGCGATTTATGGCAATCGTGCTAAACAGTTTATATATAATTGTTGGTAATTATGCAAATTAACTTTATGAAAATTCATAAGATTGTACAACTCAAAGGTCTACTATTCCCATATAACTAAGAAAATTGGAATTCGATCCATATAGTCTTTAAAATCAGTAAAAAATTGTGGGTGACGGACATGGAAATTCTACTAACTTAAGCATGCAAACACAGTAGAGCTATTTTATTTTTAAAAAACAATTTGTGTGCATGACTATGAGGAAATACTGCCGGGCATTCTGCTGTTTTAAAATTTCGCGTTGGACAATGTCAGCATGGGCCACTTATTTTTATTATCTTTATGTTACTTTTTTGTAAAGAAAGCTACACTTGTCTTATAGAGAAGCACATTGTAGCAGTGCTGCATGTCAGTGATGTCATTGCAAGATATCTTTGGATATTTTATTCACTTTCCACATTAATAGGATGGATGATACTTGTCACCAAATTTGTGAATTGTTTGATAATTTTCTGTGTTTCTGTCTCCTGTCATGAAAAATAAGGTAATATTGATCATGGGTGAAATGGATATTGGATGTTCTGTTATGGTGTTAATCTCATTCGGGCTCAAATCATGGATTGTTTTAGCATTTCGATGTCATTTTGAGATGGCAGCTAAGGAACTTTGTTTATCACGTGTCTTTGACGGATGTAAAACGTAGAGTTTTTTTTTTTGGTAAATCAGAATGATATGATGTATTCAACACATTTTTGTTCACAAAATAGAAAAAACATGCCGCATTTTGATGCCATTTCACTTTAACCCAGAGATCACAAATTTTATGTTTTTAGACTTTTGTTTTGCTTGACGTCAAGATCAGATGTTGCGGGACTGCAGAACGAGGATGGATCTTTCTCAGGTGATATGTGGGGTGAAATTGATACACGGTATGTCATCATTTTATACTCATTTGTTAGATTTGATTTATTAAAAGCATTTGGATCAGTTTATCTTAAATTAATGTTTTTTTCAGGTTTTCATATTGTGCAATATGTTGTCTTGCATTACTACATCGCTTGGACGAAATGAATATCGAAAAGGCTGTAAGTTATATAGTCAGCTGCAAAAATTTGGATGGCGGATTTGGATGTACTCCTGGAGCAGAATCACACGCCGGACAAAGTGCGGCTTCCATTTACATAAATTTCTTTAATGTACATTGAAATATTCATTTACTTGCATAATCTTTTATAGTTTGAAAACTATCCAACTGAAACACAGGCATAACAATTTTTATTCTTGTTTGTTGTATAAATGCTTATATTACCAGAACTCTATTTGACTCTCTGCATCCTGCGACTGTAGTTTTCTGTTGTGTAGGTGCGCTCGCTATAACGGGATGTCTAAGCTATATTGACAAGGACCTTCTTGGATGGTGGCTTTGTGAGAGACAAGTCAAGTCTGGTGGTCTGAATGGACGACCCGAAAAGCTTCCTGATGTGGGTCCCCAGATTTTGACTCCATCGATTTATTTTGTGTCACACACAAAAAGCAAATATATAAAGTCAAAGCCAGACATGTTGTGTTTTTTTCAGGTCTGCTACTCTTGGTGGGTTCTTTCAAGCCTAATCATGATCGACCGAGTGGATTGGATCGACAAAAACAAGCTTTCACAATTCATCTTAGAATGTCAGGTCTGCCTCTTAAACTTGATATTACAGTGATGATTTTATGTGCAGCCCCCATGCAGTCTCCACATGCTTCGATTTTTTTTTTTGGAAGTGTATACTTCAAAGCATGTATCTTCATAAAAGAATGAATTATATTCTCCAATGAATTGTATATTAGTTACTTAAGAAAAAAAATAAAAATTACATGTTTCATCTGACGAAACACATACCTAGTTGGCGAAATGAGACTGCACACGATAGTCAACTTCAAACTGTTTTCATGAGTTTTATAATCTGTATATGAAAGTTAATGTTGATATTGTTCTTGTCATCAAGGACACGGAAAATGGAGGGATTTCAGACAGACCAGATGATGCTGTTGATGTTTATCATACTTATTTTGGCATTGCAGGTACCACCACCTGCACTTACACCAACATACACACGATATATGAATCATCAATTATACTTTGTTGTAATATATGTTCATTTGTTGATTCACAGGGCTCTCCCATTTAGAGTATCCGGGGCTGAAGGCCATTGATCCAGCATATGCATTGCCTGTTGAAGTGGTTGATAGGATTTTCACAGGGAAATAAAAACATGGTAGAACTTCATAAAGGTAGATTTTTGTCGCTCGATGATCGTCCCAGAGATATAACAAGTCAATGAAGCTCTTGAGTTATGGTTTGAACAAACTGAGAGAATGAAAGCTGATGAACTTTGCATGGGGAGGCATGTTCTTCTTGTACATGTTTAAACTCTTTGATTTGATATATTTATCAAACATCATGAATATTGTATGCTCATTTTAACTTGTAAATTTGCATGTAAATGGATTCTGGTTGGCAATGTTTCCACTATAATTAATTCACTGATCCAACGTTGGGCAGATAGAGTATTGTAATATCATTAATTTAATCATTTTTATGTTTCTTGTTTTAAACTTCTTTTATTGGTCAATCTATGCATCCTTTTTTAAAATAATAACAATTTTATTGAGAGAGATATATAATATAATATAAAATAGAGATGGGTGCTTGATGCACCAATTTTATCTAAGTCAATGGATCAAAAATGGGTATACATCATAATACATTTCTCAAGCAAAATATGTTTAACCACACAAAAAAATAATAATAGAGATATTTTCAACAACTTTGGTCAAATGGTATTAAAAATACAATAGACCTAAATATCTGGTTTTCACCATCTGGTAAACTTGGATCATACATGATTCAACAAAATTTTTCATAATTCATGGACCTACAAACACAAAAATTAGTCAATCCCCAACTATAGATGATGAACATATCAATTCCTCAACAATAATTATACAGAACTACTATGACATTAGGCATGACAGTATTTTCATTTCATGAACACAACAATGACTTGAACGACAACAAAATTAAAAAAAAAGGCGCTATACAATGGAATCCTGAACCCAGTCTCTCACAGGCACTCAGAAACCAACACCACAACATGATCAAGATCACACCAATCACGCAACACCGATTCTCGGAGCAAAATCATTCGTAGTGTGAGTTCAGCATCTCCCGATACACCATGTCGATGAAATTATTGTTCTGCTAAGCACGAAGCACATCAAGATTAGCATTAGTTTGACAAGAAACCTTTCAACTTGTGAAGATATTAATTGATGGAAGAGAGGTTTATAGTTTTAAGATCGTAGCATTAGCATGATTTACAGAGTAGTTGATCAAATTGTTTTACAGATTTAACAGCATTAAAAAGAGAATACAAATGCTTCTCTGTGACATATGTTCGACATCAAGTAGAAGCATTAAAAAGGAACTCATCGCATGGACCATCAATCAGCATCATCAATCCATTGCTCAATAACGAGACTTTGTAAATCAACCCTTGGAAAGTATTATGTTTTGGGTGTCCAAAGTGTTGTGTTTGTGTCAGCAAATATAAGTAAAACATAATGCATAATAGCTTATAATAGAAAGAAAAAAAAAAGCCTATAAGCAGCCATGTCCTAGGCATTAAGCCGCTCAAGGCACATAATTTTTGAAATATTGTAAAGAAAAATTAAAAAGAATTCATAGCAAGAGTACTGGATTCGCTTGGAAATTAGAAGAAATACAATGACTGTCATTACAATAAGTAGTGTAGTGGATGCCCCTTCCAGCATCGATTTTCAAGGAACATTGTTTGCCACTTTATTCACAAATCTAACAAGACAGTCCATAATCTCCCAAGTGTCAAGAACTCGACCTATTATGTCTGCACAAACCTCTTCTTTCTAAAAAAAACCCAAACCCAACCCGAAATGGGTTCAGGTTACTCGAGTTCAGACACTGACATACCTCCCCGAACCACCCAAAAGTAGGGTTGGGTCAGGTTCAATCCATATAAGTTGCACCCCTCACCAGTATTGATGGCCTCTCTCAAGCAACACCATGATAAGTAGATAACTGATCCGGCTTTTGGCGTCTATTATAGTCAGCAGAATTCTCATCTGCGGATCTCTATTGATGTTTATGTATTAATATAATCATGGTGCTAAAACCCACTATTTTCTCAAAAGAAGAAGAAGAGTTGATAGCTGATTAGATACTTGGTAATTAAATAACAATATTGCCTAATATCAGAACAAAGAATGATCTCATTGCCTTGACTCCTACTTAACAGAGGGAGAGAAAAAGCAGATGAAGGCATAAAATTTGAACATTTTTTTAAGAAGATAAAATTCGAACACTTTATGTAGGCAACTTATGAGTTACAGAATAAAATAAAGCTTTCAAAATAGAGCATTTCATTTAGAACACAAGTCAACCTTTGGTTTCTATATAAACATTTTCTCCTGAAACAGTAGGATATGAAACATAACCATTAACACAAAACATCGAGGGACCCAAGACAGATTACTACTGCAATGTAGAATGGCTTGTTAATTTGCAATGGATTGGATTCCCAAACTTGAATGGAATCCTATCACCTCATAATAACTACCAAGGCACCTCATCTTATGTTAATTTTGCAATTTTTGTGGTCATGCTTTACATTAACACCACCAACTTTCAAATGATCAATGGTAGATGAGTGAATATGAAACAACACACAAAGAAGCATACCTGCACAAGCTTCAGCAACGCATCGCGGACTTTGTCTCTTGTAATGACAGGTCCATAGGTCTGGGGAGGAGTGAGTGATGGAGGTGGAGTCGGAGGTGGATATGGCTGGAGTAGTGGAGTTCCATATGGGCGTTGCATAGTTACAGGAGGTTGGACTGGAGGAGCAGAAGGAATAGACGAGACTGGTGGCAACATCACCGGGGACGGGGAAGAAGAAGATGCAAAAAAAGATGGTTTCACTAAATTAGTTCGATTGGTAGAGCCACTGATGCTGGAATCAAGATTGTCGGTGATGGAAACTAAAGGGATTGATGGGGCTGGCAGAGGAGACGGTTGAAGGATAGGAGCGGGAGAGGGAACGACATTTGGTGCATGTGAAAACAAAGAAACTGGAGGAGGAGTTGGATGAGGTACTCCAGAAACTGGTGGACCTGAAACATTTTTAATATTCATGGCCGCCTGCATAAAGAATAAACAGATTAATTCATAGGAAACCACTGGAGGTGGAGCAGCAGTAAACTTTTGTAGATGTATTATAGGGGTTTTGAGTTCTGTACTGCTATCTGATCATGAATACATATAGAGATGACAAGAATTGACATTCATTTGGCTTGAAAACTTGACCTCTCAACATCTCAGCAACAGGCAGAGTGGAAAACCGAATTCAAATTTGTGTAATTTGATTTTTTATTTTGTATTTTTTTTTTGAAGAAAGTGTAATTTGAAAATTTATTATGACAAAAAGTAATATTGAACAAGATCTTTCAAATGTACTTACCATCAAGCTTTCATACATTAAAGATAAAAAGAATGTAGGAGAAGGTTTCAACAATACACAGCACTATCCCATGTATAAATGTCGAAACATAAAAAAGAAAACATACGCCAAAGAAGGCCGCAAATGAATCATCAGGAACCTCTTGCACAGCAGGGATAGATGATGAGGGTGGCTCCAGAGGACCCTCAATCACTTCGGAAGTTGGAACTGCTTCAAGTTCCTCAAATTCACTGAAATATTAAAAGACAGACACAATAAAATTATTAATTTTACAGAACATTAAAAAAAGTAGAAAATTGTAGTCAGGGAAATAAAGGTTAAATGCTATTCAGCATAAGATCAGAGAAGTGCTCTGAAGCATGCTAGAAATCAGTGTAAAATGTACCTAATAATATATGAGGCATGATACATAGAAACAGAAGCTAAATATTTAACTGAATATTCATTAGAACATAATATCAGATTGATTTTGGAGAACACATTATGACCATCTGTTTTGTTTGCTTTATGACCTTGCACTACAATATATTGATTAAATTGTGGTAGATCGTCGACCTTTTCTCAGAATTATAACCATTGACTGAAAGCTCACACTCTGATTACCAAGTTTCTCAGCAGCCGACAAAGAAAAGACCACTTAACATGGTAAAAAAAATGGGGTAAAAAGCTTATGTTGTTCATAATTTAAGTAGGACTTCAATAGGAGGAATATAATCATACAACTAACAGGTTTCTACATTTTCCAACAGTTCTCCAGTGCATGAAGCGTAACCACTTGTAAGACCGAAAAGATGCCTTTACACTCCCCAAACTAGGAATCAGTTTTTGAAAATCATCTCAAGCGCAAAGTGGGAACCCAAATGGTATTGTTCATCAATGCTCAATAACTAACAACTTTCAGTTCCATTAAAACTTTCCAATGTTCAATAATACAACCATGGTTCCTGATAGGAAATCCTATGGCCCCAAGAACTGATAATTTTTCTGGAAGGGTAGAAATAGGCATTGCAGAAATTGTTGATTTAGGGACTGAGATTAAGTTGCCAAGGAAAATACAGGGGCAATGTTATGCAATAGAATTTACATCCTAGACAAATACACTGTTATAGGCCCCTCATAATTAAATCATACGCGATGGTATAAGAAAATCACAAATGATTTTTTTTTTTTTGCTTTTATTATCTGACTATAAAGATTCACTTTAACTATTATCTGACTACATGGCATAGTGCTATAACCATCACCCGCAAGACACTATAGAAGGCAACACTGTCTAACAATAAATAGAATATATGTAACCTTAAACAAGGTTATGTAAGGTTCAATGATAGGATGACAACAAAATGGCCTTCAGTTCACTCAAAATAGATTGAAGGACGAAGCAACCTCCTTAAGATTAACAATGAATGGAAGATGAGATCATTCTTCTTCCGAGGAGTGAGCAAATGCACATAATGCCCCGCCAATTCCTCATCATTTCATACTCAACTAAACATGGTTTGTTATGCTGTCTGGAGATCATGCATTAAATAGATTCACATGTTATTCTGTTAATAAATTATAGCATTAGACAAAAGACATCAAAGAAAATTTTGGACTACGTGGGACAGGATATTAAATTTGAATAAAGATGATCCAGCACAATGATCTTAAAGCAGAAATGTTATCACATGCAAAAGACAAACTGCATTTCTCATCAACAGATAACTAAATTTTACCTTTTAGAAGGTACTTTGGGCTTGGGAGGCACTTTGGAAAATGCATTAAGTATCCTGTCCATATAAGATGGGACATAAAATCATCAAGAAATTTCAATAAATTAATATAAAATCATCAGGAAATTTCAATAAATTAATAGCCAAAAACTGCATACACAGTATCTCAAATGAATCTCTAATTCATAAGAAATAACATTAAATCATTAAAAAAAGAACAGAAACAAGATGCCAGAGAAGATACATCATATGAATCCAGACGACCGTACCTGCTAAAGAGAGCTGCAACAGCCTCACATTCTTGGGTGTTATAGAACCAAATTCCATTAACTTCTTGGGATGGGTTCCGATACAACAAATATGGAATCTGTAGTTCATACTCAAAATCTCCCAACAGATCCTCAACCAGGTTATCTGTTTAAAGCAGAAAAAAAGACACCTGTTTATACTTGTGTATCAGAGTTTTACTGGGTCTACTTCAAAAATGATCCTTGTCCTTAAATACAAGGACTAATCTACTAAAACTACAGCCCTATTCAGAACCACTTATCAAAAAAACAATTAATTTGGAAAAAAATAATCAAAATCGATTTTTTTAAAAAGATCCCTTAGCTTCCCAAAAGAATCAACTAAAACACCTTCCAAACACAAAATCCGTCCATAATCAGTTCCAAACAGTACCTAAAGGTGTCAAACTGAATTGGGTCTGAGCAGAACAATCAACTTCACAATATAAACAATCATACATGAAAGAGAGAGAGAAAAACAAATTGATTTCTGAATCCCAACCTGTGTTTCGCCGATTCATCACAATAAACTGGAATCTAGGTTGAGTATTCCTGCCACGAATCAACACACAAAGCAACAATCACTAAAAAGACCTCAATTTTAAGCCACTCAAAGAAAAGGAAACCATCAATCAATCGAATTCAGATCCCACTCACACCATCCAAAACCAAAACCTCACCTTTTGACGACGAAGAGAGACCCCTCGACGTCTTTCCGGCTCTGCGACAGACATAAACCCCACCCAGATCAGAAACCTCGAAAAACCCAAACAACAAAACACAAAGGGAAGGCAAATCGAATCCGATCCGATCGGATAGAGTGGTAGTACCCATTGAGTCTGGTCGATGCTGAACTCGTAGAGAGTGACGTGGGCGGCTGTGATGAGGATCTCCTCCACGAAGGGGTCGATCCGCTGGAGCACCGTCAGATTCAGAGCTTTCGTGCTCTGCTGGTCCAGATTCGGCATCAACTTCCCGTTCTGTGACATCTCTCTCTCTCTCTCTCTCTCTCTCTGGGGAAATCCTAGAAACCCTAACCCCAGATGGTTTGATCTGGAGATCTTCGAAAAATCGGAGATACAAAAAGAAGAAGAATCAAACGAGCACGAATGAACCCAGGTTTTGTATTTGTAGGTGCTGATCTGTCAACAGTGCTCCTTGTGTACTAATTTATTGTTATTTTTTTTTTTGGAAAAATAAATAGACATGCAATGACAGGATCTTCAATTAATTTTTTCAAAAATAAATATGCACAAAGGTGTCATTTTTATCATTTTATGTAATGATGAAATGAGTATGTATTTTTATATAAATAAATAAATAATTTATGACACAAATGTGTGGGATGTGTTTTAAACTGTAAAATAGAATAGGTTAAATGTGAAGTTTCATTGAGTGTTGATACACCTCTGTTATACAACCTCATCTGCAGTTTGGAAGTGATCTCCTAGTCGCATATACATTGTAATAATACAACATATATTGTACTATCATAATATATAAAAATTAATTTTTAAAATTCTTTAAATGAAAAAATTACACTAACGTGTTATATAATTTCTATAAGAAATTATAAAATAGCTAAAAAATGGACAATTTGAATAGCATATATAAATCTTACTAAAAACGTTGTTAAAATACTTATGTGAGAAGGTTTTATTGAAAACTTTAGAAAGTGTTTACTCTTTTTTTACACCAACATATGTTTCAATGGATGAGTGTATAATGTGAACTGTGAATAAGATGGTATGCAAGATTGAACGTATTATTTTCCTTTTTTTTAGAGATACACAATTCATTCAAACATACAATGAAAGCATGTTGTAACTTTAAAAAATACTCACATTTTACTTAACACTATTCTTTTTCATCACACTCAAGGTACGTTTGGGACCGAGGCATATTTGTAAAAGCGAGGCATAGTATATTTTTGGGCTTCTCAAACGTGAAAAAAATTAGTCTGAAAACATTATATTTACTCTATTGAGTTACGCCACATTCTTCATTCTAAAATCTATCCTATCATGGATCTAAGTATGACCTTAAGAATCGTTACATTATTGTTCTCCCTGTCATCCATCAATTTTGGAGATTCAATGGACCCTTTTTGTTTTTTGTTTTTTGAATGTTTCAAATTCATCTAATACAGTTGATCCACTTATCACACAAACAGACCATTCAATTAATGGATTTTGAGCCTTCATGCATAAAAACAAAAACAAAGAGAATTAACTTATCACAAGCTTTATATCTATCATAGTATAAATAATAATACAATAATTTTTTGTTTGTTTATTTTTTAAATTATTTTCGTTGAAAAATATAATAATAATTTTTTATTGTTTGAATAAAATGTGAATGAGGTGTGAATAGAGATTTATAAAAGATGAAATAATAATGACAATTGATTTATAAGAGGTGATGACAGTTGATTTGATAATGTACTCACATATTCTTTTGTATTGAATAACTTGAAATAACTTAATTTCAGGGGTTGATAGTTCTTTGCTTTCTATTTGCATTTATAACTCTCTATTTCCTCTCATTCCCAATTCAGATATGTATTAATCTACCTTTATTCAATGAAATCGAATGGTGGCGTGTATACCTCTTCAAAAAAAAATTCCAGGGGTTAGCTGGAATCCATATACCATTTTATACTAGCTAATTCTAGCATATAGATTTTCATTTATTTTAGTATTTTAAATACTTATTTTGAGACTATTCTTATTAATTTTCATTTAAACCACCCCCTCCTCCCCCCCCCCCCCTAAAAAAAAAAAAAAAAAACAAAAATAATAGCAATTACAAAACAAAACAACCACCACCATCAACAACAGAGGGAATCAAATCAATCCTTTCATTTTCAGTGCTTGCTGTGTAATTTGATACTAGACTGAATCCGGACATGGATTTTGAGCTTTCCCATGCATTCAAATAAAAACAAACACAAACAGATAATAAATCACTGACCCATCAAAGTCCATATAAATTGCATATCACAATGACCCAAACCTTTACAACCCAAACCAAATCCAACCATTCCAACACAAACTCAAAACCCCCCAAATTTTAAAAGCAAAACAAAAACAAAAAACAATACCATCAACAACAGAGGGAATCAATCAATCAATCCTTTCATTATCACTGCCTGCTGTGGCGGCGGAGGGCGAGAGCGGACATGAAGACGAGCAAGATGAGGACGACGACGGCGATGAAGGAGGCGATGACGGCGCCGCTCGTGCGCTGACAGAAGTTCTGGAACTGCTGACATATCTGAACCCAGTTGGCGCTCGCGTTCCCGTTGTGGGCCAGGTACACTATCGCCGCCGCTGACGACGCTGATGCCGTCGTCAGAGCCACCATCACCTGTAACACACAAAACATATATATCGTTAGATGATGTTTATTGTTTTATAAAAAATTAGAACATGTGGTCTGAGTTTTGAAAGGTAAAAATGACTGTGTCTAATATTTTTCAAAAGAATAAGAAGGAATACAAATGGACTCATAGCCAGTTTGATAGGTCTGGTATAGAAGGATAATTCGTACTTCTTAAATATTTAGTTCTCGTTAATTGAGTGGAAGAAGAAATTTGGTTTAGAATGTTCAATGATGAACATAAGAATGAAAGATTCAAAATATAATTTTATTAGATGTTTTAATAGAGAATAAGAATAAACTTCAATGAGCCCTTAGACTCGTCAATTTTGAAATATAATTATTTCATAAAAACTGCTCCGAACCAACTTTTTCATGAAATATATTCTCCATTGACTTTTAAACACACTAATATGTATTCAAGATAAAAATAAAAAATAAAGTTAAAAAGATGTTTAGAAATGATGATTTAAGGTTGATTTCAAATTAGTTTGACCGTAGGTTCGTGCTTAAATAAAACTAGAATAATTTATCTCTCATTTATAAACCTATCAATTATCAAAAAAATATTCATATCCGTACTAATAAGTACCTAAAAAATATTTGAATCCAATACATATTATAAATTTATATATCTTTACGTTATATAATATTAAATTAAGTTACCATGTATAATTAATCATAACACTATGTTCCTTTCCATAATTTTAGAAAAAAAATAAACCCCATAAAATCCTAATTTTAACCATCACTTTCTATTAAAAAACCATCGTTTCTCATATTTATAATATGTCATCTTATTACATTAGTTATCGTACATATTTTAGATATATCAATAAACATATCCACGTTCATTCCGAATACAAAAAGACATAAATATTTCAAATACAGATAGTAAAGTATCAAATATGTATTTTGTATCCGATCAATTGATAGGCTTATTATCACTTACAGTGTCAAAAATGAGGAGCAAAAGCCTAGGCCCGGCCGCCCTCGGCCGGACGATGGAGACCATGGAGTAGCAGAGAGAGAGCACCAGGTAACCACCAGCGATGGCGTTACCTATCAAGAAAAACCTGCACCACACCCCCCACCCAAAAAAAAAATCAGAATCAATCAATCAATCACACACACAGACACACATCTTGACACTACAAACGCACGTGAACGCAGGCATGTCGTCGTAGCTCGCTTGGAACCGGAAGAGCGGCGTGAAGAAGGGGAGGGACTCATTGGTGGTGCCCATCGTGACCGCCGCCGCCAGGGTTGCCCCGATCGCGACGATCCTCAGAGCAAAATCCATCACAGACAGGCACCTCCTCGACCCGCCCTTGGCTCTGGCCATGCGAAAGAATGTCGCTTTCGGGGCGGCGGTCGAAGGAGGTGGAGGGGGCAGTGAGAGAGACTTGGCTTTGTCATCTCCAATGTTGATGGTGGTGGAAGAGGTTTCTGGGTTGGTTGTTGCCATGGTTTTGATTTGGGGTTTTGTTTTGGATTTGAATTTTGGTTTTGGTTGTGTGAAGGGGTTGTGATAGGTTGGGGGGGTTTTTATAGGGTGATTGGGAGTTGAAGTGGTTGTTTGTATTTTTGTTGTTGTGGTTGGGCGGGAGAGGAGTTGTTGCTTCACCTTTTTGAATGGTTTTGTTGAGTTATTATGGGAGAGTTGGTTTCATGTGTTATTTCATATTTGATGTATATGTTTGTTTTCTTATGAAAATAGTATTAAAGGTTCTGTTTAAAAACTCTTGACAAGGAATTTTCACTATCTTATGGCAGTTAGCCCATGTTTGATATGAGAATTAAATTATTTTAAGATTTATGATTATTCTAGTATAAGTAAGGATAAAGTGATTTTGTGTTTAATTGTGTTTTGAATTATTTTCATTAAAAAACGTAATAATAAAGTTTTTGTTGTTTAAATAAAATGTGAATGAAGTGTGGATAAGGATTTATAAAAGGTAAAAAAATGATGACAGCTGATTTGATAGTGAACCCACATATTCTTTTGATTTGAATAACCTGAAATAATTTAATTCTAATGGGTGGATGGAATACATATACCACTTTATACTAGTTAATTTTGATATACAGATTCTCATTTATTCCAGTCATCCAAATATCCATAATGAGATTATTTCTACTATTCTAATTTATTTTGCGCTTATTCTCGAATCAAACATGGGCTTAGAGTTATTGTCACCATTCGCTGAAAGCAAAATGAACTTCTCCTTCCAACCTTCAAGCGCCGAGTAGGGTGCCAAGTCAATTACATTGTCTGCTTTGAACTTTTTAAAAATAGATAATATGTTCATAATTTTGCTCAATTTTAGAAAGTGACTGTTGGCTAAGTAATTCGAATATTAAAAATATAAAATCCAATAAAAAATAATAAGATGTTATTTTCGCACACGCGCACATACAAAGTGCTAAGTGTCTCTAATAATACGTCAAATATTATGAAATGTCTTGAATTCTAATATGAATTAACATTTTCACGAAAGCCTAGGGTTAAGAGAAAATTTTTTTTCTGAGAAAAGGCTGGGGATGAGGAAAGAGAGGCTGGTCTCCTATGCTCTCCTATGTAAATAAATGCATGCAAATTTTGTAAAACCATGTGTTCCCTTGTATAGATTTGTTATGTTTATTTTTTTGAGCATCAACACCTAAGAAAATTACTCAAATATCCTTATAATTATATAGATGGATTAGATTTCCCCCTCGAAATTATTATTTACAAATTCTTTAAGAATCATATATCAATATTTGGACTTTTTTTTAAAAAAAAATTCTATCAAATATATATAGCTCTCGTGTGTCATTTTAAATTCGTGTATGTGCACCCAAGGCATGAGCTTGCAATGCTTTTGTGGCCTCCCAATCAATATAAAAAGAATGGCATTAGTCTTATATTAACACTGAAGAACATTTATGCAAAAATCAGATTTTATATATTTTAAGCTTATCATCCCATCAAGAGCAATTTCTGAACATATAGTTATTATTATACATTATTAAATAAAAATATAATGTATTTGTTCAAGATTAATTATTCATGGGATATTAGAGGAAACCTGATACAAGTTGAATTTATTATTATTTTGATTGTGAAGTTAGTTTATTTAAATATTTAGTTATTGATTCTTATGTTTTTTTTTTTTTTAGAATAAAATATGAGAATCTTATTTTAAGAAATCTCAATGTTATGTAAATTTTTTATAGTTTGTTTCCATTAAAAGTGGTTAAACTAGTTTACAGTTTTATTTCGTGATTCAAGTTTAAACTTATCAATCTTTTTTAGATTTACTAGAAACATAAATTTGTTTTATTTATTTATTTAGTTTGAATATATCTTTTAATTCTGATTTTGTTTAAGATTTAATTTAAATAATTAGAATTAAATTTAAGATTTGAAATAACTTGATTTTTTTATTATTCATTGTATATGTATTTTATTTCGCATAAAAAAATTATATATCCAAATTCAAATTAAGATTTTTTTGTACATATTTAAAAATAATATAAAATAATAAAATAAATGATATATTTTTTCTTTAGCTCAATTGTGACTGTTATAATCGAGTTTGATGTATACTTTTGCTAATTTTTTTCTATTTTTCGAGAACTAATCTTAAAAATTCAAAAATGACCTCAAATGATAAACTTTGCAAAATTGATTCACCCCACAGCGACTAGATAATTTTTGAAAAAATAGGACACAAGAACGACAACAATGTAACAAATATGATAAGTTTATATTATATTATATATATATATGCATCCATAAGTAACAAAATGAGAAATAACAAATAATAAATACATAACTTAAATAAATTTTTCGTTGTGATCCAAGTAAGAACAAAAGTATATTTTTAATTAGTTTTGAAAACATGGACAAAGAGATGATCAAATATACAAACAAAAATGGGATAAAGAATGCATTCTGCCATTACCAAACAAGGAGGACCAAAAAATAAAAAATATGAATATCCAGGCCAGCATAAACCTAGCTCTCAGTCCTCCAAACTTCAAATTTAAATAAAACATGTAATTTTTATTTTATAAAATTTATCTACATAATTCATTAGTATACTTAATTATGTGAAGGTGAATGCTGCTTTCATATGCATTTTAAAAAAAATTAAAACATATGACGGATTAAAAATGGGGCTAAAAAAAAAAGATTGGATAGCATAACCTGAGGGAAAAAGTTATATCCAATCTATTTTACAGTCCAAAATATAGATTATCCGTATTTTCATTTTTTTAAAAAAATTATACAGATGAAGTATTTACTTTTATAAAATGTGATGTATATATTCCAATAAATTGAAAGGTATAATTTATAAAAAAAATGTGAAAAATTTCTAACGAAGTATATAGTGAGTAAAAGGAACGAACATGGTATATAGAATTGTATTTTAGACTATAAAAAGACAGTGTGTAACAAAGCCCTAACCTGAGAAGTCTGGTTCATATAGTCCTGTAGGCTTTTAAAAGTCTGATTCTCATTTATTCACAAGGAAAAATTTGATAAATAATCATCTACCTAATGTACACTATTAATTATTGACAAACACGTCCAAAGCTATGGAAAATTTGAATTATATGGAGTAAACAAAATTAAATAAATGAATTTCAAAGGCACATGAGAGTATGACCTGGGACGAAAAATAGGGAGGCGCGAAATCATTGATGCCGCAAAGTCCATCCCCGTTCGGCGAGCGCTTCACGAACTCGCGAAGCTGCTTCTACGGTGTCATTGAGGGGAGGGTAGCTCCAGCTATCTGAGATCTGATTTTCCAAATATCAAAGATGCAAGGATTAGAATTGAATGAAATTCTCCTTTCCCAAAATTGAACAGTAGTTTCTATAGTTTCTATCATGCAATCACACATTGAACATATCAGGCAAAATGTCTCAAATGATTGATTTATCGCAATGAAGCAACTTTAATGATCTGGAAGGGCTGAATATAATTAGGAAACCTGCATTACAATAGAAGATGTGTAACAAATTATTTGAGGGAGTTCTGAATGAAATATGATAGACCAATCTATATATATCACGCCTACTCACAACGATACACAAATTAAAGCAGAAAGAATAAAAATATCCAACCAAATAATTCTTAGACCACTTTATCATTCGCAATATAAACATGAGGAATGAATGTTTCAAAATCTGTGCTTGACATTGATAAAAGCCTAGGGAGCCATTCTGAGCTATATTTTTTTTAAAAAGATGTGTTAATCTCTCTCTATTGTTGGGTAAAGCAATTTTGCCTCTGCTCAACCGTTACTGAACTTGCAGTCTTCATCCAAACTGGACAATGATTTTGGAAAAAAACCTTAAAGCCACAGTTTTCAATGCTATTCTGACAATGAATCACAAGATTCTACTTAGTAATCAACCCAACAACTCAAGCCACCATGGCCTTTTTTGCAGTGCTGGCCTGGCTCTATGTATATTACCACGAGTTCCTGCTAGAGATCAGACTAACAATTCCATGACATTTCAAATCAATTCTTAGAACCTCCATCCATGTCTTTTTAGAAACCTCCTTTTCACCAAAATTTACTTTTGATTCTAGGTAATGTGATCAATCATAAAAATATCATGAATCAATGGAGAAATTGTAAATTGATGAAAGTTGGAAAAACAAATTTGGTCATGATTAGACAGAATCCTTTTTCTGGTTGGGTAAGTGCTGGGACTCGAAGCCATAACCTCATTTTGGTGTCAATAAGCTATGGGTCCAAGCCCCAGATGGCTTCCTATCTGTTGGGCTGTTTGATGCAGTTCACAAACTATAAAAATTTTGACATACAGCAGAGCTCATTCTCGCTGAAATCCATGGGTCAGTGCCAACTAATATGGTGATCCCAAAAGGAAACATCTGCTAAATGCACCTCTGACAACCCAACAAATTCTTACACAACTCATAAACTTGAATTTCAAATTCCACGTATTTAGTGGTATATCAGTAACTTAAATCAGTAACTCAGCCACTAAATTATCAGAAGTAACCTACTTGCAATTAGGAGAACACTGTTGTAGGAAAGAAAATCTTTGGAAGAGAAATCAAGTTGTGTCCTATGGTGGAAGGCCTCAAAACTCATTATAAACATTTAAAGTGACAGAGAAAAATTACTTGTCCCCTTTTTAATCTTTTTCATGAGTCTGTGATGACCTCATCATAAAATCTATCTATGGCCCTTCAGAAGCTTTCCATGGTTAGCTATTGGTTGTTTGCGCATTTTACATGCTTCTATAATTTCAGTACGGTTTAAACCATGTCTAAATGTTACTAGTGTATTTTATGATTAAACAGAACAACATTATTACACCATGTTCAACAAACAATGGTTCACTACTTACATCCTCTTTGCCTGTGAATTTGCGAACCACACCTCTTTCACGCAGAACTTTATGGAAAGCCGAGAATTTCCATTTACATCGCTCAGACCCAATTACATAAACTGGCTTTCTGTGAAGCAAAATACAAAAGTGATTTAGTTTAATATTTTAAAATCCTTATTGAATAATAACATGAAATATTTTATCCAAAGTCCAGACATACCCAGTGCTGCAAGCCTCACTTAACATGCTAATTGAATCCGCAGTTACGATGAAAGCATCAGCCCATGCTAAATGCCCCATGTGTGGATTGGGTTCTGAAAGGCCAATAAGAAGTTAAGGTGCACATCTCTATTTCAAATGCCAAAACTTTATCACAGATAGAGCAAAAATACCTTCGCCGTTCCATATATAAACCTTTGGATGATCACCAATTTCTTTTGATATTACACTGGACACCTGTTGTTAACAGAAAAACGTATGATTGGAAAGAGTTTTGATGATAAAAATAAACCAATGCAATTAATTGGAGAAGATAGTACCTTCAGAGGAGTCCGCCTAGAGAAAGATATCCTCACACTCCCACAACTTGCAAGCACATTCTGCAGCTTTTCTGCTAATTCTTTGGCAAGATCTGTACCATACTTAACATGGCCTGAAAAAGCAGTAACGTGATTTGCAGTGATTAACTTTTAGTAATGACAGGAAAGCAAAAGGGAAAATCATCTTACTTAGAATACTGGTTTCTAAGTTCGTGGTGCAACATTTGGAGATATTACTAAGACTACAAAATATAGTTCATATGCACAGAAATAGGCAAGGTTGCTCATGCATGTGAATCAAGTCAGTGCTTAACAATAATTGCATGTGGTGGAAACAACAAGTTAGGAGGTTTTTACATGAGGAGTCTGAGAAAAACTTCCTCACAACTATAGGGAAATTGAATTAAGCGTAAGCGAGATTCCAAAAAGAGGAGTGTAACCTAGCACCATTCCAAAAAAGGAGCATAACTATAGGAAAATTGAATTTTGTGAGATTTAGAAAACAAAGCTCCCCCTAAAGGTCAAAGCATTTACTTAGCAGATGTATCAAGAAGAAATTTGACGAAATCATATAGAGCAAAGTGTGAGCTATGATGACCTTATGGTAGCTTGTACAGACAAACATGGTACCTACTGAAGGAAGTAACAGGTATGGACGTCGACTTTTCCTCCTTACACAGCATGTGGGAAGCGGGGAAGAAGCTGAAGGTGAGACTCGAGAGGTGACATGAGATGAAGGCAAGATCTCACAATCCTTTGTCCTGACAGTAGTTTGGGCACTTTGGCTCACGCGTAACCACCTTATTTAGGGAACTAGGGGGGACTATTGCCTATGTTGAAAATGTATTAGAGCTGGTGGTTAGGCTTATCAAGGAGTGGGGACAATTCTGTGCAGGGGCAACAAGGATTATGTATGCCGGGGGGGGGGGGGGGGGTTGTAATCGACAAGTAATTGTTTTAGTTCGGGGGTCATGGTAGAACCCTCCTCTACTGTGATCTCCCTCTTTTATGTTTTAGGCATTGGTTTTGGCTTGAATAAACTTCCAAGCTTCTGCCTACCTTATTTTATATATATATAAACTAGGATCATTCTCACGGAAATATGCTTGAGTTGACTCAAAGAAAAGAGAAGCCCAACAGTGTTCTCTTCCATATATTCAAAAGAACAAAAAAGGGAAATGAACAAACCCCCCTAACCACTTGTAATGGCATTCATATACACATTCCAAACATAAACATGCAACGCAACTTACATGTAGGTCCACCAATGTTAACCACAAGCAAGGGCTTTGGTAAAGGGGCCAACTCATCATGCCATCTCGCAGCAGCAACTCGTAGAGCAACTGAATCAGCTTGATGCAAGGCTCCAACAGTGAGTCCCTGAATTCCAAAGTTCACAAACTGTAAGCAAAATATGGTATGCGATCATTCAAGACAAAGAAGTCAGCAATTCACTAAAAAAATAATGCGACAGAACCTCTAAAGAATATTTACCACATTCCTACTTGGTGGTTCTCGTGGAGTAATCCATCTCTTCAAAAACTGAGGGATTTCCTGCTGTCCACTGGGTGTCAATGAGTAGTAATCATGCTGGGGAGTAACCACTAAATCAAATCTATCAAGTTGCATCCTTGGGTGTTGTATCTGAGAAACACTAACATTAAATGAATCAGATATTTAAACAAGAAGACCTAGATGAAAGAGATCGCAAATGTCAATCCTACTGTTAACAACATACCAATGCAACCAAACTCAAAAACCAGTCAGAAGCCAAAAGGGGTGAAAATTTTTAACTGTTGACCCCCACTACATCCATTAACTAAGGCTTGCTATAAAATGGGAAGGGAACACTGAAGATAAAATAGAGTTTGGCAACCTCATCTAGTAGCAAAAATTATCATATGACAGAGTCCGATACAATCCAACAAACCTGAACAACGAAAACATTATGGGGTGCCAAGCGCCTGATGGAACTAGCTAAAGCTATTGTATCCCGACCAGAAGCGACGACTAATAGAGGACCTTCCCTGGAAATATACATTGCCATTCACAAAAATTGCTTCATTAATATTAAACAAGAGAGGAAATACATAAATTATCCAATGACAGCATTGATTACATAATAGGCAGAGTAATAAAGTTTGTAATATAAAGTGATGCACCACTGAGACAGTCATATTTTTAAGAAGGTTGAAGAAATGAACCTTTGGCTAAAAACAAAATATAACTGACGAAAAAGAGTACCAACTTTCAATAACGAGCACCAACTTTCAATATAATTTCTCCAATGACATCATTAATTACATAATAGGGTGAGTAACAAAGTTTGTAATCTAAAGTGATGCACCACTGAGACAGTCATATTTTTTAAGAGGGTTGAAGGAATGAACCTTTGGCTAAAACAAAATATAACCAACAAAAAATAGTACCCTGAGACAGTCCAGGGACGGTTCTCTCCTTTTATTTTTATTTTTATTTGGTTGTGTTTTGATGTACTTTGGGCTTTCAACTTTAATATAATTTAGGTAGAATGCCTACAATTTCATCAAAATAATAATAATAATGATAATAATAGAAGCCAATTAAATTATAGCAATGGAAAAAAGAACATTGTAGGGTTCAATAGAAAGAAAACAAGTATTTGGAGGATATAATTGCTGCAGTAAAGGTCTAAAACTTGCAAGTCTAAAGTAATTACCATGTCATGACTACAACTTTCATCCCAGCAAATTAAGGTTAACGAAATGTTTATTAAAAAATGGCAACAAAAGTACAACATATGGCCCCTAAAGTGCTCAACAAAGTTCCATGGTTTAAAATTGAATGGGAATTAAGGAAAGAAATGGCACGCACACCCATATGGCCATATCCGTATGCACCGTTTCTTTAATTACACACAAAAATCACATCTCAAACCAATCACCACACAGCTGAATCTTTTTTAGTAGCAATAGTATCTATAACGCTAGAGAAATGCACATGCAACACAAGTCAATGTTTATTCAGTTATGAAAAGAAGTCTCTTAAGTCATTGCTTTCCTTACGTCCCAATAAAATATAGTAAAATAAAATAAAATATAAAACACACATATACATAGAGAGAGAGAGAGAGAGAGAGAGAGATAGAAGGGTATACTTCTCAAAAGTCTCGCGAGCCATAGTTGCAATCTGTTTTGCATCTGCTTCTACAATAGATGATAAGCCAGTTTTCCAACCATTTAGGGAAGTAAATGGCACCAACTTACGCCCTCTAAATACCACAGAAAAATGTGAATCACCAAATATCCGCTTGATAACATAGTCTAATCTTTTATGTAGGGAAACTGGGAGCCACCGAAGCCACTCATTAATTCCTCCTCTTGGTCTAAGGACACGCTGCAGATTCCGTTCAAATGGGAATAGAAAAAAAAAACCATGTAAACATATACTAGTATAACCAACAAGAAGGAATTATTTTTTAATGAGTGCACGGGATTTGGATGGCATATTCTACAACACTCAGTAAAACACAAAAGCAATATCTCACATAGAAAATGGTAACTTATAAAACCATTACAGGTGCCCAACAACAATGTACTTTTTATCAAGCCAACATGACATTAATGTAATGATATGGAATCAATTAAAATTGAAGATAAAATTAATTGCCTCCAGTGAATATGAATAAAAGACTCCCATGTAAGTAGTCATTTTCTTTTACAACTTCATCCCTACTCCACAACCTCACCTGCTGTTCTTTTCTTTCCAGGCTCCCTTGAGCAGAAAATTTCATATACTCCGAAGGGCAACATCCATCAAATTAAATTCCACTGTGTCAGAAACCCTTAAGATTGTGCATGCCAGACAGAAGACATCATGAATTCTATATCTCAAACTATCTTCATAAACCAGACAAACTAAGCCTATCCTCTAATATGCTTAGATCAAATTTCGCAAATTTGCTCGACATCCTGATTATGTCCAATCAATAAAATTTTGAGCTTTACGGAAACTTTAACTGTCATGATAAGAAGATAATATGGGGAGATTCCTTGTGTCCTTTACTACAGGGAGATTTCCTTTATATACGTAGGGAGGGAGAGTCAATAAAATTTCTCTACATCCGGTTGTGTCCATTCAATATATTTTGAGTTTAACAGAAACTTTAATATATACATAGAGAGTCCTTGTAGGGGAGTGAAACTAATTATATATCTGAAGAGCCTGGCTGAGGACATTCTTTATGTCCTCTCCTACTCTTCTTGTAAACTCTGTAGCTTCCTGGTGATAATATAGTGTGGTGACACCATTCTTTTTCAAAAAGGTAGATACTACATGGAGATATTTTCTCCAAACCGCATGGAACCCCAGAATCCAGATCATCAGAGAAGGTGATAAATGTGGAATTCTCATTGTGGGGATTGCTGCAGCCATAAAGGTGCCTGAATTATTCACTTTAAAGAAAGATTCACCTATAAAATAAGTATCAGAGGCCATAAACATTTAAGCATGTTCCATAGTTGTCTGGATGACGCCTAGGCAATGCTTAGGCAGCTAGGCGTTCCATCTAGGCCTAGGCGTTCATCCACCTAGTCACCCTGTACATTAGGCAAGTGCCTGGGTCTGTATACATGCCCAAGTGTCACCTTTCCCACCTAGGTGTTATAAACGGGTTGGGGCGGATGCTTAATGGACATGACTTATCTCTTATGAATGATTGAGATTAAAGAGTTGAGATTTAATCAAAACAACATTAATAGGTAACTAATCTTATTGTTTTGCTTATAAAAACTAACCTAAATTTTTTCTATAGATCATTTATTGACTCATGACAAAAAGAATTTTTTTCTTTTCATTTTTTACTATCTAACAAGTCATAAAAAATAGAGGAAGTAATATCATATAGAAGTAGTAGCTCAATTGTAGGTTTGTCCCCTATCCTCCAACACACATTGCATTCTAACGATATACTTTCATTTATAAATATAACATTCTCATTTCAAATTCACGTGTACTAAAAAACAATGCATGAATAGTTAGCGAATTAACATTAGTAAAATCACATGCAATCTTCAAAAATACATGTATAATTAAGCACTGCCTAGGCTAGCCTGGCCACCTAGACAACTATGGCATGTTCTTAACTTTCCCGGCATCAAAACCAGGAAGATGTGTAAAGCAATATACACCTTATACATATTGAAATTTCTCCTCTTTATTCATGTCCCTCTTTTCCACTGCAGATTGTCAATTATTTCAGTGTGAGTTCTTCAATTCTACCAGATCAGATGCCATTTTAAGCCTTCAACAAATAAGATTATATTTTCCAAACCCCAACTGCAATAAGAAATTTCAAGCACGGGGAGAAGGAAGGGGAGATATGAGAAAAAAAACAAGAAGTTTATTGTGAGATACAATGATTATGGGTTCACAATCGTTGAACGTGGGTGCACAATTAAAACTCTCACACCAAAAGATTAAGAGATTAGCAGTGATGGAATACGCAATAACAACAGTGAAAAGGTTCTTGCATGTATAATTTTACATGAAATTCTCATTCTAGTAGGTTCTAAACTAGCACTGATAGAAAATGAATTCCTTGTACATCTGATCCAAGCAACTTCATGGTACAAATTTCTCGAGAGAATTATAATGCTGACTAAGTAAGTTCGACTAAAAAACCAGGATAATTCTCATTGCATTCTAAAAAGCTCTTTCCATCTCCACACACATTAAGTGAAGAGCTGAGTTAACTACAAGAAAAATGTCATCACTGCATCAAGCCAGGAAAGAAAGGTTGCCCAACCCCAATTAATTCAGTACAGCCACCAAACCTCCGGTTGGTAACTAAATATAACAAGTTGGCATAAAATTGTATTCAACCTAATATAGTAGTAAGTTATCCCATATTTTTTTTGTTTGGTTGGAATTTATTTCGTTCGAGGCAGAATAATGACAACTTAATGAGCCCATCATCATTGTCTCAATAGAAAGGCATTAAAATGAAGTTCGGTGAGTGTAAATTTATTCCACAAAAAAATGGCATGGTAATTCACCCTTACTCTGCCCAACCAAAAAATGTTTTTTTTTTTTTTTTGGGGGTAACCTCTATTCCATTCCCTATTCAACGTAAAATGAATTCCACCCAATTTTCGTGAAAGCAAATCAACTCCAATAATTATACGTGATAAACAACACAAACTGAACTCTAATTCTATTCCCCATTCAACCGAACACGAATTCTACTCCAATTTTCGTGGAAGCAAATCAACTGCAACAATTCTACATGATAATCACCACGAATTGAACTCTACTCTATTCCCTGTTCAACCTCACATGAATTTTACTCCAACTTTCGTGGAAGCAAAATCAACTGCAACAATTCTACGTGAAAATCACCACAAACCGAACCGAAAACGATGATTAAAGATGAATCCATGGAGAGAGAGGTTGAGAAGGCTCTCACGTAGAGGGATTGGCGGTCGGAGAGTCCCAAAGCGCGGACAAGGCCGACACACTGGTTTTCGGCGCCGGCGAATCCGTTGCCGATGACGACGGCGCGCCGGACGACGCTGTAGGCCCCTCCTCCGAAGATCTCCGGCATCCCCACCGAGACGCTCGGTGGCTCCGGGAGCTTGATCGGCTTCATCTGGAGGGACGACAGCAGGTTCCTCCGATCGGACGGTTTGGTTGGATGAGAGAGATCAATCGATTTTGATTTTTTTTTTTTAAGAGAGAGAGAAGAAACCGCTTCGAATCCGCCTTTTTCGTTTGATCTCTCTCTTAAAATGGGTCCGGTTTGGATCCACCTGATCTAATCCAATGAACTCCAGACTCGATTCATCCAACTCACATATTATGTAATTATTTTTATTTATGATCCAGCTCAACATCTATGATTTATTAATAACTAAATATTGAATAATCATTTAAAATTTTAAACATTTGAAATATTTTTATAATTTTTTGACTTTACGTAAAAACAGGATAATTCAAATCATATTCCAAATGTTCTCTCATAAAACATTAAAAAATTAAAATAGTAAAGAAATTTTTATAATACATTGAACTCTATTTATTCAAACTTATTATGTAAAAATAGAAATGAAAAAAATTTAACCAAGTAAAGTATAGTCTCCACCACCTTAATATGTGATCATCTCTCACTAAATCAAAATTTTTCTTACATTCTTCTCTTCCTATCCCTTTCCTTTCTCAGACATTTTATTTTCTTGCTCTAAAAAAAAAAAAAGACAAGAAAAGATAAAAACAAATGAAGCCGTCCTTAAAAGTTTCTCAACTTCTTTAAGGCTCCGTTTGGTTGCGCGTTGGGGCGCGCTTTTGCTTTTTGAAAAGCTGAAAAGCTAAAAGCGTGCAGCCAAACGGGGCAGCTTTTTACATAATCGAAAGCTGGATTCCTTTTAATTTTTTCCTCGAAATCTGTGTTTTAAAAAGCTCAGAAACAACGCTTTTTAGTCGAAATCGATTTTTTGAATTGAAAAACAACTTTCTCTGCCAAACATTAAACTCCTTTCAAATATTGATTCTTGATTTTAAAAAAAGCATCCTAAAAAAGTCAAGGTCTAAAATCATCTTAAAAAACAGCTTTATTTCAAAAGCTACTTTTCAATCTGTGTTTCCAAACAGACCCTAAGTCTGACCTCTTCTAGTTTGACTTAAGCTTGTGACTTGTGAGTGGGTCGACCCGATCTGAAACTACTTGACCTGACCTTGGATTCCTGTTGGGTTTTGGTGGAGGTGGGCGACAGGAGGCGCATGTGACGAGTGGTGAGGCCAACCATGCTCTTACTCTTTCTCTCTCCTCATACCCATTATCGTCTTTCACCTGCTTCATCCACTCACCATCGCCCTCCCACTCTCTGACCTCTCCCTCTTTCTTTCTTACTTTCTCTCCCCTCCTTCTCCATCCGACCTATATCCATCGTCTACTTATTATTTAATTGTTTTTTATTGTGTCTAAACTTTGTTAAGACAGTTAGGCAAATACAAAGTTGAGTACAAAGATTCAAGTTCACCGCCGTGTTCTCAATCCACAAACGGTTATCCTTTATTTCTTTATTTTATATTTTCCTCCCCTTTTTCCTGACCATTCACTCCACCCCAAAACTTTTTTTTTTTTTTTTTTGGATGAGAGAAAATGTCCCGTGATAAGGAGACATGGGATGGGAGAAAATGTCCCATGATAAAAGAATATAAATAACTATGCTGTATAATTAAAGTCCAAATTCATTCAAGACTTGCTCTACTCAGTCCATCATTATCGAATTGTACAATCATATGAATTGAACTATACAACCTATTAATCAAACTGCACAGTCAATAATTTGTTACACGTCTTACTCTCCTATTGGATACTAATGCTACTGACTAAATTCAGACATGACTAGATCCAATAAAAAAGTGAGACTTTTACCCAGTAGAATCTCTAGTATGATTTATAGGATTGTGAAATTCTGGGACTGACTAATAAGTCAATCCCAACTGAATTTGGACTCGTATAATGCTATCCCATACATCCAAACAAGAACCCATAATATCGCTCCGGTCGCAACAGAACCCCGTCCCCACCGTGGACCATCCCGTAATTTTGTAACGGCGGTTCTTCCAACGCCGCTCCCTCACCCGATTCGATTCGGGTCCAATTAAAAAAAAAAACCAATTTTTTGCACTCTTTCTCTCTCTGTCTCGATCGATTGATCGCGAACGGGATGGCGATCTTGTACGCGGTGGTGGCGCGGGGGACGGTGGTGCTGGCGGAGTTCAGCGCCGTCACGGGCAACACCGGGTCGGTGGCGCGGCGGATCCTTGAGAAGATCCGACCCGGAGGGGAGTCGTCGTCGGTGGAGGAGCCGAGGCTCTGCTTCTCGCAGGACCGGTACATCTTCCACATACTCAGAGCAGACGGCATCACCTTCCTCTGCATGGCCAACGACACTTTCGGAAGTCTGTCATCTCTCTCTTTTTCTCTCTCTCTCTCTGATTCTCTACTTTTCTCTGAAAAGATCTGATTTTTATGGATTTTTTTTTTTTTTGGGGGGGGGGGGGGGGGGGGGGGAGCGGTGTGTTTGGGTTTTGACAAGATTTGGGTTGGGGGGGTTTTTTGTATGGCATTTTTTTCCATGGAGCGTTTTAGCCTTTTAGGTGAATTTAGGCTTTTTTTTGTGTGTAGTTGAGCTCGAAATGATGGTTCTGGGTCGTTTTCATTGAATTAAACCATTCATAAAGTTACCCATTTGAAGAAAATGAGTGAAAATGTTCTATTTTCTCTCTCTCTCTCACTTTCAGGATGTGATTTTTATGGAGATTTTGGGGCTTTTTTGTTTTGGGTTAAGTTGGGTTGGGTTGGGTTTGGAACAAGATTTAACTTTTGGTGGAAAGAGTGTTTAAGGTGAATTTATGCATGTTTGTCTATGTGATTGCTATAAAATGATGGTTTTAGATCATTTTATTGTTTGATTATTGGGATTCCATTTAAAGGAATATTGAGTTAGATTGTTCTGTAGAAAACATGTATGCATAACGTTGTTCTTCCTCTTTTTTTATTTATGTGATTGGTGTCAAAAGAGGAAATAGTACGATAAATGGTTTTTAGTGTTTGCATTGTGGATTATTCTCAACATTGGAATAAGAGTAGATGCGGTTGGGATTGAGAATGTCAAGATGGATGTGTGGAAGACAATAGGAAGGAGGGAGAGGAAATTTGAGTGAAACCGAGGAGCTTTATAGTTGGCAGGAATGCATTGACTTCTAAGTTTTATATTTTTCTGGCCCAAATGACCTTTAAAACAGTTGATTGTTTGGTTTGAAGAGCGAATGTGTTACTCGTATGATGTTGAAGAGTTGTATTAGTAGGGGATGCTAATCATTTTGAAGATATGGGTAGTGGTTGATACGTAAAATGCCTGCTTTAGGGA
Source organism: Acorus gramineus (assembly GCA_030737835.1). NCBI lineage: Eukaryota > Viridiplantae > Streptophyta > Magnoliopsida > Acorales > Acoraceae > Acorus > Acorus gramineus. Next base: position 4,123,536 of record CM060855.1, on the reverse strand, counting down.
CAACACATGAAAGCTATCAGTCTAGGAGATAATACTGAGTTTGGATGGTGTTTAATAGCTCAATAACAGGTCTAAGATAGAAGGAAATTCAATATCACTCCAGCTTATGAGATCCCACTAACATGTTTTTTTTATGGTATTTGATTGCCAAGACCGTGATTACTTCTTTTTATAGTAATTTCATAGAGCTCGAGATTTCATCCATTTGAATTAGATGTAACATACCAATTAGGCCTGGTGCAGATAACTAAAGTAATTGCAAATATATTAATATGATTTGGAAGTATGTTTCATGCATATATTGTCTCTCTCCATTTGGTTAACCTAGCTTAGTATTGTTTTTCTGGGTAAGTAATGGGTTGACGAAGGCTTAGTATAGTAAGTAGATGCCTTTTATTAAGAGTATTTCCGTGTTTAAACTTGCTTTTGCAAAGTTAATTTTTTTTTTTTTTTCTATAGAATGAGAGATGCTTATTTTTTCTTCTAAGAATCAATTTTATTCTTTTTGCTTATTTTGTTGATGATTCCTTTCAGGGAGAGTTCCCTTCTTTTACTTGGAGGATATCCACATGAGATTCATGAAAAATTATGGCAAAGTTGCCCAGTCAGCACTCGCTTATTCAATGAACGATGAATTTTCTAGAGTATTACATCAACAAATGGAATATTTCTCGAGTAATCCCAGTGTGGACACCCTTAATCGTGTACGGGGGGAAATTAGTGAAGTAAGTGTTCTATTTTTAACTCAGTTGTATAATTGTTTATTAATGAGGACGTGACATATATTTGAGGTGACTTTTTGGAGAATATCTTGTATGTAAAATATTATCTTTTATGGCTGTTTTATTTCTTGTTGAATCAATAATGGATGCTACAAAATATTAAAGCCGGTGGATCCAAAATCTTTCTTGTAGGATGCAATAGGTAGGGTGCTACAAATATGCATCATTTGTATACTAGATGATGCAGTGTTTTTTTTTTTTTTTTTTTGAGAAAAAAAAAAAAATTTGTTGCCCCCATGCAGGATTGAACTACAGACCTTCAGTTTACAAGACTGACGCTCTACCACTGAGCTATAGGGGCTTGTTGCTGATGATGCAGGATTATCTAATTGGAAACTGAAAAGAAATATATTTCACACCAGTAATGAGGCTTGAGTTATTGCTTGCTGATTTCTTCCTCCCTTTTTCTCTTCGCCTAGAAGTTGTTGAGTATTGACTGCCTACTTTTGTGGCATTTTTTGGCTTGTTCATTCACCTTCAGTAGAAATCTGAAACGTGGCGGAAGTAAGAATAACAGGTGCAGAGAAGATTATGGGGTAGCTCTCATAGCTGTACTAGCAAACATCATTTTAGTTTGGTAGGGGTACTCCCTCTTCATTCTAGGGGCCTAAGTTCGAGTCTTACTCCTAGATATGAGAGGATTTAACCAAGAAAAATATATAAATAAACAGAAAAAAAACACTTAACTACCAAAATAAGATCATTTTAAGTGGAGGGTAATGGTGGTGAAGAGAGAGAAAGCACATCTGGTTTAGCTTTGAGCATGGAGGGGGGGGGGGGGCGCAAAAAAAACTGCATGGATTATGGAAATAGCGAGGATATAAAAGAAATAGAAGTTTAGTGGAAAATGATATTATAATACCAAGTGTGATGGCTAGTATTTCTTTTATATCATTTATTATTAGTGTTAAGTGTTTTTTTCCTTTTTTTTGTTTTTGCATAATTTGCTTATCTTGGACACTTGCTGAACCGTAGTTGCGTCATTTTTACATTTTTTTTTTCTTTTATAATTTGTTTTTGGTAAAACTGATATCTAAAGGAAAAAATATCTTTATTTCAGGTTCGCACTATTATGGTGGATAACATCGAGAAAATTTTGGACAGGGGGGATCGGATAGAACTCCTTGTTGACAAAACTGCAACAATGCAGGATAGTTCTTTCCATTTCAAGAAGCAGTCTAGGCGTCTTCGCCAGGCTTTGTGGAGGAAAAATGCGAAGCTCTTGTAAGTATGGAACATACATATTTTAAGAGTCATGAGCCACACATAAGGTTTTAAGTTTTAACAGGATCGTATTGCTGCATTTCATGACTTCACAAATAGAGCTATGGGTTTGCTTGAATCTTTCAGGACTTGCCTGATACACATGGTTGGGTGATTCTGTGCGTCTGATATTTTTTTAACAAGCCATCTATTTCTACCCATAGCCACATAAAATTATAAACATTTTTTACTAATTCATACCAAAGTTCGTTTAATATTCCCAATTTAGTTGTTTATCACAGTTAATGTCATTTTTTTTTGTTTTGTTTTAATATAGTCCTCTAGCCATTCATCACTAATAACACTTGTTTAGCTTATGATAACTCATGAAAATCTTTTTGCTGCTTGGTGATTGCAGGGCCTTCTTGACATGCTCAATAGTTATATTGCTGTATATAATCATTGCTGCAGCTTGTGGTGGTATTACTCTTCCATCATGCAGATCATGATCGAATCGTCATCTTGTAAGTTCAGCAATTGTTCAGTGGGTTCTTCCGTGTTCCAAGGTCAATATAAATCGCATGTACTTGACAGTTGCTCTTGTATATAAGCTCAAACTCGATGTCACAAATTTGTTGGAGCATGTGTTGGTTCAACCATTATTTCCTCCTTTCTTCCCCCTGTAAATGATCGGATTTCGTTTATCATATTTATTCAATGCTGTAAGTTTGCAGTGGTTTGATCTTCGTTGCCACTTGTGAGTTGATTTGTGCTTTCAGTAGTTGATTGTTTAGACTTTCAGAATGCTTGATAGTGTTTATTGATGGTGCATGTCTTCTGCAAGGGACTTCCAGTCCTAAGGTCATGTTCTTTCACTTCAACATGTAGTCTTAAATATTCCTTGATGAATGCAGTTGTTTCTTTTCTTATTTTTGAGTCAGGGTAACCTGAAGACGGAGAAGGTCAACTCAAATCCAATTCAAATCCAACGAAGTCAATGGCTTAGGTTAGAGTTGGATTTGGGTTGAGTCGTGTTCAAAACTGCGACATTCTGAATTAAACTTTCAAACAAACAGTAGTAAACAAGTAGTCAGGCAGATGTGAAAGAGATAATAGAGTTTTAAAAAAAGAGCATACAAATGAAATTACAAGTGTGTGATTTATTTATGTGTAAAAACAAACCGGACAATTTAGATTCATCTGACAAGTTGAATAATCTTAATCTACCTAAATAAATAAAATTGTCACGCACCACCCCATTTGATTTTAGGTCCAAGTAATCTGACCCTTCAAACCAACTCCAATCTGAATTGGGTATAGACTTATTTGAGTTTAAATCCAAACTGAAATCATCCAAAACGAGGATTCAATTAGACTTAGAACTCATGTGCCCTGTTTGGCTGTGTGGTGGGAACGTTGAGTTTTTAAAATCTGACCAGCTTTTCAAAAGCATTGTTTTGACACATTTCAAAGGTAAATTTTTTTGCAAAAACAAATTGTGCAAGGGGGTTGAAACGCAGAAGCAAAAACACCATTTGGATCCGTGTTTGCGTTTAATCACAGAACCACCTAAACGAGGATTCAAATGGTGCCTTAAAGCCAGTGACATTCATTCTCATTCTTATTCTGTTAGAACCTCAAGAAAAAATGTGTTTGAAATCTTCCATTCATGTATTCATTCCTAGACAATGTGGATAATTTTTTATTTTCACGAAATCTATCAAAACCGAACTCCAAATAAAATTTTTAAACGAGAAAGAACACCAAACTCACCCTTGATGTTATAACAGAGCATGGGAGACCATCACTTTCCATGGTTTCTCCCAGTGGAATAGTAGGTTCTTCAATAAAAAAAAAAAAACACATGTTCCAACATGTGCTGTGGTCTTCACCATGCATGAATCACATTTTGGTCGGCACACTTAGTGACTAATTAGTCCCACCACTTTAACCATCACTCACAAGTGAATTATGACTATAATATAATCAAATACAAGACAAAACAAAAAGCATCCTCTCTTTCAAACCTGCCTTTGATTCTCTTTTGTCCAAACAAAAAAAACTTTGTTAAACTCCACCAAATAACAAAAACTCTCCTCCCTAACATAACTTCCTCACAATGGGTGCTCTCCCAGTGCCAGCCTCTCCGCTCCTCCCTACAATTCCCCAACTCCCACCACATAAAAGACCCATGCTTGCCCATGCAAGCACCACCCACTCAACCTTCCTAGACCTGAAGCCCGAGACAAAGCCCGAACCCCTCACCGCCAACCTCCGCTGGCACGACCCCTCAGACCGCACCGAATACGACGTCGCCATCATCGGCTGCGGCCCCGCGGGCCTCCGCCTCGCCGAGCAAGTCTCCGCGCGCTGGTCCACCGCGCGCACGCTCTGCATCGACCCCTCCCCGCTCTCCGCCTGGCCCAACAACTACGGCGCCTGGGTCGACGAGTTCGCCTCCCTCGGCGGCGGACTCGAGTCCTGCCTTGACGTGACCTGGCCTCACGCGTCCGTCTACTTCGACGGTCGCGACGCCCCGCCCAAGCGCCTCGCGCGCCCCTACGCGCGCGTCTCCCGCGGCGCGCTCAAGTCGCTCTTGCTCGAGAACTGCGCGTCCCAGGGCGTGCGCTTCCATGCTGCGCGCGCGTGGAAGGTGTCGCATGATGAGGAGGGGTTGCGGTCCACGGTCTCGTGCAGCGACGGGCGCGAGGTGAGTGTAGTAACAAAGTACTCTGATTAGATATCTTCTGTATAATACCGTATCGAACATAATGCATATGAGATTTATTAATACTTTTTGTAGTGCTTAGGCCGTCTGGTAGATTCCTCTTGTACCTGGGATCATGGAGTCTTTTTTGTTTTCTTTTTGTACCTCTTAAATTATCAATGTACACCCTTGCCTCCTTGAACATGGCTTCATTTATGGTTCGTCATATCACAGGTGCTCTCTCAGGGATCATCTTCCTTTTGTCTCAATTTCTGTTTTCTTTATGTTTCTGTCGTCTGTTTCTTCTCATCTCTCATTCAGACCTGTACTATCAATTTATGAAATGAAAATCGGGCGATAACAAAAGTAGATTATTTATTTATTTTTTTAAAAAAACTTAAACTATCTAGAAAATAGAATGATTATCTCCGTACTTTTCTGTATTTATCTCGCATAATTTATGAATATTTCCCCCACATGAACTCTGTCACTAAGGTGCGGGCGCGGCTCGTGGTGGACGCGAGCGGGTTCGGCAGCTCGTTCATCGGATACAACGCACCACAGAGGACACCGCGCACGGGGTACCAGATCGCGCACGGCGTGCTCGCGGAGGTGGAGGCGCACCCGTTCGCGCTCGATGAGATGGTGCTGATGGACTGGAGGGACGCGCACCTCGGGTGCGAGCCTGACATGCGCGCGCGCAATGACGCGCACCCGACGTTTTTGTATGCGATGCCGTTCGACGAGAAGCTGATCTTCCTCGAAGAGACGTCGCTGGTGAGCCGGCCCGCGGTGGCGTACAAGGAAGTGAAGGCGCGGATGGCGGCGAGGCTGAGGCATATGGGGATTAGGCAATTCCTAGTTGACTAATAAGCTATTAAGTTACTTTATATATTATATATATTAATTATTTTTTTGTATGCTATTTGTTCCTAAATTTTGTTATTATTTTGTTACATCAGGGTGAAGCGCGTGCTCGAGGAGGAGAAGTGTCTCATCCCTATGGGCGGGCCGCTCCCGCGGCTGCCGCAAAGCGTTATGGGTATTTTTTTTAAAATTTTTTTGTAATTAAAGCGCTTGGAAACTAATTTGGGCGTGATTTTATTTTTTAAGAGAGTGAAAATCACAAATGTGTTACTAAATAGTTTCACAAAAACATGCATAACTAAAAGGCTTATTTTAGTTTTTAATAAAAAAATATATGTTTTTCAAAAAATAAATAAATTGATCTTTTTCAGAGTCAGATTTTATTAAGCTACTTTATACATAATTATACCTTATATATGATGAGATTTCTTTGATTTTCTCTAAGTTTTTATGATGCCTTGCTTTCTGAAGTTTCAATATGAATTAAACTGAATTCATCTTGAATTTCTCTATCTAATTATTTTCGATGCATTTTCATAAAATTAGTATTAATTACTTAGGGATCATTTGGAAAAATGTTTATGTGAGTTTTTATTCTAAGCCTCAACTGATAAGTTCTTTTCTAATTAATTTCATATTATTAAACACTTTTTTTTTTTTTTTGAAGATTGATATCCCAAGATTTGATCATTGGTCATATTATTAAGCACTCATTAATATCCTCTCTATCAGGCATTGGCGGGTCGGCGGGTCTGGTACACCCGTCGACGGGGTACATGGTGTCGAGGGCTCTGGCGATGGCGCCAATCGTGGCTGAGGCGATTGGGGAGTGCCTCGGGTCGACGCGGATGATACGGGGGAGGCGGCTGCATGAGAGGGTGTGGGGTGGGCTGTGGACTAAGGAGAGGAGGCTGGCAAGGGAGTTCTATTGTTTTGGGATGGAGACTTTGTTGGAGCTGGACTTGGAGGGGACAAGGAGGTTCTTTGAGGCTTTCTTTGAGCTTGAGGAGGAGCAATGGCATGGGTTTTTGTCATCAAGGCTCACCATTGGTGAGCTTGCTTGGTTGGGCTTGTCTTTGTTTGGGAAGGCATCAAGTGGTTGTAAGGTTGATATGGTTACAAAGTGTCCCCTGCCTTTGGTTAGGATGGCAGGGAACCTTGTATCTGAAGTCTTGTAGTTGGAAGAGGTTTTTGTGGTTATATGATGCATGTTTTGATCTGTTTTGGGGAGCATTCATTGGCATGTGTCATTGTAATAAGAAGGTGTTTTGGGGAGAATTCATTGATAGAGTTACAAAGTGTCCCCTGTCTTTGGTTAGGATGGTATAGAATCCTATATCTAGTATTGTGGTTGGAAGAGTTTTTTTTTTTTTTTCTTCTTTCTGACCTTGTAGTCAAGTTGAGAAAACTATCTCCGTCTATATGATACATGTTTTGAACTACTTTGAAGGGCATTTATTTGCTTGTGTCACTTCAACAAAAAGGTGCGTTAAATTGAACTCAAACCGATCCAATCTTATTTTTTTTGTTTGTTTATTTGGTTTCTTTTGAATATGGATGAAAAATTAGTAAACTGACTTAATTTGGTTTGATATTGAATTAAATCGAACGGAATAAACTTCTTTAACTAGTTAGTTGTTTCTCCATATTTTATACCTCTTTCCACCCTAACCATTTTTGTGATTGATATCCACTCAGCAACCTTCAATTTTTAGGTTTTTTTTATAAGTTTTATTTTAAAAATACTTATATGTGATGATACTATGTTAAATTATACATTTTACTGCCAAACAGACCTAATTTATAAATTCGGTTGGGATTTGATTTAGGGTTGGATTGGGTATAATGATATTTTGGTTCATTTGGATTGGCAAACAGAACTAATAGACCAAATTACACCCATGGTGCTCAGTAACAAAAGTTTTGATTATCATTCAAAACATGGATATAATGATAGCCAATATTTACGTGTGCCATTGTTACAATACGTGTGTTAAGGGTAAGTCTTGAATTTGAGTCATGGTACTGACTTACTTACTTGTTTATTGGTGATTATTAATGGTCATAGCACAACAGTTAATGGCTTAGCTGTATTAAGGATAGGGCTTCGATTCGAGTTTTTGGTGCCAACTTACCCACTTGTTTGTTGGCAATTATTAGCAGTCATAACACAACGGTTCAAAACTTACCTGTGTTAAGGTTTGAGTCTTGGCGCTGACTTATTTACCTATTTGTTGGCGATTATTTGAAAGAATTTTCTGTGAGACTAAGGCAAATAAGTAGAGGTAACCTTTCTAGCTTGATCGTAAGATCAACCACAGAAGATCCATCTGATAAAGAAAAAAGAAAAAGAAAAACTAAAACTGACCTATAGTTCTTTAAACGGACTTGGAAAATAATATGGTCAACTATGTGTAGTCCTGTTTAGTGTTCACCAATTTTTTTTTTATAGAAAAAATAGAAAATATTCAACAACTGAAATACATATTATTATAACAAGTGAAGTATATATTAAGATACATTAATGTATCTTTTTCTTTTAAAAAATGAAACAAATTTATTTTTTTATACATTATATAATATACACTATGATAATATAGTACATATTGTACTATCACAGCGTATAAACGGTTGATGGATCATTAATGGGTTGTAAACGAGCTAGAAAATGAATTGAGTATATCAGCGCCCAAAGGGAATTATTTACAAGTGGGCCGGACTCTTTCACACTATAATGAGAGAATAAATGTTATATTCAGTTCATTTTACAATTCAAAACACAAACTGCACGTGTTTTTATTTTTATTTTTAAATTATATGCCTCGTTTAATAAGATATTTTTATAAAAGATGAAATATATATCAAATAAACTAAATGATATTATTTATAAAAAATATGAAATTTTTTAACAATGTATATATATACCTAGATACTGTGAGTGGAGAAGGCTAAAGATAAATAAGACTCGATCATTAGTTTAGGATCACTGATTCATGGACCCACATACTCGGGTCAGTCTCGAGTGGACCTGAGTTGGCTAATTGCTGGCCCAGCAGGCACAACGGACCTATAGCTAAGCCTGTCAATTATCTGAAAAAAAATCCAAATCCGATCTGAATCTGTATCCAAAAAATAAAAAAAATCCGATATTCGAAGATCCGGAGTGCGATATGAATATTAGTCTATTCGATCAAAAAAATATCCGTATCCGACATATATTATATAAATATATATATTTGTACTATATATTATCAATATTGTTATCTTATATAATTGATCACAATGATAATATATTATAATACTATTAAATTTTTAATGTATGATGTCTGAAAGAGATAATAAGCCTTAAAATTTTAAGTTTAATTTTAATTTCTCTCTAAAATATCACTTGATTATCCAAATTAATGTTAATATTCAAACATGTCAATTATCTGAAAAATATCCATATCCGATTCGTATCGGAATCCAAAGTTAAGATATGGATATTGGCATATCCGATTCGTATCCGTTCGATTAACTGGCTTACCTATAGCCTGCCACAAGCCCGACTTATATTCGGGCTGGCCCAGCCCGCACAACGGACCTACAGCCCGCCACAAGCCATATTCGGGCTGGCCCGCGTCTGCTTTTCGTTTACATGAGTGATAAAACCTCCGCTTCCATTCTGTTCTCGAAAGGGCTTTTCTTCTCCAAAGTTTGAGAGAGAGAGAGAGAGAGAGAGAGAGAGGGATGTGGGGAAGCACAGACGGAGGACCGCCGGAGGTCACCCTTGACACCTCCATGGGCCCAATCACTCTAGAGGTCTCTCTCTCTCTCTCTAAATCTACATCTCTGTAAAAAAACCTGTCTCTCTCTCTAAATTTTAACAAATGTGGGTTAAAATGCTCCGCAGATGTACTATAAGCACGCGCCGAGGACCTGCAGGAACTTCGTGGAGCTCGCGAGGAGGGGTTACTACGACGACGTCAAGTTCCATCGCATTATCAAGGTTCCCTTACTCACAAAGCTCTCTCTTTTACATTGGATTCAGTGTTTCTGAATGAGGGTTTTTGTTTTATTTTGATATGTTTTTGTGGGTTTGTTGGGTAGGATTTTGTAGTGCAAGGTGGAGATCCGACGGGGACCGGAAGAGGCGGGGAATCGATTTACGGGTCAGATTTTGTTTGGGTTATGATAATATTGTCTTGATTGTTATGCCATCATTGGAAAAAAAAAGTTTTTGTGGATTGATTGAATGGGCCCTGATTGCAATCTGGTTGTTGGAGGAACCACATTGTTGGGAATGGTTGAGTTGAATGAGAATGATCAAAGAAGCTGAATTTTTATTATGTTGGGGGGGGGGGGGGGGGTGTGGAGAAGAGCATTCATGTGACTTTAAGCTCTAATTAGAATATCTTGGAAACACTTGAATTTGGGTATTTCACGTGTTGTGTTGTTTGTTTTTTGGTGATTCCATCTGAGTAATTACATTATTTGCTGGGTGCTATTACACACAGTCCTTATATGTGATCCCAATTATGGTCCCACTTTTTTTTTCCCCTAAAAAAAGGCAGGAGTATTCATATTAGAAGATGTCAAACAAGGGGGAGACATGGGATCTCCTGAAGTAAAGAAATGATAACGACACTCACACACACACACAAAAATTGTGAAGCATCATGAACACCCCAAACATAGAGTATTTAGCTACCATTTCCAATTATTTCCCATTATAGTAGAAACCAATTCTTCTCCAAGAAGCACCATTTCCCAAGCCTGAAGAGAAGCCGTAATTGCCGTCCAAAGGTTTTCAATGCATGTATGTTTCCTTTGAAAATGCTCTTGACGATTGGTTTTTTCTTTTTTCTGTTATTGTTGATCAGTACTCTCTACCTCCTCACCCCCCCAATTCAGACTTTGTAACTTCGATTTAGTAATATAATCGTGGTAGCAGGAGTCTACCTTCTCTCAAAAAAATTTGCTCATTCTGTGTGAGCCCACTGCATGGGGTATAAGGCCTTTAAAGTATAGTTCCATTTTTTACTTTGTTAGATGAAATATGTGATTTCTTTGTGTTTTGCTTGAAGGAGTACGTTCAATTCATTGGAGTTGATACTTCATTTTTTTAAGTAAAGTTATACACTCATTACATAGAATGTATACCTTCAAAAAATTCAAAACATGTGAGAACAATAAAAAGGACTGCATATAAGACCATAATGCATGTAACATAATTTTACTTGTCGTTAATTGTACTACTCTATGACTTGTTATGACCTGGTCACAACAAAAAATATTTGGTGACGAGAAACTCCAACGTTAAGCGTCGTGTAAGCCTGGGATCGAACTTGAGACCTATAAGGAGCAAACTCATGGCTCTGGCCAAAGTGCCAACCCGATGTGGGTGACTTCAGACTTTGATAAGTGAAATGTAGCAGTCTTTTTTAGAAAAATTTCACCCAATGGAAGTGTCATTTCAATTATATTGTAATGTTGGTAGTTTTTTGTATTTATTTTCTCTCTGTCTGAACAATGGACTTTGTCTGAGGCATTGATTTTATCTATCCTTCCAAGCAGTGCAAAATTTGAGGATGAGATAAGGCCTGAATTAAAGCATACTGGGGCAGGTATCATCTCCATGGCAAATGCTGGTCCTAACACAAATGGAAGCCAGTTCTTTATTACCTTGGCACCAGCTCAATCTCTGGATGGTAAATAATTTTCTAATTTCTATGCATTTCCACTTTTTTCTATAGATGAATTATTTCCATTCAAGTAGAAGCATACAACTAAAATGTTGGCCATACCATATTTATTTCATCTTTGTCAAAACAAACCCATATGAATTACATGACCGTCAACCTTAAATTTGAAAAAATAATAAGTACAAGGCATGCAGCTCACAGATTTTCTAGTACACAACTTAGAAGACCATCAGTCTTAGTAAATGATTGTTACCTTGTTTTCCTTTTGAATGCGACTCACCTATACATTGTTTATGGTTCTTATTTAAATGCCATAGGAACAATATTGAAGGCCAATACGTTTTTAAGCATAAGGGCCAATTTGGTAACTGTGGTTTAGAAGTAGAATTCTCCAGTTCCAGTAGATTCTGTGGAAGGAAATTTTTGCTTGAGATGTCCAGTAAAGAACACAAGAATGAAGGATTCTAAATGCAATTTTCTTGAGTGTTCTAGCTGGAAAATGAGAATGAACACCAGACTCCTAACTAATCGTAAACATGCAACAAGCTATCAACTTATGGTTCTTGAGCTGGATTGCTTTAACTGTACCCTCATGACACTCAAAAGCTCATATGTTCCCCTGTTGCATTGATTATTGTAACCTTTATCTTGAATATTGATGGCCATTTGTTAGATATTTCAATATTATCTAGAAGAAATCACCCCTTCAAAATATGTTGAAACAAATGCAACCTACGTCTCCTCTCTTGATAGCTTAGACTTGGGGCTGGAAATCTAATCAGATTCACATTACACTTAAACTCCAATGGATGTTCATTGGAAGAATTTTGTGATCGTTAATTGATTTAGTTCTTGTCTATGATTCCTGTGGATGTACTGAGGTCTGTGTTCTACATTGTTGAAGACCCTCCCTATAATACACGGGTCATCTAAGTCCTCATATGGGTAGCAATTATCTGTTCATTTTAATGTGGCAAAATTGCCTGTTAAGTTGAGTAATCAAAACTCGATGAATAAATTATATCAGGTTGTTTTGTTGGTTAATATTACTTTTTAGGATGACAATTAGGCAAGGTATTTTTAACATGAAGCTTATCTCCTTCCTAGGGCTGCAACTTGGGTTGGGTCCAACCCAAACCCGACGGGTTGAACCCGATTTTTAGGTGGGTTGGGTTGAAGAAACTGGGTTTGGGTTGGTTATAAAATCGGGTTGGGTTCGGGTTGGTGTTACAGACAACCTGACCCAACCCGAGCTCGATCACCAATACTCAATGTAAAATAAATCTATACCGTTCGTATCTTTTTATTCAATCTAGACCGTTCAAACTAAATCCTAATATACTCCTCACAACTCCCAGCCGACAGCCACCCCCATTTCAACCCTCCTTTTCTCTCTCTTCCAGAGAACACAAGAACCGGACATCAAGACTTCCCCCTTCTTCTTCAACAACAACCAACAGAAGGGTTCTCTCTCCTCCCCTCTCTTCCAGCACAACAAAATCTCTCTCTCTCTCTCTATTCCAGAAAGAACAAGGATCTTCTCTCTCTCTCTCTCTCTCTCCCCCCCCCCCCCCCCCCCCCCCCCACACACACACACACTGTCTAGTCCAGATCATTCTTGTCTAATGAATCACAATGTTGAGTTTTAATGGCATTCCGTCACATTTGCATAATTGTTCCATAATTAAAAATTAGACTAATTCATTTTTGTGTATGTCTTAATGGGTTTCATTTTTTTTTTTTTTTGGTGGAAGTCTAATGGGTTTCATTGATTCATAGGTTTCATTCAAAATCGGGATCCTTGGGTTGGGTTTGGGTTAAGGTCACCGGGTTGAAATTCGGGTTGGGTTAGGTTTGGGTTGAAGACTTTGAATCTCGGGTTGGGTTCGGGTTAACTCCAACCCGAACCCAACCCGCCTGAGTTGCAGCCCTACTCCTTCTGAGTTCCGACAACTACATATAATAAATCATCATTTTTGTCAACTTTCTGGAGCTAGTGACTGGTTAAAATGTGGGAAAACACATCAGGTTTAAGCTCATCATGTTGCACTGCTCAGTACGCACTGTTTCTGATTGCTGTCTTTTATTTTTCGATTTAAAGTCTACTCCATTCCTTATAATGAAAGGTGTATCCAAGCCTTCATCTAATATGGCATTTGGTAAAAGATGTATTTCAGAGTACTGTTATTGAAATGGATACATTTGTATGGAATTGAATCTAGAATGATGTAAACGCCTATAAATTTCCTTCCACGCAGGAAAACATACAATATTTGGGCGAGTTTGCCAAGGAATGGAAGTTGTTAGACGACTTGGAAGTGTGCAGACAGATAACACTGATAGGTATGCCTTTTATTTATTCTGATTCTTGGTTATGAACGGATATTGACACTGATAGAGATTTGCCTTTTATTTATTCTGATTCTTGGGTATTAATAGATATTGTTAATAAACATATTAGGTGGGCCACACTAACCGTATCTGAAAATTCAAAGGGTGCTGATACACCGAGTCCTTTTGGCAGCCCCATTTATGGTAGTATATACTCCATAATGCAGTATATGAAATTGCCTAACATAGTAGTATATACTCCACTGTGTCAGTATATATGGTATTACGAAAAGTGTGAATATATGCATTCAATTCACATGAGTATCTACTTTATTTTTACGAAAGAATATAATCCATTAGCCAAGTATATACTTCCAAAAAAAATCAAATCATATGCAGACTGCAAGTGGGGTTGCAAAAAAGATTGAGCATAACATTTTCAAAATTCAAATAATGTTGACATGCGTGCATGTACTTATGCCTGGCTTTTCAAGTCGTCTGAATTATTTGTTTTTGTTTCAGAGATCGCACCTCCACAGGGCTTAATTTTTTTTTACATGTATGTGGTGTTGCTTGAACCCAACAACCATAGGGCATAGGGCTTAATGTTCAGTTGCAAATAAGACATGGGGATTGAAAATTAAATGAACAAACAGTTTAGTATTCTAATTGTTTTATTTGTCTTGTTTTTTTTTTCTGGATTAGACCCATCCATGATGTGAAGATACTGCGAGCCTCGGTCAAGGATTGATGCAGTGAAGCCACAGTTGTTCTTCCAGATCTTGTTCTCAAGCAATCCGTATTACAGGTGACATTGCTGTTCCTGATCTTATATCTTCATTTTCATCGAATACGAATTGAAAGATTCTACAAAAACAAAAATATCCATGTAATGAAGTTTCTGCATGTCACCGTTGATGGTGTTTTGAACTGAAATGCATCATTGAAAGTCTGAAACACTGTTCATCCAGCATAGTTAAAAGTTGGTTCATCTTATCTGATACTACCAGTCTGTTAAATTCGATCCTTTTTTTCTGTGTAGTTGCAGTAATTCATTTGTTTTCGGCATCTCTCATTTTTTTTTCAGTGGATTTTTGGTGATCATAGATTACTGAGTCTGTGACCATCCCATGGTAAATTCAAAAGAGGCAAAATGAACATCCCATGGTGCATTTGAGAACTTTTTCTGAACATAGAGGACACTCATTAAAACTGGAAAAAATGAAGTTTAAAGAGGTTCAAACCAGACTTATTGAATGCCTGAATCAGTTATTTCACTCAAAACACTCATTGTCAATTGGTAGTACTTGCTTTCAATGTCATTTAAGCCTGTCGATATCCTAAGCTGTCTCGGGTGTTGAATAAGGGTAGGATAGGATGAAAATAGTAAAAAACACCCATTAGAGCATGTCCAATGGACATGTTAACTCATTAGTTAGTGTCAGATTTTTAGAAAATATGTAAAAATAGTGTTCTAATGAAAGTGTTAAGGACAAGCTAAATGTAAGCTCCGTATGTCATATGTTAAGGGAAGTGTTAATTGTGGTTAATGTTTTAGTCAACCAAATGTGGACCCCACTATTTAAAAGATTCAAAAAAATATTATTTTGGGTGGGTGGAGAGGTTTGAGTGGGTGGAGAGGTGGACTTACTATTATTTTGGTTAGTTATTTAGTTAGTCAATTGAAGTAACAACAACCAACTAAATGACAATGTAGTAAATGAGTGTCTAGTTGAGTGATAAAGTGCTGACATGGCACTTTAACATTTTGGTTAACTAACATGTTCATTGGAGATGCTCTTATGGTTAGGAAGAATAAAATCTGACACTTCATATTTTTAGGCCCCGTTTGGTTGCGCGATTCGGCGCGCTTTTGCTTTTTGAAAAGCTGAAAAGCTAAAAGCGTGCAGCCAAACGGGGCAGCTTTTTACAGAATCAGAAGCTGGATTCCTTTTAATTTTTCCCTCGAAATCTGTGTTTTAAAAAGCTCAGAAACAACGCTTTTTTATTGGAATCGATTTTTTGAATTGAAAAGCAACTTTCTCTGCCAAACATTAAACTCCTTTCAAATATTGATTCCTGATTTTAAAAAAAGCATCCTAAAAAAGTCAACATCTAAAATTATCTTAAAAAGCAGCTTTATTTCAAAAGCTACTTTTCAATCTGTGTTTCCAAACGGACCCTTAGTTAGATAAGTTGGAATAATCCCTGAGAGTCTCATTAAAGGGGTGTTGGAAAAGTTCATCCTTGTTTCACAGAACACAAAAAACCTACTCTCACCCATTTTTTAATTATTTTTTTTGTTCACTTTTAAAACATAAAATTTGAAATAAAAAGCTGAAATTCAAAAATATTTGTTTGAAATCGATTTTCTGAAAAACTGATTTGTTTTGACAATTGGTTTTTAAAGATGACCTGTTATTTCAAAACAACTTTTCAAAAATCATTAAAACATGTTTTTTAAAAATCTATTTTAAAAAACAAAAGAAAGGGAAATGACAGCCCCAATAATCATTTTTATGATTCTATCACCCCATTAATTCTATTACCTAAATTTTATGAGAATCTTAATCCCACTACGACATATATACACAATATTTTATACGTCTAATCCCACCACCACCATTTAACCTCTTTCCTCTCTTTTTTTCCTCCCCTCCCTGTTGCACACCACCACCACCACCAACCACCACCATCACAGCCACCACAACAACCACCCACCGTTGGCCACCTCGACCTCTGTCTCTCTTCCCCTCTCCCCGACCACCACCTATGCTCCACCAACCACCACCCTACCCCCACCTTCTCTCTCTCCCCCTCGCTGACCTCCTCCAGGCTCTACCTCCACTAGCTGCCTTGGCCCTTTCCCTCCCCCTCATCCTCCTCGACCCTCTTTCTTCTCCCTGTTGTCGTCACCACGCGCAACAAAGCGAGAGGGGAGTTGAGAGTTGGGGGGAGTGAGGAAAGGGGGAATGAAAGGGTAGTAGGGTTACTGATTTTCAAACTAATTTATAATTGGATTTTGTAATTTCCATCCACTATAAAAACAAGTGAATTATTGAAAACCCTCAATAAGAAATGGAATTTATTATTAACTCCTTACAAAGTTATTGTATCTTATTAAAAAAATGGGATTTTTATTTTTCAGTCCCTGTAAACATGCATATTTACGGATCAGTCCCTCACTTCTTCATATTTCTTTTTTAGTCCCCATGTTCAACCGCCTATTTGATTTTTAGTCCCTCCGTTAAACGTCCGTCCATACACTGTTAATTTGTGAAATGTGATTTATTTTTAAGTTCTTGTAAACTATGTTATTTAGTGATTAGTCCCTCCCTTTTTCAAATTTTACAGGGATAAAATAACATAATTTGTAGGGACTGATCACTAAATAACGTAGTTTATAGGGACTTAAAAATAAAATCACATTTCACAAATTAACGGTGTATGGACGGACGTTTGATAGAGGGACTAAAAACCAAATAGGCGATTGAATATGGGGACTAAAAAAGAAATATGAAGAAGTGAGGGACCGATCCCTAAATAGACATGTTTACAGGGACTTAAAATTAAAAATCCCTAAAAAAATTCAATGTTTAGTTTTTACTATTACTAAATAAATAAATTATTTAAAAACCCCTCCAAATACACATTATTATTGTAGGACCCTTCAAATGCATATTGTATTCATAAGAATCACACATATTTTAATATATCGTAGAAAATGTTTATACTAATTTTTGTATTAATCATTTTTAATGGTTTCTATAATAAGATATATAACTAAACCTTTTACAAAGACAGTTACAATTTGTAAGGGTCTTAAAATAAGACGTAATAATTTTACAGGCGTTTAATAATCAATTTAATTTTTGAAGGGGTTTTTTTAATTATACAATTTTGGTCGGTGGATTTAGTTAGTTGGTTAGTGTGTTTATCCATACCCAAAAAATAATAATATAATTTGCGGAAAGTAAAATGTGATCTTTTCTTGAATCTATAAATCCAAGCTGCGACGTCCACGTTGCAACAGCAAATCGAAAGGTCCAGATCTAACCAGAGTCCATAAAATAAAATAAAATAAAATAAAATAAAAGATCTTGATCAAAATGGACCCCAACCACCCAACCACACCCCTTCGCGTCCACTCGTGCCACGTACGTCCAAAAATCCAATTTGGCCACTCCACTCTTACTCTGCTTCGCGGAGCCCCGTATGGGTCGGGGATGGATACGTCGATCGTACGGTTCACATCGTGAGATGTGAAAACGAAAGGCCTTTAATCATGCGAATCGCAGCCTAACAACGCGTATCAGCATGAAAAGCCCGAACATTCGAGGTGGTCGTACAAAACGCCACGTGTCCAGATCCGGATAAAAATCAAATCCAGCCGCTTTCGCCGACTTCGAAGTCGGCGATCCTTCTATTCCCACCCCAGCGAAGCGTGATATCCGCGCCCCCCTTCGGTGCGCAGCAGCCGGTCACATATTTATTCATCTTCTCCTTTTGTAGTGGCGGCTCCTAGATGGGTTACTTTAAATTTTAAATTTTACAATTTTTTTTTAAAATATAATATTACCGTATATTTACCAAAACATAAATTATTTTTTAAAAAAATAAAAAAATAATTTATATTAATAAAAACAAAAAATTATTATTTAGTAAATAATATTGTATGACATAATAATAATTAGAGTAAATTGTTAAAAATGTTTGGTTAGCCCTGGTAGAAAATACAATATTCCAAAAAAAACTTACAATGTGTTAAAAATGTGAAAAATCTTTTATAAATGATGGTTTTACTTATCCGGATAAAATTTTGTAATATATCCATAGAGGGTAAAATCGTCATTTTCATATGATTTTTCACATTTTTAACCAATTATAGTGATTTTTTAATATATCATATTTTCATTTAGGTTAACTAAACAAAATATGTGTAAAATATTCATCATTTATTAACAAATTTTTTATTCAGGGGGTGGTTATTTGGATTTACAAGGTGTTTTCAGGGGGTTATATGAATTTTAAGAAAAGTCAGGGGGTTATATGAATTTCAGTCAGTTTACAGGAGTTATATGGATTTTTCCCTAAATTAAATAGTTCCAATTTTATCAAAACAATCAATTTATTACTCACAATATCATGTTCCATTTTTTCCGACTCTTCAACTCAAATCCAACCTAAATTAAGTTTGAATTATTCGTGTTCAGATGCAGGTTGATCTGAACACTTTAATTTGGGTTATATCCAGTTCAACCTGACCAAGTTACACTCCAGTTTCCGAATGACTAATTTGACAATGATTAAGCCTTTAATGATAAATTATTTTAATTTAGGGGATAAAAAGTCCATCAATCTTATCTTTATTTACACTTGTCAAAATCGAGACAAAAATTGAGGTTAAATGTTATTTCAACATTTAAATTAAACAAAAAATCTCTATCTTCATTTTAAAATCAGGACAACTGTTTACTATTTATCTCGATTTTTTTTTTATACCAAACGAGATAAGTTCTCCATCTCCTCACATATCTCCACAATTACTCTTTATTCCACTACTTATCTCATTACCAAACTAAAAAGTGTCCATAATGTTCTACATCTATCCTGAGCTGATATTGGCTATCAACTGTTTACTATTCATCTCGATTATTTTTTTATACCAAACGAGATAAGTTTTTCATCTCCTTATTTATCTCTACAATTACCATTTATTCTACCACTTATTCCATTGTCAGAAATGTCCATAATGTTCTAATTTTATCCCGAACTAACATTGGCGGTGACCGGCTATCACAGGTAAAAAAAAAGGAGTGAACATTAAGAAATAAAAAATAAAAAATCACAGAGCCCATTCAAAAAAACAGTCCACGCGTGGATTTGGACTTTATTGTGAAACTTATCCGGATCCAAAAAAAAAGAACAACACGTGCCCAAAAATAAAAACGAGTGACCCGACCCGCCTATAAATACACCACAAAAAAATCCCGGTCAGACCCGAATTCAATTCAAAGACTTCTTCTTCTTCAACACCATCATCAGAACCAAAAAAATCCCCAAATTCATTCACAAAATCCTTAAAATGTATCGAAACTACGCTCCTCTTCCGCCGCCGCCGCCGCAACAGCCGTCATCTCCGCCGCCGCATCGAAAGCAATGGACGGTGATGGAGCAGAAGATGTTCGAGGGAGGGCTCGCGATGTACCTGGACGGGACGGCGGACGGGTGGAGGATGATCGCGGCGGGGGTTCCTGGGAGGTCGGTGGAGGAGGTGTTGGAGAGGTATGAGTCGCTGGTGAGGGAGGTGGAGGCGATCGAATCGGGTCGGGTCGACGGGCCGAGGTACTCGGATGAGGAGGAGTCGTGTGAGGCGGCGGCGGCGGCGATGGGGGTGGTGCCGACGAGGGGGAGGAATTCGAGGGGGGTGGCGCAGGCGGAGGAGCGGAAGAAGGGGACGCCGTGGACGGAGGACGAGCACAGGTTCGTTCTTTTTTTTATTTATTATTTTTATTTAAAAAATGTCCCTTATTTAGTGCTTAAGTTTATACATCCAGTCCATTTTACAGTCTATTTTATAACTTCATACAGTGTGATTGCGTAACGTACTGTGATAATAGATAGGATAAAAGATTTTTTTTTTATAAAAAAATATATATTATTATATCTATATATATATGTTTTATATTAAAAAAAATATATATTATATTATTATGGTGTATGGGTATGTGATTAAACATGCTAACAAAAAATATATTTCATATTGGTGTATAATTATTTAAAAAAAGTATAGTGCGCACAAAGAGGAGTTGGATATATCATTTCTCTATTCAGGATAGATGATATCAAGATAGTTTTTGTTTGATTATATTTTTTTTATTCAATCATTCTTTTATACTAGGATAATGGTTGATGAAATCTCATATACAGTTTCATGACACTGTGCACATATATTTTTTTTTAAATAATAGTTAACCTTGTGTGAGCTTTAATGAAAAGTTCATGTTTCTGATTGAATGAACCTGTTTAAATGAATGTAACTTTTTTTAATCCATGTATATTCATCATCTAGGAAAATGAATGTTTTCATTGTGTTTAATGAGATATACATGAGACTGTATTTAGATATATAAAAATGATTGATTATTTATACGAACTTATTCTTGGGTTTATTTTCTGTTATTCTAGTCTTATTCTCTGTGTTGACACATGCCACTGCTGAATAGGATAGAGTTAAGAAAATCTTTTATAATATATCACGTTATGTCCTGCATGCTTGGGTATTTTTTATAATGGCATTTCAATCCAAAGTAGTTTTTTTTTCTTTCTTTCTTTCTTTCACTCTCATGATTTTGTTTTTTTATTATAAACACCATGAGTTCCTTGTGTTCTTCATACGGAAGATCTAACTTTGTCATTTTTTGTGTAGTATAATATTTTAGTATTAGCATGTGGTAGTTGTCCTTTGAAAATTTATAATGATTAAGGTACAATCATTGATCGATAATGACACGTGTCACCCTCACATAGGACAGGAGAATTCAATAAGCAACAAACACATGTTATTTATTCACACATATACTGATGTTGATTTTGAATAATCTCAGGAGATTTTTGGAGGGGTTGGAGAAGTACGGAAAAGGAGATTGGAGGAGCATATCAAGAAACTCAGTGGTTTCAAGGACGCCGACGCAGGTGGCAAGTCACGCTCAGAAATACTTCCTTAGACAGAGCGCGGAAAAGAAGGACAAGAAGAGGTCCAGCATCCATGACATAACCAACCCTTGAATAGTTGAATTGGACCCCCTTAATTGTTTTTATGACCCACCATTGTTAGGCATAATTAGTTGTCAAATATTTTTTTTTGTCAGCTGTAAATATCATATATAATTTGTAGTGTTTGTAACTATGACCCAAAAAAGAAAAAATATATGGTGGATTAGGACACTTCAGGCATTAAGATTCTTATTAGATTGGTTAATTATGCTCCCTTACCTTTTAAGAAGCTGTTTGGGAATAATAAGTTTAAAAAACTGTTTGTTTAAAATGAATAGATGAGTATGGATATAACAGAATAGGTGAGGATAAATTGATATTTGAATTTCAAGCCCCTTTAGAATTGTGTTATTCTATCTAATCTATTTTACTGGTATAAAGGGATCCCACTGTCAAATCAACTATCATCACCTCTTATAAATAAGAGGTATTCGCATGTTAAATAATTTGTTCATGTTTTATAAATCCTTATCTGCACCTTATTCACATTTTATCCAAGCAACAAAAAATTTATTATTATGTATCTCGATGTAAATAAGTAAAAACACAACCAAACAATAAATCACTTATTTCATTGGTATGTTTATATATTCCTAGAATAATCATAAACTTTATAATAGTTTATGTCTCTATTCAAATGATACTTAAGCTTTAGTTTCTTTGTAACTGAAGTGCTGCTACACTCAATTTTTTTCTCAGTTCAAAATACATATTTATTTATCTCGTTACAGATTCAGTGAAACATATACCTCTTTAGATGAGATAAATATTTTACTAAATTTTTTCTATACTTTACTAAAAATGAGTTCAAGCAATTCAAAATAGAGCGATACACACTTTTTATTAAAGCACATATCTCATTAGATAATGTTTATTATTATTTTTAAATAAAAATATGTAAGATCTGAATTTTAAGTGATAAATGATAATTTCTTTCATCCTTTGAACTATCTGTTTTTATTATCCTCAGAATCGATGTATACATAGTTATTTCATAGTTATTTTATAGTTATTTTTTATACCAATGACATGATCAGGTGATACAATCATACAATTCTAATTGTTTCTGTACTTTTATAATGTTTATTTATTTACTAGAATCTTCATCAAAAACTGTGCCGTATGATATATATATATACTTTTTGGGAAAATGTGCCACATGTATGAGAACTTTGTTATAATGTCTGATGAAAAGAAGCTTTGAGAGGACCATTTCTGATGTGATTTTTTTTTTCTTTTATCAAGGGAACACTGTAGTTTGGATTGTATTGTTGATGTAATTTGTTTCCACCACCGTTTAATTTTTAAAAAACAGATTATATTTTAAATTGATTAAGATTCGTTTGAAAACACATATAAAAAATAAAATTTTAAATAAAATAATTTAAATAAAATTGATTTCTATAAAATAGATTTTTTTTGTTTTTAAAATCAACTTTTTTACACTAAAAGCTGAAAGTAACTTTTTAATTAAACCAGCTTTTTAGAATGTGTTTGACAATACTTTTTAGCTTTCTGCTGAATTAAAAACGGAATCGCTTTAAAAAAACGGAATCAAACGGAACCTTAAACAATTAATTTTTAGAAAAGCTAATCTCAACTGTTTCATAAAAAAAAAACCTTTTTGTTGACATTAAAAACATAAAAATTACAACCTAAAACTAAAAGCTGAAATTCATAAATACTTGTTTGAAATAGATTATCTAAAAACTTACTTTTTTTAAAATAAATTTATTTTACAGTTGCTTTTAAATAGAGCCTTAATGTCTTATATAAAACAAATCAATTAATTTATAAGGACACCAACTTAGGTGGCAAGCTACGACCAAGAACTACTACCTCCGACAGAGCGCGAAAAAGAAGGACAAAAAGAGGTCCAGCATCCATCACATAATCAACCCTTGAATTGGAATCCCTTATTGGTCTTATGACCCACCATTGTTAGGCATAGTTGATTGTCAAACATTTTTTTGTCACCTATGAATATCATATATAATTTGTAGTGCTGTGACTGTGACCCAAAAAAAAGAAAAAAATATGGTGGAATAGGATACTTCAGGCATTATGATTCTTATTAGAGTGGTTAATTATACTCCCCTGCCCTTTAAAGCTCCATTTCCTTTGTAACTGATATTTTGTTTTATGAAAAATGTTAGATTTGGTCATTTTTACTGACTAGAACTTAGACCACACAAGTTTTTATTTTTTTAAAAATAATAAATATCGTCTAATTAGGTATATGCTTTAATAAAATGTGCACTGTCACTTCATTTTGAATTGATTAAACTCATTTTAAATAAGTGTAAGAAAAAATTTAATGAGGTATATACACCATCTAATTAGATATATAAAACTATATTTTAAATTGAAAAAAAAAATTGAGTGTAACAACCATATATACATTGTTACTAATGATGTGATACAATTCAAAATAATCTAGTTGTTTTTGTACTTTTATAATGTTTACTAAAATCTTCATGGCAAAATGTGCTGTATGACAACTATATGTCTGATGAAAAGAAGCTTTGAAAAGATCATTCCTGATGTGATTCTTCAATGCATGAGTAGTTTTTTTTCATTTATCAAAGGAAAGCTGTTTATTTCAAAAACAGATTATATTTTATTTGATTAAAATAATTAATTTCTAGAAAAGATAATCTCATCCGACATTTTCATAAAAAAAAAACTTTTTTTTGACATTAAAAACGTAAAAATTAAAATATGAAATTATAAATTAAAGTTTAAAATTACTCGTTTGAAAAAAATTATCTAAAAATTAAAGTTTTCAAGAATAAATGTATTTCAATAATTGCTTTCAAATAGAGCCTTATATAAAACAAATCAATTAATTTATGGGAAGTCAAGCTCTTCAATGATAAAAAAAGGGAAATTGTTCAAATACCCCTTGACTAAGGGTTTAATTTTTTTTCTACCTCCAGACTTTTTTTATTTTTTATTTACCCCTGAAATCTGGTCATATTTTTTTTTTTTACCCCTAGACCTGTGCCACCTTATTTTTTATACCTAAATCACCTGCATATGTAATTGATTGTTACATTTCTGTAATCAGTTATTAACTTTCTGTAATTTACATGTCCTTAGTTTAGTTCTATGTATGCTATTACATATTTGTTGTGTAAATTATAGTTTTTGTAATTTCTGTTGTAATTGTTATAAGAATAATAGAAGATATTACATTTCTATTATATAAATAGTGGATTATGTTATTGGACATCAATTTAAAAGTTTTTGTTGTAGTTGTTATGTAAATGTTAATTTCAGTAATTGTTAAGTGCATGGATTAAGAAGTAATTTTATTAAAATATTATAATTGTTCATAAATTTTTAATTTAGATTCATGCTATTACTAATTTTGTTCATATTGCTAAATAAAAATTTATTTAAGTGTTTGATTGTTGTATTTTTTATATAGTTTGAAAAATCTCGTTCTTCCTTAGGGAGTACATTGAATGTCTAGTTCGATAACCTTGTTTCATTTTACCCAAGAGGAAATGAAGACGATTAAGGAAGAGATAACCATTAATTATTAAGATTTGAAGAAAACGTCGTAATTCAAACAATTGATGTATCTATTTTCACGAAACTTTGAGATTGTATAACAATTTATTGTACACTGAATGCATTTACATATGATAATGTAATGACATTGAGAATGTATATATGACCATTTTGTGTATAAATATCTTTGCGTACTTTAATATTTTTGTAGATAACTATTAAATATCTGTAACTATGTGTATAATTTCTGTATGTATCACATTATATTTCTGTATTTTTGTAATTCTGTTTGTAAGGGATAGTTCGGGTATTATGAAAATTTAGGGGCAAAAAAAAAAAAATCAGATTTCAGGGGTAAATAAAAATAAAAAAAAGTCCAGGGACAGAAAAAAAAAATTGACCCTTAATTAAGGGGTATTTGAACAATTCCCAAAAAAAAAAGGTGGAAGGAAAAACAAAGGACACCCTACCTTCATGAGTTCTCTGGAGAAAGGATTACGTGGAAAAGGTGGGTCTTAAGATATTTAGAGTTGATACATGCAGTCAGTTTTAAAATCTATTTTACAATTCTAATAACATAGTATATATTATGTTATCATAGCATATGGACTTTCATCATAGTGTATGGACTATGTTTTTCTTCATTTTTTCAAATTGAAAAAATGTTCTGTTGTATTTCAGTATATACTATATTTCAATATAACAACATGTATATCAATGGAAGAGTATAATTTTTTTTATAAAAATGATGTGCACTGCAATTGAAACTGCAATAAGCGTTGAACATATCATTTTCCATCCCAAGATATTTTTGATTGTTTGAAGCTATGGTGGGCTTGACAAGAGTGTAGCCATGTAAGCTTTTTTTTAAAAGAAAGCTAGAAGTTTGCTACCTGATTTTATTTCTGATATCGAATTACAAATTCTGAAAGAAAGGGAAAAGATTACACTACAAAAATAAGACATAAGAGTAAAAAGGGACTCTCTTCTCCGGGTTAGAAGAGGCATCTAATCGCGAGAAGAGCCCCGCTCGCATATTCACCCCGCGGCTCGCAAACTCCCATCGTGAAAGTGTAGCCATGTAAGCTGCCTGATTATTTCTCTGGGTTTGTCCATACAAATATGAGAACTCTGAAGTTTGAATGGGATATATTCTATATGTTCATAGATGTGGATCATACCCGGATTCTTCAAATCTAAAATCGATTTTTGAGTGCACAAGATTTCCCTTTAATCTATTATTAAGATTCTCCACTTTAATACAATTCCATGGCATCAATGTAGAAAGCTAAAAAAGTTGAAGCCATTATTAAAGAGAGAAAGATAGAGGAGGGTGGGGGGCAGAGGAGGGCTAAGGGCGAAGGGAGAAGGGGATGGAGGAGGCTGTTGATGGGGAGGGAGGTAGGGGGAGAGAGAGAGGCCGTAGATGGGCCAATCCCTGCCGTATGTCGCTCCCTCTATCTTCCGTCACCCCCTCCTCGATCACTCTATCGCCCCCTCCCTCTTCTCGGCCTCCTTCATTGTGTCCCCCCCCCCCCTCTTCCCCCTCCCTCTACTGATCCTACCACGCAAAAATAGTTTTTGAGTGGTGGGGATGGAGATATGGTGATGAGAATTTATTGGTGATGGGGATGGTGATATGGTTAGTAGGGACATTAGGTTTCCAACACAAATACCCCTCCTCTTAGGGACATATTTAAAGAGGGAGAAACTATTCCCCCCAACTAAATCTCCAAACCCACCACCTAAATTTTTTTTAGTTTGTAGGTTTGGAAACTTGGGAGGTGGGAGGGGGGAAAGAAACAGAAGGAGATAAAAGAGATATAAGATATAAAATGAGAGGAGGGTGACGGCCAGAGGGGGTGGCGAGGTAGAGGCAGCAACGACCAGAGGACATCGAAGAGGGGGGGGGGTTGGAGTGAAAGAGGAGAGAGAAAGATCTCCATCTCTGGCCGCAATCGCCCCCTCCAGCCTCCTCTGATCCTTCCCCTCAAAGGACCCTGACAAGGGGTTTGGGAACCTAAAAATAAATCTAAATGATCCAAGGACCTAAAAAAATTAGGAGTTCCTTGGAGGACCCAAATTTAATTTCCCCTTACTACTTTTTTTATTATTAATAATATTATTATAGTCTACATTCAAAGACAATGAAGAAGTCTGCAAGCAATCTGTGTGATAGCTGTCACACATAAAGTTTTTCGGGTTAGTTTGACAAGAGGTTAAGGTTTTGAGAATAAGTTGTCCTAATTTTATACCAAACGGGATAAGTTGTACCCCCTCACTTATCCCTGCAATTATGCTCTATCCCACACCTTATTCCTTTGCCAAACCAACCTATGAGAATTATATTAGACTTTAACTATGTCTGAGTCTTCTTGTTTTTTAGCCTTGATTAAATTTTCTCTATTTCATCCTTGGTAATTGCTTACACCCACTGGTTTGTACTATTTTTATGACTATATATGTTTATGCTTAGAAAGATTGTTGTATTTTAAAACAAAGGTGGTAAGGATAGATAAAAAAAATCAATACGAAATATGAAGCTTTGTTAATTAACACTAACATCATGCATGTCTGTGTGTGTGATTAAATGAATCCCAATCTGATTTTTGGATTCTCAAAATTTACAAATGTGAAGTCACATCATTCACACAATAAAAGTTCATCATATACAAAAGGGTACATCATGTACAAGAGCTACCGAGGATCCAATTCAGTAATTGAAACGATGTTCTTAGAATGGACTGTGCTCACATGTTGAGTTAAAAACCCATTTGGATTTTCCAAATCTCTCATAAGAGCAACTGATTCTGATGATTCATCACTCAAAAAATATCCAGGTGGGGAGGGAGCAGGAACAGAAAATGAGCTGCTACTTAACATGAGAAGCACTAAGGACATGGTGGGCCTGTTGGCAGGATTTCCCTGAACACAGAGTAGTCCAATGTGAATGCATCTATGAAATTCTATGCTTGGGAATTGCTCGGGAAGAGCTTTATCGATCAATTGTTGTGTCGTTCCTGCGGTCCAGTGTTTCCATACCTGTTATATCATGCACATAATCAGTCAATTCTGATTTCCAAAATTTGTTCAAAATCTGATTTTAATACCCACATAGGTTAGAAGGTCTATAGCTTGTTCAGACTCATGGAATCCACTGTTCCTTCGACCAGTCAAGATTTCCAGCACTAACACACCGAAGCTAAAAATATCTGACTTGATTGAAAACTGCCCTCTGATAGCATATTCTGGTGCCATATACCCACTTCACAACATAAACACAGACAAAAAAGCATTCAGATCAATAAGGATCTAAATAAAGTACTAATGATGAAATACGAAATTAACTTACTAAGTCCCCGCAATTCGCATTGTGTTGCCTTGGGTCTGGTCTACATTGAAGATCTTTGCGAGTCCAAAGTCTGAAATCTTGGCATTCATATCTCTATCTAACAAGATGTTGCTCGCTTTTAGATCACGGTGGATGATCTTGAGACGAGAATCCTCGTGTAGGTAGAGAAGCCCCCGGGCAATCCCTTCGATAATCTTGTATCGCTTTCTCCAGTCCAGCTGTGCACATTTGATAGGATCTTCTCCAATCCAATATATCATTTCATCAAATGACAGTCAGAAATGAATTCAAGATGTACTTGTTATAAATGAGAGAGGAGTCATACCAAATAAAAACTTGTCAAGGCTAGTGTTGGGCATGTATTCGTACACAAGAAGTTTCTCCTCTTCTTCCAAGCACCAACCCAACAGCCTCACAAGGTTCCTGTGTTGAAGTTTGACAACCAACACCACTTCATTTCTCAGTTCTACAATTCCTTGGACTGAGTTTCGAGAAAGCCTTTTCACTGCTATTTGCCGCCCATCTGAGAGCTCTCCCTGCAGAGATTTTAAGAAAAATCAGTTGATGTCTTTATTTTGTACTCTTGTGAGTGAGGTGTTCATCCAAGAGTGTTGTTAGATTGTAATCATATTATATTTTCTATAGTAGAAGTTTTCAGAGTTTGGCATGTGGTTTTTACGCTTTCATCTTGAAAGAGTTTTCCACGTTATATTGTGTGTTTTCTTATTTTCTTTGTTGTGCATCTTTCTCAACACAGAAGAAGAGTCAGGTGATGTCTTAATTTTTCAAATTGATAACCATTTCTCCAAAAAGAGGAAAAAAATCAAAATATTGGGATTGTGAAACCTTATAAACAGGACCAAACCCTCCTTCTCCAAGCTTATTAGTCTCAGAGAAGTTCTCTGTTGCGAGCCTGAGTGTGGCAAAATCGAATAGAAGTGAGTCTGTGCTTTGGATCTGTTGTTCATCTCCACCACCTGAAATAAAATAGTAACTATTTTTCATGTCCAACTTGATAGAAGAATAGAAAGTAAATCAAGATAAAAAAACAAAGTATGAATTGGAACTGAATTGATTTAACTTCTTACTAAGAGGTGCTTTATTGTTTGGCTTCTTCCTCCAATAACAGATATAAATGGTGGATGTAAATGCCAATACAGCAACCGTGGTTGCAACAACGATAAAAATAACTGTTTTTGATGAATTGCTCTTGTTTCCTGCAGTAAACAACAACAACAATAATAATAACACACATTATTTCAGTTTCTTACAAGAACCTGTTTAAAAATACCCAACCAAAAAAAAAAAAATTTAAATGAAATAAATTGTAGAAAAGCTTACTGAGAGCTGAAAATAAAAAGAAAATTGTATAACTATTATTCTATGGTAATGTTACAAGGAGAAACACTTCCTGTTCTAAGCCAATTTAAACAAATTCAAACAAAAGGTAAAACTGTGGGCACTTTCACAAAATCTTATTCTCATAATCTTATAAGAACTACGTAGATATCCCATCTATGCCCATTTTCCCACACCCCATGTTGGGCTGTCAAGTCCCATCCGTGGTTTTTCTTTCCATATTTTTTTTTTCTATTTCCTCTCATTCTCCATTCTGACTTGTTATCAAACTTTATTAATGAATGTAATGATAGTAAAAGTCTATCTTTTTCAATAATAATAATAATAATATTATAAGAACTTATAGTGTAGATGTGAAGAGAACACACAGAAAGTTTCAGTTGATGATTGGATTCCAATGTCGATCTTACAAGGATTGATGCTTTAAGTTAAACAAATTATTATAACAACATACAAAAGAGACGATCCCGGAATTCATGTCGAAGGCATCACTGAATTCACAAAAAAGGTAGTCTGTTCTGGTTTGGATCTTCTGCTTATTTTTTTATACTTGTTTTGTGTTTTGATCAATCAGACGGTTATAAATTCATCATATAAAATGGATCCATTTATCCATTCATGATTTGATATATTTATAACCATTTGATTTTAATTATAATGATGTGGCAATCCCATAATAAAAGTCAAATAAGATACAAGCAGAAAAAAACAAGCAGAGGATCCAAACCCAGTCTGTTCAAGCATGAGCTAGAACAAAACAAAACAAATTTGAAACAGAACAACTATGAGAATTCAATCTTCCAGATAAATAATTAAAGAAAAAAAAAATCTTAGACCATGTTTATGACTCTAATCATGTGCTCTTCTCTATTAGATGCCTCTTGAAAGCTTAACCACTTGATCCAAAATTTCAAATGAATCAAGAAAGACAAGCATTAAAAAGTCTTAACAAACCCACAAGTAGCCATAGCACAAAGATTAAGGTTTACTTGTGTTAATGGTATGTCTTGATATCGAGTTTTGGCGCTGACTTAACCCCTATGTATTTATGTGAGTTTGGCTGTATGTTTATGTGGATTTGGGGGTACACAGCGAAGGTAGCCTACCTAACTCGATTGTAAGGCCAGCTACGGGGTTGTTTATCAAAAAAAAAAAAATGTCTTAACAAATCCTGATTTGAACATCATCGGTGTTTGCGTGTCACCTTTAAAAGAACATGTCCTTAATTACAACAGAGCTAGTAACAAAACCATTAGAGAGGGAGAATAGAAACCAACAAGAAATTCTGATGTAAGACAGATTTTGATGCAGATGGGACCATCCAAAGAGGTTATAACAGTAGGTGGAAATCAAGGGTCACATAATCAAACATGGAGATAGATATCGTGGAGATCTTACAGATCAGGGGTTAGACCACTAAAAATTCCTTTATTTAGGCATTTAAATTAGGGATTTTTGCTATTTTTAGTAATTTTTAGATTTATGATTTTCTCTCATGATAATTCAGAATTGATTTAACTCATATAATAAAAAATAAATAATTTCAATTTTTTTGATATTTTTAGTAATTTTTTTAATTTTAGGTTATTAGTTCAAAAGAGAACTTGTAACCTAAGAACAATTTTACCAAGAATTGTAAGCTTTGTTTTAAAGATTTCAACGTTGGTTGGATGTTTTCTATATTTTCACGCTGCTACGGTAAATCATGTTTCGATTACATCGGTGAAGCAATCCGCAACACGAAGTAACCCAAGAACAAGAGCAAGTTTCAAAGATTATCAAACATAGAAATAAAAAAGATCATCAATTCGTTGATGTGTGTTATTGGAATTCAATCAAATCCAATTCAAGCTCTTCTTCTTACTATTGATAGGAGATGCCCCGCCTGGTGGTGGTGGAGGAGGAGACAAGGCAGAGTAGAACGGCGAGCTCTCGTACCTCAGATAGCAGCTCGTGGATAACACCTGCGCGCCTATTTTCCCCGAGCAACAACCGGGAAGGTACCCGATGGACTGTCTGAGGCACGACACGCAATCGCCCTCCGAGAGGTCCTTCGTGCACTGCACGAGCCCGTACAGCTTCCCAACATCAGTAGTAGTGTAGTTGATCTCACCCTTCGCGAACCTCGACGAGTCCAACGAGGCGTTCGTCGCGAGCCCGTTCAACAGCCTCCCCAGTTGCCTGTTCAACAGCTTCTGGTCGGACGCGTTGTTCGCGTTGTACAGGATTTGAGAATCGTCGGTGCTGAGCGTGGAAAAGAAGCGCCTGTCGGAGTAGCGCGTGAGGCACCCGTCGAAGCGGAGGACGGCCTGTTTGCGCCACGGGCATCGCGCGATTATTTCGGTAACCGAGCGTGCAAGGCAGTCGGAGCATTCTGTGCGAGACAAGTCTCCGCGGCACTGCGCGAGGCCGTAGACGGTGTTGTCGTTTGTGGAGTCGTTGAAGAAGCCGCCATTGGATGGGGTCTGGCGGGCTAGTGACTGGAGGAGGTTGCCAAGGTCGGACTGGAACACGCTGCCGGAGGTGTAGTTGGTGGAGTCCGCTGGGCATTTCTGATATATGGAGGCGCTCGGGTTGTATTGGGCTGCGACGGGGGTGGTGGTGAGTAAGGTTTGCAGAAGAATTACAAGTGACACAATCAATGCTTCCATAGTTAATTTCTTCAAGGCGCACACGGTCGTCGATTTAGATTTGTTTTTTCAAAGTGTGTGATTTGAAAAAAAAATAAAAATACTACGTATATTTAAATCCAAGAGGGTGATGGTGGGAGGAATTTTTAGTTTTTTGAGAACCATTGACTCGGTGGCAGCTACGTCTCATTCAAATTGAATAAAATAAGGGACTTTTGAATATATATTTTTATTATTTTCCCTTATGAAATAATAATAATCAAAAATAAAGGGGGCACCTTTTATATACCAAAAATAAACAAATAATAATCGAATAAAGACGGCTTCGCTTGTTGAACAGGGTGACGAGCACACATGTAAGGCGCTTAAACTATTTTCTTAAAATGATATTTGTTCACACTGTAAACCTCAGTTTGGATAGAGAATTAAATTATTCTAAAAAACAAAGTAACCTGATCAAGTAGAACAAAAGCAATTCAAGATTATCAAACACAGAAATAAAAAAGATCATCAAGTAGTGTCTGTTGGAATTCAATAAAATCCAAGTCAAGCTCTTCTTACTATTGATATGATGAGTCTCTGCACCAGAGAGAGGAGATGCCACGACTAGTGGTGGAGGAGGAGACAAGAAATAGTAGAACGGCGCGCTCTCGTACCTCAAATAGCAGTTCAGTTCGCGGAGGACACCCGCGCATTTTCCCCGAGCAACAACTGGTCAGGTACCCGATGGACTGTCTGAGGCACAACAGGCAATCGCCCTCCGAGAGGTCCCTCGTGCACTGCACGAGCCCGTACAGCTGAGCGTGGAAAAGAAGCGCTTGTCGGAGTAGTGCGTGAGGCACCCGTCGAAGCGGACGACGGCCTGTTTTTTTTTTTTTTTTGGTAATTTGCACTTTTAGCCCTCCTAAAATGAATATTGGCAAAAATAGCTCTATCCATTGAATATTTGTAAAAAACTAGCCTCAGCACTGTCGTGACAGTGCTGACATTTTTTTTTGAATTTTTGTACTGGAGACGGATTATATATAATCACTTTCCAGTATAAATTTTCAGAACACTGGAGATGGATTATATATAATCAGTCTCGTGTACAAATTTTCAGAAACACTGTAAAAACACTAGAGACGGATTATATATAATCAGTCTCCAGTGCATTTCTACTTTTGTGTTTTTTTTTGTTATATAAATTGATGGTTTTCTCAAACACGAGTATGAAAATCTATAGATAATAAACATATGTTAAGTCTCATAAATACAATCATCCAAATATTTTCATAAATCATTTCTTTTTAACTTTGGTATGTGATGCCATCCAAATTAAACATGTATATCTCGTGACATAGTGAACAGGGGTAGAGTGATTGTATTTATGAGACCTAAGTTTTATTTCATTTAAATTATTTCTTATATGTACGTTCGAGCAAGATTTTCATATCTGTTTTAAAAAATTATCAATTTATATAACAAAAAAAAAACATTTAAGGTAGAAATACACTGAAACTGATTATATAATCCGTCTCCAGTGTTTTCATGGGGGCTCTAAAAATTTATACTGGAGACTGATTATATATAATCCGTCTTCAATATAAAAATTCAAAAAAAAAAGATCAGCGCTGATTGAATCAACATACTAGTTTTTGCAAGACAACCGATCTCAGCGAGGCGTTATTCGTTTAGGTTACTCGCACACAATCGGATGTGGTCAACATTCCTTTAACAGCTAGTTTGATTGACACATGAAGCTATCAAATCCGTCCATATTAGATGGTCTTCACATGCATGTATTTGATGATTATTATTATTATTATTATTATTATTATAGTCCACGTTCCATAACGATGAAGAAGTCTGCAAACACTCCGGTCGGCAGATGTCACGTACATGAAAAGTCTTTCCAGAAGTTGGCAGTTTTGAAGATTTCTTGGGATTGCTATTATTTTGATGGGAAGAATCCATGTAATCTGTAAATTTAAATTAGTCTTTCAGTCAGTCAACTTAACCAATGGGTAGCTAACCTTTAACTTCACATTAAAGATTACTTTTTCAACCCTTTATGTAAACTCTTCTTCTCTCTCTTCTCTCCATTTCACCTTTGAAATTTTCTGATTGACTTGAATGGATAATGATAACATTTGTAATTTGGTTGATGAAATTTTTTTTTAAGATAAATTGTAGATATATTTATTTTAAAAAGTGTTAAAATAGACAATGTTTGAATTGAGGATGAGAGGAATAGATAAAAAAAAACAAAAGACACAAGAACGACCCATGTTGCACCCGATGGATAAGATATCTAACCGGATTGATGAAATTGTGATTGTGTTTTAGGCTCCGTTTGAAAATACGTATGAAAAATAAGATTTTGAATAAAGTGGCTTAAATAAAATTGATTCCTAGAAAGTGGATTTTTTTTTGCTTTTTAAAAATCAACTTTTTTTTACACTAAAAATCGAAAGTAATTTTTTAATTAAGTCAGTTTTTTAGAATGCGTTTGACAACACTTTTTAACTTTCTGCTTAATTAAAAGCAAAATCGCTTTAAAAAAAGCGAAACTAAACGGGACCTTAGTTATTTTCAATTAGGCTGGTTTTTATATGTTAAAATTAGTGTCGAATTATATATGTATACGTTCTATTACACTTGAGATCTGATGTGTTTCATGATGTATGATGAAGACGGAATATTCTTGGAATGTTTCATCACCATGCAATTGTGTAGATATTAAAATCTCTATATATAACCAATCATAAAAATAAATGGACTGTGACGAGAGATGCAGTCAGTGTTGGATACATCATTTTTCTCTAGTGAGGGAGTGAACACATGTTTAATATGTGAGGCTTTGTGACCATTTAAGTTACAAGAAGTCCCTTATTAGAGATCAACAAAAACTAATCAACACTGATTGGATCCCATCTCCAATTGATATGGATCCCATGATTAACATGAGAAATGCTTATGCTAATTTTGAAGCCATTGAGGAAATTTAAAATCAATTAAAAAACCTGATGGATACATTTAAATAAATTATGAAATCTAAGGGAGAAAATAAATAAAAAAATAATGGCATCTTGGGGGGTGGGGGTACCAAAATATGACGAGTTTTGTAACATTATAAACATCAGATTTGCCTCTTTTTGGTGCCAACATGGATAAATCATTGCAATAGGTTGTGCATGATGGATTTTATTTCAAAACAATGTCAATGCCAATGTCAATGCTCAGGCTTCCTTACAATGGTGCATTCTCTCTGTAGAATCATTTCCTTCTTTGAAGTTGAAATGCATTTGATACAATTGCTTCTTTAGTTGGAGGAGATCTAGGCCTTGGAGTATCTTCCCACTTATGTGTCACTCTGATGAATCCAATGGAGTTTTCTGTGTTTGTAACACAGAGGATCTCATATGATACATCTGGATGCGCAAGGAAACATATAAGAATATTAGAGAACTCAAAATTTATTGATGTATAAATACAAATTGTCCAAGAGTACGGAAATTGAGTATGTTTTCTTCAGTCTTCACAAGATATTAGAATATGTTCAGATGAACAGCATGGTCCACGTAGAATTCCACCAGTCCATGAATATATGCTACAACCTCCCAGATCTCTCAATATAAGAATAAAAATTCATATGCTTCACATGATGCTTTCTATTTATCATGCAATATGAAGATACAGAGAAATATCGATCTGTGGTTCTGCACCATTTTGATAGATAAGCCATTCCTTCAATTCTTCAAATGATGATCACATAAGGATATCGAAGCTCTCTTACGGTAGATTGTTTCATCAAGTAGTTGGATCGTAGTCTCTTACCATAAAAATGGCTGCATGTGCAGCAGCACCAACTATGAGAAATCCACCGATCCACATGTGATGTGTGAACAACGAAAGTTGTGTACCATAGTCAGTAGCTAGGTATGGATAGGGGGGCATGGAATATATGGTTAAAGAGCCTAACATAGCCAGGTTAGAGCTAATTGAGCATGCCATGACGTGGTTAGGATTTCATAAAGGCCTTTATGACCTTGGCCCGTAAATGGACCCTTATGAGCCTCCAAAATATCTTTTAGTCCATGACCAATGCCCCAGTTGGTTCTATACATATGACCAGTGATCAAGAAGAGAATTACAATAGCTAAATGATAATTCGGAATATCTCTCTATATGGTACCATCCATGATTTTGAAAGTTATCAGAAAAAATCCACACTCATGCAAGAAAGGCCAACAGCTCTAACACATGGGTAGAAAGATTAGAATGTTGCCTACCTCACATTTCAACTTGACATGCGATGCTTGATCAACCTCACCACGTGGGATGCAACCCATACAGATCCAGCATTAGTGCAACAGAAGGCATGCGTGTGCCCTTCCCTCTCTATTGATAAAGAAATTTCTGGAATCCGCGTCGAAATCTGTAAAAAGAAAACCGGCTTGAAATATGAATGATGCAACATGTGAATCTAATTCAGCAGTAGGTTGTGTCATGATGAAAAGTTTCATGAATAGAAATTCTGTGTTTTGATGTTCAAATATTTTAAAGCTGATTTTGGTGTTACCGACTCGGTTTTGTTGCAACAAGATGGCATAACATGCATGAAATATCTTTGATTTAATCTCAAATGCCCTTAATATTCTGTTTTCCATCAATCATCCTAAGGATGTCTAGAACGGAGCATTTGAGAATTTAGTTAAGATTTTATGATGACTTAAACAGGGTGGAACAGCTGATTCCTGATTTGTTCATTTTGGTATACACCATCCCAGCACAAAGAAACCACACTTGGCAAATTATAAAAAGAGCATACGTCTTATGGACTACATTATGGATCACATCCACTAAAAACTTTCCTATGTTAAGTCCCATTAACAAACCATACAAGATGTATAAATTAAGGTTCTGAGTTATGTTATATCTTCAAGGGCTCATTTGCTAGATATTTAAATGCATGCACCACTCTGTTAGCATGTTTTGAGGGTGTGCCCAGTCACCGTGACCCATCAAACACTCACTTGCAACACTAGAAATCAACAATCAGCAATTCCTATCAAATGAATAAAAATAGAAGTTTTTAAGAGAAGAAATTAGATATGAGTTGCTTGTTCAAAATTTTAGAAATATTGGATTATAGTGAAATATATAATATATACTACTCAATGCATATTCATATTCCCATGTCTGTAAGACATAGGATCAAGAAGATACAGCACAACTCATCATTCCCAGATTAGCTTTCAGCACAGTAAAACACAGAAGGCATACCTTTTCAAACAATGATAATGGACCCCAGTGGTCGTCAATCCCAAACAAAAAGGCAATCCTATCCCGCTTTCCTCTTATAAACATCCAGTCTGGATCTTCTGAAAGCTACAGTAACCCAAATAAACTAGCAACTTTAAATCAAAGATGGTAAAAGGCAACAAAATGGAATGGAGAATAATTTTGGAACATAGAGGATCAAATATCATAGTTGATTGAATAATATATGTAAAGAATACATGAGAAAAAAAAGAAGCTAAAAAGTGAAAATTTTCACATTGCTTATGAATCTACAAGGTAACATATTCAATATTTTATTTTGAAAAATAGGTAGGACGTCCACCAGATAATATTTATATGGCAAAGGATAGCATATAATAAGCATAATATTAATAACTTGATGATGCAGAACGGGTGGAGTTTTTCACTGCGTTACTTGAAGTAAGTTCTCATCAGTAAACAATTGTACTGAGGAAAATATATAACGATGTGAAGATCTGGAATCATACCTTTTTAAATTCAGTCATCGCCATGTATAGTGCATTGCGGACTGTGTGGTACTGCATATCAATAAAACTATTGTCATGTAATCACATTTCCCACACATAATATTATACTACTTTGATAAATTAAATTAAAAGATATCACTTTTAATGGTTCTTGATTTATCAAATTTCTGACATACTAGAAAATGCAACATAAGCCCAAGCCCTAAAATGCTAAGTGCCAAGGAACACAATACCTGAGTGTTAACAAATATTTCTAGCCACAACAAGAATATATATTACCCCAAATAACATTTTGTACAACATATATCATAGGGGAAAATGTTTTTAACTTTACAACTATTACTACCAAAGAATAAGCTCCACCAGAAGCATCCTACTTCACATGGATGGACACCACAAGCTCAATACATCACCTGCATATATGAAATGACACAACTGCTACCATTGCCCTTCAATATAGACAGTCAGACTTGTTGGATCTCGGTTAAACTTTTCCAACTACTATAGCTATGCAGATAACATAATTGAACTCATTGTCTTAGCTGACTCTTGCCTTGTAATATTATATTAGAATCACAGAATATCTTGATGAGACCTGGAATTAATTGCTAATCACATTAGACGTCGAGTCCCTTCTTCAAGTATACTAGAATTTCTTAAATATAAACTATAAAGCTACTAGGTAAAAGGAAATGGATAAAATATGACCCGAAGAACATAAACTTTTCGTGTTTTATGGGGTCCTTAATTCAATCTATATTTCTCCCTACCTATTCTGCATTAACATCTGATCCATGAGTTTGTCCATTTTGTAGCTTCACAATCACATACAACAAGCAACCATTGATTCTGATGGGAATCATATAAATGAATATAAATTCTTCATAAAACACCCTTTAATCCCCCTCCCCCCATTTCTTTGCAAGTGAATGATTCAAACTCAAATGGTCCTTGCCAACTAGCCACTGCTTTTGACAAAATTCCTTTCACCCACATCCACATCCTTAAAATGTAGCTTTATCAAAATGGAACCTTTGCAAGACGCTACAAATTTAACTTGGAGATCACGTGCATAACATGAAATATAATGCAAACTTGGGAATTTGGGATTTCACATTTGTTATAGCATGCACATTTAAGAGGATGAAATTTTACCTGCAGCAGGTCATTGCAAGTTGCATCAACCGCAGTAGAGGACCATG
Source organism: Acorus gramineus (assembly GCA_030737835.1). NCBI lineage: Eukaryota > Viridiplantae > Streptophyta > Magnoliopsida > Acorales > Acoraceae > Acorus > Acorus gramineus. Next base: position 4,084,350 of record CM060855.1, on the reverse strand, counting down.
ATTTCCCAACAGAACTTTTGACAAGTGAACTTGAAGCCCACTTCGGAAATAAGCCCAACAATGCTGCAGATGAACTAATGGCAGCGGAGAAAAATGGGGACCTGAATTCAAACAGCTTTTCAGGAAAATGCTACATAAAATAGATAATAATCTTTGGAAGAAAAAAGTCCACAAAAATCCTCTATAAAGCATGGAAATGAACAACTGAAGATCTTAAGTTTGCACAATCGGAAAAGGAGGGAATACTTTAAATAGAAATTAATGTAAATAATTTTGTATCCTGTTCTGCTTTCACAACACAACAGAGGAGGAAAAACATACGCTGTGATTTTCTCAATTATGGACTGTTTCACAGAATCATTGTTTAACGTCAAAAATGGATAGAGCCCTATATTAAACTTCACCTGTAAAATAGAATAATATTATTTAATATTTGAATCTAACAAACTACATGAAAATGGAAGAAAAAAAACCAGTTTGGCTATCACCTGTTGGGGAAATCTCTTCAAAACTTCAAGACATATATACGAGCCAATAGAGTGACCAACCTTCATCAAGAAATAGAAATAAAAATTGAAAAATTTAAACCATCAAAACAAAACTAATGTGAGAGCATGAGCACATTTCCAGGTAAAGTAGGCTAAAAGAGGGATACCTAAACAGAGTGAAAACTGCCTATGAGAGCCACCATAAGTTGAAAGAGATACCGAGGAAAAAAACTACCTGGACTGAATGAAACCACTTAGAGTGGGTCTCTGAGAATGACGACCACGGAATAATGATGATATGATATTTTCTAATTGGGCCAGTCTAGGATATGGGACCTTTGTGACCCAGATTAGGCCATGGACCAAGTGGATAAATGCTTAGCTTTCCTACCACTGAACCTAGGTGATTTTGGTGTATTAGATGCATACATAATTGCCTCACAGAAGAGTATAATTAATGCACAAGGCATAAGCCTATATGCAAAGCAAGTTGCAAGTGCCTCAAGGTGAAGTGGAGAAATTTTTTGAGCCATGACACGTATAGCCTAAGCTTTAAAAGCATGATTTCCATGTCATTTACAATTTCTATACAAAAGAACAGAATCTGACAATCCTGCTGAATGCAATAAAGTTCATAAAAATATTGTCTGGGATGTGGAAATTCCTTCAGCAAGTGAACCTAAAGTTCCTTTCAAGATATAACATAAAAGAGGATATAGAAATTACCTCCACCTTTTTCACTAGTGCAATTACCTATTTTGACACTATTTACATTGCAATAAATCTGAAAAGGCATTTACAAAACTAGTCAAAGATATCTTGTCTATTCAAATGTCAGGGATGTTCGTGTTAAACCTAAGTTTACGCATATGAACATAATGAAACACAAATAATGTACTGTAAAAAAGAGGTGCCAAGAGCAGTTGACTACCAGTACTATAGGAATTGTAGCATTATGTAGCTCTTGCTTGATAAAATCAACCTGAAACATGTTAAAATGAACTAGCATATTAGTGAAATATATAAAATCATACTAAATTAGAGCAAATTTATGTAATAATCATGATCCCCGTAATTTATACAACGGGAAAAAGGAAATCATTAAAACATACTGTAACTGAAGGAGGGTTTTTCCCAAATTAACTTGATTTTCTGTTTCCCACCCTTAGTGTAGGATTTAATAGATTCAATTGAACATTTCCATCAGATTCTTGATGAAACAGCTTACAACCCATGCCTTCTAAAACTTACGGAACTAACATGTATGTGCCAGCTGATTTCAATATTATCAACATTGCAAGAAAAATTCATTAGATAAAAGTTGAAAAGGAAAAATGAGATTGTTCATTTTGGAGACGACATCCAGATTCAAATAGGTTTCATAAATTGAGAAGCTCTGAGATAGATGTGAGACCACAAAGTTATAATATGAGCTAATTTTTGGATAAGCTGATCATCTATATATATTTGAAGCAGAGTCAATTAACTCACATACCTTCATACTACAGTCAAATAACTGATGACATAATCATGTTCTCACTTAAGAGATTTTATGTACATAACCGCTTTTATGTACATAACCTAAGAAATTCTCATATGTTATAAAGAAATGATACCTTATGATTAATTTGGTCTTCCAATGTCCACATCCTTCCTTGCATCCAGCTCTACGAAGACGCAAAGTTAAACACACATCAAACTTATCTGATAGAGTGAGTGTCCACATTCTTTACACATGAAAAGGCATCAGAAAAGAACTCATATTCAATACAAGGTGAAATTCATTAGAACTTACAAGGTGGATCCATTCTTATTTAAGTTGAGCAGATTTGTCCATGCTATAATAAACTGTGCTGTTTTAACAACTTTGAGACTATTTGGTTGACCCTTTCCTATGGTAAATCTGTTCAAACCCGGCCCCGACACATATAAAGAAGCTTCAAATTGGTACTCATTTTCTAAACCATTCCAACTCAATATTCTCTTCGCCGATAAATATCAAGACTCCATGGTTCCATGTCCCCATAACTTGTTTCTATCTTCTATTTTCATTTTTGTTCAACATAGACGAATTTCCATTAGGTGAGACATGAGTGGGCTACATTTTATTTTAGCTCTTTAATTGATGGAATTTCCTCACAGAAGAAAGCAGATCCTACATAAAATGTGCCTTCTCAGCTCCTCAATTAGATAATTTACACGTTTCCCTTGTTGTAAGAGGTTAAACCATGTGACCAATAAGGTAGGCCTCCTCACCAAATGGACAAGACAAAGCACTTCATGGCTGACCCTTATCATACCGATCATTTGGTCTCTTGGGAATTTGAACCATTTATAGGAAGTTCAACTCAGGTTAACAGTCAGTCATAAAACTACATCGGCGTGCACTATTAGGTTTTTAGGATGATGTTGTGCATCTGGAAAAATCGAGAAGGGCTTCCGGCAAAAGCAGGAATTGCAAATCGGAAACTCAGTGTAAGGAATTGCAAATCGGAAACTCAGTGTAAGGTCCAGTTTCATATCACATCCATGAGTAATCTAGTCTCTATTGTATAGCTTAAGTAAATTAGCATGACACGAAAAAATTATGTTGACCATGACATGCTAAATTGCTAATATCAGAATTTCTTCAAAACCATACACATTACTTGCAAACAACATGTAGAGGTGATTAATAATCAAACCAGCCAAAAATCCCTTTGTTCTCCAAGCACTTGTCACAAATTGATGATAATCCAAAGAAACCATATCACATGAATCCGATTAACTAATACGTTCACAGAATGTATAGATACCAAAGTATATATCAATTTACAAGGCAAATATGCCTAATTAATCTTTGATTTCTCCGAGAAAACTTCACAAAACCATTCATCTCAGATTTGTAATTCCTTGGAAACAAGGCAAATCATGTCTTTCTCAACATAAATTCCATATCAGATAATTACCTTTCTCGAATGACATATATGCCCAACAGCTGATGATCAGTGAAAACAGTCATAAGTGAGTAATGGATCACCAGAGAGAGTTAAGATTCAAGTACCCAATGGGAAACACCAAGTCCTCACCTGTCACTGAAGCGCTCCCATTGAGCTGCTCATACATTTCTTCTATGAAATCCCTGTAGAATCCAACAATACCTACAACAACAAACAAAAGAAGACCATCAAACACGCAGCAATTCACACACACGTGTGTGTGAGAGAGAATCTGTTGAATTGATGCCTTGCATTCTGGTGACTGGAAACAGGGAAGAACTGGACACTAGGGAGTGACAGTACACTTGCAATTTTTTTTTTTTTACATGTTTTAGATGTTAGTTCTGTGATTTTTTGTTAAGTGAAGACAACATGATAATTTATCAATGTTAACATATACTCTTTTGCTAGTAAAGTTCAAGGGAGGGTCTATTAATTCCCCCAATAAGAAAAAGAAAGAATATTTTCTCCTTCGTAGACATAGGAAATCTTTTGCATACGCCAAATCTCAGTAATGAAATCTTTATGGAATCCCACATTCCCACCCATCATGGATTCCACCCATTTGTTTCCCGGTAAGTGGGTACATAACAAAGTAGTAGATAGTAGAACCACAATCATGTTCAGATAATTTATTCAATGTGTAAGCGACTTTTAGTTAGACATGAGATCGTGTAATAACCACATCTTTCCATAATTGAGTATACACTAACATAATAGAATGTGCATACATATTATGAAAAATAATACACCAAGCCTCGCATGCAATCCTGTCCACAGTCCACATGTTTTTTTTTTAAAAAAAAATTATACACTCGTTCATTGAAGTACATATTGTTATACGAAATGAAGTATACATTAAGATACAATAGTATATTTTTTAAAAAAAATAAAAACAATTTTAACCTCCGTATCGTATGATAAATCTCATACACTACGATAGCGCAGCATATGCCACACTATCGCACTGTATAAGGCTATAAAACGGACCGAGTGAATCAGCACTCATATATTATATTTGAGATTTCATATATTGATTTAGATTAATTGGCGTCTGCAAAAGTAACCCCCATATTTCTCAACATGATCAATGTCCAACCTGGATTCCCGGGGATGAACAGAACAACAATCGACGGATCTTCAGCGGGAATCTCCAGCAATTCAGTTGGGCAGCTACACAATCAACACAACAGATCCTTCAATCAAGAAAACAATTAATTCCAACCCCCCCACCCCCCCCCCCAAAAAAAAAAAAAAAAAAAATCAATAAATCGGAGACCAATAGACCTCTTCACATTGCACAACCGAACGGATGCGCGTCTCCGCCGCACCAGCGGGATCTCTGCCTCCATGAGCCTGCCGGTGACGCTCCTTGGAGCTGCCGCCCTCGCAATCGAGAAATCAAAGCCGAATTTGGGGAAAATTTGAGAGAGAGAGAGAGAGATGGAATTGAAAGGGAGGAGAGAGGGTGAGGGTTGATGATGGAGGGAGGGGAGGGAGGGAAATCGTCGCATGATTTTTTTGTGATTGATATTGTCACCCCGTGCTTCCCCCCTGGAGTTCGCGCCGTTGGGGGAAGAGTGGGGAACGACGTAAAGATTGGGCCGGGCCGGGTCGGATTTTAGTCACGTGGGTATCTTTTTGAGTCGGCCTCATTTGCAGTTTGGGTGTCTCTAGTTGAGCCTCTCAAAATTGCAAGTAAAATATATCTTAATGGATTTTATTGTCAAATATTCATTTAGATTTTTTTAATAAGTACACTCCTTAATAAGTAAATTTATCTAATTTTTTGATAAGATCTTTAGCTAAGATTCTTTTAATAAGTATAACCCCCATCTCATTTAAATTTATTTATGTATATATTTATTTATGCTCACCTAATTTTTTGATAAAATCTTTAGCTAAGATTCTTTTAATAAGTATAACCACCATCTCATTTAAATTTATTTATGTATATATTTATTTATAAAAAAAGCAAATTATACTTGGGCATCAATGTTGTCTCAATTCTGAACATCAATGTATGCTCCGATTGAAATTGAATATATATATATATATATAAATTTGGATTTCAATTTTTTTTTTGTATATGGTCGATGTAAATTTTTTTATAATTATTTATTTCAATTTTCACCAAACATATATATATATATGTTTGATTGGCTAAATATTAATAAAAAATCCATTTTTTTATGTGAAGAAGTCGACTTGGTGAGAGAGATCAAGTTTTTTGGGAGTCATCGAAGGAGGTAAGAAATAGGGTTTGATATGAGAGAGGCTTACTTATTGTTTAAATATGAGGTTAATATATGAGGGGCTTTTAAATTAAGTTATGAAAATGTGAGGGGCTTATTTATAATTTTGAGGGGCTCAAATAGAGCAACCCTTGCAATTTTGCAGTAATTTTACAGCCTTGTACGCTATGATAATGTAATATATATTACACTATTATAATGTGTGAGGTTATATCGTAGTATATGGCACAAAAAATAATTATCATTTTTTACTCAAAAATACACTAATGTATCTAAATATATACTTTATTTCATATAACATGCATTTAATGTTGAGAGTGCATGATTTAAAAAAAAAAAAAACTGATGTATACTGCAATTAGGGCTGCAATGGGAGTTGGACGTATCGTTTTCCTTTTTAGAGAGGTTAAAGGGGGTTGTTCCGGTCAGTTTTTTTTATAGTCTAAAATGTAATTTTATATATTTCATTAGAAATTCAGTTAAAGTTATCTTCAACTATATTTGCACAAGCTTACATTTTGAATTTTACTTAAGTATATGCATAACTAAGGAAACATAATTTTTTGAAAAAAACACAATACATGTTCGAATGAAGTGTATCTGTAAACTTCACTCTTGGAACAATCTCAAGTTTCACTCCAACCATCTGTAAACTTCACTCTTTGAAAAAAAAAAAAAAAAAAAAATCTCTCCATTCAAAGTTAAATGCCAATCTAACTCTGAGATGCTTGAACTGAGGTTTTATGTCCACATGGCTTCCTGATTCATTTGTGAGACAAGAAAAATATGCATTATAATCGAATACCCTAAGGATAAAAGAGCAATGAGTGAAGAATCATAGAAAAAGTACAGATAAAAGAGTAACAATTGGCCTTCATTGATGATTGTAGGTGGTCTTAGTAAATACTTGGTGGATGTTGATGAATGAGGGTGGACAAATTTGTTAGACTATATGAATGATAAGATGCTTGTGTAACTAAAGTAGTTGTAATATTGAATTGTGGTTGTTGTACGTTGATGATGTGGCTTTTGAATGCCAAGAGATGGTGGAGAAAGAAGAAAGGGTATAAATATCTCTAGATCTTTGGTTTGAGATCATATGCACATTTATATGGGATCTTATTCTGCATTGTATAAGTGTATATAACTTGTAAATAAATGCATATGACTCAAAGTAAATGTTGGGTATATTAAAACTCATTTATATTTAGTACAAGCATTGCGAGACACTAATAAGAGATTTTTAAACTTTTGATAACTTTGCATTGGATTGTTTAGATATAGTTTAAATTTAGGAAGAAGGAACATAGATATGAACCTCAGCTTGTAGTTTTTATATGTTTTAATTTTTTAGAGTACATATTTTCTGCAATCTAGTATACATATGGAATATATTCTTCAATGAATTATATAAATTTAATTATCTAAAAAATAATAATTTTTTCTATTGAAGATTTGTAAGATGAGATTGCACACATGCCTACATAAATACTATTACTTGATCCTCAGAAAATGTGCTCTAATACTATTACTTGATCCTCAGAAAATGTGCTCAACAAAGGGAGATAAGTCGACTCACGCATGGACCGATGCGGAGTCTCAGCCCTGCGGGCTTGCGGGCGTTGTGGCGGACAAGAAACAGAGTTATATTCATAGGATAACGGTACTACTTTGAAAACCTGCAGGAACTCATGATACAATGCGCGAAGGATTAGGGTTCTATCCTTACAGGGGCCAAGCGCGTGGCATGGAAAGGGAGCATCGGGGACTAAGCTGGGTACTGGTGTTGGTTGCATGTATCATGACTTGTGAGGCCACAACCACCCTTGGCACCTTGTTTTTTTCCTTTCTTCCTTTTCCCTCGGATGCCTACTAAGTAAGCCCGTCAGTTATCCAAAAAAATATCCGTATTCGATCCATCCGAAAATACAAAAAATATCCGATATCTAAAAAATCTGTATCCGTATTTGAAAAATTTTGAATCGGATACAGATATGTCCATATCCGATCTGAAAAATATCTGTATCCGAAAATATTATTATATTATTATTTATTTAATTATATATTTATATTTTTAGAATTAGTAAGAGTTTTTTATTTTTATTTTTACTTTAAAGTATGTAATGTTTTATATATATACTTATAATTTTGTGTTTTATACTAGGTAATTATTATATTTTTTTACATATTTCAAATATTAGATATATGATTTTTATTTTTGGATATTGGATCTTTGGATATTTTAGTCATTCCATATTTATTTTAAATTTTTGGATATTTCAGATAATTATTTGTATTTGAATCCGGATTTTTGGATTGGAAACGGATATTTACTTTTAATATTCGTCGGATATCGGATACGGATTGGATACAGATATTTTTTTGAATATCTAATTCGGATACGGATACATATATGGGTCTATCCGATCCGTATCCATCTGATTGACGGGCTTACTAACTACCTCCCTGCCCCCACTTTTTTTTCTTTCTATTATGTTCGCATTTGGACCTTTGCTATAAAAAAAAAAAAAAGTCCTTCGACCTTGGTATGGCGTCGTTTTTTGGTTGGAATTTTCATTTATAATGAACATCAGTATAAAAGAAAAAGATCAATAGCTCATTTGACAAATAAAAAAAGGATCTATTATACTTATTAGTCTTTCTTACAATCTAAAACACAATCTCATATGCATTATTAGAAATCCAGTTAAGTTTATACATCATTAGATGAGGTATATGCATCGTTAAAATATTTTACATTTATTAAAATTGAGTTCATTCAATTTAAAAAAAGGGCAATATATATTTTTCATCAAAGCATACACCTCGTCAGATAATTTTTACTATTTTTAAAAATAAAAACATACATGGTATATATTTTGAAACGTAAAATGGACTAGATCTTAACAGCTTTTATAAATAAAAAAAAAAATTGGGTTACCAATCTAGATATTCCAACTGGGGCAGAAATCTAGATATTCCAACGCGGTCAGGAATATATAATGGATTGAATTAATTAATTTTGTTTGTATTTTTTTTTTTTTTTGTGGGTAATTTTTTTTTTCTTGGTCAAATCTTCCTCTATCAGCAGACGATAAGACTCGAATTCAAGTCCCCTCACTAAAGAGGAGGTACCTCTCCCATCCTATCAAAAGGAAGTTCGATTTTTATTTGTTTATATCTTCCTAACCGAATATACGTTATAAAAGTTTACAAACAAACAAAATATTCTACTCGACAAATATTCTACTTGGAAAACTCATCTACACTCATACAGAGAGTTCTGATTTTGTTTGTTCTTTAATCAAGCCAAATATAAAATGGAAAATTTCACCATCATTCACTAAATCCAAGAAAGACAAGTAAAATAGAACAATTCAATTATTCAAACACGCGTATAGAAACCTAAATCTCATGTTAATTAAAACCGTGTTTTATTAATCCAATCCATGAAAAAGCAAAGCTTGGCATGTCTTAAATGATTTTTTTAAGACCACTGTGAGACTCAATTCATTTTATATAGTCTCACTTACAGTCTCATATACCATATATACTCACAATAATTAAATATATACATTATTAAAAAAATTTACATACTCTATAAATAAGTTCATACAATTCATTAAATTATATATATTTCATCTTTTATAAAAATAAATACCTCATTAGATAATGCATTTATTATTATTTAATAAAATTTATCTTTCTTCCATAAATATAAATATATCTTACTTAAAATACATAAATTGTTTCAAAATAGGAAAATGATAATTAACTAATTACACCTCACTCACGTCGTGTAAATTAAATTGTAATTTATTAATAGACTAATATTTGATCAACCTTGGTTAAACAACTAATTCTGATTATAATTTTTTGTTTAATTTTTTCAATTAAAGTGGCAATCAGTTTTAACGACTTAATTTAGATATGTGCAATTCAACATTCTTAAAAAAAAAAACACACGGAATATTATTAGAATGCGAGGGACAATTCCACACACAAAATAAAATATATAATTTTTAATGCATATCATAAAAAAATAAAATATATAATTAATTAATTAATAGATATCCTAATATGCAAAAAAAAAAAATGATTGTATGTTTTGGTCAAACAAAACATATATCTTGTTAGTAACAACATTCTAATTAAGGATATATGTATATGTATGCGTATAAATATAAGTGGGGAAATTAATTAGGGGTTCTGTGGTCAGCCGTCTATTTTTTTAGGTCCCTGAAAATTTTAAGTTTTTTTAGGTCCCCAAAGAAGTAAAAAATTATCTTTAAATTCCTCCAGTCAGATGTTATTCAAAAATATCAAAAACACCCTCACCCATTTATACGGAGGTTAACAATGTACTGAGGAGTATTAATAGCGTACTGGAAATACTAAACAATGTATTGAAGAATGCTTATAGTGCATTGAAATAATTGAAAGATGGCATTTTATATAAATGTTAACAATATACTGGAGAGTGTTAACAGTGTACATGAGATATTTAATAATGTATTGAGGAGTGTTAACAGTGTACTAAAACAATTAGGCAAAGAGCTTTTCTGTATTTTTTAACATCTTGTTAGAGGGACCTAAAGATAATTTTTTACCGTCTTAGGGACTTAAAAAACTCTAGTGACTCAAAAATAATAGACAGGTGATCACAGGGATCCCTAATTAATTTTCTCAATTAAAATTATGCATGTATACGTAAATTTCATATATAGTTTTTTTTTTTTTTTTGTCATTAGCAAGACATGATTTGAGCCCCTTTGAATATATTCAACCAGGATGCAAATGCTTGGAACCTCATCAATCTTCAAGTGGCCATTTGATTATGACTCCCATCATATATTATATATTGTATCTATTTCAACACGCAAAAACAGTGATTAATTGTCCATGACCGCAACCTCAGAGTCGTCTGCAGTACCTAATTGACTCACAAAAATCTTATTTTATTTTAGAAAGTTGTTATAGGCAGTACATAGGAATAGTCTCATGAACAGTGCATATATCTCAATAGATTTATGTGAGATAATATCTTGTTAATTAAAAATGAATCAACATATATATCTCGGTATAACGCATTTAATATTTAAAAAAAAATAAAAAAATATGGACTAGATACAAGTTGGATTGTCTCGCAAATTGCCCCTAACATTATTTTTTATTTTATCAATTGGTGACAATGAATGTAAGGTCACAGTAGATTGGTACTTATTAAATTTTTTTACTCACTTAGGAAGATTGGTACTTATTAAATTTTTTACATTTTTACATGCAGTCTTTCTGTACAACAGCTTCATTTCTCTAATGAGAAATATATTTCATTAGAGTGTGGATTCTTTGTTTTTTGCATAAATAAATATATCTAGTTTATTGAAATATATATTTCTTCTTTTCCTCTTAGGTAACATATTTCAATGCATGAAATATATATTTTAAAAAATAAAACAAGGAGAACTTCACACAAGATTGCATACATTCCTATAATTATCCAAATTTTAATGAAAATTATTATATTTATGATGTATAAATCAATATGTATGGGAATTCGTTTCAAAAGTCTGATTAGGGCACTGCTTACACTGAGGATCGACCTATTGAAATGTAACATATTATTGATTTCCCAATGAACTAATGTAGTCTAGATTATATCAAAATAATATTTTCTAGGATAAATCAATCAAGTCTTCCAACTAATTAAGAAAAAAAGGAACGTTAGGTAAAGTAAATTAGAAGTTGGACTAACTCAACGACTTGCTAGTACCAATTTGAATCATTGCAACTATTGCCACTAATATTGAATCCAAAAATAATTATTTGAAATTTAAAATGAAAAAAATCCATATAACCTCCCGTAAACTGTTTAACATCCATATAACCCCCTGATTTTCTTGAAATTCATATAACCTCCTGGAAACACTTATGTAAATCCAAGTAACCACCTGAATTAAATTTTCGTTGACATATGAGAAATATTTTGTTTGATTAACCCTGATTGAAATCACAGTATATTAAAAATATCTTATAATATGTTAAAAATGTGAAATTCCTTTGTAAATGACGATTTTACCTATCCAGATAGAGTTTTATAATTTTTTTAAAAGAGGTAAAATCATTATTTATAGAAAAAATTTTCACATTTTTAACACATTGTAGGAGGCTTTAGATACAATGTGTTTTCAAGCTGGGTTAAACAAATGGAATATTAGTTGAATATTTCTCATCGATTTGTCAATATAAGTTTACCTTAGGAGGCTATTTGGATTTATATATGTGTTTTCAGAGGACTACATGGACTTCAAGAAATGTCAGGGAGTCATATGGATTTTAGAAAGGTTACAGGGGGTTATTTGAACTTTTCTCATTTAAAATAGACTAAATTTAAAAAGAAAAAATACTGTGACTATAAAGAATCCTCAACTAAACAAACACCCACTCTTCAGCAACCCCTCAATTATTGACCCCTTGGATTACCAAACAATCAATTGTTTTTTGAAATATATTTTGACGACGACTTATTTTGAATTTGTTTTCTAAAAGAATTTCTAATGTCATCTCTTTTCTTTGGTGACCAAAACTAATGTTAGCGTTTAGAAACACAGTTTGAAAAACAGTTTTTAATTTTTACAGTTTTATGCATACCTTTTCAGAGTGTAATGATGATGGTTTGAAGTTGCAATGATGATGACTGCTTTATGAAACACAGATTTCGAAACACAGTTTAGAGATAAAAATATAATAATGATGTATTTAAGTTGACCTATTTGATAACAGTTTTTTATTTTTTGTTTTTAAATGATGATGTATTTAAATTGACATGACCTTTAAACCTAAATGATGATGTATTTAGTCGAATAGGATGCTAATTAATACACTCAATCATTCACGGCTCCTGTTTGGACGGGAGAATATGAGAGAAATAGAGAGGAATGGAGGATAATAAAATTAAAAAATCTATTTCTTTGCAAGAAATAATGGGTATAGCTATATTAAAATAAAATGAGATAATGTTGTATTGGTATTTCATATCCCTCTGAAATTGTATTTTCCAGTCAATCTAAACCAGTTTTATAAAAGAGGCTCATATGTCAAATCACATATCATCATCTCTATTAAATTAAGGAACCCACATATTAAATTAATTTTTCACCTTTTATAAATCTTTGTTCACATCTTATTTAATTTTTATCAACAACTTATTCATTATCAATCAAACAATAAAACTTTATTATCACATTTTTTTATGAAAATAACTAAAACGCGACCAAACAAAAAATAAATTATTCTCTACATATACTAGAATAGTTATCTATTCCAGAATAACTTATGTTGCTAGCTACTCAAATGAGGGCTAGACTATACATATGATTGGGTGATTATACACTTGATTAGAAAGAAAAAAATACACGAAATTATATATTCAATTTATTTGAATATATAATTTATATGTTATGTAGATGTATGCACTTTATTAGACAATTACATATTTTTAAAAAAATTCAAAACATTTTAGGATTGTAAAAGGATTGGAATCAATTCCAAATATGATTTCATTCTTTTTATGATCCATGTTTAATCTCCCATTTTTAAGAAAAACATTTAACACTAAATCTTCCTTTAAGTGTCAGAGCTCTTTGTATATAAAAAAAAAATTCTTATTTTTTTCATAAGTCTTCTGTATGCATACCCTTACCCCAATTTGTTTCACTGTATAAGAGGAGAATAAGCCTTGATAGAGATTATTGCATGAGTTAATATAAGCCCTGATAATGATTTAATTAGGATGTACTAGAAATACTTATCCACCCACATATATAATAATAGATTAAAATACTCTTCTATTTTGTTTTACAAAAATTAGCTTATTTGACATTCCTGTAATTATCTTAGAACATAAAATATTAGTCACATCTCTTATACAATCTCGTACACAGTCCAAACACATCTCCAAACATAAGTAACTGATATAATCATACTGTTGCTTATATGATCAATTTTGTCCAAAGAATATTAATTAAACAACAAAAAAAAAACGGTTTTTAATTGAGAATGACTAAAAAAAGATCATACATATTACCCAAATTGTTAGCTATTGTTTTTTTATTAGTAATATTTTACAATGAAAATATATTTTATAAGCCCCCGTTTAGGTTGCGACATAATCTATTATGGGATCAATAACTATTTCAAATAGACAATTGTATCAGTGGAATAAGCCAATTCTAGTTGGATCGTGTGTTTAGTTAAAACGTAATAATGAAATTTTGTTGTTTAATTAACAAAACATAAGATATGGACAAAAAATAAATAAGATATACATACAAATTCATAAAAGATAAAAATTGTGTGAACCCTTGATTTTTAAATGTAGTGATAGCAAATGTTTAGACACATGAACCACTCTTATACCAATTAGATGAAATAAACTTGATTATTAATACTAGGTTATTCTCGTATATTGTGACATAACTATATTCATATATTCATTACAAATAAATATTGTAGGGCTAAAAAATGAGGCCCACCAACTATGCTCCACGTACCGGCGGTCCATGACCCGATTGACGAGGGCCCACGACCCGGATCGCCCATTATAGGTGGATCCGGCCTGTCTTACCCTCCATATCCAACCACCAAAAAATATTAAGTTGGATTTTGGGTCAAATCCAAATAAAAAATATGATTTTGAGATCATTAATGTAGAGATCTCAGAATATATATTAGATTTGGAATTTCCACACCTCAGCAATATATGTTAAATTTGGAAACTTCATTAATTGATTCCATAAAATCTCAAACAAAATATGTATATTTACCAGAGATGATCAATCATTAATGCAGAGATCTCAGATTATATATTAGATTTAGAACTATCATTGACTAATTTCCAGACCTCAACAATATATGTTAAATTTGGAAACTTTATTAATTGATTCAATAAAATCACAAACAAAATATGTATATTTACCAGGGATGATCAATGACTGATTATGCAAATCCCTAAATATACATATATTTGATCACTTAAATCAAGGAGGGCACCCACAAAAGTACTATAAATAAAGAACCAGTTCTCCCTATTCGCAAAGGAGATTTTTCCATGAGATTCCTACACCAAAAAAAGGAACTACGTGTGACTTGATCAGATTCAATCCAAATCAAACCAAACCCGGACCGTTCTCGAGTCCGGTCCATTCAAGGAAGAGGATCACGGCTAACCAGACGATACCCGTCGAAAGAGACAAAAGTAGACGGATTCTGACGACTCAAACACAGTATGTCAATTTTTGCCCCTCCAAATATATTTTTAAAATTTATTCTATCTTATTCCACGTCTCTATTATTCTATGAAAATAGATATTGGATTAAAAAATATTGCATTGACCCACATCTAACAGAAGCTTCTCTTTTTCGTTAAGCCCCTTTTGCCCCTCTTATCACAGTCCCCAAAAATCCAATCTTAACTGCCAAAACTCAAACGACCAAACCACCCTTCCCTTCCCCGAACCACCAATCCATCAAATCCAGTCAATTCCACGAATCCCCAAGGGCAAAACAGTAAACAAACCAACCAAAGCCCGCCAAACAATCTCCCATCCGTCCCCCTATAAAACCCCGACCCTTTATTCATTTTTCAAATCCCCAAAAAACGCAGGCGTCCGTCGCAAGAAACCTCGATTTCGATCCCAAAATTAGGGTTTCTGAATCGCCATTTCAAATTCGAGTCTTTTCACCACTCCGTCCGAAGATGTTGCCCGATTTCGTCCTCAGAATCCTCTTGTAAGCCCTTCGACGACTCAAATTCTGTAGTTTTTTTGTTCAAATTTCGTGATTTTTTTTATGAGTTTTTGATCGATTGATCTGGAATTGAAAGGTTGGTGTTGGGTTATCTGTACCCGGCGTTCGAGTGCTTCAAGATCGTCGAATCGAACAGGGGGGACAACGAACAGTTGCGATTCTGGTGCCAGTACTGGTAATTCTTTGATCTTTCTTTGATTTCCTTATTCAGATTGTTCGATTTGAAATCTCTGGTTTTCGTTCCCCTGATTTTCTCGAAACCCAGATTGGATGGATTCAAGATCATGTTTTTATTTAATCGTGATGACCAAGTAAACTTTGGATTAAAGAAATGTCAATGATTGAGACAATATGGATCTGAATTACGATTCCATGCCACTCAAGAAAAGTTTAAAACCCATTTGAGAAGTAATAAATGCGTATAATTGTAGGTATTGGTTTACTTGGTCCAACAAGTTATTTGTTTGTTTATTGGAAAAAATCCATATAACCCCCTATAAATTGAAGTCCATATTAATCTTTTGAAAACATTTATGTAAATCAAAATAGCCTCTTAATTAAATTTTTGTTGATAGATTAAGAATATTCTGTTTAGTTAACCTTGTTCGAAAACATAGTATACCAAAAAACCCTTTTTGACATGTTAAAAATGTAAAAAAAAATTTAACGAATGTTTAATTTAGGGGGCTATTTGGATTTACATATATGTTTTTATAGGGTTATATGGATTTCATAAAGATGCAGGAGTTTTTATGGATTTTGGAAAGTTTAGTGGGGTTGCTTAACGGTTCACGTTATGAGGGACCGCATGTTCTGGGAAGTTTCTGGCAATTTGGATTTTTTGAATTACTTTATAGAAGTCAATTTATTTGGTAGAAAAACCTTTTTAGTTTTTTACTTTTCATGATTAAATTTTTTCTTTTCAGTAGAATAAAATTTGAAATAGTAAAAAAAAATTGTTATTAGCTTGTCAAGAGGTGATTTAAGAAGACTTTTTAAGTCTTGATAGTGATTTGAGTTTCATAACTTTTCAATACTTTGTGAAAATATTTTTTATATTTATTAAAATATATTTTTATTTTTAAATTCATGTAAATTTCGTTTTAGTCCCTACACCTAAAGCTAGCTGATAGTTGAAATTCTTAAACTATCATTTGAAATTTCAAAAAACGTTAGAAGTTGAGAATTTAAAATGAAATATAAAGAAGAAAGAGATCGATTATTAAATAACATAATTTATATGGACTTAAAAATAAAAATTTCTTATTAAAAATAATTTTATTTACTTCATTATTAATATATATACATTTTCTTATCGAAACATAAATTTTATTAGAACACATTTACTCTTTAAAAAAAAAGTTAAAAAAGACGCGGATTGTTTAAGATATTTTCTTGGTCAACACGACTTTATCACAACGAAACAGAACTTGAGTCGTCGTGAGGTGGTTTAGTATCTACAGTTCCTAAATTTGACAGGAATACATGTAGAATAGTAATATAGAAATGTCAAAGAAAGCCATGAACAATCTCGAACAATCTCGAACAGGTTGTTCTAATATAATTGTAAATGAATTACACTTCATGATTCTTAGTTTCTAATTCATTATTAAATTTCACCACAATTATTTTTTGCCAGGTTAGTGTTTTTTTATTTTCTCTCACCATTTTTTTTTTTTTTTTTTTGTAGATAATTATTTTTTTCTGCTTGGATTCATTTATTACATATGTCATTATGTCCAATAAAATATATATACATTTTTAAACAAAATAAGTGAATTATTATATAAATGAGTTCATACAATTCTTTTAGTCTGCAGTCCTCACAGCCGTTTAGTTGCACGTTTAGGGCAAATTTTGTTTTTTGAAAAGTTAAAAGCTAAAATCGTACAGTTAAACATGATAGTTTTATTCAGAATCAGAAGCTGGATTCCTTTTAGTTTTTCCCTTAAAATCCGTGTTTTGAAAAGCTCAAAAAACAACGCTTTTTGGTCAGAATCGATTTTTTGAATTGAAAAACAACTTTCTCTATCAAACATCAACTGCTTTCAAATATTGATTCCTGAATTAAAAAAAAACATCTCAATAAAAGTCAAGGTCTAAAATCATCTTAAAAAACAGCTTTATTCCAAAAGCTACTTTTCAATCTGTATTTTCAAAAACTCCAAAAGATCGCCCATGACATTATCTAAAAGAATATTATTTTGAATTTTCCCTGCTCATTTGTTCTTTTGGAGCTGTAGTACTCAACCAGATAAAGTAATTCATCTTTCTATGGACATTGCAGGATCATTGTTGCAATTTTAACAGCCTTTGAAAGGATCGGCGACATATTCGTGTCATGGTAACAAAAAATATATCCCCCCAGAATTCTCTTTTACAAAAATTCAATTTTTCATGCTTTCACTGATACAAATCTACTTCTGATCCTTTGTAAAGGCTGCCTCTGTATTCCGAACTCAAGCTATCCTTTGTCATCTACTTGTGGAACTCAAATACAAAGGTATGAACTAACAGAAGCCTAAACTGAAAATTCTGTGACTATCTTTTATGTGGCATTGTCATTAATACAAAGGATATGATTACAGGGAACCACTTATGTCTATGAAACCTTGTTGAAGCCGTTCGTCCAGGGGCACGAGACAGAAATCGACCAGAGGTTCTCCGAGTTGGCAGCCCGGTCTGGAGACCTGATCAAGAATTACGTGCAGAACGCTGCCGACAAAGGGCAGTCCATGTTTCTGGAGATCATGCAATTCATCATGGTCCCATCATCCAGAAAGACCAAATCCAATCAGGTACTTCAATGAATGTTTTCACTTTTCACTCTGAATCTAAAAGAACTACTGGTCCAAATGACAGAAACAGCATAGTTTATGTCCATGTTTACTCGGTTCTTTCATACAATGAATGAATTCACTCTGAATTTGAAGGAATGATCATGAGTTTCTTTAAGGAGCATATAATATGAAATCAAGAAACATAGTTTGATAATAACTTAAGCAGACAAACCCTGAATGGGTTGAAATTGAACCCACTAAAAACAATGCATTTTTCTTCACCAAACTGAAGCTATTATACTGTCTGTGGTCAGAAACTCAGATTTACACATAATTCTATGAAACCCAACACAAAAAAATTAAAATCCCAAGTCAATTCCTTTCTGTACAAATTGATCTGTGTTGATTAGAGACCAAATCAATCATAAAAAAAAAAAAAAACAACTAAAAATCTAACTCTACCTATTGCAGAAGGTGGATCCTCCAAAGAGAGCAGAAGCCGTCTTCGGACCCGACCCAGTCTTCCCCAGCGATGGCGATCAGGCGAGACGGACGGACGGTCGACCACTGCGCCGTTCATCGAAATAAAAACATTAATTCAAAATTTCATTTTAAATTCTTGTATCACAATTCTGTTCATAAATAAATTGAAATCTTCTTAGAATTCGTTAGTACTGTTTTCTTTTTCTTTTTGAGTTTACTTGTCTCCATTAACAGAAGCTACAGAACCACATAAAAAAATTAAATCAGAATTCAATTTTTTCAGGGGTTGTTGTATTGTATCTCATAATTCTGTTCATAAAGGAATTCAAATTTTTTTCAGAATTCGTTAGCATTTTTATTTTGGGTTTACTTTTGTCCATTACCCACGCTGGCCCTGAGAATTGAACCTATGCAAAATTTTAAATCGGATCCATACATTATTATAAAAAAATCTATATTGTTCTATCATTCACACTACTAATATTACTAAATTAAAATATTATACAATATCATATATATGTAAAAAAACAAAAAAAAATTTGGAGAAATGTTTATTGGATTATAGTTGGAAAAATTTAGAAAAAAAAGAGAAATTTTAGGCTTGAATATTAAAATTTGTTTAGAGGAATTAATTAAAATAACATAGACAACAGAACCACTTAAAAACATTAAATCAAAATTCAATTTTTATGGGTTCTTGTATTGTATCTCCCAATTCTGTTCACAAACGAATTCATATTTTTTCAGAATTCTTTAGCATTGTTTTCTATTTTCATTTTTGGTTTTCTTGTCTACATTAACAAAGGCTACAGAACCACATAAAACCATTAAATCAAAATTCTTTTTTTTTTTTTTTGGGGTTCTTGTATTTTATCTCACAATTCTGTTTATAAATGAATCCAAATATTTTCAGAATTCGTTAACATTGTTTTTTTTATTATTATTTATTTTGGGTTCACTTGTCTCTCCATTAACAGAAGCTACAGAACCACATAAAAACACAACCAATATCAAACACGTGCGAATTTAAAAAAATAAAAATAAAAATCCGATTTTTTCGTCGACCGATACCTTAATCACCGCCGAAAGATCCGATCGAAGACGGCGAAGACCGGCGAGAGACACCCCTCAATCGCCCGAAAGACGGCGGAGCACCGTTCGTCGCCGTCGCCGCCACATACGGCAGAGTCCGGCGACGACATCGGCTGGAGGTACGCCCACGCCGCCTGCTTCACGAGGCGGTTCCGTATCGGGATCTCTCCGGAGCTGTGGAAGGCGCCGCCGCCGCATGCGGCGGCGGAAGCAGCGGCGGAGGCGGTGGGAGATGCGGCGGAGGAGGGGGAGTAGGGGAGGAGGTCTCGGAGGCTCGTGTACGCCGACGGCTTCCAGGAGACCATCTCGAAATCCTCCGCCGGCATCGCCGCCGACGGCGGCGGGAGCTGGAGCTCGAGGTGGGACGGGAGGGTGTTGTGGCGGTGGAGGGTGGGGGGTTTGCCGTCGGCATCAGATTTTTCGTCTTCGTCGGTGACGATCGAACCCATTGAGAAAGAAAGTTTTGATTTTGATTTTAATTTTGTTTTTGATTTTATATGGGAGGTTTCGAAGAGATAAGAGAGAGGGTTTTTTAATTAGTCAAGTTAATTATGATTATTAAATTAATTAAAATTGGGGGATGAAATCTGGACCGTTGATTGTTTTTTATATATTTTTAATTTTTGAGGGGTTTTAATAATTATTGAGAAGAGACGGGGATAAGGAGCTGTGTCACGTTTTATTTGATATGGAATTTTGGCTGGGGCGGAGGAAAGTGAGTGAAGAATAAGAGGTAGGTGGAATTCTATCTAATAGTCAAAGAAGATTTGTTCTTTTTATTTGACTAGATTTTATGGATTATATCATTATATGGAAGATGTGATGGAACCTCCTTGATACGGGGGGATATGGTTTATCTTTTTATTATACTAGTATTTTTTTTTTTTTTGTATTTTTTTTTTAAGTTTATCTAATTTATTTATTATCTTTGATTTTAAATTAGAGGATAAGAGTAAAAAATACATATTTTAATATTTCAGTGGATAATATGAGATATTCATGAAATCTATCTTTATGAATTTCATAAATCCTTAATTCAAAAATAAATTTATATAATTATATTGTTTAACATTTTAATTAATTCTAAGTTTTATATATAATTAAATTTTGTTAATTTTTTTTATAAAGAAAATCATATAAAACATATGACATGTTAAATAATAGGAAAAAATCCATACAACCCCCTGAAATTTGATTGAAATCTATATAACCCTCTGACTTTTCTTAAAATCCATATAACCCCCTGAAAACACCTAATAAATCCAAATCACCCCTCAATAAAAAATTTGTTAATAGATGATGAATATTTTATGCATATTTCGTTTGGTTAACTATGACTGAAAACACGATATACTAAAAAATCTCTACAATATGTCAAAAATACAAAAAATCCTATAAAAATAACAATTTTATCATCTCTGAATATATTATAAAACTCTATCTGGAGGGATAAAATAGTCATTTATATAAGATTTTTTGCTTTTTTAACATATTGTAGATCTTTTTGATATGCTGTGTTTTCTACCAGGGTTAACCAAGGATAATATTCACAAAATATGCATTATTTGTAAATGTAAATTTTATTTAGGGGGTTATTTGGATTTACTAGTTGTTTTCAGGGGGTTATATGGATTTTAAGAAAAATCAGAGGGTTATATGGATTTTAGTTAGTTTATGGGCTTTTTATATGGATTTTTTCCTAAATAATAATATTATAAAACATATGGGGTGAGATAGGATGAGATTATGTAGTTATCTAAATTAGAACTAATAAAATATGTTAAGGATGTTTAACCGATATAAATAAGATGAGTTAGGAAGGTACGAATTTTCTAAAACATATGAGATGTGGTAGGATTAGATTATTTAGTTTCCTATCTTTTTTAATATGAATGAACAGTGGTGATCGTGCCACATTATCATTTATTTTTGTTATTATTTTTTTATTAGATTTAGGGTCTGTTTGGATCTGAGTTTAAGGGTCCGTTTCGATAATATGAGTTTAGGTAGATTCTGTGTTTTAAAATCTAAAAATTTTCAAACTCATATCCAAATACATTTTCAGCGTTTAACTTTTCAAACCATAATCTTCCTTTTTAGATCAAAAAATCTTCTGGTTGAAAATCTAATAAACTTAATTTTTTGGAACATAAGATTTTAAGAATCTCGGTGTTTTAACCTCATATCCAAACGCACCCTAAGTAGATTTTCTATTTGAAAAGCTAAAAATTTCAAAACTAAGGTCCGAACCCATTTTCAGTGTTTAACTTTTCAAATCACTATCTTTAGGAGAAAAAAAATCTTGCGGTTAAAAAACTAATAAAATAACGCTCAAATATGAGTTTCAATGTTTGATCTCACTTTTCAGTATGAAATGGTTATTTTTTAGAAAAATCTATTTCACCGTTGTAAGTGTATATAGAAAAACTCTTTCCGACGAGCTATTGATCACTTCAATCGGAGTTATATTTAAAAGAATTTCGAGAATAATTTAATTCTTGATTTTTTTAATGTAAATTGGATAATATCATTAATATCCACCAAATCTTAATGTTTTTTTTTCTTTTTTGCATATATACCCTTAAAAATCACATTGTAGAAAAATATTCTTCATGATGTGTTGTTTCCAATAATATCATTCAAAAGGGGTTACATTGTATATAAACATCATTTTTTATCTATATATTCAAACGATGTTATTGATTTCAGAGTTTCAAATGAGGTATTTTTATAATATAAAGCTAGTTGAGTGGTATGTATATAAAAAAACTCATATTCTGTGGTTAACAAACAATTTATTTAATTATTATTAAAATTTTACTATATCATTTATGTATATATAACATGGTTTCTTTTTTTTTGTTTACACCATATGCGTGGGAGAAGACTACATTGACTAATCAAAACAATAATGTCTTTTTAAATTATAAATTTAGGACACATGAAAATTTCTTGGAATATGATTTTGGTATATTTTGGAATGTTAAGGAATAAACACATAAATGATGAATTTTCTAACACAATTATATTCTAGGATTACCTTCAAGGTCAATCTTGTGAAATATAAATATTATTAATTGTCTTATTTCCTTCTAGTTGTGAATATGTCTCCATCATTATGGATGTAACATTAGACAAATAGGGTTGGGTTAGAGCTCAACGCCAACCTTGAAGAATCTAAACTCACGCTCCAAGTTCAGAAGGTTCACTTAAATCAGATTCATCAAGTATGAGGTTGGGTTGAACAGGAATTTGATTTCATACTTAGTTTTAAAATTGTGTCATTTTAAACAACTTGAATTTTGCAATAGTCATTGTCTCAAACGAAAAGGACACAAAAGGTGATAAAGAATAAAGAGATAAAACTATAAAAATGATAAATTTAAATAAAAATAATTAGTAACCCCACTAACCAACCCACATCACCATCAACCAAAAAAAAATATTGGTTGGTGGGGACAACAAGGGAGGGGGAAGGGGGAGAGAAAAAAAGAGGAGGGTGGTAGGCAGAGGTGAAGGGGCAATGGGCAGAGGAGAGATAGTGAATAGAGAAGGAGAGAGAAATAGAGAACCGAAGCAAAAGGGGTGGAGGTGGGCAGCGAGCGTTGGAGTCTGACCTCCTCCTCACCCTCGGCCTCTATTTTTCCCTCTCTCTTTTTCTCTCTCCCCCCTCCCCCAATCTCCTCCAACATCTTTGGCCATCACCTCCTTCGCCCTCATCCGCCTCCTGCCACCCTCCTATATCTCCACCTCTCTCCCTCTTCCCCCCCCCCTCCCCTCCCCTTCCATTTTTTGGTTGGTGAGGATAAATGCTCTCAAAATAATTTGGACATTACAAATTTTAACTCCAAAATAAACAATTTAAATTTAACAAAAAATATTTAAATTTATCACTCACTATATCAAGCTCGGGCTACCTGAACCCTTAACCCAAACACAGCTCAAATTAGACTTAGATTATTGAATTCGGGTTTAGGTTAAGCCCGTAAGCTAAAGCCTCAACCCTAACTCGCCTAAGAACAAGTTGGAAAGTTCAACTCACCGTTACTTTTTCATATATTTTAAAAATAAATATATTAAATACACTCTTTTATTCTGTCTGATCTCTTGTCTAGTTTTTTTACCTCTTCTAATAAGACGGATAAAAAAGTGAAAGTTTTTTTTTCAGTTAGTTGGCACGAACATTGGGTTTTTTTAGTGACTCAATAAAAAAAATTAATCTTTATTCCTTCACTTTTTCTTATTTTCCTGTCTCCTGAAACACTCTAAATTACAATTCTAACTCTGATTAGCCAGTGCATTACACGTACAATCCACTCTCTCCTAACATTAATTAAAGGATAAACTATGAAAACCTCACTGTGTGGATCTTGCAAAACATGACAAGGGAGGGCATTATTTGTCTCATCAGAATCTCAAAATGCATTTTTTCTTCCATTCCCAGATGGTCCCAAACCAATTCCCACCACTCACTCTGATTTTACATGCAACACAGAGCTATTGCTTTCAAGCAAACACCTCACATCACATGGAGACCTGTATATCTCCAATCAAAGTAAAATGATATGTTCAGTCTTAAATGCAGATCATCGCTGCTTATCTTTTAAATAAAAAAATATACATTCATTTATTGAAATAAATATTATTATAAAAAGTAAAATATACAATAAAGTTATTAATTATTATTTTTTTTGAAAAAATAAAAAAATTATTTTCATATATATTATATGTATAGAGATGGATGGGGATTAGCTCTGAATTGCAGATGGGGTTGTAAAATGGACTAAATGTATCAGAGCTCAAAATTTATTTCTTCTTCCTTTTCTCGCTTATTGAAGTATACAATGCTATAAAAACTGAAATATACCAGTATATTTCTTAAAAAAAAAAAATAAATTATATTCATACACTACGAGAGTACAATATACACTGACGGATAGATGATCATTTATGAACTGTGTTATTATAGTATATATGTGGATGAAAGACCGTTTTTAAACTATAGACGGAGTTACAAAACAGACTGAAAATATCAGCGCTCGTCATTAAATTTCATGAATGGAAAATGACAAGAGACAGTGGAGGGCCTACCACCACCGCCACATTGGGTGGGGCTCCACCGCCAGCAGCCGTGACTGGTGGCTGATGTGGACCACGGTTGGACCGGATTGGGCTAGGTGGATCGTCGACGTGTCCTTGGACGTCGTCAACCACTAATTCATGGTTATATGTCACCTTCTCATAATATGACAATTATGATTTTTGTTTTTATTTTATTTATTGATCAAATATGGAAAGCTTTGATGTTTACTAATGTTTTTAGTCTCTTTTGTCGCCTCATACATTATGTACTCTTTTGATATGAAAATTTGATCACCGCGGGGTGAGTGACGGAAACGCGGAGGTCCCACTGGTTTAGATGACTCGTCTAATCGAGGTTTGTGCGACGTCCGTGGCCTGGGTTCATTTTGTTTGCTTGTAGGGTTTTTATCCCTCTTTATCTTTGTTTTAGATCTATGTCTATTTTC
Source organism: Acorus gramineus (assembly GCA_030737835.1). Taxonomy (NCBI): domain Eukaryota; kingdom Viridiplantae; phylum Streptophyta; class Magnoliopsida; order Acorales; family Acoraceae; genus Acorus; species Acorus gramineus. The sequence continues at coordinate 4,058,939 of CM060855.1, read as the reverse complement.
TCTTTTTTCAGAATTTGTAATTCGAAATCAGCAATGACATCTAGGTAGCAAATATCTACATTTCTTATAAAAAAAAATGATAACGTAGTATATACTGCGCTATTATAGTGTATGAGGTTCTATCATAATATATAGCAAAAAAAATTTATTATTTTTTTAACTTGAAAAAAAATACACTAATGTATGTCAGTATATATATATACACTTTATTTCATATAACAGCATACACTTCATTTAGAGTGTGTATGATTTTTTTAAAAAAAGAAAACCGGTGTGGACTGCAATTGAAGCTGCAATGGGAGTTGAACGAACCATTTTCCTTTAAATATATATCCAGGAATAGTGATGAAAGTTCGTCGATATAGATAAAAGAATAAGTAATTTTTTATTTTTTCTTATTCTCGTTGAAAAACTTGATAATGAAGTTTTTGTTGTTTGATTAACTATTAATAAATTATAGATAAAATGTAAATAAAATGTGAATAATATGAATTTATAAAAAGGTAAAAAACTGATTTGAGATTGATGAATGGCGATTGACATGTAGATTAGATTGGGTGAAATAACGTATTTCTAATAAAGATTTTACCTATATTACTTATTCTCATCTATTTGGATAAATGTGCATGTAAAACCTTAACCCAAGATCCTTTTTTCTTGCAAAAATAAAGGGGGGGAATTAATTAATAATTAACTAAACAATGACCAAGTCAACCCACGTGAAACACTCGAAATAAAAATTACAAGAATATTGTAAAAAAATATTACAGAAATATTAATAAATATCTCAGTCAACAAATAAGACAAATAGGATCACAAAAAAAAAATCTGCATATTATCCAGTTGTAGCTCTCTGCATGATCTTACTGTCATAATGTAATATTTTTTTATTAGCTTAACAAAACTGAAAAACACTCTTGATTAAGATGTAGAAACGTTTCTCTTGGGAGGGAAAAAAAAATGTTTTTGTTGGTAACTAGATTGTTTTGATATCAAGCTCTTAAGAACATCTTCAACCCACTCTCTAAAACACCCCCCCCCCTCCTATATTCTATGGATAAATTCTAATTTTGGAACTTCAACCCACTCCTAAATGTTTTCTTTGAGGGTAAGAAATGGATTTAGGGTCCTACATGTGGAGAGGGACATATTTTTTATTTTTCTCTCTAACAGAATACATAAACATCTCTACCCCACACAAATGATCACTTAAATATATGGAAGCAAAATATAGAATATATATATATTTTTAAATATAGTGAATAAACAAGGAGAAAGTTGGAGATGCTCTATATATATAATTGTTAGTATCTAAATCATTCGGATACCAATAATCCGATATCAACTACAGTAATTAAATTTAAATTTATAAAATACAATAAAATACTTAGCTTACAAAATACTCGCAAAACTTTAATTCATAATTCTCTTGTTAGCTATTCCGCTCAAGTAGATCTCTACATTGCTATTACACACAAAGTTATTTCTATACACGTTGATATTTTATATGAATATCTAAAACAACTTAATTATAAAGAATCAATAAATAGACTTTATTTAAGCAGATAAAGATTAAATCTTAACTAGTTCACCATGCCCAATACAATCCTAAATATAAATCCACATTATGACATTATTACTAATAGAAAGAAAATGAAATTCCTAGAATATTGAGTAACAAATTCAGTGTGTTCAAGCAAATTAAAGGTAGCCCCTTCAACACCCAATAGTGACCATTGAATTTGCCATCCCATCAAAAGCTAACAAAAACATGTGGAAACAACAAAAAGAGCAGTTGAAAAGGGATGAATGAAAGTTATCAGAAAAGAATATATCTTCAACACCACATAAATGAGTGTCCCCAACAATTAAATATGATCCTTTTTTTTTCCTGATAAACATCATGTAGTAATCAATGGTAGGGCTTCACACCAAATTTTATCACATGGAAGAGACAAAGCTTAACCACAAAAAAAAAGAAAAAATGTTTAATTACTGTTATTGACTATTTTGTGGGACACCTTTCTATTATATATATATAAATATAAATATATAATATAAACCATAACATCAATGGGTCATCTTTTTGTATCCGCATTGAATACGTGAGAAAGGCTAACAAAAAAAAAAAAAGGTTTTCACATCCAATGACAAGTGTATACTTTGGGAGAGACAAAGGTGTTCCATGTGAACCTAATAGGGGACATATTAGAATACTTTGTGAAATGTGGCATGTAAGATGGATATAATTAATTTTGGGGTAAGATAAGATTAAAAATAAAAGAAAATAAAAACAAGGTGGGATTACATTAAGACAAAAAGTACTTTACCAAACTTGGAAAAATAGATGGTGAAGAACTGACATTCCACACCAACTCAAGGCATTGAGTTCAATGAGCCCAGAGTTGGGGAATCAGATCCTTTGTGATGCATTACATTAAGATATTTCTTAGGCTTTGAAGTGTGCATGCACTGCCAGTTATGGAAGACCTTTTTTTTTTACTGTAAATTATAGAAATCATCACAAGTTATATTTTATGCACATTTTAACTGTGAATGTTGTGCTTACAAGGCTTTGTCCAGATGCATATCATGTGAGGGTTTATTGTTGATGCATTCCTTGAGTTTTATGTCCAACATTGTATACGTGCCTCGTACGTAGCCTTTTTCATTTTTAAAAAATATATATATACTTTCTTATTAAAATACATACTGTTATAAAAAGTAAAATATACAATGATATATATTAGTATATTTTATATTTGAAAAAATGAAGAAAAAATCCATATACTGCAATCAGTGTTCAGGAATGCGGGATGCGGTTTGCGTGCGGCTGTGTTACTGCACAGAGTATATGCGGTATGCAGGAGTATATACGGGAGTATATACAGTTCTATATTTTTATTAATAAAAAAATATATGATGATGATTTCTAAACATACCAAGATATATATTAAAGACATATTTACAAAGTATCTCTTAAAGACACCTAAAATATGTTTCATTTTAACCAAACTGTCCCAATATAATGGTTAGATATTCCAGAACATATACATCCAACGAAAAGAATTACCAGAAAAGAATATAAAAAAAATCACCCAAAACCGTTGTCCATTTATCCCAATATAAAAATGTGTCCATTTGTCCTGAGTAAATGAATAAAAACAGGTGTCTATTTGTCTTGGATGAACAAAACAGGTGTCAATTTGTAAAAGTATATGAATATAACATATGATTGACAAACTAAGAGAGAGTCAGTAAGATGGAGAGATTCAGAGGGAGAGTGACAGTGAGCAACAGAGGACTGAGAGAGAAATGAGAGAGAGAAGGCAGACCAGTAGATGAAGAAGACGAAGCCAAAGAAGTTGAAATCAAGAAGACAAACCGCTCAACAAGACGAAATCAAGGAAGCCGAGCTGTTGAAAATGAACTGATAATGCTGGAAGCCTTGATCAAAAGTGTGTGAAGAAGAAGAAGAAGATATGTGAAGAAGAAGAATCAGAGGCCATGATTGAAGGTCTATCGATGAAGAAGATCTAGCGAAGAAGAAGATCAGGGCCGATTCTTTTGGTTTTTTATTTTTTTTAAAGTACTAACTGGTCGGGTGGGCTAACTGGGTCTGCCCGACCCGTTTAACAAGTCTATTCCATATGCTAAGCGGGCACACATGCGGGATTCAGCCCGCATATGCGGCTCAAACCTGCATATTGATGCCTTTTGTTCCAGGTGATTCGGTTGGCCAATCGAATCGTCCTTGTGGCTGCATTCCTGAACACTGATTGCAATAATACAGTATACACTATGAACATAATATATACTATATTATTATAGTGTAATTGTTGCTGAAGGATTTTCTGAGCTGCAAACAGCACTACAGATTAAAACGGAATCAGTGTATCAATGCTCCTCCGAATTAGGTTGCATCTTCTCATCCATATTCATTCATTTGGGTCCCTTTAACAGCTGTATAGTGAATGATATAACAGTGGAAAAAGTTGAAATATCCAAATACCATTAAAACCATTTGGCCACAAAGATCTTAAAAATGTTTCTATAATAACAATATCATTTTTAGCTCTAATAAAAGGTTTAGAAAGATTGATTATGATTTTACACCAAAAAAGGAAAGAAAGATCGATTATGATTTATATTAATTTTCATTCACTATTAGTATAGATAAAGAAAATAAATATTCTTAAATAAAGTATTAATGATGACAATGATATCGAATATAATATTAATAAATTCCAATCCATCTCTTCTAAAAAATTATATAAAAAAAGTAAAATTTTAATAATATTATAGTTATATTTTTAGAATAGTAGTAAAGCATAGTCAATAATAAATAAATAAATAAATAAAATAAATATTCTTAAATAAAGTATTAAATGATGACAATGATGATCGTATATAATATTAATAAATTCCAATCCATCTCTTCTAAAAAATTATATAAAAAAGTAAAGTATTAATAATATTATAGTTATATTTTTAGAATAGTAGTAAAGTATAATTAATAATATTACTAATAACTAATAATAATATTATCAATATATATTAGTAATAAAAGTAATAATTAAGTAACAATAATAATACCTACTGTTAGTATTATCAATACTTTAATAATATTAGTAATGCGTATTAATAGATAATATTAAGAATAAAGTACTAATAATATTAGTATTATGTTAGCAATAATATTAATTATAAATTATATATTCATTTAATATATTTTAGCTAATGAAATGCATTCTTTTATAAAAATGAAATATATATTCCTGTTAATTGAATGTTTATATTTTACTTTTTTGTAATGATGAAATATATATATATATATAGTTTTTAGTTCCTGTAAATATATTTATTTAGGGATAGATCCATCATTTCTTTATATTTTGGTTTTAGTCCCCAGATTTAAAGGATATGTTCCTTTTTAGTCCCTCCCAGGAACTAAAAACAAAACCAAATAATTTAGGGATAGGTCCCTCCCAGGGACTAAAAAAGAACATATCATTTAAATCTAGGGACTAAAACCCAAATATGAAGAATTGAGGGACCGATCACTAAATCCTATGGTTTATGGGGATGTAAAGATAAAAATCCCTATATATATATATATATGGAGTACATTATGACGTAGTTGATTTCTTATACTATGTTAATGATGTAGTGTATCAATGCCTTTTTTTACGATCTTAAATACAAATCACACATATTTTTATTTTTATTTTTTGAAAATCACATCTCATTTAATTAGATATGTACTTTAGGTAAAATATGTACTCCAATTAATTGAATAATATAATCTATAGAAAATGTGAAAATTGTTTAACGAAGTACATGTCTCATTACAGTGAGTGGAGGAAACCAACGAGATGTATGAGACTGCATTTGAGACCATAAAAAATTAGAAAATGATACACTCAGTCATATTCACCAACCAAAACTCAGACCTCACATGTTTTCATTTTTTTAAATAGTAAACATCATGTAGAGGTAAATGATTTGATAAAAAGTGCATATCACTCTATTTCGAGTTAAATGAATCTATTTTTAGTAAGTATAAGAATAAATTTAGTGAGATATATAAATCATCTAACAAGGTATATGCTTCACTGAATCTATAACGATGTATAAGACTGTGTTTTAGACTGAGAACAACACTGAGTGTAGCCCGCACTCTAAAAAATTGTGTGTAATTTGGGCCAACCATCATCTTGGGCTGAAAGCTTCTAACCCAAAGTCCAGCCCATCCAAACTGCGTGGACTGGGTATTCAATGACCCAACAAGTGGGCTGAATGGTCAATAAGGTTCAAACGTATAACTTTCTTTCGAGTGCTGCTACACTCAGTTTTTTTCTCAGTAAAAAACACAGATCTATATACTTTGTTACAGATTAAGTTAAACATATACTTAGTTAGATGATGTATATACCTCACTAAATTTTTTCTTACACTTACTAAAAATGGGTTCATTCAACTCGAAATGGAGCGATATGCACTTTTTATCAAAACAAATACCTTATTAGATGATGTTTACTATTTTTATAAAAATGAAATCATGTAAGGTCTGAGTTTTGATTGATAAATGTGACAGAGTGTATCATTTTCCCTTTCTTAAAAAAAAGAAATGCTCATATACTCACTCACTCAGTCACACTGTCATTTTATCTTGTAGTCTCTGTAGTACAGAAACGGTTACTCAGTCATCTATACTTCACTAACATAGTTATACTACATTGTCGCGGTTTATGAAAATTACTTTTGTTATTTTTCAAAAAAAAAAAAAAACAGTGAGGGGCCGCGGATGGGACTGCACATAGGGTTGAACGTATCATTTTCTAAAAGATAATGTTATATTCAATTCCATTTTAGTCCCAAACGCAGTTTGCTTATATTTTCAAATTTTTTTTTAAAAAATCATATATCTCACCTAATGAGGTATGTACATTTATAAATAATGAATTATGCATTTTAATGAATTGAATGACATCATTTATAGAAAATGTAAAAATTTTTCATTGTTTATATCTCGTTGTAGTGAGAGGAGAGGGCTAATGAGTTATGTAGGATTGTATTTGAGATCGTAAAAAAGATTGAGTACTTGTAATAACACTCCTCAAAAAAAATATGAATATCAAGACACTCAATTTATTTTGTAGCCTCATCTACAACCCAAAAGTGTTTACCCAATTTCCTATACATTTGACTATTGAAATGTATAATGTGATAGTGTAGTACTTTACTAGCACAATGCATGAAAATTTTATTTATTTTTATATTTTTGACGAGAAAAAATATATGATAGCTTATCTAAGTATATACTTCACTTAGTATAATAATATTTACTTCAATGGATGAGTGTAATTTTTTTTGTTTTTTTTAAAAAGTGATAATGGCTGCGGATGGGGTTGCACACAAGGCTGGACATATCAAATATTTTTTTGTTATTCCATCCAATCTATTCCACTCGTGTAAGAGTACCCAAGTATGGGTAAGATAACGAGTAAGTTGATTGTGTTTTTACTTATTCTTGTTGAAAAACATAATAATGAATTTGTTATTGTTCGGTTGGCCAATAAGTTGTGTTTAAAATGTAAATAAAATGAATAATGATTAGAAATTTAAACACTCGTATACAAGTGGAATAAATTGGTTGCGAAATAACACAATTCTAAAAGGAATCTAAAATATCAATATCAATTTATTCATACCTATTATGACATAGCTATACTTACATTATCCTCTTTAACAAACAAATTTTTTTTGGTTTATTCATCCATATTTCAACCTCCTTCCCATTTATTCTTCTATCTAGACAGGGACTGCATGAATAAATTATAATTACTAGAAATTTTAAATATAGAGATGATGTCCCCGGAGTCCACTAAAATAAGTTAATGGACCGAAAACCTAACCCATTAGAAAAGTAAAAAATATTTTTTGTTCACCTTTTGAATAGACACAATCCACCCCTAGCTATCCACCCTCACATTCACTGAATAAACACACCCCACCCCAAAATAAAAAAATAAAAACAACACCACTGTTTGCATCTCTCCCTCCTCTTCCACTCTCTTCCTGGACCGGCGATTTCTCCGACGAGTTTTTCGCTGTCCCCTCCATCCACCATTGCCACCAAAAAAACTCATCAACAACACATGGAAAAACTAAATTTTTTGTTCTCCAAAAAAAAAAAAAAAAAAAAAAAAAAGACAAAACTAAAAACCAAACCCCCTCCACAACAACAAAACCCCTCTTCCCTCAACTCCCTTGTGAAGCAATCATATACACTCTTATATGGCCTTCATCATCTCCATCTCCTCTTTCTCCTCTATCCATTTCAATCTTAACTCAATTAATTAGAGATTATATGGATTTAAAAAAAAAAACAAAACAAAGATATCAATATGAATATAAACAAACTTTGAGATGATATAGAAATATATTACCCTCATTTCTAGTCTCAGACTCTAGTTACAGGGTATATATAATACAATGATTAAAAAAAAAAATATATTAGACTCAACCAATTTTCCTAATTAAAACTCAGATTATATATGTTTTATTTTTTAAAAATTAATAAAAAAATCATCCAATGAAATATATATTTTCATAAAAAAAAATATATATCAATGCATTCCGAGCTGAATGAACCAATTATTAATAAGTGTATATAAGACTGTAATTTAAATAGTAAAAAATGTAAGTGAAACAACACTTAATGGAAGAAAAGATAAAAAAAAAAAAAAAAAAATTGTCAGGCCACCGGTTGGTCGAACAAATCAATAAAAAAAATTAAATTAAATTAAAATCTGGACCATTCATTTCCGAATTATTTAATTCTCCTCCAAAACCCTATTCTCGGCTTATCCTGTTATCCACATTTCACTCCGACCGAGCGAGCGCGAGTGATCTTCAATGGCTTCCTCGGCTACTTCGATCCTCTCGTCGAGCCCCACCTCTGTCGCCGCCCGCAACGCCGCCTTCGCTTCCCTGGCCGCTCCGCCGAGGTCCCTCTCTTGCCAAACCCTAGCCGTCCCAAGGTCCTTCGACGGCCTCCGCTGCAGGACCCCCCGTACACGCGCGAATCGCGCGGTATCCTCTCGTAGAGCTGCCTCGTCTTCCTCATCGAGGAGCTTCGTCGTCAATGCTGTGAGGGCTTCTTTGATTGGATCCTTGATTTCGTTGAACTTGGTTGGAAAATCAGGGTTTTTTTGTTTGATTGGTGTGTAGTGTTTGTTGGTTGAAATGTATGTTGAAGATGGATTGATTTTTCCGTTAATTTGGGGAATCTTGTGAAATTTTTCTTCTTTAGGCATAAAAATCGTGTTTTGGTTCTCCAAATGTAAGTTCATGAATTTAAGTCATTTGAATTTTCAAATGAATGAATGTTTCCTATGGCTTCATGCGTTTTATTATAGATAGTTTAGTCTTTAAGATTTCATGGTCATGTTGAGTACATTACAGGAGTTTCAATTGATCTGAAAAAAACTAATAATGTGTTTAATTCAAATGATAGAAGAGTAGGACATTTTTTTTTGGATAGGATGTTTATATATCTTAGAAACACTTATTTATTGGTTTGGTAGGTTCATTTGAACTTCTATCATGCGAATTAAATCGAAGAGTTGGACCATTAAAACAAAAGATGTATTAGTTATTGTTTGAAGTTTATCAAACTAAGAGTCATGCTTTGGTTATTTTTTTCTATTATATCTTTTTCCATGAACCTGTTTATATATTTATATTTTGCTTTCACATGCAGAGTTCACTTCCGTTGGTTGGGAACCGAGCACCTGATTTTGAAGCTGAAGCTGTTTTTGACCAGGAGTTTATTAAGGTATACATGCGTAACTAGGCAGCTCAGTTTCAACATGTTGTTAATGATGTTCACTTCCAATTAAAGAGGCATTTTTGCATCACATAGGTTCTCTTCTTTAGGCAATATGTTCTATGTTTAATATCATATATCCTTTGAAGAATGTGATGCCTATCACTGCTGAAATTGAATAATAAATTCTCAATATTTGTATTACATTCTTTTTGAATTTCGTATAACTTATCTGGTTATATGAAAAAACCACAAGAAAAGGACATTTCTAACTAACAATTGTATGGCTCCTTTTCTTTCAATTTGTTTCACGTTTATTTTTATTTTTGAGAAAATATTGGAGCAATCTTATTATATTATTGTGTATCCAAACAAGATAAGAGTCAAGGGATCTCTGAACAAAAGGTTAAGGAGAAGAGAAGAAAACATAATAGTCCCAACCTGAGGCGGGACCACCCTAGCATCGGATATCCCGAATGCTTCACAACCCGAACCTTGTATTGTTACACATCTGGTTTCCAGTTTAAGCTTTATGATTAACGAGGAAACTATTCATTTCCTTGCAAAAAGATGTACATTTCTTATGTGTTGCCCTTTTCTTATTGATCTGTTACGCATTTACTTTTTCTTGGGTTAGGTTTATCAATTCACAATGGTTTTTATGTTGTATGCATATGTGCTTATGCATGGGATTTTCACAGAGAAGTAAACACTATCATTGTTTTTAATAAATGATATCTGTCTGATTTGTAAAACTTATCCCTTTACCATTGGTAACACATTATAAGGATTCATATGCCATGTTAGGAAATAAATACAAAAAAGGTATACCCAGATTATTGAACCACTATCATGTTAACAATTAGAATATTTAACAATTTCTTGTTGTTTTCCTTTACATGCATGTATGACTATTATATTTTGGATGGGATTCCGACATACATATGTGTTCCTGCATTTCGGGGAAATATTGAGTGACATCTCATGCTTATAACTTTAGCTGTGATGGCCTCTGGCCATTTTTTATATCTGTCATTCCACCGGATTGAAAAGTTTGTCAATTATGTAGAATGCATAGAATTGTTTGGTGTCTACTTAAATCTTCAAGTTCAACAATCATTTTTTTTTTTTAAATCTTCAAGTTTTATTTTCAAAATTGCAACTTATTCCAGTTACTAAAAAAAGGTCACGTTTACCTCAATTTTAATTAACAATGCCCTGTTACAGGTCAAGCTCTCAGATTATATTGGAAAAAAGTATGTGATATTGTTTTTCTATCCATTGGATTTTACGTTCGTTTGTCCTACTGGTAAGGTCTACTCTCATAGTGTTCATAAATGAAACAAAATCTATTTATGTTTTCTTCAAATCTAACTTTCATGGTAATTCATTCTAACTACAATATTTTTTTTTTCTCCACTGCAGAGATCACTGCTTTCAGCGACAGACATGCAGATTTTGAGAAGTTGAACACAGAGATATTGGGTGTTTCAGTCGACAGTGTGGTAAGCAAATCTATCTGGACACCCTTTCTGTGATGAGTTCAATTATCTTGTCATTTGGTTGTCTTAGACACTATTAATCACCATTGACATTGATTTGTGAACTGAGATCTTATAAGAGCATCTCCCAATCTAGCTGTACCTGCAGAATACTTGCAACTCTAGTCATAAATTTACTTTGAGATTATGATGTTTCCTTTACACTTTTGCCATCCGTTATATAAATATCCAATTACCTTTGCATACAGGTAGTGAAGCTTCAGGGTCATTTATATATGTTTCATTAATATGCACACATTTAAGTGGATTTTCGAATGTCATGCATCTAGTTGTTCTTTATATATAAACGTAGATCTTAAGAAAACCAGATCTTATTGTTGAGATTCCCCACCCCTATTCTTTTTCTAATGAAGCAAATCAATGTGAACTAAGACCTTGATTGCATTTACATTCTCTCATAATATATTCGTGGAATGCACTATTACACGTGATTTTGGAAAACTTTCAATTTTTTTTTTTGTTCTGAAAGAGATTAGCTTTCATTGGTGTATTGACTATTATGTTATTCACTTTTTCTCTGTAGTTTTCCCATCTGGCTTGGGTCCAAACAGACAGGAAGTCAGGTGGGCTTGGTGATTTAAAGTATCCATTGATTTCTGATATGACCAAATCAATTTCGTCGGCTTATAATGTGGTGATCCCAAATGAGGTAATTCTTCTTTGAAATTGGTGTATTACTTACAAACAAGGTCATTTACGGTGGTGGTTCAAAAAACTTTGTATATTTGAGGATATCTTACATAGTAATGTAATCCTCATCTTAATTATCATTCATGAACTTTCATTTATATAATTTTTAAATGATCACTTATTTGCTTAAAATTAGAATGTGCGTGCAAAATATTTCCACATATGGAAACACAAGCAACGATGGGAATAGCCTACAACTGGAATTAATCTGAAATGCTATACCTGAAAGTAGAAATGTATCTGCTTTTATCATATGTGATCCATCCAGGCTGACTGGCCAGTTGTTATACGTCATTAACTTGCCTTTCGAGCACTAACTGTTTAATCTGACAGGGAATTGCGTTACGAGGCCTTTTCATCATCGACAAAGAGGGAGTGATCCAACACTCCACCATCAACAACCTTGCGATTGGTCGGAGTGTCGATGAAACCATGAGAACACTTCAGGTAAGCTAATCAGAAAAAAAAAAAATACACAACGATCCACTTGCCTCAGATCCTGCTGATGACCTATGGGCACTGTTACACACAAAGACACTTTTGCAGTCATCACTACAAACTTTACGTCATCTCATGCAGTATATGAAATCATATATACTTTACCATGTCAGAATATATTCGATTACGAAAAAAGCATAAACATTATGAAAAAAAAGCATAAAAAAATTTATGCATTCAATTCATTAATTTCAATTTTTTTTTTCAACTCTTTAATTTTTGTCCTTGGAATTGTTCATAAAAACACCCCTAAGTTAGCAATTGCATTTTTTGTAGGTCCTTATGTCTCCTTTTTGTTGCTTACCTCATTTGGATTTCTTATTTTCTTTTATACATTGTACACTATATATGTTGTTAATTCGTACATTGTTATGTATC